>CM064898.1:14002869-15202869 GCA_030347415.2 Decapterus maruadsi | reverse complement strand
CCTTATAGTCACCAATATCAATCTATGACACACATAACATGTAACACTGGTGCAGAGAGCTGGTTTGTTGATGAAATATTAGGCTCTCATGTGGAAAAGACCGATGTGTGTGCGTGTGTGTGCACCCACGAGGGAAAGATTGATTCGTTGGGTCATCCACTAAAACTCTGATTTATCTGTCATTTCTCCTCCCATGATGCTCCGCTGGCTGATTCGTACGCTAAGCAGCTCCACATACTAACACCGACATGTCAAGTCAGGCTCAAGCAGATCCAACCCCCGTGATAAATCATCATTGGGGGAAATGAGAGAGAAGATGATGAATAGTTTTGCGTTTCCGCCACCAACAAGACTGTTAATATGAAATCCGTCAAGGCGGTCGGTCGGTCGGTCAGCTGTGTTTTCACAGCGACAAACACATCGATGCAGCAAAATGCAAAACACCTCGAGTGATTTAAAACGACCGTTATCTGCTGAATCCGCCCCTTGCGGTCCATCTAGCAGTAGCATCTCTGTCTCTTTTGTAATCCGTGCATCAGATGTGAAAGAGGGAAATGCAGAGAGACAGTTAGGAAATGCAAACACATCAAGGGGAAGATGTGTGTGGAAGCTGAAGCTTTAAGGGGGGTGTCAGAGCAGGAGCACGTCATGATTAAGCTGTTCAGAAATGAGACCGGGAAACAAATCCCTCAAAAACGTTGTCACATTTCCCCCTTTGTCTGTCTTTCTCCCTCTTAATTGACTACCAGTGTTTGCGGTGGGGAGAGAACAAGATCTTGACATCTTCAAGCGGCTTTTTAAGATGTCGGAGCACCTTGAGGCCCGGGAGGATCATCAAGGTTCCCTGTGTCTTTTATGGCACAGTTGTTCCTCTTCTTCCCCCCCTCCCTCTGCTCCCTCTTTCCATTCCCTCTCGCCGTGATCAGCGAGAGCTCTCTGAGGCTGCCTGATAACCCCGACTGCAGCCTTGTTCTGGCGCCTTCCTCATTTTCATTCTGCTCTCGCCGGCAGCATTTACCTCGACGCACTCTCACACATTGCAAGGTCATGTTGAAATATTTCAGATGTAAGCGCTCTCTGTATTCCAGTGCTGCAACCTTCCCATCTGCGGCTGCCGCACAGAATTCCAAAAGCCTTTTTTTCCCCCTGTCTTCTTGAAAGAGGAGGAAAGACTCTAATGAGAGGATTACACAAACTTTTTCTGTCTGTTGTCAACTTGCTGTTGTGTGAGAAGCTGATCAGCAGTTTCTGCTCTGCGAAAAACATCTTTTTTCGTTGCACTCAGATCTTAGATATTTGGCAAGGACAGCAAGTTTGTGCTTAAGTAATTCTAATAATATTCAAGAGGGGATCTTTTCTTAACTAGCGTTCTATTCTCACCAGATAAAACCCAGTGCAGCAACATTAACATGTCTGAAACAAAAGAAATGATAATTGACTTTTTGAAGTGGCCTCCACCTGTTCTTCCTGTTTTTATTCATGAACAGGTTGTGAAAGTTGTCCAACAGTAAGATACAAGTATCTGGGGACACTAATGGACGACAAACTAACACTTAACACCGTGCCGATTGTGGAAAAGCCCGTTAACATATGTTCTGTTACCAAAAACCTAACACCAGCCTTTTGTAGAAATGTGTTATTCTTATTTTATTGAGTCCTTTTGTCCATCTGCTCTGGGTCACACATCCTCAAACACTGAGGCTGTGCAGCACAAAGGCCCAGACTTATCATTAAAGGAGACATATATGCCCTTTTTTCCACAAATTAAAATAGTTCCCAGGTTCCTTAAGGACATGTCTGTGACATGATTCGGTCAAAATACCCCAAGGATGACACATCACAGCTCTTTTCATCCTGTCAAAACAGCCCTGTTCAGAACGACTGGTTTCAGTGCCTGTCCCTTTAAATGCAAATGAACCACTGCTTGCCCCGCCCCTTTCACCAGTACAGCTCATAAAACTACATGGATTTTAACCCCAGGAGCCTGAAAATTACAGATTTTGGGGAGGGGACTGGAAGGCAAGTCAAACACCAAAACATATAAAGAGCCTTCAAAAAGTGATATTCCATAATATGTCCCCTTTAAGGAATTCATTGTACAGAACCAGAGCTAATGAAAAAATCCAGTCAGTGCTGGCAGGGCGGAGTCATCCCCAGGTATAGCAGCTGCTAAAACTCATTAGTCCCTGTTCCAAAACCCACGTCTGAAAAAAAGCGACATAGAAGCTGGTGAGGCGGTTATTTAAAAAATGTGGCTTCACTTCATATGTTTGCTACATGACAATTATAGTATTTGGTAACCATTAGTCCTTTGCATAAATAGTTTGATTATGACAATGGCATTAACTGTATTCCTTGAACCTCGAGTCTTAACAACCAAAAGTCAGAGCAGTCATCTGGATATCCACTGATATGATTGTTTATGGAAGTGAACTCAGGGAGATGTTGTCTTCCTCAGGGACTTGAGATTGAAATTGAATGTATTATCAAGCTGTGTGCAGCGGACCCCCTACCTACCGCACTGATTGACCTACAGGAAGAGGTGTAAGATGAGCTACCTCTGGATAAAAGAGCCAAAGCGTAACATTCTTCCTCCTGACATTAGCCGACAGCTGCAGCAGATTAAGGGCTGCTAAGCAGTAGTTTAGAAGCTGTGGTGTTTAAAGAGCAGCCACGGCTTATTGTCACTTACCTACCAGCCCCTTCATTTCAATGTTGCAGGCTTGACTGCTCCCAGTCAGGTTTTTTTCCCCTTCTGTTTCCAGAGATATGTTCGCTTAAGGGAAATGACCATTAAAATGTCATTACCGCTACACCAAAATCATTTTTAAGAAAGCTCTGGTTCCCACCGGCTTCCCACTGTAATGGGCTCAATACATTCCCTCAGCACCAGGAAGAACCCTAATGTTGCGGAACACAAATGCTAATCTCTCTGTAAATATCACTCAAATTCAGTCACCCCTTCTGCTTTTCCGTCATAATAGCAGGGATTCATTCTGCTTTGCCCTGGCAAATTGAATTAATTCTCCAAGCAAAGGTGTTATGAGTCCTCTAAGCTTCCTCGTGCGTAGGCTGTAATGGAGATGATCCTGGCATTTCCACTCGATCCAAAAGCGCCTCACTCACCCTCTCCAATTTTTTTTTTGCTGCAGTATCTCAGAGGTATCAGTAGTGGGAAGCTTTGATTAGATTTTCATTCACATGCTAATTGTTCGTATTCATATTCATGTCTTCGGCAGCGGATAATGCTGTGCATGGGGAGAGCGGGCGGGGGAAAGACTACAAGGGTCAGTCCATAATATGAATCAATTGATTAAGTGCCTAAGAAGCTGGAAGCACTTTGCTATTTGAGACGTTGGAGCCTCTTTGCAGAGTGAGATCATCTGCTGAGAAGTCCATCATGCTCCACTGCGAGGAACTCATCCTGGTCTCACTTCTTCTGTCTTCATGAGGCAGAGTTGCTCAGCGCTCGGTGCCGTATCCGTTAAACCGACTCGGCTTCTTCCACGCTGATTCCTTCTTATTTATTCTAACTCCTCAGCTGCGTGTTGTACTCTGCTGATCCCTCTGCAGCGTTTAATCGCGGCCAGCAGCACTTCCTCTCGCGCCACCGTCTGAGCATGCTCAATTAATAGCCTAATCACGGCTGTCATCAGCGCACAGCCACGCCGTGGCCTCGGCTAAACGCTGTACCCCCCACTTTACGCGCCACCAAAGAGTGGTTAGGATTTGCCTGTGATTATATCGCTCATTAACACATCCTCTGCACTTATTTACTCAATTAACTGGCGTTTTTTAAGTTCTGTTAACATTAGGGTTTTTATTTTCCTTTCTTAAATACTTAATCAGCCATGAATAATGGAAAATGGCTACGAGCTAAATCCACACATTCACCTCTGACTGTAATGGCACATTTAAGGTGGTAAAATACATGCACATAGCTAATAAGATAATGGAATCAATGGTTTTGTTGATTGGGCAAATATGAGCAGGAGGGCAGTTTTCTTTTTCTCTATTCTTTCTTTTTTATATTTACACAGGGTCTTACATTACCAGCGTGCTGAACAAAGCTGCAGAAAAAGATTTACTGCCAGACAGGGAATTTGTCTGTAATGATGGTGCCTGGTATATGTACTCTGCCTGTTTCTCTCTCTCTCCCTCTCTCTCCGGCAGACTGTAACTCTGTAAATGACTTTGACCTTTCCTGGGACTGAGGACGGGAACCACAGAGGGAGAGGAGAGAGATGGCGGGAGATGAGAGTAGAGTAGGCGGTTGACTGTAATAAACTCGAAGCAGTGGGCGGCTGTCAACACTAATAGATGGGGGAGGGGAGGGGGTCACCAGGTTGATGAATGCTGAAGGTGCCTGAGTCCTCAACAAGTACTCGGTTCTTTACTAGGCTGATGTGTGAGCGAGATCTGAGGCTCCCAGTACAGAAGGCCTGAGTGACGACTGAAGGAAAAAACACCTTTAGGTGTTTGCTGCAGATTACCACGGCTGGTGTTATAGCCTGGTGACTGCAATGTAATGCTAATTAGGAGATGGTTTGATTGCCTCCTATTATTACGTTTGCTTCTTGTAAGTTCCCCATAATGCAATGCCATTTTGAAGCCAGTCCACTTCTGTATACGGTGTTCATGCATAAACAGAAACAGTTTTCCATAAAGTCTTTTTGTCATAGAAAAACTTTCACCAATCCCAAATGAGATCTATGATTTGTATCCATGCTGTGCAGAGCTGTATTATAGATATGGGCAATGCTACATGAGCATATTAATATATTGGTGCTTATAGTAGAATCTTTACATTGGAATGCCAACCATAGACTTTGTATAACGATGGTTTGTGTATGTGTGTTGCTATGATTTTGGTTCATGCTGGTGTGTGGCATGCACTGAGCAGCTTGTCACTCAAAGCAGCATACTTAATTATACAGAAATATACACCTTAACAAACTGTATACAGGTGAATTATTATGTTGTCATGAAGAAGGAAAATAGCTGTAGAGACCAACATGTTTATTTCTGCCGCGAAGTCGTGAGAGTAATGGGTTTGACCCTCGCGGCCTTTTGAGGAACAGTCGTTTCTGGCACCGACTGTTATTCTCATTCGCTTTCCATGAATACTTAAATGGGAAAAAAACATTTTTCAAGACGTGAAGCTCAAATCTCTGAACGATTAATTTGTCCATCATTTCTAATTCATTTAAACCAATTCAGGACATGTGTGCAAAACAGGCTGCACAAAAACCATGCATGTATAAATTATATATAAACTGTCTGAAGACCTGCCAAGAGAAAGATGGACTAGAAATCACAATCATCCAATCACAATCGATTATTCATTTACCATCGTTTTTGAATAAGGAGCCAGATTTTTTTTTCTGCTTTTCATATTGCTCTTTCACAAAGATGTAATTTTGTGATAATCACACTCATAATGAAATTTGTAATGATCACAGTGAAAAGGCATCCAGACAGGGAATACTAAAAAAAAAAAAAACATGGTCACAATATTTGGTTTCCTGTGTTACCACTAATAATATTTCTTAATTAGCAGCAGTAAGTGTAGCAGGGGTTTATAGGAATGGCAGGACTGCTGGTATTTGATCATAATCCTAATAAAGTATTTAACAGATGAAAACTGGAGCCAGAGGAATGATACAGTTCATGCTGAGGGGATTAAAGAATTGCTTGAAGTTCCCTGATGCGTTGCAGGGCACGAAAAAACTGGGATGATTGAGTTTGACTTTTTATTCACACTCACCTCCAGAAAGCACAGTTTTCCAGGAAATTCAAAATGTACTGACACGGCCTTTGTCTTTGCCACCCTTGTCTCTAACGTCTGCGTGTCGTCCTCTGTGCACAGGAACGGGGAAAGATCGGCGTGATCTTCAACGTGGGAACGGACGACATCACCATCGAGGAGGGCGCGGTGATGGTGAGCGATGGCAAATACCATGTGGTACGATTCACACGAAGTGGCGGCAACGCCACACTACAGGTGGACAACCAGCCCGTCATCGAACGTTTCCCCTCAGGTAGGAACGCGGCTCTGAAATCTTTCACTAAGAAGCTTCACAGTTTGAATTCTCAGATAAACTGGGAAGCACAACGGAGAGAGAAAGACGGAGCTCTGGAAAATGAAATAGAATTCATTAATTCAGCCTCCCATGTGCATGTAAAAGGGGTTTTTATAGAACATTCTGTTAGGCCTCTGGTTTATTTATCATGACATTCATATTTAGAGCGTGCCTGCATTATTCTAGGTGATTAAGTCAGGTTCTGGTCTAAAAGGCAGGAACAGCCAAACAGCCTGTCTGCCATCTGAGAGCATGCACTCCTCTGCGGTTACTCTCCTACTGTTGCTTCTGGCGCTGTTGGAAGTCAGCGGTATCATGGAGAATATGCAGGTCAGGTATGGTTGGTATAAGCACAGGGAGGGGGGGTGAGCAGGATTGAGAGAGAGGACACTTCACACAGAGAAAGTACGTGGAGGTGTTTAGATTAGAAGTCACGCCTCAGCTCCAAGATAAACAGTCACAACATCATTACACATACAGACTTTAAATGAGGGCAAATACCCGATGAGTCACTGCTGGGAGTGCACTAATTCCTCCGCTGGTTTTTTCCATCATAATCATTGAATTCTATTTCAACCCAAATTATGAAGCTAATTATAGTCATACAGAGGCACTCTTCATTTCTCTCTCCTTTGTGTTTCCTTTTTGTTCATGGTTGTTCAAAGGAGGGCATATTGTGTTCCCATGGTGACCTTGCATTTGGTAAACACCAAGGTATCAATGATGGAATGGAAAACTAATAACTTGCATATTAAAACAGGAGTTTTTTCTAAAGCCCGGAGGTTCCGCTACATTCATTTATCTGCACTCACGCTGTCCGACTTGTAAACCTCCATCCCTGCTGAAGTCAATGTGTTCCATCCCCATTGTCTACAGTAAAAGCACTGTCTATGTATTGTCATCGTCCACACAACAGGGTAGAGTGCTGCTAATGTGGCTCATGATATTTACTCCGGTTGACATATACAGCCGCGGGACTCGTGACATTCTCTGTCGCAGCAGTGATCCCATATTTCCCAGGCTGTGTTTTGGCATTGAGGGAAGTGTATTCTTCTGCTCATCCATCAGCACAGCCAGGCAGAACTGAGGGACATGCATCACAGCCAGAGGAGAGGAGGAAGCGCCCTGTGACAGTTCACTCTTTTCAGTTGTTATTATGATGGAAATGCAGCCCTTTTCACTACAGCAAGGGGAGGCTTCCGCTAAACAATCGCGCTAACTGCTCGGAAGAGAACATGAGAGAAGCCTGTTAACGCTGGCAAGCGGTGTGTCATCATCCAAATCTATGTTTTGTTTCATCAAGAAACATTAATGCACAGTGCATATTGTATTCTTTTTATTCCTCCGTTCTGCCCCTCTTTGTTGTTGTTGTTCTTCCTCAAACGTTTCTTTTCCTTTTCCTCTGCTGATCAACAATTGAAGAGTGTTATTTTGTTGTTTGTTAGTTTACTTGATGAGTTCTGTGTTTTGTCTGCAAGGGGCTGGAGTCTGTCTGAAGTTTTTAGGAGACTATGGGGACTTGGGAGAGGAAATGGGAAGCAGCACCTACTTTGATGGCTCCGACGCGCGCTTTGAAGGTCCCAGTCGTCGTCGTCTGGCGGGGCGGCATCCTGGGGAAACAGAGATGTTACATATTAGCAAAGCAAAAACCTCGGGTGAGACTGAGGCGCAACGGGGCGGAGGGATACGTATGGGGAGAGAGTGAGTATGAGTTTTAGGAGACGAGAGGTCCCTAAAAAGACAGTGATGTTATATTTTGTAGGAAAGGGTAAGAGAAAAGAGAGGAGAGGGGAGGGTCCCTCGTTGAGACCATCTTCTGTAATCCAAGGAGATTACCACTCTTTTGATTCACTAAACAGGACAAAACATTAACAATACGGGAACGCAGTCATTTCCTTGGTGTTTATATTACACAGTATGGGACTGTGTTGTCCCATTGGAACACTGGAAACATCTTTAAGTGTCCGTGCAGCCAGATCGAGAAGGAAATAGAACGAGTCGTGGTGAAAGATTCCTCCGGTGGGCGCCTGCCTGCCTGTTGTTACAGGTGCCAGGTTTGTCTGGATCTTCTAACAAAACAAGGAAGTGCAGCTTCCTGTGTAATCTCCCTCTCCAGCAGGACTACAGTGACCCACATCAGACAGTCTCCTTGGGATGTTATTGCAGGTTTGAACCCTGTCGAATGTGTTGTACATACAGTTACATGGGATTCATCCCCCTGGGGTCCCAGAGGAGGAGGAGGAGGAGGAGGAGGAGGACAAGGATAGAAAGGAGAGTGAGAATCTGTTATCTTGCAGAGGAGAGAGTGTGACAGAGTATCTTTGGGTAATCTTTTCCCGATAAACACACAAACACACACACACACACATTTCTGCACACTATAATTAAGGCCTCCGTCCAGAAGATTAGTCAGATTCAGATGTGTTTGAATTGCTTTCCATTAAGGACCAGGCCAGCCAGCAGCAGGCTCGCAAACAGAAGGCCGTAGCGAGGTGATGGATTCGGGGAGACAGGATGTTGACAGCAAACATGGCCGTCACGGGTCGGGCGCATTCAACAGCAAAGCAACATGTCTCCTGATGTCCCACGAAGTGATGTTTGCAGTCCCCAAGGGAGCATGCGTCTGTGGGTGTTTCTGTCCGAGCCTGATTCACCGCGAGACAGCGCACACATCTGTCTGCGCGCGTGACACAAATCTTCATCTTTGTGTACGTGCAAGTCTGCGTCTGATGGACACAGAGCGGGCAAAAAAAAAGTGTCAGAGAAAGCGGCTGGCCGGCTAATCCGGTGTGTCAGGTGTGCCCGGTGGGCCTCGGCAGCAACACTTATTGGCTCACGCCACCTCTCCCACATTCCAAAAATGGCAGGCAGGCTCAATAAAAAGCTCCCTGCATCACACTAAGCACCTCAACCTGGCCACAGATAACCAGGCAGATGTTAGCCGCGCTGCCATACGGACTGTAATTGTAGCATTTCACAGCCAGTTCCCTATTTACTGGTCATCTGATGGGACTGAAGTGGCAGAGCTGATGTGGCTGAATGTTTAGTCTGCAGGGGTTTCAACCACTCTCAAAGGAGAAAATTCAATTCTGATTGGCTGAATGGTGTGTAAGTACTTTATTTGTAACTAAACACGCCTCGAATGCATTAGTACTAGTCTCATTAGTTTAAGTCAGTGTTTTTCAACCATGGGGTCGGGACCCAATTTGGGCTTGTCTGGAATTCAAATGGGGTGACCTGAAAAAAAATGACTGAAAATGTTTGTTTTTTTAACTAATTATTTATTTTTATGATTAAAAACACCACAAATAATCTTAAACAACTGTATTCTTTACTTTCACTTTCTCAAATATAAATCAACGTCAAATAAAATGCAGCATATAGAAATTTGTGATGTCAAATTGGGGTCATGAGCCTCTGTTACAGATAAAGGAATGTGTCTTCTTTTTCCAAACGTTACATAGTCTTAGTGTTAACATTGGTTACAGCGAGTGAATACATAAATAGTTTTGGGCAAAAATGGTAACATTAAGAAATGCTTGAACACTCTATTTTTCATGGTAATAATAGTAATTTTGTGTTGCACCAGCTGAACCATTTTGGCACATTGTGATACCAGTCGGACTCTGCCCTGAAAGATTCCATTCATACCAAACACTAAACCACTAATCTACAACATTCATGCTAATTAATAAGCTTACTTTTATGTGATATCTGCAGCTCTCAGTCTTCCCCAGAATCACACAGTGAAGACAGTGTTGTAACATGTTTTACCTTTGATTGCTTATCCATATGGAACAAATTCATAATGATCTTAATAAGCCCATATTAGTGATATCTTACTTCTGCCTGTGTTATTATTTCATGGGCTGTTCTCTCCCACCTCATCAGCTCTCTCACTGATGGTGGTGTGCAGACACTCAGGGAGGGGGTTTAGATTTAGTGAGTGGGATCCTGTTGCAGTATTAATCCCCCTCTTATTTGGAGCAGGTCGCTCTCCCAGCAGCTGCTGCTTCCTCCAAAAAATCTCTGTAAGAGAAAGAGCTTCAAGGAAAATGTTTCATGGTGTTTAATAGACATGAGGCGTGGCCTTTGTATGTATTATATATTAAGTGTGGCTTACACATACATACATCTATGCAGTGGCTATACTGCTTATCCATATAGGCTCATGAGGGGGTCACCAGTCAATCACAGTATACATATATTTATATATTGTACATGCATGTAGTGTATATATTCCAATTTCCCCCCTCTGTTTATCTTCACATATCACCACACATTACATTTCTGATAATGATAATTCGCCGGGGTAAATTATATAATCACTGTAATAAGGCAGCTTCAGAAAGAATCCATCCATTTCCTTGGGTTTATACCTCACTTAACATTCGGACTTTGCGTCGCAGTGCCCGAGCTTTGAGATAATCATTCCACATTTTACAGCTGTACTTATAGTGTCACCATCGCAACGTTACTGGCTGTGATTACCATATTTTGCCGTCTCATAACTGTGTCATTATGACCAATGAGAGCGCACAGTCGGCCGTACGCACTCCTTCCTCACTTGCCAGTATTTACAGACAGGGGAATCTACTATAAAACTGTCACATTGCTTTAGTCTCTGACAGGGCTGCGGCAGTGGAGCAAAAATTAGGACGAGGGAAGTGGCGCTGGAGGGGCGGCGCGGTGGTGATGCATGGATGAAGAGTTGATGGCAGGGCGAGATCGAGGGGACGGGTCGCAGAAGCACTCGACAGGATGCGGCGGGGATGCATCGCTGAAAAATGATGGACTGAAGGAGAGGGAGAGAGGAGAGGGAGAGACAGAGAAGCAGGAGGTGAAGGGGAGGGGGGAGATGAGATTCAATATGAATACCAGAAGCTAACTGCTGTCACTGCCACCAGATGAATGAGGTTTTGCAATTTACGGAGATATAAGCGGCTCACAAATTGGATTTCATCACAGCAGGGCAGATTACATACAGTCTGTACAGTTACCATCCAGTCCCTGCACACGCGCGTATTGTACCGTCACACGCAAGCCGGGGATCGTTTCATAACAAACAAACCGATTGCTCGTTGCTTGAAATGCATTCAGACATGGCAGCGTTCATTTTGAGTCAACCAACACGCCACTTAATACAGATCATAAATCAAAGAGGGAGTATATATAAGAGAGCAGTATTGTCATCCCCTGTTTTTATTCTATGAGGCGTTTAGAGGAACCAGTGAGTGTGAGGGCTGACCATTAGATTGAGAGAAAAGGGAAGTAGAGAGACGTGAATCCACAGAGAGAGAGAGAGAGAGAGAGCCACTTTGTGCCAGCAAAGACAGCTCCTGCTCTCCCGACCGAGCTGTTAAGATGTTCCTACTCCTCGGATAAATGGACTTAGAAAAGGGGTCAACAAAGCTCTTGGCTGTGCTCTTTCCTTCCTCCTACCTCCCCTTTTTTTTTCTCTTTTTTTTTTTTTCCATCGCCTTTATGTCTCCACTGTTTCGAGATATCCATCTTTGTCTGTGTGACCTCCACAGCCAGAGAGAGAGAGAAAACCAACCATGAATAAGAGAGGGAAGTAAAGAGACGATGTGAGGAAGAGGAGGTCAACGCAGCCCAGAAGATCTGCCTTTGTCTTCCCGTTGGCAAAAACAATATGAAAGCACTCAGCTGAGATGGAAAGAGCAACAGGAGGGCTGCACTTTGTGAACGACTACACAAAACTGGTTTTTAGATCATGTGGTTTTGCGAATTAGTAAGAATTAGCTAATAATATTTGAGTTTCTATGAGAATTAAAATCCTAGCTAGGTATTCCACTATGACTGTACTTTACTACAGGCTTTGTTCCTGCTATTGCTTAGGAAATGATGAGTGACATGTGTCACAGTTTGGATTTTTATCTCTGCTTGATTCAATGAGCAGAGCAGACATATTCAGAAAGCCCTAATTGAAGTCAGCCAGCTTAGTTGCTTGTCACCGGTGACAGCTCCACCTCACTCTGTGGGTTCTTATTGGGCCTCTGGTGCTCTGCGACTCCCTCTGATTGGATCTCGCACAGTTGGAAGGTATCTCTAATAATTGGCCTGTGGCTGTGGGATGATGGAGAACAGAGGAACAGCGAAGAAAAGGCAATGATGAGGAGGGAGAGAGGGAGAGAGAGCGCTAAGCATTGCATAGCTGGAGAGGAAAAAGATTGCTTTGGGTAATTAGAGAAGTGACAACTTTGATTTCCACACCAGTGGGGCGGGGTGCTTTTGCGCGGCTCGCCTCGGCAGCCCGCCGCCATCTCGCCAATCCAAGCATGTCTGAGATGAAAGGTGACGGGGATCCTGCGGTGAGGAATCCTGTGGAAGTGAGAGGAGAGAAGGGGAGGAAATGAAACCGAGCCGCCGGATTGATAACTGCTGCACAAGATGAAAGACGAGTTACAGAGATGAGCGGTTAAAACAGTGAAATATCAGTTTCAAATGCGCGCCGACAGGAGCAGTGGGCGATGTATTTACATTGAACAAAGGGAAGTGGTGGGAAGGTAAAGTGCTTTCTTTTCCTGTGCGCTTTACGGGAAGAAACAACTTCTCTGCAATCTCAAGAGCAGGGAGAGGAAGATATATGCCACAGAAACATAACATTATCATGTAAATGTCTTCCTTTTATGAGCTTCCGCTTAAAGGGACATTGTGTAACTTCTCCTGTTATCTATTCAGGAAAATCGATTATTTTGTTCAAAAGTATGTTTTTCATTACTCAGTAATCCCCCCATCAACAAAGTGAAGTGTTCCTTTCAGCTCTGAATGAGCCGTTCGAGGTGGCATCTGTGAAAAGTCACCGCGGTAACGCAGTGAGGAGGAATGGAGCGTTACACTGATGCTGCATTCACGTGCAGTCGGGCAGACGGCCGTCGGTAACAAACCAGATGTCATTTTAGTCACAGAAGTCGAGAGAAAGCCGGTAAAACGTGGATCAGGTAAACAGTACAACATCGCCATGACAACATATTGTCACGTGTATTGTTTTGCCTCGTGCTGACGGACCACTTGTTTACATAGAGGCTTGTTTATGCCATTACCTGCAGCGGCTGTCGTCCGTCTGCCGTCTGCCCAATTTCACGTGAATGCAGCATGAAAAATACGATTCAGTTGCTTGCGATATACAACAGCAAGCTAGATGGGAGTAATTTCTACACAATGTACCTTTAAGTGCACTAAAACTGTTTCAACATTTTACTCAGAATCTTTTTAGTATTGTCTATTTTTCCTGGATTTTAGATTAGAAATCCTTCCGACAACCTGCAGGGAATCATTCGGTGGCGTAGGGTTACAGTACATGGGACAGTAGTTTCCTCCTTCCATCTGCTCTCCAAAACACCCAGTGGATATGAGAGCAATCCATCTAAAGTTACCTAATGAAAAACAGAATGAGGCTATCCTGATAGAGAGGTTTCTGTGAGGGGTGGGGGGGCGGGAGATAGCAGGATGGCCGCCGGCCAATCGTCTCCAATGTAATCTCCATTCTTGTGGATGGATTTCCGATGTGGGTGTCCTGTACAAGGGCATCTGGCTGCCTGCAGAGTTACATGATATACAGGTCGCACCTTGGACCGTCTCCATCCTCACACACAAACAGTGTCACACGTACACACCGATATGGAAGGAGACAAAGAGCGAGACAGAGCAGCGTCTGATTCATATGCTGGATTATAAACACTCTCCCAGGCAGATATAGAAAGAGACAGCCGACACTCCCAGCACGCCACGCAGGTCTCTCGCCCGTCCTCCTCCTCCTCCTCCTCCACCTCGCTTTGTGTCTCCCGGAGGTGCCAGTCAATCAGCATGTCCTTGCCCTGCCCCTATAGCACAGCAGCTGTGATACCTGCCCTGGACGAGGCCCCATCCTGGCTGTTAATCCAGCTGGTGCTCCAGGCGCCACACACACAAAGACGCGAGAGAAGGGAAGACAGGTTCCTGGCTTCGTGAGCGGGGAGAGCGTTTCATGGCCGGTGGTTGGAGCCTCGGGGGATCCAGAGTCACGGGCTTGTTGAACGGACAGAGGCACATGACTGTAGTGTTAATGTAGAGTGGATCAGACTCTGATGTTCTCAGGTAGGCAGCCTGATGAGCTGTGTATGGGTTCAAATCAGGGTCAGAAAGGTTCTGAGCTTGTAAAGTGATGTTCAGAGTTTGTACACTCTCTAAGCATGTAGAAATATATCTGGAGGAGATAAACATCTGTTGAAAAAACTTGTCTTGGTGAAAAAAGGAGATTGTGAATAATATCTGTGGTGAGGTTACATAACTGATTTTTTTATTCGGAAAGAAGAAGTGTTAGTGAGAATATCTGTGGAGCACCTCTGCAGTGTCATTCTACCTGAGTCCTTTGGATAGGGAAGGTTCCTATACTGAGTTATAGACTAACCAGAAGACATGGTGAATCCACCTCCACTGCAGATCCTGAAAGGTGTAGATTTTTTATTTTTATTTTTATGGAGTGTTTTTCTGCTTTGTATCGGCACGTTTCCACAAAAACACTTCCTTTGATAGTCTCTCTCTCTGCAGCCTCACCACTGTTATCATTTATTGACAGCTTCTATTCACACAGTTCTCTTCTCTTACAAATAACACATTTCTACATAGGCACAGTTTCTATGGAGTTATTGTGCAGGTCTACAGAGTTGAGTCACGTGTAAACATCACTTTCCATTTCCGAATTGAGTTCTCTGTATGATCTATTGCTAAAATACACAAGCTTTTTTTTTCCATATGCCCTGTTTTTCCTCCAACCAATGGGTAAGGGGGGAGTTGTGGGTTCTACTGATAGTTTCCACCTCCATGGAATTCGTACATAAATGGGGCCGTGGTTATGTTGAGTGACAGGTTCACAGACAGTTACCGGCCATTAATTGGTTGCTTCGAGTTCAGTGGGCGGGTTCTCGCCGGCTGACCCCCACATCTCCTCCAAATATGGAAAGTAGACCACTATAATCCAAGATGGCGCAGTTCAAATCCTCGTAGTAGGAGCACAAAACAGACTCCCCCAAACCAATGGGTGACGTCACGGGTGCTACGTCCATTCTTTTTACAGTCTACGGGTATGAGGAGTCATTTGAATCATTAATATGGATCCACCTCCCATAATGCAACCTTTTCTTTATATACGTTTCGTCTCAAACCCATGGGGAGGAAACCCTGATGACATCGTTGTGACATAACCTGGGTTTTTCAGACATGACAAAGATCCTCTAGGGCAATATAACTACACCCTACACATAATTAACAAAGGGACATGGGACCTGCAGCTTTTAAAGGAGTAATAGTCTCTGTGAAGTGACCATTGCCACTCCTGTCCACAAATCATAAGAGGTTATTTAAGACACATTTATTTCTCAACAGCTTAGAGCCACTTTTTGATTTACTGTTTTATTTTCCCCTCTCTTGTATATCAGATTTCCTCGAGCACCAGGTACGATAGCATTGTTTCACCATCTTTCATATCAAGCGAAGGGAATCGTCTCGGGAGCCGAGCGTGTGCGATAATGGCAGTGAGGGAGAAGAGAAGGGCCCAGCTGTTTAATCTGTCCCTCCTCCCATTCTCATGCAGAGCAGACTTCCGCTGGCGCGGGAGAGGAGCGAGGAGGGAAAAGTTTCACTGGTTCACTCAGAATGACTTATTTCTCCAAGGATCCGAGCACAAACAGTAGCAAATAAACAAGCAGGACACAGAGGAATTTTGATTTTCCGACACTGCGGTGTAGATTTAGAACTTTATGGCGTTATGTTTTCCTGTATCTCTACATACAACTTTCGTCCAACTGAAACTCCCAATCTCATTTTGTTCTGTAGTTTCTATCACTTCCCCAGATTTCTTTCCCCTGTCTGTCTTTGTTTTTGTGCAGATAGACTAAACCATTGTCTGTTGATTCCTCAGTCAACGTCTCATTGTTCATGAGGATGTTGTTAGTCAGCCTCCTTTGCAGTGTGAAGGAATCCACATAGCATTTGCATACTCTACGCAGACGCACACTCCTTCTCTGCATTTATTACTTTCCCCACTCAGCACTCACTAAGACACAGTGTATGAGTGAAGTAATGAATGGCGATGCCTTCGTTACAATGTACTGCATTTAATCTCCTCGCTCTAAACTCACTGTGTTACCAGGCAGGGAAGAAGGATGGAGGGATAAAATGGAGTGACAGTAAACAAAGCAAAAGGAGGGGAATTAAGGGACAAAGTGGGAAGAGAATGAGGACGAAAGAATTGACAACAAAAGAACACAGAGCGAAAAGAAGGAGGAAGGGAAATGGGCAAATAAAAGAGAAAATTGCAAGGAAGAAGAAAGGAGGGGAAGAAATAGGACATAGCGGATGGAGGATGGAGGGAGTAAAGGCTAAAAAAGAAATAATGGAAAATGGATTTTGGCAGGAGGGTAAGAGAAAGGACAGAATGAAGCATGGATGAATGATTGTTTGAGAACAAGGGAAGGACAAGCAGAGAGGAAGAGTGGTTAGCGGCAAAGAGGCAGACAAGGAGGAATGAATAAGTGAGTAAGACAAGGAAAAGGGATTAATGAAAGAGGGATAGTGGCAAGAGAGGAAGGAAGGAATCCATAGAGGAGACTCAGGAGGGGAAAAACCATTTCAGACTCAGCGCAGTGTTGAAGAGCTGCCACTAGAGGGAGGGCCAGCGTCTCCGGTTCATGCTCATTAGCAAACATTAATTGGATGATAAAATGGATCCTTGGTAGGATTAAGTCGGTGGAAGTGGCTGCCGCGGTGTGATTCACACGCCGGAGCGAGAAGAGGGAGAGGATTTACACGGGGGTTTGCGGACGTGGTGGAAGCAGATGCAGCAAGTAGGAGGAGAACAATGACAAACAGGATTGATTCATCTCACTAAGGACCAACTGCCTCCCACCACCCGCCATTCCCTCTGCCATTATGTTTGATCGCCTTTTCTCAGCAGCCCCCCACCACCACCACTACCACCACCACCAACCTTCACCAGTTTTTTCTCCCTCACTCCTTCTCCTCCCTTCATGCTATACCTGCCTCTCCTCCTCTAATTCAGTGATTGCTGCAGACTGCCTGTGCTCGTGTCTCTGAAACTGTGTACTGTATGTGCGCTGCACTGTAATTTGCCGCCCTGCACTCACCGGGCAACAGAGCGAGCATCTAGCTAATCTTAAGTGCAGTGAGAACACATACATGTAATTAGTCACATTTAGATGAAATTCACTTTTAGTCATCCCCATTTAGACCAATCTGCTGATGTTAGCAGTCAGAATATCTGCCATCACGGGTAAAAGCACTACAAAAATGTGACTCTGCTCCTGAAAAATCACGGGAAAATAAAATAATTACAATAATAATATTAATGGCTTCACTTTTTTTGGATTTTTCGGACTCCCTATGGAGCTAATTGAGGTGTTGTTGTAGGTAATGAAAAGCTGCATTACTGGCAATTATATATTATCCAAAAGATTAAAACCTGCAATAACAAATGAACTACTGCTCTGTGAGACAGCTCTCACCTAGGTAACAGAGAGAGCTGCAGATGGACCATGAATGACATTGCAACCATGTACCCATACATGTTCTCTTCTGAATGCATCCTCATCCATCTGCCTTCCATCATTCACCCCTGTCTTCTTCCTTTTCTTTCCTCCATTCACTTCTTATCTCCTCCATTGCAACTGTGCATGTACATACAGTACTGTATGCACATGCACACACATACACATACACATACACACCTCCTCAGCCTGTGTGAGCCATTATTGCGCGGGCAGGCGTGGGTAGAGAGACCCCTGGGGAGGGGAAGTAGGTACTGCAGAAAGGAGAGGTGGTCTATTTTAGACCACTGCAGCGAGCAGCACAAAGCAGTGGGGGGGAGAGAAATCAAAGTGTATTAGTTAGGATGCAGGATTTCACTTCAGAGCTCAACTGTCTCCTCTCAGCCTCGAACGTGTCTCCCTGCAGAACATTTCTGCAGCAATTGTCAAGACCATCAAGATTCCAGACAGAGATTTTTTAGATAAAGTTGACTGGTTATTTTCAGAGGAAGTCCTTGTTATCTGCCGTTCACCACCATAATGTGCTTAGATCACAGTTTTAGCAAAGCATCAAATAAGTAGCTCTTAAACGCTTTGGTGATGGCACTAATTAAAAACACTTGATGCCATATGATGACATCGGTTACTTGATGTGACTAAACCCTTTATGTTGAATTTTAGAACAAACAACACATCTTGATGTTGAATTAAACATTTCCCTAAGAATTATTTCACATTCTTATGGAACCCCCTGCGCCTCTTCACCCCTCAAGGATTGCTTACTTATAATTAGCTTATAATATACTTAAAAACAACAACTTAATTAATCCTCTGATATTGCCACTACATTAGACCTCATCAAACCCCTCAGCCTGGCCACCATCGGCCCTCAGCGCTCCCCTCCCCTGATTCCAGCTCCATCTCTATCGACTGTGCTGGAGATGTGCGCAGCGTGACCCTGAGGTTGAGGAAAGTGAAGCGAGGGATAATAAGTTTGCACAGCGGCGATGGAACATCTTTGACACACTGATGAAGTGATGCTAATTGCCATGTGCCACTGAGAAGTGCTCAATTAATGCAGGAGAGGGAGGAAAAAGTCAGAGGGAAAAAAAAAGAAAAAGAGTTTCACTGAATATTTTTCCCTTCAGGTGAATCAGAGGAGTCAGATTCAAAGGGATTTGATGCTGAGTGCCATCCTGTTGTCAGATTCGGGGGGATGGTGATTTGCTGATCACTGACTCTTTGTGCGTGATGGGAACTTGAATATGCCCTCCCTTGAACAACCATGACAATGTGTTTTGTATTGTGTGATTATCTCCTGCTCATGTGAAGTAACAATGTTTTACTGCTGATTCCTGATTGATTCATTTACACTGTGATAATCCTGTTGTTCAATGATTGCTGGTTCTGTGTGTGATGCTAGCCTAATTTGGTTGATTACTGCTAATGGATTTCTAAAGTGTATTGACTTTGCAGATATCTATCTGAGTTAGCACTTCTTCAAATGTAATCAGACTCTATATCTAAATAATTCATAAATCTGTTTAACTTGATAGTGCATTTAAAAAAATCATTTAAACTCAAGGTAACTAGAATACTGTTAACTTGTCTAACCAAACAAACCAGCCCAAAAACATCAAGTTCTTCCTGTCCTAACTAAAGCTGATTTAAAGTACATAACTTGCTAAACATTTGCCATGTTGCCCTTCTAACCTCTAACCTTTCAACTTCCAGATTCTTTTATTTTATTTTATTTTATTTTTGTAACGTTTTTTTTTAATTTGTCTTCTCCAAATTTCTTAAAGGGAACTTTGATAATGAGCGCCTGGCTATTGCTAGACAAAGAATCCCATACCGACTCGGTCGGGTAGTTGACGAGTGGCTACTCGACAAAGGTAATAAAATCCATTTAACTCCACTAATGATCTAACCGCCTAACCTACCGTTAACCTCCACTCTGGAGGAGGTGCAGTGCCATGCAACAAGGGTGAATGTGATTTGGCTCTAACAAAAAAAAATTAAAGTCCCCTGTAACTCACTGTAAATCTGCCTTGTAATGACTGGCTGATACAGTATCAGTGATTAATTTCTATTCACTGTGCTCTGATTGGCTTTCAAAACAAATGACAGCATAGTGTAGAATAAGAACCATAGACGCCCAGGGGACCATAACCAAAGCACCTTAAACTGGGGCTGCATCTCTTCAGAGAATTAACCCCCAAATAACCCAACATAACCCCCTAATAACCTGACCACATGTAAATAGCCTATTGATTCCATTTGCTTCTTTCCTGTGTCTTTTGTTGGCTGAATGTGAACGTGTATTGACTATATTTAGTCATTCCTGAAAACAAAGAAGAAAAACAAGAAATGTGACTTTATTAAGAAAAAAAAACCCCCCCCCCATGAAAGTCACTACTGTAAAAGTTAAAGGGACTGTGGTAGTGTTGTTAAGTAACCAGTCTGCATTCATTGCAGCATGTGGGCACAATTTCCCGCCCCACCATCATGCATAACTAGTGCCAGAAAGGTCGAATGTGGTCCCGTCAAAGTGATGACTCTTTAACCCTTTGAGTGACGAATGTCCCAACCCCTTTGTCTTTGTCATGTGCCGTGTGTTTGTGCTGCTGAAGGTGGTTGATTCTTTAAAAAAAAAGAGAGAGAGAGAAAGGGAAAATGATGAATTAATGATCAAGGAGGATTAAACATTTTCTCAGGATAAAAGCAACATAAAGATGTAAATATAGCCCAATAGATAGTTTAATGTAGGTTATGGGATTTTACAGAATTTGTAAGTTTCGAGCATTAGCCTGTTGGCTCTACAGCCTCCTTTGAATCTGTATCGTGAACCAATTCAAAGGATCCAGAAGATAAACCTGCAGTATTCATGTGACAGACAAACCAGATGAATTAAGCTCATATTTATTTAAAGGAAACAAAACAATCCTTTGCATTCATCTGCAGCTGCTAAGAAGTGACTTCCCTGTTTTCCTCCGGTGCGTTGAGGAGCGCTCTTCTGCTCAGGGTAGTCAGGACACAAATCAGAATTAAAAAGGCTAGGGAGATTAAAGTTGAATGAAAAAGCAGATCAATAAAAAATGACTTACCCACTTACGAAATAATTTGTGCATGCCATGAAACTCAAAAGAGAATGAGCTTGAAACTGAATATATTATTCTCTTTCTTCTATAGTTAGAAATGAGTGTGCATCCAATCGCTTAGATGAGAGCAGTGGGAGAGAGTAGGAAGATGAAATAAACAAATAACCTCCATCAGAACTCAAGTGAGGGCTTTGATCAGGGCACGTTTCCAGAAGAACCTGCAGGGTCGTGTATTTGTTCATTTGATTGGATTCCTTTGAAATGAAAAAAAGTCACACACACGTCATGGACTTGTAGAGGCAAAGTGGTTTTCCTGAGACGACATAAAGGACACTGTAGTCTAGATAATGAGGGGGATTAGTGGACATTGCTGAGCTCAAAGGGTTAAAGCTGTGTGTTGCTTTGATAAGGAAGCAGCTAGAGCTTAAAGCTAAGAACCTTCTAAGCAGAATCTAACCACCTAACAGCAAACCAAACTCCACCCCCACTAACTGCTGAGGGCTGCTCTCATTGACCCCCCCCTCCCGCCGTCCACACCGCTGGACCTAAACTGAAACGATTGGCTACATCTTCCAGCTCTGCCCTTCGCTGGTGACAAATTCAGAGCGCCTTCAGTTATAACCTTGTTATAAATGATGTTTTAACGTCTGAACACAATTGGACCTGGATGACAGTATTTGGAAGAACTTGGACAGGTTGCGACGGTCGCTCGGGGCAAAAACCGACTAAAAAAAAAGCTAAATAAATTCTAACTTCTACTAAATGGGAACGAAACACCCACCCCTTGTTTCCACCTCCTTGTAATGCAAAACTCAGAGGGTTAAAACAGCAAATAACTGAAAACCAAATTCAAAAATCATCACCCCTGCTCTGGATCATTTAAACAAGGTCCCTTTAACATTTATTGTTTTCACCACTCAGGAAATGGAAAATGTCTTGAATGTGTTGTTGTTATGTAACGTGATGTTCGCTGCTCTGGGTGAATGGTTACAGTCTGTTGTGTGGTAAACAGTCTGGATCATTCCTCATGTGGTAGATGTGTTCTAATGGTCCCGGCTGTTTGTGGTTTCTAACAATGGCTGTCATAATAAAGATGGACATGACAGCTCCTGAAAAGTGAAGCCAAAACATCTGGATCGCCCCCTACTGGCTGCAGCAAAGCTCATAAACATTTTAAAATAAATGGTGCTGCCATTATTCTCACTTACTGTTTTATAGTATCAAATACTAATAACTAAACATGTGTCAGCCTGACAAAAAAGAACCTAAACCCACAATTTGGCTTCATTTTTGTTTAACGATGGGAAGTGGAGACGTCTGGTCGATCTTAATATACAGTCATTGATCTCTAATCTTTGGTGATTTTATTGCTTCAATGCTTCAAAGGGTCTTAATGAGTTCTTGACCAAAGAGCACAAAACAATCAGCCCCATGGGTCTCCTTTTCCAAGTCCTTAATAACGTCTATTCTAAAAAAAAAAAAAAAAAGAACAGAGAACCTCTACATCTGTCAGATCTCATTCATTAATCTCAAGAGCGATTCACCATTATGCTCATTTGTGGGAAGAGGTAAAATAATAACACTAATTGCTCACAATCACTCTCACAAATGAGGATTTTAATGATAGCAGGATGTAATGGTGGTGTCCTAGAGGAGATCTGAGCCGTGGCGCTGCACTCTGTCACTGCGTCTCACTCTGAAGCCCTTATCCCATCTCCCCTATACTTGCGTGTGAGGCAGATCTGAGTGAGCATCTCTGGCCGTCTCTGTGCCTGCTGACTAAATCCAAAATGGCAGCCATTACAGGGACCCAATGGAGGGGAAAAATTAGAGTCCCAAAAGTTTTCAACTGCTCTATCCGAGCCAAAAACTAACTCCGATGGGTCTCCTTTTCCACGCATCCTTCTCCCTCCTCTTGATGGATGTGTCATCCCGTGTTTTCGCTGGAAACTTGGCAACCATTTGCCTACATCAGTCATCTTCCTCCGAAACAATAATAATGTGTTCCAACTTCCGACTTATCAGCGAGCTCCACTGGAAAATAAAGATTACAAAAGCCCAGCAGGAGTCGTTTTCCCTTAGTTCTTGCTGTTAGCAGAAGAGCAAGGAGCCAGATAAAGCTCCCTGAAGAATTGGAGCTTCACAGCGTCAGAGCGTGTCCCTCTGGAGCCCCGCCCCCCTCCACGAGAGAGGAGGAATATTAGGACACCAGCTTTCTGTGGCCTGAAGTTGAAGAACCAGGTGATATGTTGCCTGGTGTAAGCTCCCCAGTTCCCTAATCGAAAGCAATCAAGTTCTCCCACTTGTTGTGGGGCCAGAGCCCAAATCAGCACCTCGAGGCCAGGCAGTGGTCCAGACCTGCTCCTCATGATTGCAGCTTTATTTCAGAGAGCCTCTCACATCAGGCCACACTCTACAGAGAATAAATCTGTCTGAGTCCGTCTTCCAGTGTCCCCATGATGAGCTTTGTATCCTGCTGAGCGACTATCTTGTTTTCTCATTTGATCTCTCTGCGCTATTGCGGTCATATTTGAGGAAAGCAGGGAGAAACTTTATGAATGTTAACATGCCTGCTCATGAGTAGGAAAGTGGCAGTGCAGAAGCAGCACTGTGTCTGAAAAAAGAAGCCACTATACGCTTTGCTGTTATTTCATGGTCCCCTACCATGAAATGGCCTAAAAAAAAAAAATACAGTCACAGCTGGAGTGGATAAAAAAAAGCGAAGATTGTCGCCACATCTCCCTCTGCGTCTCTCCTGCTACAGCATCGCTTGTTTAAGATCTAGATAGATCAAATCCCATACCGGCTCCAGCCCTGCACATTCTGGGCATCCTCAGCTGCCTTCAAGGACCGCCGGATGCCACGCAAACCTTTCAGTCTTTAACTTCATGCTGAATTTGGTCTCTCATCTCCATTGTCAGACACAATTAATTCATAGTTCTACCCAAACCGGCCCGACTTCTTAGGAATAAGAAAGCAAAACGCTCTTAATTACCAAAGAGAGCCTTGTGCCGAGGAGATAACTTGGGAACACTTCATAATCGACTTTGTCAGCATCCCACCCCCACCCCCATTGTGCTGCAGTCTTCCACCACTCTCTCCCTCCTCAGTCCTGTTTTCTTCAGAGAAATGGAAATAGGGGGGAGTTCTTGTTTGTTGAGGAGAGAATGAAGGATTTGTGAACACAAACCCATAAAGACTCTGCGTGCAGACAGTCCAGCTTTTTGTTCTGCTCACCACAAAGCAGTTTATTGACATAGGTGAATTCTGGGGCCATCCCTCACACGCTGCTACTCAGCTAAGAGAAAACATTTCAGATAGACGCTTCCTGCGAGCGCACGGCATCCCTCCTCCGTGAGAGATAACAGGAGTTAGAGGGGGGGCATAATGGTGACGGCACATGGAGGAAGATACCGCTGTCTGAAGCCCAAGTCTCTTCTCACAGGTACACTGAGATCCTTTCACCCTCCTCCAACAATCACCTCCTCCAGGTTAGCAAGAGAGAGGGGGGGGGGCATGGCCCAGCGAGACCACCGTATCACGCTGCCGTCCCCCCTCTCGTCCTCTCCGCCCACATCCCGGGGGTTGTAGCAGACATACGACCATTATTTCACAGCCTCCAACAAGCAATCTGTGCATTAGCAAGCTGAGCGTGGTCCAGGCCAGCGCAGCCCCCCCCCCCCTCCACAGCTCGGCTTGGCTTAGCTCAGCCAGTAATTACCGACCACAGCACATCTGAGACGAGCCATTTCTCTGTCCGCTTAGAAAAAAGTGGAGGAGGAGGATGGTGCAGCGATGCAAAGCCACAACCGGAGAACTTGCTTTTACTCCCGTTAGCGGCGCAGCAGCTCTCGGGGCAGTTCACTTCTGGTTGAAGAAATAATATGAAGAGGATCCTGCTCTATATTTGAAACTGACATCAGACAAGAGTGATGCAAACTATACCCAACTGATAAAGGCTTTTGAAAACCTGGTTGGGTCTGGCATTAGAAAAATCCTCAGAAACACAAGTGATGCCTTGAATGGTGGTAGTTTGAGCAGTTATAGTCACCTTGACCTGACGAATAAAGAAAAACCTACATTAATACTCTGTATGTCTGGAAAGCCCACAGTTAAAGTCAGATTTTATCCTGATTTCAGCTGTACAATTGGTCATTCAACTCTTGCTCCCTCTGCTCAGTGTGTCTTATGTTTAGTTACTCCCGCCCCCTTTAGCAATAATGAACATACTGGATTGTAATTGAGGCGAGGCGCTGTGTATTTGAAGTGCTCTTTCATAACAAGCTATGCCACCCTAAGGCCTTTGACATTCATACATGGGCGCAGTCATTAAGCAGCCTATTTGAGGAAAAGTCTGTAAATCCAACAATATTATATTGTCCAGTTGTCAACGGTGTCTCTAAACACCGCCTAAAAGAACCTGTAGATGGCTAAAACTCCAACTCAGTGATGAAATCAGCAATCAGCTGACTAATGATGGAAAAGTCAGCCAGAGATATAGTACCGGCCACACTGTTGGAGTCCAGCCAAGAACACATCTCCACAGTTTCAGACCAAACCAAATCAACACGTTTGGGTTATCACAAGTTTGGTGTTCTTTTCTTAGTTTTCGTCACGCTCACCAAAGTAATTGCTATGATCTGGGAGCCTGGCAACATCACTAGCCAATCAGTCACATACTCAGACAGGTTGAGAACAATCCACAAGTCTAGCCATTCATATTTACAGGTTAAAAAACAACAAAAAAGTCAGTGATCCTGAATCTGAGATCATTCAGCCAGTCATTTCATGTTACAGTGAAGACTCACTCAATTGACTGAATTGCAACAGTGCTTTAAAAAACTGTTGACTGGGAACACCTTTATTTTTACCTCCAAATACTACATGCCTGTTTTCCCTTATAATGTATTCATCTTTTCAGTAGCTTTGTTGAACACAATTTAGATGCTGTACTTTATTCACACTAGCACATCCACCTGAAGAAATAACTGTAGCGCATGCAGCCATTTGCTCTGTATGAGCATCTTTTCTGGTCAGAGAACAGCGATGCAGTGAGACACAGCAGTGAGATGAGGGCAGGTTTATATTCTAACACCCTGTCATTACCACAAGATTAACCATGTGAAAGATATTTATTTATTCTGTCATCACATCACTTCTCTGCCTTCCATTTTTTCGTATTTGTGTGTGTTAATGTATGTTTGTCTCTTCCATCTTCCTCCTGTTCTTTTTATCAAGACTGTGTGTCTCTACATCCCCCTGCCTTCCCACTCCTTCTATCATGATTTCTCCTTTCTGTCATCTCTCATCTCTTCGTCCCTGCTCAACATCTGCTTTCTTTTGTGTCTCACTTAGTTTTAAATACAGAACTCGGGAGTTGTGTATCTTTTTAATAGTGATCTACTTCAAACTTTATCGCCATACTGTAGTTGTAAGCTGTACGATACAATATCCCCCTTCTTATTGCTATTATAAATGTGCATTATAAATGTAAAACCCGCTGCCACATGATCCCTGTGACATGCAGGCCACATGTACAGTGTATTACAGTAATGATTGATTTGATGAAGAAAGGGAAGTCAGAGCCCTTCTTACTTCTCTCTGACAACCTGCCAGGCTATCAACCACGTAGCCTACTGGATCCAACCAAAGGCGGGTGTGATTGCAGATGATGATGCCTTCTGTTACCCTATATTTACAGTTTTTCTCAATTGCTTTGGTGCTATTCTCACCTCACTCTTAACATTTGCACAACAGTTAGTGCATTTCTCAAAAAAAATATTACAAACTGCAAAACCTAGTGGACAACCTGCAAAAGCGCATCACTTGCTCAAAATGGATCGTCCATCCCTCAAAAGCAAGTACTGATGTCAGTGAAACTGTCAGTGTCGTCAAAATGAGAAGTCTTGCCATCATCGTTTATGAGCATGATAGTCAAATGGCTTTGTCATGTTTTCATTATGACAGGTTATTCTCTATGTGTTTTCCAATGCAAAAAGTGATGATACTACCTGAAAATGTTCAAGACAGCACTATACACTACAGCCACAGTAAAGTTACACATTAGCCTACTGTAGTGGAGTAACTGATACTGAATATGTATGTTTCACATTTTTACTGTATATGCTCATTGCAATTCTGATTTACTGTATTCACAGCATCGTGCAATAGAAAAATACACTACAGTCATCTACAACAGACATACTGTAAGAAACACCCTTTGAGTAACTTTACGTAAATCTGGTCTCTAGTGAAGCCGAAAGTCTAAATGTAAAAAATTCTTTCCCACTGTATCTTACAGTAAAACCTGACACAACGAGCAGTGCAGATTGTTTAGTGCTGAATTACTGTCCAATACTATACATACCTGTTCTCCCTGAAATGTTTGAATATGGTGCTTCTCCCAACATTTACAATGAGTTTGACAGATTTTGAAAACTAGTTCAACAATTTTGTATGTGATGACTCAAGCAATGAAATGAGGACTATTCATTTTTTAGGGAAAGACTATTCAGCGTTGAAAAGTATAGTTCATTTTGACTGATATGACATAAGCAAATGATAATGTTATAAAACAGCAGAGAATTGTATGAAAGCAACTGATACATGTCCAAAAGCATTTGCAATTTGTTCAGAGGAAGGAGAAACTGCTACAATGATGTGCACAAATGACTACATGTTGTGGAGGTTGAACTAATAGTTATGAGAACCTTCATTCTGATCTGAGAATAGCACCAAAGCGATTGAGAAAAACTGTAAGCAGCAAAGAGGTACAGCAAAGCTTTGCCATGCTGCAGCAACTCTGAAGCACAAGAAAACCTTTAAAATGGGCAGAAAAAGACACTCAATCCTTACCAATCTCTACTTAGCCTTTGGATTAATATGACTATAAGTAATATACATTTGACTGTTAAATCCTCCTCGGGCTGCTCCTTCAGTTTCCAGCATGTTTCTATGCATTATCCTTTCATTACCCAGAGCTATTTTTACTCTGCTTTGTTGTGACAATTTACGTAAGGGGCAGTGTGAGTCTCGTTGTGCTTCCAGTTTCTCCCTATGGATTTAATGAGAACACGATATATGGATTTAAATGTAATATGGACTGACAGAGTTAGAAGGGCAGTACAGAACCAGAAACAGAAATGAACCAAGTTTTACAGATTTCTCCCTGAGGAAGATGGATGGATGGATGGATGGATGGATGGATGGATGGATGGATGGATGGATGGATGGATGGATGGATGGATGGATGGATGGATGGATGGATGGATGGATGGATGGATGGATGGAT
Source organism: Decapterus maruadsi (assembly GCA_030347415.2). Taxonomy (NCBI): domain Eukaryota; kingdom Metazoa; phylum Chordata; class Actinopteri; order Carangiformes; family Carangidae; genus Decapterus; species Decapterus maruadsi. The sequence continues at coordinate 15,174,851 of CM064898.1, read as the reverse complement.
GGATGGATGGATGGATGGATGGATGGATGGATAGATAGATAGATAGATAGATAGATAGATAGATAGATAGATAGATAGATAGATAGATAGATAGATAGATAGATAGATAGATAGATAGATAGATAGATAGATAGATAGATAGATAGATAGATAGATAGATAGATAGATAGATAGATAGATAGATAGTCTTATAGGGGTGAAAACCATTAAATTTGAGCCAACCTTGGGGGAAAAACAGATTTCTATTGTTCCTCTATGGCTCTAATTGGAAGGCAGACAGACAAACAGACAAATGGATGGATAAATAGATCGAGGGACAGATCAAACTTGAGTGGGTTGACTTTGTGCAGCAGCTCATTGCAGAGTCCTGACCATTCCAGTTGCTGCACTGCAGTTAATTAAGGCTTTGTGTAAGGTTGTGAATTTCTGTTATAATGAGTGCCTGGCCATGTGCCCCCCCCCCCCCCAACACACACCCCAACATCTCATCCCCTCTATCAGGCCCCTCCCATACACACACACATACAAGCCTCTTCCCATTAAATGCCCATCACCTTAAGAGCCCTGGGGAGTGAGGCGCGGCACACCAAATTGGTCCAATAAACCCTCATCAATGTGCAAACCTGGTGTGCAGAGGCTGTCACACACATGCACACACACAGGGGGAAGGCATGTGTGTAAATAAATGTAGGGAAAATACACACTCCTTAAAAAGGCCAGCCATCACACATATAAAGGTCATTTCACTGACATATTTCATATTATACATGCACCCGCCCACACAGCAGCCTCATCCAAGCTCTGTCATATTAAGTGTGATTGTTTGTCATGCAGAGGCTTCGTTGTTCTCCCCTCTCTGCCCCCCCACCCCCATTCACTGGCGCCACCAATATTGTCTCTAAAACCTCATGTCACTTTTGATTTGACCTGGCAATCCCTGAAACAATAACTTCATCAAGGCCTGTTAGAGTCTCACCCCGGCCAGACAGCTACCAAAACAAACACTGATTTCTCCATCATCAAGTCTAGAGGGCACCTTTCTTCTTTGTTGGACTGTCTCTGTCGGATGGATGGCTCGTCTTCCTGCACTTTACACACACACACACACGCACACACACACAAAACACTTTACTAAACTGTCTTGTCTGAACAGATCTTCCTCTGACTTGGACTTACTGCTCACACACATGGGGGAGTTGGTGCTTGTAAAGGAATTTTAGTGGTTTTCTAAATCAAAGGGACCGATAGCATTGAGAACTGTAATACTGCCCTACAAAGGCAAAGTGCAGTATCTGTAAAAATGCCAAACTGAGAAAAAACGTTTTTCATTGTCAGGTTTAAGCATCAAATTATGAATAACTACCAAGTCTACAATTGGTTAAACATGGACTGAATTAAATGTATTTTGTAGTTTGTCTTTCTGACCAATTTTGACTGTTTTATGGCAGGTACTGCACTTTTGCCTTGGTTTTAGTGCAGATACTGCACTTTGGCTTGTACAGTATTAGCTAGATACGGCACTTTGCCTTGGTTTTACTCCAATGGAATCCTATAGAATGTAGGGAGTATAGTACATTTTGCAGATACTGCACTTTGCCTTGGTTTCACAGTGCTTTTTTGGATGGACAGCTAAATAAAAAGCCCAATAATTTTAGCAGTATCAATATCAAATTCTACCAGATTGAAGAGAACATGCCACACTTTTTAATTAGTCAAAAAAAAAAAATGCAGATGCACTTTCCCTTTAGGGCAGTATAGAGGAACGTACTGTAGGACTGGCCACTTGAAATGTAATGGGAGACCCTGTGGGCCGATGTGTTGCGTGTATGTACTATGTGTCCTCTTGTTAATAGACACAGGTGGACCTTGAGGTGGGATGGTGCTGTTTTTGATATTGTCTTGTGTTTTGTGTGTACGGCGATTCTCCTGCTGAGTATCACTCCCATACCAAAACATGCTAAGTGTTGAGATAATAGAGTGAGACTCAGCTATTATGTCAACAGTGCATATGCCAGACATTAAGTCTCATCATTATAAAGTCAGGGGGATGGGAGCTGGGTCCCTCGTGGGTCCCTGACGTGCCTAATGATCTGATAATGGGATAACATGTGTAATGACCCATCTCAGTGGAATAGATTTATCTCTCCAAGTCTTCTCCACAAAATCTACTGTAAAACGTGTGGTTGCACGCTCCACGCACCAACACACGCATAGTCATGAGCGTTAATAGACATCTGATGGAGCCGCCCACCTGGGTGTTACCTATACATCAGAACCAGAGGGGGATGGGGTGGTGGGGGGGTCCCTATAGATGGAGAGTGAGTCGTAATTAAGGTGATGGAGCATCCTCTCAGCTTGCTTTATTGAAAACAAATGGGGCTCGGGCCTGTCCCTCCGGTGGCTCCTCGCTGTCCTCGCTAGTTCGCAGTCCCACGGAGAAAACAATAACAACATTCAAAAGACTTTCAGAGGATTCATTTGTCATCATTACACGCAATTAAATTCGCCAAAGCAAGTTTCAGCAAATTACATGAGCACGGAGAGCATATGAGCACAGAGGAACATCTCCCACAGCCCTGTAAGGAGTAATAAATCCGAGTACATGCACGCACACACACAGACACACACACACTCCCACCAGGGCAGAGGGGCTCTCATTTCAGAGGTCCAGAGCCTGCTGCCACTAGAGAGTCTGTATTTCACTCTCAAATGCTCACATTAGAGTAGTATTCCTTTCACAAACAAACCAACTACCTCTTTCCTTACAGCCATTGATTAATCCATAAAAAAAGCTCTTTGCCTTCTCCCATCCTCGTCCTCTAAGTAATTACCTCATCAGCTCTGTTTTTAACCCACATCCTTCCAACAGTATCCAGCAATGACACCAGCCTCCCTCTGCTCCCTCTACTCACATATCCACATGACTCATAATGGGGGTCAAAGTGTGCGTCAGTCCCAGAGGCATGGTGAGATGTTCCCGAGGAGAGCCAGGATGCATATATGAGTTAAAAAACAAAAAAAAGGAAGAAAAGGAAAAAAGTATAAATAAAACCCCTGGTGACCTCAGCTGAAGAAAGTCCATGGAGAAAAACTACACCTGTCAGACCCATCCACCCACCCACTCCCCCACCCCTTCACCTCAAGTCCTGGTAACACATTAGTATTGGACCCTGGATGAATGGGTGACCCTCTCCTCCCTTCATCCACCCATCTATCCATCCAGATGAATGGTAATGACCGCCCCTCCTGAATTAAACATTTCCTCCCAACGAGGATCTTATTTTCCTCTTTTGGATGGTAAAAAAAAAAAAAAAAAATTCTCTCTGGCTGGCAGAGGTACTTTATCATTGTGCAGCACAGGTGCATTGGAGGTCAATGACACAGACCCAGCATCGTTCTAATGCATTCCATCTCAGAGCAAATGAGATGCATTTTGCTGTGAACTCTCAGTCTCAGGGTCAAGCCGCAACTGCCCCCTGCAATCTATTTGACTGTCAGATTCAGACTGCCTCTCTGGGAGAGTGGCACGTGCCCAGCTCCATAATGGCTACAGCTGCAGCAAACCAGGATCCAATCCCCCTAAAGTGTTACTCAGGAAATCCCATTGCGATCCAAACAGTCCCTCTATGTCCCCCATTTCACATTGTGTCTGTGTATTATTTTGTTGTTGTTGTTTATTTTTGTATGTGGAAGCTCACCAGAGACCATGACTGATTTATAATCTTCTCCCTCCTTTCTCTCTGTCCTCCATCCTCTCTTCTCTCACGCACTATAGGTCGCCAGCTGACGATCTTCAACAGCCAGGCATTCATCAAAATCGGTGGCGGTGGAGAGACGGGGCGCCACTTCCAGGGCCAGATCTCAGGTCTGTACTACAACGGCCTGCAGGTGCTCAAACTGGCGGCCGAGGGCGACCCCAACGTCCAGACCCAGGGTAACCTGCGGCTGGTGGGCGACGTGCCCTCGGTGCTCACCACCGACACCACCTCCACCACGCCACTGGCCGACATGTCCACCACCATCATGGAGACCACCACCACCATGGCAACAACCACCACCCGCAAACAGCGCTCGCCCACCATGAGGGACAGTGTCACACAGGTGAGTGTAGCTGGTTCAACATGAGCCACAGCTAAATTAAAAAAAGAAGGCCGTCGCTTGAGTTCGCCGAGATGTTTTTGGTGCAGTGCGCTGCGATGAAACGTTGCCAGTTACTTTTAATTGGCTCTTTAAAGTTCATCCAATTTTCAAAGTGCTGAGAACAATATTTGAAAGATTAAACAGCATGGCCAAGTAACCAGATGACCCTCGCGGAGGAGGAGACGTACATTTCAAAAGAAATCATACGTCAGCTGGAAGGTCGAACGGTCACATCCCCGACGCCGTGTTGTGTGTTCGCCTCCTCCTCAGATGTTCAAACAGCTCTCAGTCTGAGAGAGCCACAGAGCGGCATTGTGTGGTTTAGTCCCATTAGACCAATCAACACGGCAATTTTGATTTGTTCTAAGAAGATGTGTTAGGAAATTACAGCGCATCCAGACAGATCAACAAAAGGCTGGAAGAGGGAGGGAACACGATGAAGAGGAAATCCCACCGCAGCAACGACACCACAATTCTGGATGCCACAATCTGCGATTTACGATTCTCGACACATGCGAAAGGCTGTGATTTGCGGTCTGTTGATTGTTCACATAACCATGTAAGCGTGTAGCCTCCGCCATCGTGGTCAGCAACAATTAGTGAAACCATGGGGAACCGCTATTATAGAAGATGGAGGAGGCGGGGCAGCAGGCGCGCCATTCAGACGAAGACAAACACAGGCTGCATGTGTTCCAGGGAGGACGTCACTGCTACATCCAGGATAAGGCACTGCAAGCTGCGTGTGGTTCAAACACACCTGTTGCATAGGAGAATGTTTTCGAGTCATCTGCCCCATTCTATTCAACATCTCAGCTCAACGTGTTGAGGGAACTTTTTCAAAACTGCTACAAAGGTTGCACTAATTATATTCCGGAGGTCAAATGTCCGGGTCACATCTTGTGGAAATATGAATATTATATGTTGAATATCTTCAAATTTGACTCCAGCATTCTTGAACTCGAAGATGATCTCATTAGATTTTGGTGAGCAGAGGTTAAAGGTCAAGGTCCATCAGCTCTCACAAAACACATTTTTTGGTGTCTTATGACATCATCAAACATTCAGTTGGACTGAGGAGAGTCTGGTAGACAGAGGTCAAAGATTAAAGGGATATTCCAGCGTTAAGTTTAACCCATGGTCTAACACACCGTGAGACTACACTGGATATACATCATGTCAGCACTTTGTACTCCAACTGCTTTAAAGCTTTTGTCTTTAAAAGCTGTGCATTTCATAATTTCAACTTCAACTGTCCCAAAACCTTTGATGATGTTGCAGGAAACACAAAGGCAAGGTGCCAATTACCAGCATGTTTTTCTTATTCGCTGCTATTCATTAGGGCTATTCATGTCCATAGAAGCTTATCTGAGATCAGTCAGCATGCCACTCGCATTCATCTGTCCCTGACAACCACGATGAGCAGATTGTGAATATATTTAGAACGGCTCGCTCTTTGTCCCTCTATCATGTTCTCAAACTGTAGCAGATTCCGTCTTTTCAAAGTCCTATCTGTCGCCTTTTTTTGAACAAACGCACCACTGCCAATTAGCGTGAAGTGGAGGTGAAGACGTCGACGGCACGAGTGGGCAATTCACTCCACTTTGTATCTCCAGCTCTGAATGAAAAAGAAAATTGGAATCCTAGTTTTGCATCAACTCCTGTTTGTTATTTTCTTCCCTCATCTTGTGCGTTTATAAAAAGTCATCAGCGTCTATAGCCTCATCAAAGCGGTGCCGTAGTGTCAGCTGGAAATGAAGGTTCGTAAACACGCTCTTGGCTTCTGTCATGTTTGATGCCTCCATGTAGTAACAAGCACGTAAAAATTTTTGGACTCAAAGGTCAGTCGATGCACCTTTACAGATGATAGTCTCTTGTTCATGCTCAGATGAATCATCTGTGGTTTAGTGTTTCTGCCAGATCAATGGAACCCGATTCTACTGTAGCATGTCACATGTAGCCATCCGCTCAGTTCAATATCATATCTCTAGCCTCCAGACTTCTTGGCGGAAACATTCCTCTGTGTTCAGCATATAATGAGCTTTTACAGCCGTGGTCTGTGATGTGAAATTGACAAGCGTGTTTGATAAATTATAAGAAACTATTCCAGGATAGCAGATCACTCTGGCTGTTGTCTTCTCCTCTGTTGTAACGAGTCTTAATGTGCACCATGCACGTTAATATTCGCTTGTAAAAAAAAAAGCAGAGTCCCATCTTTGGAATGCTTTTCATTCCCAAGACTCTATTTTTCAGCTGAAGTACACACATCTTAGCGGTAGCTTCTCTATTATCATTATGTACCTGGCTGAACAGAGTGTATCATCACAATAGCCCAAAATAGCATTAAGGATATGTGCTTGAGAGTGAAATTACCAGCAATTCACTCATCCACATACTTGAATGAGGAGAGATTTTTTTTGTTGTGCATACAAAGATAAAATTTTTATCGAGCTGTATCGTTGGTTACATAGTCCTGAATTTGTTCGCACTGCAAAGAGGTGTCGAGAGCCTGGAAAGCTCATCTGTATGAATAAAACAGTGAAAGGAAGGAAGAAAGGCAGATATTTTGAAATGGTTGGAGGAGACACAGTTGGTAAAATTAAGCAAAAAGCCATGCAAGCTTGAGGAATATATTGATTTTGAAGAACCGAGAGGCACCAGACAGTGTATGAAATCTTTTTTATTTGCTCTTCTAAACACTCGGAGGCTGGTATGTCTGTCCCGGGGAGAAACAAAATCCTGTGGTGCACAGGAAGCAGTGTTGTTTGATTTTAGATTTATGGCAGCAGAAGCTGGAGTAACTAGAAGAAAAGCGTGTATTAAGTTTGAGCCTCGGTGTGCACGCAAGCCTGAGCAAAGCAAGTCACGTAGTACTGAGACCCAGAAGTCACACAAGTCCAACTCAATCAAAATCACAGATGAGGACGGCAGGTGGGCAGCATATAAACACCCTGCCCATACATATTCTATTACCATTCAATTGAACCAATTCATTCAAGTTATATACCTTTACCTCTAAGTGGCTCACTGTTTTTTAGTGTAGATTTCACAATCCTACATTTTCTACTGTTTGTAGAAAAGAGAGATATGCTGCTATTCTGATCTGACAGTGTCTTATTCTGTATTTAACAACATAAACTAAGAAGAGATAGAAGAATAAAAGAATAAGAACAACTTTGTGAAAATCTATTTATCATTCATTTATGTATTTTTTTTAACCTCATTATGATGTTGAGATTAGGAGGAGCAACTCTGGACACCCCTTGTTACCAGTCATATTACCCCCATAGACATGCAGCCTTACTCACAGCTGTAGCACAGCATGGGTCGGCATGAAACTGGCTGGGTGACGATTAACAACCACATTAGAAAATATACACACTGCATCACTGAGAAAACTGATTATACAATTTGCAGATTGACTTCATATGTTTTTAGACCCTGGGTTCAGTTAAGAAGCAGCAGCTGTGTCTCAGATATGAGCAGTGTGGCATTCAGACAAAATGACAGATAACATTTCAGAGTGACAAAGTTAAAACGACTGAAGCTTTTGGAAAGTGGATCTTTATGATCTTTACATTCTCGATGTGTTCGATAACAGACAGACTGGGAACAAACATTTCCTGGAGCAGAGGTCCCTCCAGCTTCCACAGCTTTAGAACTTGTGATAGTTAGTCATCTCATGTAACCTGTTTGTTAGCGAGGGGTTATTTTTACACTCACCAATCAGTGGAAAGTGTTGCTCTCATCCTGTCAACAGCATTTTCACTCGTCACACAAGGTGCAGTCATGTTGCTAGAAGCAGTTGACGTTTTTCATGTTGTTCCATGAAATTCGCCGATTCAGAGTTGCCTTTGTGCCGCGTCAACCTCACTCAGCCTTGTTCCCTTTTTCATGGGCATTTTTTTGTCACTACTTGTCTGGCCCTTGCACAGAATCATGATGATGACCCTATTTTAATCCCACCTGCAAAACCCTGATTGGTGCAGCTCTTTGTTGTTGTTGTTTTTTCATAAAACTAAACTCACTAACTGTGAAGGGGTGAACTCAACAGCACAACTATTTAAATCCCTAAAAAAAAAAACATGGAGGCCTAACCCGTGGAGCCAGGCTTGCTCCACATTGGACATGCTACTGTACAGTTGGTGGATTTAAATAACCCAGACAGTCGCTGACTTAGTGGGTGGTAATAGTTATGTGCTGTTTATTGTTTTTGATAGACTGATCAGCCAGTTATAAAGTGCCAGCTCAGTTGGCTGGTGTTATATAGATTCATATGTTTCTGTCACACCCTAGGGTAAAAACAAAACTCTGTGCCAGTGCAGATTTACTTTCCATATTATACCAGAAATGTAATTACCCAAGTTATGCATCGTACACTAGAGCCAAACTGTGAATGAATGAAGCAATGAAGCATTGTGCAGGATGACTTGGGGGATTGTCTTTGAAGAGAAAGGAATAATAATTTACACTTACAGCTCACACCAGTGTCTTAGGACTATAGATTACTGTTTTATAGTGGTGATCACTGAACTGCGGCAAAGTACTTTTTCAAATTAATCTCTGGACCCCTGCATCAGTTACATTAGTCACAGTCACACTCGCATTAAGAATTGCTATCCTCATGATTTCCTCCTCTTTTACACACACACACACAAATGGTAGTTAATAATCCATCCTATTGAGCCTGTGGTGTAATTTTTTGCAAGAGCAAACATAGCTACAGCATTATAAATACTGCAGAGGGCAAGGCTCGCAGGAACTACAGCGGTCTAATGAATATCCCCGGCACCAACCGCGACGCAGCAGAGACAGGAGACGGGGCCAAGGTGGCGGAAAGCGAACGAGCGGAAGCCCAAATTTCAATTTCTCCAAAAGCTCTGAGCTACCCGCCTCGCTGCAGCTTTGATCATAGTGGAATAATGCGCTTTGATGCTTAGAATAAAAGATCTACCTTTTGATGTATGCGGGGGGCTGATTGTTTCCCCCCTACCTTCACCCCCCTGATACTGTGGGTTTCCATGAAATAGTTGGAATCATCACTTGTCTCCGTCTGACCCAAATTTGGTGTCTGGGCGTGACTCACAAGTGACACAAGTGCTGGTACCGGTCTGAGGTGGAGAAGACTCCCTGGTGTTTGTGATCTATCTGATCTGCCTGGATGGATGCAGGACAAGTTCAAAGCCTTTTCCAAAAAATGTTATCCAAGAAATATAAATATATATATATATAGTTCCAACCAGGGTATTCCTCACCATCGCCTTCAGCAAAGTGAATGAGAGGCGCTCATGTAACTCTCACTGAGAATTATTATTTCTAAGTGTCACAGATGTTGTCCTACAGCTGTGACAATTCCAACATTTGACATTGAGACAGAGAGACAATGGGTCCTTTAGATGTTTTGGAGATGTCTAACCATACATCCAAATTTAGTACAAACCTTTGTGAACCTTTAGACTCAAGGAAGAAGAGATTAGATTTTGATCATCAAATGTAAAAGGTCAAGGTCATCATGAACTCATCAAACGGCAGCAAGGAACACATGGAGGTCATTTGTGTCTGTGGACCAAACCAGCAGTAAGGTAACCCTACATCCCTTGACAAAAAGCCAATAGGATGTCACATGTAGAAAATAAGATGGTAAAAAAAAAAACTGCAAACTGTTTTGTGAATTACCAAATACAAAATTATGGTAGACAAGGTCTAATAGGATAAAATAATGAATGTTCTTCAAAAACACTTGTGGACATTTTTCAAAGGGAAGAAGAAACTGTGATCATATTTCCTCAGTCTGACTGGTTTACACAAACAGCCTGCTTTTGGTGTTTATATTGATGTCAGAGGTGTGTGGATCAAAGAAGAACATATTTTTAAGGATTCATCTGCTGAAAGAGTGCTGCAGCTGATCACGCAGTTGGACTAGAAACGTAAGAACACGTTTGACGTGAGATGTTGCCGGGAAACTGAACAGGGATCGTTAGGCCCGTTGGACAGAGACAGGTGGTGTGGAGGCACACGCAAACTCACACAATGTAATTAATAAATGATTACAGGCCATGGATTATTAACAGAGGGAGGACCCTGAGTGTGGTACTTGAATCAATTATTTTAAAAAGCCCCCCGATTTCTACCCATGACCCCATCTTAAATAACAACCAGAGAATGAGAGGAGGGAAGTGGGGTGGAGGGTGGTGGGGTGGGGGTGTCTAGACATCCGGCTGCATGACTCATGCAGTAGTAAGGACAAACCTTGGCTGCTAAATTGGAACCACCTTGTCAGATTTAATTTGCTTTCATCTCCAGACCCCCACTGCTGTACTACTCCTGTACTTTTTAAACCCTGCACTCCCCCAGTCTTCATGTCTCCTGTCTTCTTCACCATGGAGTTGAAAATGTCAACCAGAATCATCTACAAGCTCCATGTCGACAAAGCAGGAGGCTTGATAGAAATGAATATATTAGGTTTCCATAATCTGAAAGTGTGAACATGATGTTTACATGACGGTTTGTACCAACACTTTGTAGAGAAGGTTTTGGACCAATCTTCATTTCGGAACCTTCCATTTCCAAATTGATGAATCCCTGAAAACAGCCTGGAGTTCAAAAGACTGGGACATATTTCCTATTTTCACACACAGAAAAAAATTAAATGATGTGACTGCAATAGAGCTTGTTCCCACTCAATGGAAGATGTTTTCTCTTTGAAACGTGGCTTATTCTACTTTGGCTTCACATTTTGTCTTACATAAACACACATAGGTGCTACTCATAAAGCACACCCACCTCCATACAGTATGTTCTGTACATTTTCTAGTACTAAGAAAAAAAAAATGCTGTAACCACAGAAATATATTTCTATGCCAGTCTTCTGAAGCTCTCTTCTTTGCCTCTCTGGGTTGCATTTGCTTGTGTGAAAGTGGGTATCAGAGAAGCCGGGGACCTTCACTGCGGCTGCCAGAGGCTCCTAATCCTCTTGGATGTTCTTTGTATCCTCTGCCCAAATAAAATTTGTCCTGACTTTATCTCCTCTGCCCTCCTGTCTCTGTTCTTCCAGAATGCGGATGACCTTTTGGTTGCATCAGCTGAGTGTCCTAGCGATGACGAAGATTTGGAGGAGTGTGAGCCTGGAAATGGTGAGTCAACTCAGGGAGTTCTGTCTTCGTTGTACTTGCTATCCAAAAAAAAACAAAGGGCAGTCTAGAAACTAAAACAGACAAAAGCTGTGTCCCTTACCCCACTTTTATGTGACCTTTGGTGACTGCGCTGCCCTCTGTATGCAGCTGTGATTGGCCAGATGTGCACCCTGCAACATTCTTTCTAGTTGGTCTTCAAAACAGAAGCACTGCGGTCCCGTGGTTTGCTCAGCCAAGTAGCTGTGTCTGGCGTTAACCCAGCTGCCGCACCGACGTCCCGCCCCGACCTTAACAAGGCAGGACAGTTCGGGCCTGGAAACACAGCTTGTTCCGCGCATCACACAGCTGTAGCCTGGCAGGCCGGGTGGCTGAGGCTCCGTCAGTGTGAACAGCAGGTCAAGCAACGCTCTGACACCATGACAAGAGATAGAAGTTAAAGGCCGTGAGTTTTAACTCCCTGTCTCTGTGGTTTCTAGTTTCATTAAACAGACCATGGATGAAAACTGCCAGGAATCACAGACAGAGAGAGATGCAGACCTTCATCAACAACATTTACTTTATGAAATGGCTTCACAGTTTTATCAGTGATGGCATGTGAAGACAAGATGTACCTGGCTGAAACCTCAGTGTCAGTAGTCATTGCTTTGGAGCAGAAGAACCGACCTCCAAGGCAGGGAAAAGTACAGATTTTAGAATTGTTTTTGAAACATTTCTATTATTTATTCATGTGCACTCGTTTCAGCTCAGTGCGAGAGTCTCTGCTGCATTTTGCTGTCGTTTATTCTCAACTTCCTGTTTCACCACACACATGGAGAGGAGAAGAAGGCCAGAAGGTTGACTTCTTGTTATTTTAGCAACAAGTGTTACGAATCTCTGTAAAACCAAAGATGGATAGAAATTGACTCCAAAACTTAAAAGGTCAGGCTAAAAATGTCCTTTTTAAATGGATTTATTACTGTTTTTGCACGTAATCTGGCAGCAGGGTGAGGATGGAAAGCAGGAAAGCTGTGCACAGGGGTTTTTTTTAGACCACCAGAGGCATGGACAATCATCCAAATTAAGTTTGTAACCGTTCCTCTGGTTCATATAGATTGCTGTGTAGGTTGCGCACTTAATTAAGCACAATCAATGAAATGTACAAGTGACAACAAATCCTTTATAATTAGATTCATTTGATCGTCTTATTGCAGGGAAACTGAACAGTGTTCTTTTTTCAGTAATGTGATACTTCTCAGAGTGAATAGGAACACACTGGCAGGGTTTAGTGACAAGAGGGGCTTAAATCTGCTCCTTAAATGTAATTGGATTGTACCTTAGTGGGCGTGGTTTAGCGCACAGAGTGATGCAGAGCAGCCACAAAGCCAAGTCATACACCGACATATACTTTTTATTTGTTTATTTATTTGTCATATTATATTCATATATGGAGAAATTGATGATTGTTAACTGCAGCGCTGGATTAAAATGTTAGTTTTTATTATTATTATTTCACTCTGTCTTTAAACACACAGTTTAAGACTATTTTAGATATCGCTTCAGACCCAACCAAGGTAACACCTGCTGTGCAAAAGATAAAGTCAGCATGATTTTAAAAAAATTTAATAAACAAAGAAAAAAAATGCTAATAATAAAAGATTGAAACCAGTTATCTTTGCATGGATTTCAGAAAATCTCTAATAATATTCTGGCACAGAGCAGATAAAAAAGAAATATGATTTTTTTTTTTTAAATACCCATAGCTTCTTTGTGAAAAACGCTTCATTTCTTTTAGACTAAGTCTTAAAAAGTTTTTTTTTAAGGAACGGGGATTAGTGGTTTGAATAGAGGATACATTGGACTGTAAATGGCAGGAGATTATTGTAGTAGGTATATTTGTGTGAGGCGAAAGTGATCTGAACCCGTGTTGAGAAACTGGAGAGCAGCTTTCTCCTGCAGTCTCTGTAGGTGGCTGGGACCAAAATAGAGACTCAATTCCCTTCTTATCGAAAGGAGAAATGAGAGTTTTTTGGTGAATGCTATGCCCAGTCTTAATCTCCCATGGGGAAACGCAGCAATCTCTCTCTCATGCCCACATAAACACACACACACACAGCCGTAGACGCGCTCGCCCTTCCAGACAGACCACACAGTCTTTCTCGCTCTGTGGGTGTAAAGTTTTCTCTCCTGACAAACAACAAACACACCCGCACGCACGCACACACGCGCTCCATATCACACCTTCCAGATGTCACAGGAGCTCCGGCGAGGCGTGCCAGCGGGGTCGCACAAACTGTGGACAAGAGAGAGAAGAATCAACGCTGTCCGCGAAACATGTCCCCTCTCCGTCACCGCTGCACTAACGCAGGCCTGTGGACACTGTGTGATAGGACCAATTCCCAGTGTTTGCAATTACATGTGACAATGCAGCTTACTAAAAGCGCCTTGAGGAAGGAGACACAATGTTAAGAACAGTCGTGTATTTTCGATTAAGCCGAGCGAGATGTGACTTGTGAGAATTCACACAACACCTTCCTGACACACCAGCCCGAGGAGCGCCATCTGTTTTACAGATGTGTTTACCTGCAGCTCCGGTGCTACGACGCATCATTCCAGGCGTGCTGCTTTTCTACAGCTAGTGGAGGTAGAGGAGCACAGTCACATGACTTGACTCGAGTTAGATTTAAAATGATGGTTCTGTGTGAGGCGGGGTAATAGTCAGTGTATCATCTGCAGTGGATTCAGATCAGTACGCTGCTAATGTAGTGAAGCAGGTGCACCGACACAGAAGATCAATGATGAGCTGGTGTGGAAGGAATCAGCAAAAAAACAGATTTCAGCCACTTCAAATATATCCACAGAAAATATTATCAGTTCAACTGTAGCTTCAGCAATGTTTAAAGGCTGTCAGTTTTAAATATATTTTAGCAGATTTCAACTTTTCTTCATTTTTCAAACAAATTCTCAGCCATTGCTTAAGCTATGTCACCGCTGGTTCATCAGGTTAGCTGCAGATTTCATCTCTTCAACTGATACATTTTAACATGCAGGATTTCTGCATTTTCTTCTACCTTTTTAACATTTCTACAGTTATTTGCCCTTAGAAAGACATTCATCTCCCAGCCTTCAAGTTTAACATGTTTCAGCTTTAGCATCAGCCTTTTTAAACATTCAGCAACAATTTCTTCAGCTCATTCCGCATTGTTCAGCAATGACATTCAGCTGCTTTCAGCATTCACACGCATTTCCTGCTGGAAATGCTTTTTCTAGTCTTGAATATTTTCACCTCTACCATGCAGTTGAACAGCCTTCTCCTTTGGAACTACACTTTGTGAACCGTTATTTTACTATATTATAAGTGTTGCACACATTCTTACAGCAGTTTGAGTCAAACAGAGCTGAGCGTAGGTGGACATGTGTAGGAATATGTTTAACAGTTGGAAAATGTAGTTCCAGTTTGACGGAAAGACATGTAAATGTGTTCAATACATAAGACAAAGCAGACCACCAGAGGTCAATGTACATGTTAGCTATCATTGGGAGTGGCTACATGTATAATCTGGATCACAGGAGGAAAGAGAACAGGTTCTACATAGAGCTGTATGTAATTGTACGAACTATAATGTCAGGGTGCATCTGATTGGCTCCTGCTTGGCAATGCCTCAACAAGTCAGCTCCAGACTGATTCAGTACTTTTACGACAATATGAAAGCTTAACAGACATTGGGTGAGAATATAACCTCATTGGAATGGTGCAGGGTTATTACTCATGACATGGTTTATTAATCACTGAGATGAGGATGCAACATATGAGCACACCGTAAAACCACTAGATGTGGAAACTGGGGCTGATCAGGGAGGGACTTGACTTGATGTCTCACCACAGTCACTTAGGACTTGTGTGTGTGTGACTTCCCACCTCTGGCATTTGGTCACTAGCCAGTATTTTTAAGCTGGTTTAAGCTACACGATGACCCTCCATGTGAAAAACTAGCCACTAGCTGATAAGCACAGGAGCGTGCGAGGGACTGACCCTCATAGAGATTTGTGTCACGTTCCTTTGCGCTCAAAGCAGAACAGAGAAACAGGGGGAGGAGAGAGACACGGATCCAGAGAAGCCAAGGAGAGGGATGCAAAACCGGGAGAGTGAGCAGAATGAAATTCATGTGAATGATTCCCGCCTTTCCCACCAGGCTAATTAAACTTTGACTTTGTTAGGGAGCTGTAATTACATCACCCACTTAAAGCTTTGGTTTGGATCCTCCAGTGCTGTTAATGAGCCTCTGTCAGAGGAGAGACAAGACCCAGGAAGTGGGGACCTGGATTACAAAAGTGGAGCATGTAGTGGGGATGGAGCGACAAAGTGAGGAGACGCACTCAGACACACGTTGTATTTGTACATTTCCATGAACACGCAGCATCTGTACATGCTAATTGTATTCACAGAGGTCAATTACAGAAGTTATTGTACAAACGGCTCCTCCTCCAACAGGCGGCTCATGAAATCTCTTTCATTTTATCACTCTGCCTCTTTTCTCTACCTCCACACGACCTCACTTCCCTTCTCCCTCGCATACCTCCCAGCTACTTATCAGTCCCATGATGTTGCAGGCGCCGTACCGGTTTCTGCTCTGACGAGATCAGAGGTTGTAGAGTAGCTCCTCAATAATTCATCAGACGACATGCTATAGAAGCAACCAGTGAATGTTCTTTTTGGGTCAAGGATTGAAACCAAGAGATTGGGTGATAGATGAGGGACGACCTAAAGAACTGAGCCCTCTCACTCAGTGTGACGGGAGGCTGGTCCATGGGTTATTTGTCACTGTGACACTTTATTGATCTCTCTCAGCTGGTATTCTTCCAAAGGTAAAAAGATTCCACAGGTGAGTTGTTTGGCGATGCAGAGGCTTGACCTGCATCCTCTAAACAACTTACACCAGCCAACATTACTGTGACGTCCAACGTAGGCTGTGTCCTAGTGAGTCAACTGTTGGACCACAGTAGTTGTTATAGCAGCAGTCCAGCCTGGAATCCTCATCCCCTCTCTCCCCCTGATCTTTCCTGTCTCTCTCACATTGTCCCCATTTCATTAAAGGGATATTTCAACCTTTTTTGCAAATTCTCCTATTGTCATAATCCTTATAGTGGAAATACTGTGTGCCTCTGTTGCGTTAGCTGAGCAGCTCACGTCTCTGCCCCACCGATCTAAAAACATTTGCACGAACAATTAAAGGCAATGAACCTACTCCTAAAACTATAGGGATTATGGCAATATGTGAATTTTCTAAAATGTTGAAATATCCCTTTAAGGACAAAAAGCATTTCTTCTAATGACTATTAGGGACTGGCTTCAAAAGTGAGTCAGTCCCCGTAGACTCCTACCTACACACATTCCACCTTTTTTAGCTTGTTTTTGAAAGAGGCAGGAGTCAGGAACTTCAAAAACTTGTGGGTGGCGACATCCAAGTCTTTCTCACTTTTTCATTGTTTTTTAAACATAACGTAATACATCTGTTCATTTGTATACATTAACATAACAAGCACAATATGAACTTGAACCTCTTCCACTCTGTCAAGCCCTTATTCCCCATACACTGAGATCTTATATACATACATTGTCACATTCACACATACCTGCTGTATACATAAAACAAGATAACTAATTCAATGAAAACACAAAACACCCTGGAGCTGATTAACACACATTTGCTGGAAGTCATATGTTCACACTGAAAGTGGAGGTGAGAGTAGCTGAAAACGGGGATAAATTGAAAGAAAGGAATTTATCTGTCATTATGTTGAGGTGAGTCAAATTTATGACATGTAAGAGCAGGTAGAAGGGAGATGAAATGAAACTGAAATGAAATGAGAACCTATTGTAAGAAGAGATATTGAAAGAGTTCAAGGAAAGGGTCCTGACACATTCATAAGTTTTGGATTGAGTATCAGATTTTCTCCAGGCTCAGACAGGACATAACGTCCCCCAGTCATTGAGCATGGGTGGGCGGGGAAGTGTCTACAAGTGAAGTTTGACTGAGAAGAAATGTAAAAAATATATTGCAGTATACATCTCTACATATGTATATACCGCACCATGTAACGATTAATAGTATTTGACAGGAGGCAGGAAAAAAAAAGTGCTAGAAATGAGCTGAAATGGAATAAAATATAATATACTGACTTAACTCCCATGAATAAATGATTAACTAATTTACATCATGTCATTCATTATTAATGAGCAATTAGCCAACATAATCTAGCAAAAATAAAACTTAAATGAACTCATCAATAATCAATTATCTCACCACTAATATATGTTCAACATTTATTTAAAGTTTCTGTTGGGATAGATAAAGTAGTTTATATACATGCGAAAGAGAATACTTTTATTTCTGCCTTGTAACTGTTTTATATCACAACTGGTCAATAGAGCAAAAACTATTTCTGCAGCAAACTATCATAAGGTTTTATTGAAATGATAATTAAAATCACCCAGAACAGTAGATTGAGAACTTTTTTTTCACCTTCCCTGTGTCATTGCTTTCCCAGCAAGGGATCCATTTGTAAACAAACCCCCTGGTTTCTCCCAGGAGTGTGGTGGAGCAGATGTAGTTCACACTTTGTCTCAACATGGTTATCCCGTCTTCTTTCATCTGTATTTTCCAGCATTAGGTGAACTCTGCAGTAGTTTTGTAGAAATGTGGATGAGGAAAGACTTTTTCTTAATTCCACAAAAACACAGGAACAGGACCGATGCAAAGAATAGAACTAGAGAGTGATTACACTGCGTCAAGTTGAGATTCTCTGTGCGTGTTGGAGATTTATTGCACAGAGATGTGGTGTAAACAGAGGACCGGCCACGGCTACGAAACCCTGCCAGGTGCATGCAGTCGATACAGGCGCGTGATGAGCAGGCGGGTGGTGACCGAGCAGCCAATATGTGGCTCTCAGTAGGGCAGGAAATAAGCAGGCCGTTGTCCCTTTGTGTCACAATAAATCACCCGTAAGCAGGAGCAGCAGATGCAGCGGGTTGTGGAGCGCAATGTATGAAGAAGCAGCCCTTTTACAGCTGTAATTGTACCTATTGTGGCGCAGTTTAAAAGCAGGCAAGGGAAAATGTATTACGCTCGGACACGCTGTTGAATTTTCCATCAGCAGCCTAATCAAAGCTGAATTATAGAATGCTCAAACTCCAAACAACCTTTTTTTGCTCTAAATATTTCAAAATGGATGTGAGCAGAGCAACGTGACCCGCAGAATAACGATGTTTGTCAAGAGACCGACGTAGTATCCATCTGCCTTGTTCTCATTTTGAGTAAATAGAGGATGGATGGGGCGGGCGGGGGGAGGGTGTGGGGGGGGGTTGGTGAGTCATACTGGCAGCACGATGGAGTGTGGGCAAAGAAGAAATTTCATCATGTGGTCCAAACGTGGTTCCACTGTCTCAGCTGTTCAAATCAATGAGGTCAAACTCAATCAATCAGGCTCAATATCTCTGAGTCTGCCTCGCTTCAACACTTCAATGGCAATATTACAACGTTAAAGGAAGAGACGCCCACATGCTGCATGTACTGTTCACATCAGAGCTGGTGGGAAATAGAATGATGATACCTGACAGTGTTAGAAAAAATACTGAAATACCTCAGTTCATATCCAAATCCATCAAATCAAATCCTCGTCTCTCTCTCGGTCTGTGGTTCTTGACAGCTTTTCAGCAGGTGAGAAAAAACACTATAAACACGTGTATTGTTTGTGACATGTTTGTCCTTTAACTCCACTTAATTTTCCAAGCCATGCCTCTGGGTGCCGACTGAACAATCACAGCTGCATACAGCGAGGGGAGGAGGACAGCGGAGAGGAGAGGAGAGGAGAGGGGAGGGGAGAGGGGAGAGCCAACGGACGCCATTGATTGGTCGAAACCACGGCTTCTGTTGGCTCGGGTCACACAGGGAGAAGAGAGAAAGATGGTGCACCTGATAACTGCCCAGAGTTTCTGACATGAGGGCTGGGATTCATTATTTATCTGGTAGCCGCTGCCTGCCGGTCAGATGGGGGTGATGCCATCAGGCCTCCAGGCTTTGGCTCTAAGTGTTGGAGCGCAGCAGAGTGATGTGGGAGATTTGTTGGAACAATCCTTTACATTTAAAGACAGTCTTCAGTGACTGAATTTACTAGATCTAGATCTAGATCTACAGCGCTGTTATATATGTGGGATTATAAAGACTCAAAGCAGAGAAACACTGTTTCCTGTGTGGGTTATATGTCAGCAAGACCCTACTCAGTCATGGGTGGGCTGCACTCTGAGCAAGCAGGTATGAAGCTTGAAATTGCGCCCGCAGCATCCCTGCCACACAGACAGATGGCAGAGCGGAGATAGCAACAGCAGCGTCCCACCCTCAGTCACACACGTTGGTGCCATATCTCCCAGGAACCATCTCCGAGGTCCACGCAAAAAAAAAAAAACACTTTCTTTCTGTGACTTTGACAAGTTCTTTTACAAAACCAAAGGTTTTTTGTTTTTTTTCTTTGGGTGAACGAACTTAACTTGCAAAAATCCTACTTTGTGCGACTCGTCTTTGTTCCTCAAATGTGCCACTACCGCTCTGCTGTCCCCTCAGCCTTCAAGGTGAAACTCAGC
Source organism: Decapterus maruadsi (assembly GCA_030347415.2). Lineage (NCBI taxonomy): Eukaryota > Metazoa > Chordata > Actinopteri > Carangiformes > Carangidae > Decapterus > Decapterus maruadsi. Next base: position 15,154,967 of record CM064898.1, on the reverse strand, counting down.
CCTCAAACATAGACAGAAAATACAATGGAGAGAAAAAAAAAAAAACTTGAGCATTGCCATGGAAACTAGGTTTTCCAACACTGCTACTGAAATAAGAAGTTAGTAATTCAACCGTTCTTGTAAGTTTTTTCCCCCTTCACAGCTCTCACATTTTTTGCTGTATTCTGTCAAGTGTGTTGTTATATGCTGACATGTTGCCGTGGCTTTGTAACGGAGCCTTTTGCCATTCTTTTGAGTGAAAATGTATGGTTGTTTAACTGACAAGGTTTTGGTGGGGGTGGGGGGTGGGGGTGCTGAGCTGATAAAGGCCACAGGTGGAATCCCCACAGTCCCAAACCCTCCCCGTCAATCATCCCTGAACCACCTGACCCGAGTCCCACTGAGTCACTCTGATTCACCTTATCAAATGAACAAAGAGCCAGAGTCATGATTTTATGCTGGTGATGTTGGTATTTCTTTGGTCATGTTTTTGCTGTTACCTTCCCCCCCTTTTTCTCCCCCCACCCCCAAGATGTACCATAATCTAATCCCCCTCCCCACCACCACCACCTGCCATGTTTTTCTATTGTTTCCTTAACTTGTGTCCCCTCTCTCTATTGAGAAAGAAATGAAATAATAGTGTTATGAAGTGTGATGAAGTAATAATGTAAACATATGTATACTCTGCCATGTTCTGTTAACGTATATCCAACATGTTTAACCATTAACCCCAGTTCGGCTTCCACCCACTGACACAATTCTTCCTGAATGAGTGCAACTTTTTATTTTTTTTATTTTTTTATAAATGTTACACCCATGATCGTTATCTAATTTGGGTGTTGTAGTAAATTCAGATTTGCATAATTAAGGCTCGACAACAAAATGTGGCTCATTGATGATTTTTCCACTAGTGCCGGTGGCTGTGTAAGGAGAATGTGATTGCCCCGTGTTTATGTGTGGTGTCTGGGAGGGAAAAAGTGGGCACCGGGGACTCATGCAACAAAAAGGCAGCAGTAGTGTTTAATACTCTGTCTCAGTGTACCGTATGTGTGCTGAGGTTTTGGGGCTAAAGAAAGTCGGGGCATCCGTTTCCTGCAGCTGCTCCTCGGGGTTTGCATACAGATTAAGCCAATTACAAATGAGCCATAGAAACTACCATGCCCACAGGGAGGGAATTGGGTCTGAGTCAATTCTTCATAAGAAACTGAAAGCAGAAAAAAAAAAACACATTGAATAATTCAACAATATATTTTTTACATTCTGACTATTTTTCACCCAATAAAGAAACAAAAGAGGAGAGGAGGTAAAGAAGGGGGGGTTTGTTTATCACTATCCGAGAACAATCTTACACAGCTTTCTTTTTGTAATTTTTTTTTTCATGCAAAAATCATGCGGCCAATTTGTTGATGTAAGTGACCTGAACCTCGTGGTTTGCTATCTTATTTAACCAATCACAGCAGAAACATCTGAGCGTTAGCGTTAGCGTTAGCAAGCATAGTTAGCAGTGAAGGCTAGCACAGTGTGTAGTACAGTACAGTAGATGTTAACAGTTGTTGAGTGTAATTTGTAGTCTAGTTGTATCCTGTATTAGTCATGTGACATGTAGGTGTGTGCAGCTCAGGGAGTTAGGTCAGAGGAGTCAGGATAGACTTAGCCTTACTTGTATTTGATATTAGCTCAGAGTTAGCCAGCATATTAACTTTTTAAATAGAACAGACTAACAAAACTTCTAGAACTAACCTCATGTTAGGTTTTAGTGCTGTTCTAATTCTGGTGATTCATTTGAACTGTTTTTCTTCTGATGACTGGAGGTGCTCTTCCTCTCAGACGCTCTCTGACGCTCTTTTCTTCCATTGTCTCTTTCTTGTCCTAGGAGGTGAATTAGTGTTGCCCATAATAACAGTGGACTCCCTAGACCCCCCGTCCATCGCCACCCGCTACCCAGTAATCCCCCCGCCCCCCACCACTTACCACCCCTTCCTCACCCTGCTCGAAACCACCAAAGAGTCCCTCCCCTTGCCCAACGGTCGGCCCCCGTGCCCCCTGGACCAGGAGGACTGCGAGGAAACCATCGAGGTGTCGGCGTACGGCTCGGGGGAGATGACCGAGTCGGATGACGAGGACTATTACAAAAACTCCCCCCTGGTCACCGACAGGACTGTCCTCCCTCCTCCACCGGCCGGTGAGGGCGGCGTCCAGAACCCCCGAGACCGCCATTTCTCCCGCTCCCCCAACTCCCATCGCCCACCTCTCTCCTCCACCCCCACGGCCAACCCCGACCAGCTCGGCCCCCGCATCAAGCCGGCCGCCGGCGGCAGCAGCAGCAGCAGCAGCGGCAACAACAACAACATCCCCGCTGGGAAAATGAACACCCGGGGCCAGGTGCTGCTGCCGCCGGCCCACCCCTCGTCAGACCCGGGCCACCGTAGAGTCCCAGGAATAACCTACCCCCCAAATTTCCCCCATGTTCCCACTCCAGATCCCACGTCTCCCGAGCGAGGCCTCCCCGGCGCCGTGGAGGTGCAGCAGTCCAGCAGCACCACGGGAATGGTAGTGGGCATCGTGGCGGCCGCCGCCCTCTGCATCCTCATCTTGCTCTACGCCATGTACAAGTATCGCAACCGCGACGAGGGCTCCTACCAGGTGGACCAGAGCCGCAACTACATCAGCAACTCGGCCACGCAGAGCAACGGAGCCCTGGTGAAGGAGAAACAGCCCAGCACTGCCAAGACGGTCACCAAGAACAAGAAGAACAAAGACAAAGAGTACTACGTCTGAGGGGGAGCGCAGCCATGACACACAGAGACAGACAGCGGACGCACTTAGAGAAGGAATGAGACAAGAAGTGAGAAGGAGAGAGAGAGGGACAGGGGGGGGGAGGCAGTATATTATGGGAGACGGAGAACACAACAGAGGGTCATTATTTCTAACACTCAGTATTGTCAGGTGACCACACATGGTGCCCAATCCAGTCTAATCAGAGGGCGGCAAGAAGAAGTTGCCAAGGTGACATCACACCCCCCCAGCATCACTTTGATTGGTCTGACTTCTCATTACATGGTGTGGATTTAAGGAAAAGGCTATAACACCTCACATCTCAACATATACTGTGCCAACTAACACCTGTGTACCAAATACTGATAGACCAGTGATCCATGGTTTAGTATTTCACGTCTCGAGTACTGTAGGAAAGTACCACCATCAGTATTTGTGTCGGGGCCTGTACTTCATCCTGAGGCCAGTTCATGGTGTGAGCCGTCACCTTAGACAGTATCAACATAATATTTTCCAACAAGGCTTGAATTAGCAACTTGACATCACTCTGTAAAATCGATATACTGCCAGCTTACAGAAGCACTGTGTCAAATCCAGCTGTCCGACCTCTGTAGGCGCTCGACATCTCTGACCCCAAACGCACACACGCACACACAGACACACGTACCTCGTCAGATCTCTCTCTCTCTCCCTCTCATCCGCTCGTGCACTCTGTTTCTCTCCTTGTCTAGGATGCTCAGCGAACCGACGCAACGTAAACTCTGCCGTGTTTCAAGCATGTAGTATTCATTTATGAAAAAGATAAACTGTTTTTTTCTTTCTGTGGAGTTCAAAAAACAAAAAATATGACGATGATTGATGATCATAACAACGTTAAACGTAGCAACTATGTGAGATACCAACCGCGCTCCAACCTAACGGATGCTAACATGTACGTTTAGACGCCAAAAACTTGTCGAGGCCAAAAAACCCCTTGGTCATCCTTTTGTTCCAGCAGATCTGTGTCATGTGTCTCTGGGGCTCCGAGGCGCCCCCTAGTGGGCCAGCAGAGAAACTGTGTCATGTCCTTACAGTTACTAATCACCGAAAAACAGAAAAAACCTCCAGCAAACAAGATGAACTCTGTTCTATATAATTATGAATATATGTATAGACGTTGCAGAAACCTATGGACCTACGAGCGAAAGGAAAAATGAGAGTTTGCTGATAAAGACGCAGCAGAGATGGACTTTAGGATTTTTGACGTCAGAACAGTTTCACCGCCCGAAACTCCTTCTCCCCCCCCTTAAGCTCCCCCTCCTTCTCATGAACAGGATGGCTGATGCAATGCCTTGCTGCAAGACTCAGTCACTTTGTTTTGCTCTTTTTTTTTCCTTTCTTTTTTTTTTATTTGATTCTTTTCTCCGAAGAAACGAGAGACATTTTAGGAAAAATTCTGAATTCATTCTCGCTGGAGTTCCACTGTGGAGAGAGATACCTTGCAGCTGAAACAAGCGACTGTGTCTTTCACCCTCCACCCCCCCACCCCCTTTCTCTCTCTAGCCTGACTGGACTGATGGCAGCCAATGGGCAAAGCGAACTTTGTGGAAAGAACACACACACACACACACACACACTCTCTCGAAAAGGTGAACGGCAGTTCCCTGGAAGATGTACAACAGAACTCTAGTATTCCAATTTTCTCAACTCTATTAAAAAAAAGAAAACTGTACCATGAAAAGAAAAGAAAAATCCTGAAAAAAGTTTGTGAAATGTCTAAATATTTGACTCTCATCCCATTACTAAGAGAAATGTGTTTTCCCTACTATCATTCCTGTTTGGAGAAAAAAATGTCTACGATTCTGGGAAACTGAAATTTCTATGTATTTTCTTTTGGTAATTGAGCAAATGAAACCACACATGCTCCTTTTCCAGGGGAGAACAGTTCCTCTCCTTTTATCCCATCTTCCATCTGTCATCCTCAATCTATTCTTTGTCCTGCATCTACTCCTTGTTCTCTATATGGCAGATTGTATGTCCTCATGCCCTGTGGACAAAGCAGGCTCTACCCACCCTCCATATTTTTTTTTCCTTCCCCTTTTTTTTTTATTTGTTTTATATCTATTTCTGTCCACATGGCCAGAGACAAGATGGCAGCCATCTCATTTGACAGGCTCCCTCCATTCACACAGCTGCCATGTTTGTCTGGTTTCTTCTCTTTCTCCATTCCAAGCATACTCCCCCCCAGTATCTTCCTGTTCTTTCTAAATGTTATTGTAAAAGTGTTCCAGTGAGATGACTCTAAATATGTGTACATTAACAGAGGGAATACACTTGGTTATATACTTCTTATTCCCTGTGTTGTGTGGTCTCTTTATCTCCTCGCTCTCCTTGTCTCTCCGTCCACTCTGAGTCCTGATTATAGGGTCATTTCCAACCTTTCCACTGGAAGCGTCCAGCATTATTAACCAGGAGGCACCACTGTTTAAAATAAGGCAGCTGAGGAATCACATCTTGTCACACACTGTCAGAAACACAGGAAGTAAACTGTTCAGCCGTGGCAGCCTGACACTGGAGGACAATTGCAGCCCCTTAACTATAAATCTTGTGCCCTATATTTTTTGCCAAGCCTGTGCACCTCAGGGACGTCAGTGGGTTTTTCCTGCTTCCTGAAGCAGCAAGTGGTCAATTAACAGACTCTTGTAGCTGAAGGGAAGGGGAGGGGGTACAGCATTAGATAAAAAAGGACAGGTGTCTGAGGAAATTTGGAGTTTGGTATGTATCCTGCATAAATGACATGTGTAAACACACAGGAAGGATGCTTATATTTTTAGATTCAGTGTGACTTTCTGAGGATGTTTATTTTTATCTGTATTCAGTATCAAAGTGAACCACAGGCACCTGTCTGTACTGTACATGCATGAAGGCACAGGATGATTGGCTGTACTTCCTGTTGTAATGGAGGGGCTGGGATCATAGTTTATTTTCCCTGTTAGGATCCCACTCATTAAAGCTTGGATGTCCAGCACTGCAGAGCAAACTTTTTAGTCAGACAAAGCCGATGTAACTTAGTGCGACAGAGATGCTTTAGGTCTTGACAGCACATCTGGATCCTCTATTCCTGTTAACTGCAACAACCATATGGCCAAACAAGTCATGCAGTATCTTCTCACCAAATTACCGCTGTCATCATTTGATGGCCTCCCCAAGGTGATGCACATCTTCATACACGATCAGGCGTAACATCACGACCACCTGTCTAATATTGTGTTGGTCCCCTTTGCTGCCAAATACACAACAAACTGTGCTGCGCTATCATTGAGATTCACCAATGTTCATTTGTGCACTCACTAACAGGTGTTATTCACTCTATAATGTAAGGCCTGTGTACGCTGCACACATATTCAGTCAGGATTGTTATTCTATTGGTTTTGCTTAGCTGCGATGTCATGTAGCCTAAATTCTGTGTGCATGCACTCACTCACCCATAAAGTACGTGCAAACCTGACTGCTAAGCGGTCATTGACCTCTTGGCACAATTTGCATCGCCGCCTGCAATGCGGGAGACCTGGGTTCGGACATCGCCTGGGGCTGCAGCAAAACACAACACAGAGGGCCAAAGTAACATTGGCTACATGTACTTTTTCAAACATTTCAACCACTCACATATTAATACCTTTAATTGACCCTTCGCGGACTCCGCCCTAAAACCGCTATTGACCAATCATACGTTAGCAACCGTCACCTGACCCGTAACCATAGGCCTGGCAAGCTTCATTACATTTCCTGGGACGAAAAACAAAACGTTTGTAGAGAAGGATATTGTTATTGTTGCTGCTACTGCTGCTACAGCGGCGGCGGCAGCAGCAATATAGAGATGTTCAGATACGATCAGACTTTTTTTTCGACTTGAACAAGTGTAAATATGGGGATAACCATACGTTCACCTCCGACATGACAGCTGTACCAAAGCCGTACTTTTGGGGCTTTTACCTGGGCTTTCAGGCGAGGGATCCTCCAGGCAGGGGCTGCTTTCACTGACTGATACAGTGGTGGGAGAAAAAAAATTCAGAAAACATTATGAGAATATTGTATGAGGCCATTCTTTACTGTATGAAGATTTGTGTTTTGGTAACTACAATTTTCATGTGAGTCTTCATGAACGGCCCTCTTATAGGACAACACTTCCCACACAGTTAAAAACGCATCATCACAAGGAGCCAATCAGTTTGGTGAAGATGTTTGAATGTTCCTGACTCCAGAGAGCAATCACACGGCTTAAGAATGGTACCCAGCACCTCTCCAATCAGGTGCAGCCTCCCAGTCCCAGTGGCTTAACTTGTCTTTGAGAAGTTTTTGGACACACAGAGGATGAGGTAAGTGCTCTAATGTAGTGGTTCTGATTTATTCATACCATGAAAGACTTACAGTTGATTGTGCTCCGAGAGGCAATAACATTCTTCAAACTCTATTTGATCATGTGAGTTCTTATCCTCGGATGCACGTAAGTCTTGCTGTCTAGGTCTGTTCTCAGAGCTCGATAAAGTAATCAATAATTTACAATTAAGTGATATTTAATCCTTGTTAAATATGATTTGGAAAAATGGAGAAATACCAGAGAAATTGAAAGCCCTCTCTCGACTAATGGTTTGGATCTGTCTGCAGCTGAGGGCAGTAAAGGCCACAATCTGAGACTTTATGATGTTCACATACACATTTCATTTTCAGTCCTCTAGTTTTGGAAAAGGATGAGAGATGATTCGAACAATTCGTCCTCAGAGTAATGTGCACATCAGACACATGTATGAACAACTAACCCATCCATGTGTTGCTGCATTGCGAAGTGCACACGAGTCCCGGAGGGATTTTTTTTCACCCAGTAGTTGACTTGTTATTTCATAATGTTGAGGAGATCAACAGACCTTCAGTTGAGTTCAGTTCATAATCTTGTTCAGGTTTTCTTGAGAGTAAATATGACTTTTAGATGATGAATGAGGGAAATACAATATTTGTAATGATAGTTTTGCTTTAAACTGTCATAAATCTGTGACTCCATTATCTATGAAAGAGAAGTGCTGACTGAAACCACTTTTTGATTCCCATCCTGAGCCAGCACTCAGAGTTATTTACTCCTCCTATGATGGGTTAACAAGGCATCCGGTGACATTAATGCACTTCCACACACTACAGTTAATCACCTGGTAACATTTCTGGAAATGATCACCGCTGCATTGAAAAATTGCGAGGAAAATGCACGAAAGCGAGATGGTGTAGTTTGTTTCAGGGCTACGGAAAGATGAAGTGACCTTTAATATTGCAGAAAAACGTCCAGCAAGAACAAAAAGCACAAGACGGTGAAGATAAATCAAATACCACAGCTGCTTGTTTTAGAGTTCAAGAGTTTTCAGTTTTCTTCCACTTTTATGCAGCTCTTGCTCTGCAAGTAGACCAGATCCAGCTTCATCCGGCTCACTGGAAAACAAACTGCGGAGCACAGTCTCAGTCTGGATGGTTGTTGACTCATTAGATGAGTGGAATGGCAGCAGTGAGATCATAGTTATTGTTTGGTTGTTCTGTCCCACAAACCTAAGTGGGAGGACTCTTACATCACATGTAATGCAAATGGCTGTCTTTCAGAGAGGAAGAGATATGGCACATGCTGCAGAGGAGGAAACAGTCATGATAAATGTTACACGTTGCCCTAAAACGGCAGCCGTCTCACTGTCTACAGTGTCACAGATTTCCATAAGCCTTTTTCTAAGAGACAAAAGCACTGGCCCTGTATTAGGTTTACTGCTGAATGTTGAAGAAATTCAATCAAATTAGTCAGCAGGAATGAGAATGTCAGAGTCGTGACTGAGGAAAATGATTAGTGTTTTGGATTTGTGATGGGGTAACTCCTGGAGAGTCATGTTCTCCCTGTGTCTGTTGTTCTTGAACACATTAGATTGATTAGTGACCTGGTTTCAAGCCAACCAGAATATGTCAGGTTGTTGCTCTTGTGATGGGGTCTAGGTTGTTCTTCCTTCCTGATTAGCCTGAGGGCATTTAAGTCACCTGTGACCTCAGGGCTCCCTCTCTTCGTCTCTCTCTGGCTGTTGTGTGGGCTTCCTCTGAGTTTGAAGTAGGAAATTAGTCACTAGTTAAAACACTTTATTTTAAATCAATCCATAATGAATAAATGACCAGGTTGAACTGTGGAATTGTTTGCCAAATGTGAATTTCTTAGTTCTCCAGTGTTGTGGGTGCTCTATTTCTCCTCTGGTCCTACTGGTGTCTGCATCCACTAATGAATAAATGAAGGTAGCTGCTGTTTTGTGAACTGTGGATGCCTGATGTTTTGATGTATTAAGTTTGATGCTTTTAACAAATGTGAATTTCTTAGTTCTCCAGTGTTGTGGGTGCTCGAGGGTTATAGTTGGTTTTGGGTTACAAACCGAGGGCTATGACCGAGGGCTGTGAAGTTTCCCAGAATGCATCCTGTTTTTTTATTAAGGTATGTGTTTTTGACCTGTAAATAGATAAATTGAAATGTTTTGTTTTTATTATTAACTCACCTTTCTTGAATTTATAGGTCATTGTCAGCTGTTTGTTTGAATTAAATTTGCCTTGCTTTTAGAGTTGCCTTCAGGGTTACTGTTGTACAGAAATCACCACATTTACAATAAATAAATGTCTGGACCCACTGGTGTTTTGATTTGCTTGTATTAATGTTTGTTTTTTTGATTTTTCCTTTCATTTTAGTGGCAGTATGGGTTGACTTTCTACCCCTACCCCTTGTAGCTCCGTTTCAGGGCTAGTGGAGGCTAGAAGAATTGGGCCATAGTGGAGGCTAGTCACAATAGTGGTTCCCTTCACCGTTTGTAGTGTTAAAGTTCACTGGGACACAGTTGTAGTGTACACCATTTGCAGTGATTGCCGTGAGCACGCGTGGTGGGTAAGTTGTTGCACCCCTGGAACACACCCTTAGGTAGGCTGCCTCCCTGTAGTTGGCTTCTGTCTTCTCCTTTTTGTTAATTTCAGAATAAATGTCACCAAAAATAGTATTTTTATAAAATAATCCCTTGTTAATAATAAAATTTGTTATACTTTTTGTAGTTTGATTCCCCTTTTTCTTGTGTCACTAATCCCCCTTCTTTACAGATATTTCCAGCCATTAATTAATTAATTTGAAATAAATAAATTTGGATTTCTTTTTAAACCACGTCTCCGTCTTGTCTTAGTATACGAACTTGCATTGCCAGTGAGAGCACTGAGGTCTTTTCATAAGATATTTCCTGGGGTGAAATTCCCCAGGTGGCGTTGTCTGGTCAGGTTCTGATGGTCTCCAGCCACACCTTCACCTCGCCACACTCTGTTTACCTCCTGTCGCAGAGTAACCCTAACCCAACAAGGAAGGTCCCGGGCGGCTGCATGTTGCTCTACTGCCTCCTACTGGCACTTTCTGGTCAAGCAGTGAATCTCCACTGACTAATTTTAGTTCTTTTCAAACTTGAACTTAATTTTACAGCATGAGCTGGATTACAGTGTTCTCCTGAACATATACAAACAACAAACACATGACCACATATTTGTGTGTGTCACACCTATGTAGGCCCAATGTGAACATGAATGGAAGTCTGTGTTACCAGACTCCTGACCTCCAGCTCCCCCACAGCCCTGCATGGTTAACTGGAATAGACAATGGATGGATGGATGGATGTGCCAGTGCATGTACTGTATGTTGTTCAAGCTGCTTTGTGTTTGCTGTATGCTTGAGTTAGTTCTGTTTTTATTCTATTCCTTTTTTTGTATACATTCCTGAACATTTTATTCACTGTCCTTGGGTGTCTTGAAATGCACATAATATTGTAGATAACATGCATTATTATTGTTGGTGTATTTGTTGCATTGACTGAAGCCAGACCCATAATCACATTCACATATTCAGTGAAACTTTCACAGAAAGAAAACTTCAGCACATTCATATTTATGCGAATCAACACGAATCCAGTTATAGAGGACTCGACAGTCTGTGGTGTGTCTCACTCAATATGTTTTTTTTTCTGAGTTTGCTGCAGCTCTTTGACACACCCACTGACTGGTCTGTTTGCTCTGTGTGTTGAGCCGTGAATTTTAACATGTGTCATGGGAGGTTGTGATGGTTAAAGGCCAGTACTGGAATAACACTCAGGACTCAGGGGTTCGTAGACACCAGAGATTACGGCTAGAACATTGGAGAGATGATTACAGAGGAGAGCTCTGGTGAATTGTGGAGTCATAACTCCATAAAATCTAGAATTTTCCAGTTCAGTTTGTCTAACCCTCCGACAATCATCAGGTTATTTGAGTTTCTCTTAGTATCAAAGTGATGAATATGAATGTTAGTTAAACATTTTGGCAAATTCGCCTATTGCCATGATCCCATACAGTAGTCTTACAGTATGCCTACAGTAGCTTGCACAGCTAAAAAAAACAGCTTGCACTGACAATTAAATGTAATGAAGCTACTCCTAAAACTATAGGGATTTTGGCAATAGGTGAATTTGCCAAAATGTTGAAATATCCCTTTAATGTCTGCGCACACAGGGCCTGTTAACTATGGGCTGAACTTTAGGCTACAGTATAGATTTTGTTGCTATTATGCCCAGGGTCGGCCCTGTCCATCTGGGGGCCCTAAGCAGGATCAAACTGGGGGCCCTGCCTCACAGTGTATAGGATGTGTAGGAGGATTCTGTTGTACCTTTGAGCAGATATTTTATTACTAATTAAACAGTATTGTTCCACCTGAGACAGTTAATCGTCAGGACGGGAGTGCAGACACCTGTGCTCGGCCAATGGAGAAGCAGCTCCGCCTTCAAGGGGGACGACGTCATCTCCTCAGCTTCCAGCACAACTGATCTGATCCACTGGTGGTGTAGTGGATGTCTTCCTGGCTGTGGACTCTGACATCGCCGGTTAGAGTCTAGGTGTTGGTTCTCCACTAGACCACCGTTCAACCTGAGAGGCTCACCTGGGAATGTTGTCACTGTTGTGTCTCTGTGTGTGTGTGTGTGTGTGTGTGTGCAGGACAGACCATCCGGGACAAGTTCAGAGCGTGCACCGTGCTCACCATCGCTCACCGCCTCAACACCATCATCGACAGCGACCTCCTGAGTCTTCCAGTCCTCCAGCGTCCTGTGACTACGACTGATGTCAAACTTTGTATTTGTCCGTTCTCCCTCTGCTCCCTCTTTGCCTCGGCTTCTTCTTTACTTTCTGTCTTTATTTATTACTTCATTACTATCTTTCTTCATTTTCTTTCCACACCGCCAAACCTTCCTCAGTCCAGTTCTCAGCTGGTGACGATGCTCTGCTTCTAGCTGTCATGTTCTGCCATGTTTTTTTTTGTTAAGTAGATGATAGTATTTGTTGAGTTAGAAGACACAGATGGACTGAAGCACATTTCATTGGTTTATAAATAAAAGCTTTACATTTTGATTGTGTGTCTTGTTTTTTGGGGACATGTTTGACTCCATTAGAGGACAGTGAAGACAAGACACTGTTATGTGTGCTGAACAGAAGCAGCAGCTGTCCTCTTGTCCTCCAGTCTCAGGAGCATCTTGTTAACACTTTGTTCATCAACATACGTGTGCTGCGTATTTTTCCTTAACTCACTCTGAGCTCAATCTTCCACACTTGCATGACGCCATGGAGTTAAATAGTTAATTAATGTGCATCGTCCTCCTCGGCAAATTAACAAGAAACGAAATGAATTGAGAAGACCGACTCATGAGATGAAGGAGTGACCACTTAGGACAATCACGCTGTACTAAGAGTTGGTTTGGTTGGAGTCAGAGTTGAACCTCTGACCTCTGAGTCCAAAGACAGGAACTTCTCCACTTGACCACCGTCCAACCTGAGAGGCTCACCTGGGAATTTCTACTGTTTGTCACCTTTGCTGTGTTTGCTTTCTGCTGCTGTGCTGAGGCCGTAGCAGTCACTACAAGTCCCTCATCCTCAGCTACAGCTCTAGTGGTGGCCTAGAGGATAAATGTCTGACTATGCAGCAGAAGGTTGTGTGTTCAAGCCCCGGTGCTGACGCACTGCTTTTCTCTGCTGGCTTTCCTTTCAATGTGGAACTCAAATATACCACGAGCAAGTGACACAGACAGCTCGGCTGGGTAGTCCACGGGTTTACACCACCGGTGTTGGAGGTGATGGTTGTGAGTTCAAGCCCCCGTGCAGATGCAGTGCTTTTCTCTGCTGGCTTTCCTTTCAATGTGGAACTCAAATACACCAGGAGCAAGTGACACAGACAGCTCAGCTGGGTAGTCCAGGGGTTTACACCACCGGTGTTGGAGGTGATGGTTGTGAGTTCAAGCCCCCGTGCAGATGCAGTGCTTTTCTCTGCTGGCTTTCCTTTCAATGTGGAACTCAAATACACCAGGAGCAAGTGACACAGACAGCTCAGCTGGGTAGTCCAGGGGTTTACACCACCGGTGTCGGAGGTGATGGTTGTGAGTTCAAGCCCCGGTGCTGATGCACTGCTTTTCTCTGCTGGCTTTCCTTTCAATGTGGAACTCAAATACACCAGGAGCAAGTGACTCAGACAGCTCGGCTGGGTAGTCCAGGGGTTTACACCACCGGTGTCGGAGGTGATGGTTGTGAGTTCAAGCCCTGGCGCTGATGCACTGCTTTTCTCTGCTGGCTTTCCTTTCAATGTGGAACTCAAATACACCAGGAGCAAGTGACTCAGACATCTCGGCTGGGTAATCCAGGGGTTTACACCACTGGCGTTGGAGCAGAAGGTTGTGTGTTCAAGCCCCGGTGCGGAGATAGTGCTTTTCTCTGCCGGCTTTCCTTTCAATGTGGAACTCAAATACACCACGAGCAAGTGACTCAGACAGCTCGGCTGGGTAGCCAGGGGTAACACCACTGGTGTTAAGTTGAAGGTTGTGAGTTCAAGGACGGTTAAACCGTGCGGTGATGATACAACGCATGCAGGAGTTCCCCTCACTATCTTTTTAATCATCAAGATTATAATTTAGTTGATAGTAGTAGATGGTAGATAGTGATAGTAAGTAGAAACCTTCAACTCACATAGGTAGAGTATAGCATTAGTAAGATGGCAGATAGCATGGTAGCCATAGTAACAGCCCTAGGGTAAGATGGAGGGAGGTAGAAGGCACGGTTAAACCTTGACCCCACATCCTTCAACTCCAGCACCAGTTCCTCTCAACTATCTTTTTCTTTTAAAGTATAATAGTAATCATCAAGATTATAATTATAGTGTGTGTGTGTGTGTGTGTGTGTGTGTGTGTGTGTGTGTGTGTGTGTGTGTGTGTGTGTGTGTGTGTGTGTGTGTGTGTGTTAGTGTGTGTATATATGTATATATGTGTATATATGTATATATGTGTATATATGTATATATGTGTATATGTGTATATATGTATATATGTATATATGTGTATATATGTATATATGTGTATATATGTATATATTTGTATATATGTGTATATATGTGTGTGTGTTAGTGTGTATATATGTGTATATATATGTGTATATATATACACACATATATATGTGTGTATATATACATATATATACATATATACACACATACATATATATATGTGTATATGTATATATATATATATATATATATATATATATATATATATATATATATATATATATACACACACTAACACACACACACACACACACACTATAATTATATATATATATAATTCTATATAATAGTATAATAGTATTATTAATAGTATAATAGTATAATAGTATTATTAATAGTATAATAGTATTATATATATATTATACTATATAATAGTATAATAGTATTATATAATATAACAGTATAACAGTATAATAGTAGTATAATAGTATAATATATATATATTATACTATATATACACATATTATATATATATATACTACATATATAATATATACACATATATACATATATACACACACTAACACACACACACACACATATTACACTATTACACTATAATTATAATCTTGATGATTACTATTATACTATACTATTATAAAAAGATAGTTGAGAGGAACTGGTGCTGGAGTTGAAGGATGTGGGGTCAAGGTTTAACCGTGCCTTCTACCTCCCTCCATCTTACCCTAGGGCTGTTACTATGGCTACCATGCTATCTGCCATCTTACTAATGCTATACTCTACCTATGTGAGTTGAAGGTTTCTACTTACTATCACTATCTACCATCTACTACTATCAACTAAAGCTATTGTGCGGGGGAGTTACTCCCGCACTTCCCTGGCGTCCCCACTCCTGCATGCGCCTATGTATTATCACCGCACGGTACGGTCCTTGAACTCACAACCTTCAACTCCAACACCAGTGGTGTAAACCCCTCGACTACCCAGCCGAGCTGTCTGAGTCACTTGCTCGTGGTGTATTTGAGTTCCACATTGAAAGGAAAGCCGGCAGAGAAAAGCACTATCTCCGCACCGGGGCTTGAACACACAACCTTCTGCTCCAACGCCAGTGGTGTAAACCCCTGGACTACCCAGCCGAGCTGTCTGAGTCACTTGCTCCTGGTGTATTTGAGTTCCACATTGAAAGGAAAGCCGGCAGAGAAAAGCACTATCTCCGCACCGGGGCTTGAACACACAACCTTCTGCTCCAACGCCAGTGGTGTAAACCCCTGGACTACCCAGCCGAGCTGTCTGAGTCACTTGCTCCTGGTGTATTTGAGTTCCACATTGAAAGGAAAGCCGGCAGAGAAAAGTACTATCTCCGCACCGGGGTTTGAACACACAACCTTCTGCTCCAACGCCAGTGGTGTAAACCCCTGGACTACCCAGCCAAGCCGTCTGAGTGACTTGCTCGTGGTGTATTTGAGTTTCACATTGAAAGGAAAGCCGGCAGAGAAAAGCACTGCGTCAGCACGGGGGCTTGAACTCACAACCTTAACCACCAACACCAGTGGTGTAAACCCCTGGACTACCCAGCCAAGCTGTCTGAGTCACTTGCTCGTGGTGTATTTGAGTTCCACATTGAAAGGAAAGCCAGCAGAGAAAGGTACTGCGTCAGCACCGGGGCTTGAACACACGACCTTCTGCTGCATAGTCAGACATTTATCCTCTAGGCCACCACTAGAGCTGTAGCTGAGGATGAGGGACTTGTAGTGACTGCTACGGCCTCAGCACAGCAGCAGAAAGCAAACACAGCAAAGGTGACAAACAGTAGAAATTCCCAGGTGAGCCTTTCAGGTTGGATGGTGGTCAAGTGGAGAAGTTCCTGTCTTTGGACTCAGAGGTCAGAGGTTCAACTCTGACTCCAACCAAACCATCTCTTAGTACAGCGTGATTGTCCTAAGTGGTCACTTCTTCATCTCATGAGTCGGTCTTCTCAATTCATTTCGTTTCTTGCTTATTTGCCGAGGAGGACGATGCACATTAATTAACTATTTAACTCCATGGCGTCATGCAAGTGTGGAAGATTGAGCTCAGAGCGATTTAAGGAAAAATACGCAGCACACGTATGTTGATGAACAAAGTGTTAACAAGATGCTCCTGAGACTGGAGGACAGGAGGACAGCTGCTGCTTCTGTTCAGCACACATAACAGTGTCTTGTCTTCACTGTCCTCTAATGGAGTCAAACATGTCCCCAAAAAACAAGACACACAATCAAAATGTAAAGCTTTTATTTATAAACCAATGAAATGTGCTTCAGTCCATCTGTGTCTTCTAACTCAACAAATACTATCATCAACTTAACAAAAAAAAACATGGCAGAACATGACAGCTAGAAGCAGAGCATCATCACCAGCTGAGAACTGGACTGAGGAAGGTTTGGAGGTGTGGAAAGAAAATGAAGAAAGATAGTAATGAAGTAATAAATAAAGACAGAAAGTAAAGAAGAAGCCGAGGCAAAGGGGGAGCAGAGGGAGAACGGACAAATACACTGGTGGCTATTTTTTTGGTAAATTTAATTATGGCTCCCCCCGATCCATCTTTTGCATATTTCAGCTTATTTTATGCCGTTACTGTATTTGCGATAATGCACCTTTAACCCATCAAGACATTTTTGCGCATGTAAACAAACTACTGTTCTGACCAATGTCGTCATCAGCATCCATCATTAGCAGTTAGCACCGTCCTTATTGAAAGAATTACTCACAAAAATAAGCAAACAATAAAAGAGAGGGTAATAATATTTTAAAAAGAACAAAATACACTAGGTAATATACAAACACTGCAGCTCAAGGCTGATCAGAGACATTATAAAGAAAAAATAAAGACCTAAAACAATAAGTGAATACGTAAATATGTACTGTATACTGTATATATATGATGACTTGATATCAGTCAGAGTGAGGGGCCGTGTCGCTCTGGGCGTCAACTTTCCATTCAAACCCTATTGAGTTGAGATCAGCAGTAAAAAGCTTCTTGCTTCTTTTAGTGGCGCCGACACCGACACCTAGTGAAGCTCACGGCACAAACCAGGGATGGGATCAAGGTTACACAATGTAAAGTTGTTTGTAAATGAAAATAAGTACAAAATCAAAACCAAACCTAAAGTAAAGACGTAGATCTGTTTCCATGGCGTCCTGGAGGACGAGACATCTTGACTAAATGAGTCTGTCAAGCTCAAATACATAAACAATAAAACAAGCAATAAGGACAGATGCAATAAATTGTTTATGTACTTTAACTGCCATAAATATCATTTATGTTGTGATTTTATTTTCATATAATATTTTCTTTAAAGTCTTTAATTTTTTATACATATTAAGTTCTTTGTAATACATCAGCCTAAAGGAACTATTTATTTTGTTTGTTTAATAATGGACTTGGTTGATGTGGCACTTCAGTCCACGAAAGTATTTTGGCACTAAACAAGACGAAGAAGAAAAAGAAGCTTGGCCTCATGGTGGACTAAAGTCAGGGGTGCAGCCAATTTACTTATTGTGTTATGCGTCCGTGTATGTGAAATATATTGTGTTAATTATGTGTTTTTAGTTCGACGATGCGAAACGATACGATGTGATGATGATGATGACGGTGGTGGTCGTGGTCGTGGTCGAATAAAGCATCTGTAAAAACCCAAGAGCTGTGTGGTCCGTGCCCTCCTGACGGGAGTGATATGTACAAAATATACAAAACTTTAACTTTAAAACACATGTATTGTTGACCAGAGCTTTGTACAGTTACAATCAGGTCAGATATAAACCTAGAGATATGAGGTGAAGCAGAAAAACAAACTAACATTAATGACAAATAAAGAAATGCTCTTCCTGCTGTCAGTCAGTCAGTGTGATGTTCACCAACACCTGGGACAACACACACACAACAACATTTAGTCACACTCATCCTGACATTTAGAAATGTTTGACCAGCTACAAATCACACTTACACGCTTCCTGTTTCACCTGCGTCACGGTCATTGTTGCCAGTGGGCCGAGGGTCACATGTTGCCAGGTCAGAGACATGTTGCCAGGTCAGAGACGGTTAGACAAATGATTGAGCAAAGACTATGGGGCCCCCTAGTGGCTGGAAGGCCCTAAGCAGCTGCTTAGTTCGCTTATAGGGAGGGCCGGCTCTGTATATGCCATCTGTCAGTGTGACAGAATGTTTTGCCAAAATAATTCTTACATGACATATTTTTGTAGGGATTATGGTGGTTATTGTAGCCTATACAGTGTCTGTTGCTAATTGTGTGTATACAGAATAGATTTCATTTGTAATTTCTAAGAACTGAATTAAAACTGTAATTTTTGATCCCTTTACCATTACAGCGTAAAATTTTGCATGCATATGTACATTGCTCTCTCAATGCTGTGTTTATGTGTTTACATTTGCAGGGATGCAGAGTTAACTTGTGTATCTACATGAAAGTCTATGATATTCATTTCCATATGAGTCAACTGGTTCTGGTGGCATAATTTTTCATGATAATCCCCTAGAAAGATTCCCCTCAGCATACATACACTATGTAAAATTATTCATAAAATAACATTGGCATATGTAAACACACTTGGAATAACATCTTGCAAATAAATGAATATATGGCAGCTATGATCAGGACTGGTGGACTGCTGGGTCAGAAATGTTAATAATTTGTTAATGTGCGAGTCTTTGATACAGCGATGGTGCTCTAATCTACATCTTAGATGGTGCAACAAGTTTTCTTAGGCAGGAAAGAGCAAGACACAGTGTTGGCACAGTGTTGCTGCTGCAGTGCAGTCTGGTCGATTGAGTCTGCTGTTGGCACAGAGACTGTTATCTCTGTCTTTTTCACAATGGATCTCCCCCCGTCTATCTGATGAATATTGCTGCAACAACAGAAGTCCTGACACAAAATCTGGGGTTTTTACCTACTTTAACTGCTCCACCAGTCCATCATCCTCTAATTCCAACAGCATTATCAGCGGGCAATTTAAAACAAATGACTCACAGTGTTAGAAACGAGTTTCCTCTACCATCTCTCATTGTGATACATGTGAGTGGTTTTTCGTTTTTTAAAGATTTTTTTTTTTTTTGCACCTCCAATCCCCTCAGGATAATGAGAACCATCTCTAATCAAGTTAAAAATAGTGCCTCTCAGTTTTATGCAGTGTTCCCTCAGTATCAGCACAAACACAGAGAGACAGTTTCAAATCAAAAGTCCTGTCAGTGAATCTGGAGCAGAAGTTGGTAAAGGTATGGAGAGAGAGAAGAACAAGACTTCTCTGCTCCAGTTTGCGTAGTGTTTCCTCCCTATTTCATCATCCAATCTAGCCAACTGTGAGATGTACCCCGCAGCCGTTTTTCTCATTTACTCACCAATCTGAAAATATGGTGCGCAGACATGCTTGGATCACGCTAAGATAAGACATCTCAAATACTTCCAGGCTACACCTGTTGACCTCTTCACCTTCACTGCTCCTCCTCCTCCTCCTCACGGGAGGAGCTTTTGTTCCGGCCCCACGCTGTTCCACGTTTATCAAATCAATGATGTAAAAAAAAAAAAGGCAAAAACAAAGCCGTGGCATCATTTCCCCACTGGCAGAGAGCTTTGCTGTAAACACGCCTGAGAACTTGGCGATCAGGAGAAATACGACATCACCGGTTAGACAGACAATCAGCGGTGACACAATCTCAGCAGCCAACCCTGCCATGCAAATTACCAGCTTTGTGCTTGAGCGTGTATTTGTGCGCATGTGAGCATCCGTGACAGCAAAAGCAGCTTCACACTCAATTTGTTTATTTGCATCTCTGAGCAAAAGTTCAAATTGGTTGTCAGATGCCGCTATGTGTTTGTGTTGTCGTTAATCGTGTGTGCGTTTGTGTGTGTGATCATGCACCAAAAGCAATGTTCATGGCAGTTCCCAGAGCAGCGGACTCGGTTTAGGGTCCCCAAAGGCATACAAAGAGGAATTCTTGGATACACACTGTCACCTGGCTGAAAGTACAGGCACCTGTATAAAGTCCACACACACACCCAGCAGACAGTAGCGTGATTACTGCTGCAGTTCAAAGGCTACAAGCCCAACAGATTACAAGACTGATGCAGAGATGACTCAATTTGAGAAACCTAAAAATAAGGCAGTGGTGTTTTTGACCACCAGTGATGCAGTGAGGCAATGTATGTATTAGTCAGTCTTCTTTTTTTTTCAACAAGCAAGCTGCAGCAACACATTTTCCGAGTCCTTTTACACTATTGAACCCAACAGTTAATAATGAATAACACAAGAAAACAGTCAGAGCCACAGACATACTGTTTTCAGGGTGTCCATCTGTCCAGCCTGTCTGCATGGGCACGAGAGCTCAGTCATTTCTTCACATTGTCACAAACATTCAGATATTAATGGATTACATTTTGCAAAGTTAAAGGTCACGGTGACCTCACAGAAAACAATTCTGGCCTCATGAAAACAATATCTCTGTGACATTTTGAGGGAATTATTTTGGTAAAAAATAAACGGATTTCTTAGTGATAGGTCAAAGGTCATGGTGACCTCACAAAACACTATGTAATCTGATACTATTTGGAGCAGTGGAGCAGGACAAGCATCAGGCCTGAATAGAAAACCCAAAGTTGCTCACTATACACTATATAGTGAGCAACTTACACAGTGTATCGGATTTTTATCCACACGTTTTAGATCATGCAGCATTTCATTTCATTTAAAATTAGCTCAATAAATTTTATATTGAAATCCCATTTGAAAGTAACCTAAATACATGTACAATGATGCAAGACAGACAAAAAGTACAAGTAGAAATAGTCAATCCTTTAATAAATGTATTATTTCAGTGCAAATTTGACCTCATTTGTATGTGTGCCACCTGCTTCTGAGTCAATAAATATTATCATAAGTTAAATTTGGGACCATGGGACAGTGCTTTGCCAGCAAACAGTGGAATGTACTTGCTGCCTTTGAGCAAATCTTCAACCATGTTGTGGCCATCTTCACATCTGAGAAGGCTTTAAAGCTTTATTGATGCAAATCCACGGAGTAGCGCTGAATGGTTTAATCAGCCGAGACAAATGTAAACACCTGTGAAGGTGTGCAGGGCTTTGTCAGTGGAGCTTTCTGCCTCCAGTACAACTGAATGTCTGGCCTCATTTAGCACAGCGTATCACAGCATCTGTCCCCTGTAATTAGAGAAGAGGAAGAAAAGTGAATGGATGGTAAACAAGTGTTGTATTATAATCAATTTGCATTATTAAAACAAAAATTCACGCGTCAGGCAGTATCCTCTAACCTGTGTCTCTACACTTCAGCAACTTGGCCACGTTCCAGTGACTGTTGGATAGAGAGGAACCACTCCATAGGCGTAGATATTATAAATGGTTAGCTGGTTAATCGATCCTGTGTGATGAAACTACAATTCAACTGAGTTCAATTCAAATATGCCAACTGGGCGCACAACAGATCACAGGGCAGCTGAAAAACGAGCTTCAAGATTTACCAAACATCGTGGGTTGAAGTGAGTCTGAGTGCAAATCAAATCCAGCAAATGCTTAGAATGCAAGAACCCAATGCACATATTTACAGTGATGCCTGCTAATGATCAGACGCTTCCACTGGTGCAGACTGCAGGACAAGCAGCATCACACTGACTGGCCTCAGCCATGGCACGCTCTGTCAACAAGGCCCCTCTGCTGCTGCAGCATCTTCCACTAGAATACAAACAGGTTTCTGTGATATGAACTTGAAGGTGTGCAAACACAACCTGCTGACTAAGACTTACTGGCTCAGGGTTTATTGGCGCCTTACTGTTACTGTAGGCTCCAAGGTTATGGCTGTTACAGAGACCCCCCACCCCCAGTGTCAATAACAGGGATGGGTTGAAGACATGGATGGAATGATAAATCAAATCACTAACAGGATAAAGAAAAGGGAAGCACTGATTTATTGTCACTATAGCTAGTCCCATATACCTAGTAGGAACAGGCCTGAAGGATGAATATACATAACAATATGAACACTGCAAAATGGCCTGATTCAGCTTTGAGAAGAACTGCCAGGTAAGTATAATGAAGGCCACAGTTCAATTTAAGGACCTATAGATCTGAATCTCCACACAGTCCTGTCTCACAGTCCTGAGTTCTGCAGTTCTTTCCTTCTGAAGGTTTGGTTTTAACTCAGATCTGCATGGTCAGCCATGAGATCCATCTCAAAGATGGAGGAATCTGAGCCACAGTGTGGGTCATAGCAAGATGTCTGAATGCACCAGTTTTACTCATAATACATTTGAGAAAAGTTCTAAAATTCACTTTCAGGAGTCATTATGCACTATTGAGTATCTGATGAGGTAAAAAAAAAAAAAAAAAAAAAAAAGCATTTTTAAGCATATGGCTGAAATGTATGGAAGAGTCTGAGGCAATACAATAGCTGAGTGGTCATAATGGGCAGTGAAGCAGGTGTCTGTTTCAAACTCTCACTGCTTTTTGTCTTTTTTATAAAGTATATGCCCTTCTAGAACTGCAGTATGGTGCATATGGTGCATACTACTTTGAGATCAGGTAATTAAGGTTTATACTACTTGAGTTGAGAAGCACTGTTTGACTAATCAGATCATCAAGTTGGGTGTCCATGTTAAATATGGATGTCAGTCTAGACAGTGGGGTGGCAAGCTGGAGCAGTGATTCATAATTCTTCCTATTTGGGCTTGAATCCCAGGCCTGGAGCCTTACTGAATGGAGTTTGCATGTTCCCCCTGTGTCACTGTGGGTTCTCTCCTCCCACAGTCCAAACACATGCACATTAGGTTAATTGTAGACTCCAAAGTGTGAGCGGTTGTTTGTCTCTCTATATATAGCGACAGACTGTTGACCTGTCGAGTGTGGACCCAGCTATTGCCCGCAGTGTCCGCTGGGAACGGCTCCAGCCCCCTGTGACCTGTTTAGCACTACAGCTAATGGGTGGCTGATGGAGCCTAACAGACTAGCGAGTTGTTGTATTTTTAAATAGCTTTAACTTCAAATATGTGCCTGTGCTACACTAATGGTGTTAACACGGTTCACACAGAACTTTATCGACCAACAGGTTGAGCTGTTCCTGGAAAACCATAATCATCGTCTTTGTGTAACTGCATTACAGTGTTGCTACTGTCTCCTCTAAATATCAGCTGGATTTGCATATTATCTTTCCACTGTGTATCATGTAATCACTCATTTGTGACAGAGTGTGTGTTGTGAGTAAATGTTTACATCCTCATCTCACCCAGCAGGCCTCTCTAGCATATGCTGGACATCAGCTGGCAAACGTAGCCTCGACACTCAGCAGCTCTCCAGGGGTGAGCATCTGTTCCGTTCAAGACGTTTAGTAGGTTGGAGCAGAGAGTTTATGTGATGACGCTCGCACTGATCTGGGATCTGCTCTACCACCAGGGGTCCCACGCAGTGCTAAGCCAAGCAAAGGCCTCCGATGTGTCGGCTTCACTCCCCCCCCCCCCTCCCCATCTTTAATTCAATTTTTCGGTCTCCTCTCTTTCTTTCCGCTCTTTTTCTTCTTTCCTCTCCCACCTCTCACTCTCTCCTCAGAAGATGCGTCACGGTGTTTAGACTAATTGACAGCATCTCTTGGGCATGACACAAATAGAGCCTCAATTTACAAGTCAAATAAGTATGAGGAGCAGTGTGTAAATGGAAGGGAGCCAAGCGGAGCTGCAGATGCAGCAGTAAGGGGAGGGCGGGGTGAGTTAAGAGTATGTTATATACAGTGGACAGTGTGGGCAGCATGGGTGTGACCATGCACGTGTATAATATATATAGGAATAAAGGCATTATTGTGTGTGTGAGAGAGTGGTTGTCACTGCAGAGAAAAATCCATACTGCAGGGCAGAGGGGAGGATGATGGATGAACAGGTAGCTGCCTCCAAAGCTCGGCTGCTGGAATGAAGCCACACAAACACACCACACTTACCTATCAATCTGGCTGTCAGCAGATTACACCGTCTGATACACATACAGTGCACTCTTCGCACAAATGTGTGAAAGAGAAACAGCCGAGCTAAAGGATGGAGAGATGTCGCAGATGGAGGAGACAAATGTGTAACGAGATTGCAACATCACTCAGCCTTTGAATGTGTATGTGTGTGTGTGTGTCTGTGTGTGTGTGTCCTTCACCATCCCTTCTCTACTATTTTTGCCCAGTTGCTATGGCAACCACCATCCTTATGCTTGTGTGCATGTGTTTTGGGAAATGTAAAGTCAAGGCATGCTGATACTTCTGCACGTTCACACGCTCTGACCTCTGTGGTGACTGAGCGGAGCTGAACCCCCTCCAGAAAAAAACCCAAAAAACCACACATTTCACCCAGGACCCCCTCCTCACCCAGCGCACTGGACCCAACCCCCGTCGGCTCTTAGATAATCATTCACAGTTTGAGATTATGCATGGCCCCAGTTATGCGGAACAAATTAAGGACACATAGAATAACTAGGTGCTCATTAAGGCCTACTCCAGATAGGGCTCCATTATAGAATGTTCTAATTAAACTGCAATGGCACTGAAGCTGCATCCAGCTGACCTCACCTCCTCTGAAGACACTTCAGCTCTATCACGCTACCACGATCCAGTCGTTACCAGCCTGCACTCTCTCTGGGCTAATGACTGTGTGTGTGTGTGTAAGGGAGGAAGAGCTCTGTGGCAAGTCATTTAGCTTTGTGTTGCAGATCTGCAGCTGTAGTGCAACTTCAATCAATCAAATAGTATAGCATAGTATAGCATAGTAAAGTATAGTATAGTATACAGTATATATACTGCAGCATAGCAATATTGTTACCTGCTTTTTAACTGTACTAATTGATGTTATTATTCTTTATCCTGACATATTTATGCAGATTGTTACCTGTTTTTCTACTGCTACAATTGCTGCTAACATTCTGTATCCTATTATGTCTCTGTGCAGGTGGCAATGCCATGCAGCGTTCAGCTTTCTTCTCTTCCATTGTTGTTGTTGTTATTATTGTTGTTATACATTATTATTATTACCTGTGCTCTGTGGTATGTCTGTCTGTTTTTTAATGTGCGGACTGCGGATGGAAACTAGCTTTGAGCTAAATCTGGCACACTTACAGGACGCCACAGCGTTAATTTGTTCATTAATGTGCATTGTCCCCAACAAATAAACAATAAATGAAAATAATAGTATAGTATAGTATAGTATAGTATAGTATAGTATAGTATAGTATAGTATTATATAGCATAGTGTAATAGTATAGTATAATAGTATATAGTAGTATAATATAGTAAAGCATAGTACTGTATAGTACAGCATAGCAAAGCATAGTATAGTATAGTATAGTATAGTATAGTATAGTATAGTATAGTATAGTATAGTATAGTATAGTATAGTAAATCTAGTTTCAGTATTCAGAAACGATTAGTTATTTTTTGATTATTTAAGTATTTTCCAGTCATTTATATTACAGACATCTGGAGGAACCAATATGCCTACAGTGTCAAGGGAGTGAACTTGTCTGATAAATGGACCTTTAGAGGATCCTCTTTGGTCCACATGAAGTAAATGTAAGTATAATACCTAAATGTGTTCACATAATTGTAAGCATATAAGTGCACACTGACTATACATGGTGCAGCAAACTAAATGTTTGAAGGATGTGCAAGGCTTCCGCATTATACACATTATGTGATTCATCTTTGAAATAATACTTCAAATGGAATTGAATTATTTTCTCTTAATGTAATCGTCCAATTGTTCTCTTCTGCTGCTTCTTGAATGCACAGACAGTCGACAGACACCATTGTGGTGTTGGATTGCAGTTTTGCATGTGCTCTCAACCCTAGACTGTCAGCCTTCCTGAGGATTAAAGTTAACACTGACATCACTGGCATTGTGTTATGTTGTCTGGAATGGAGGTCGGACTGCACGATGTATTGCCACTGGTCAGTTGTCATTCGTTACACGGACGGAGGAAGCTGTAGCTTGAACTTGGATATTCTTCAAGATGTTTTCAATAAAAGAACATGAAGTTGTGAATAAAATGAAAATACATTGGTAAAGTGACGGAAATGATTACATTTGAAAGCTGACTGGGACTGAGTGGGGATGCATTCTGCTGTGCCATATTGAATTACACCTTAAAAATGAGAGATATCACTGCTGCTGTTGTAGTGTGAGGTTGTTTATCACACCTTTTCACACAGCTCCCATTTCTGAGTTACAGCTTTGTTTGCAGCCAAGAAATCTCTGTTTCACCCCAGATATTTAAACTGGAGGGTCTGCTGACAGTAACAGAGAGTTTCACCATCAGGTGGTCTCTCCAAACCAGTGGACCAGAAACACTGAGGTTTTTTTTCTTGTTTTTTGATTTGGGCATTGATTTTTTTCATTTACAGTGAAAAAAATGTGTCAAAATGTGGATTACCTGTTTTGATGATGTGATCACCCCTCAGTAAATAGTCATATGATTTATGCTACACTGATTTCTATTGCAATGTTACACTATGTTTTGAGTAAAGCATGAAAGTAGTGTAACCCATGGCCTCTGTAGTCACAAACCTAAATAATACAGTCCTTTTCAGCTATATAGAAGGGCACGCCAAGGGGATCCTCTGTCTCCATTTATCTTAGCTATAGCCCTGAAATACACCCTATAACAGATCTAGGAACTCAACATAAGATCTCAGCCTATGCTGATGACGTTATATTATTTATTTCAGATCCCAAAGCCTCTATATCTCCACTGCTGCAGTTAATTAATAAATGTGGCTCATTTTCAGGATACAAGATAAATTGGGGGAAAAGTGAACTAATGCCATTGTCAAATTTAGTAGATATGACTTTTCTCAAGACAACTCCACTTAGAATTGTATCAGATAAGTTCACAAGTCTGGGTATAGTCACAAGGAAGTTGAGTTAGATATTTTAGAAATATTTTTTTTCATTTTGGTTGGGGTGTTTACCAGGCAATAATCTGGAGGAGATGCCTGCATTGTTACAAATTGAACACCTCTCCTGTCAGCGCACCTCTCTACCAGCTCTCATTAATAGCCCAGATTAAAAGCACTTGTATAATGATAACCTGATAATTTATAATTCTTTAAGGTTATGGAAGCAGGTATTAACAACTCTGAAAACACCCAAAGTTTATTTGGATTCTCCTTTTTTGCTGTAACCATGCATTTAAACCTGCACCGGATGATGTCGTTTTGTCAAACTGGAGAGAGAAGGGTATTATCACTTTGAGAAATATTTATATTGAGGGTCACTTGGCCTCCTTTCAGCAGTTACATTCCAGCTTCCAGCTTCCCATTTTTTCTGTTTCCTACAGTTGAGACATTTTGTGAGAACTCATGTTCCAGACTCATACAGAATGTGAATAACACATTGTCAGACCAATTTAAAGAGGCTTGGGGGAGAGAACTGGATAGGGAAATCTCAGATGAGATGTGGGAGAATTGTATTAAGAACATCCATGATAGCTCAATCAATGCAAGACATAATTTGATCCAACTCATGGTAGTACTCCAACTACACTGACCTCCCGGTCTATTTCCGGATGTGTCATCCCAATATATTAAATGTCGAAGTCAAGAAGGAACACTATCCCACTTATTCTTGTCATATCATAAGTTACAATCACTGGGCTGCTTGTTTGAGTTTTTCACTAAGGCCTTTAATCATCCATGCAACCCAGACCCATTCACAGTGTTGTTCGGGGTGGCCAGTCCAGATAGTGTGAAAAGTAGATATGAAGCTATAGGGCTATTTCCCTTGTTAGCCAGAAAGCTTATTTTACAATCTTGGAAATCTGAAAGTCTCCTATAGAGCTGGGAAATGGATCACACTTGGAGAAAGTCATGTACATTATGAGGAAAATCTTAATCTAGCAACTTTTTTTTCAATTTAGTGTCGAAAAACTGAACTAGTGCTATTCTGTCGCTGTGCCATTATCTTTGTCCTATGTCCTGTTTGCATGCCAAAAACCTCCGTCAAAAAGCCTGTACTATTCCGTGTAGCACCACCAATTGTTGTTAATATCTATCTATTTCTTTGTTATGAAAACGATGAAAAATAAATACACAAGCATAACAGTAGTGGGGCCCAAGGGCCACAGATTGGCCCCTGCAGGGTTACCCCCACATGTCTGTGTCAGCAGGAAACACTCCTGTTGTGCAACTGAATTATCAGCATTTTTTCTTTAATTTCCCTGTGCGTGATATTTGCATGTTGATGAAGATGTTTTCAGAATTTGCAGCACATTTGGGTATTTCCATGTTTTCTTGCACCGAGCTCTCAGGGTGAAGCAGGTGGAGAAAATAAGAAGGTTCTGGTAAATGTAGTAAAACCAATAGGCTACTAAATATTTAAAGTGGAAGTCATTAGTGAAATGGAAGAACACTGGCTGTTATTTATTCTGTGTGCATTCCTTTAGGTGAAAGTAATGAGAGAATGCAGCAATGAGAGCATGTAGAGGACACCAGCATGCAGTGAGCACAGAGGTGGGTCAGCTCATGAGGTCTATATATACAGCCAACAACTCAACCAATTTATTATCTCTTAAGCAGGATGAATGGACTTTGCAGATTTCATTTGGATAAGAAATGAGGCACAGCAAAGAAAACTGATCCGTCATCATTTCCTCGCGCCCGGGACAGGCTATGAATGGCTCTTAAGAACACCATTTATTAAGGCTTACACTGTTCTGTATACCCCTGGTTCCTCTTAAGATGTTCAATTGCACCACTGCTGGTCATGAATCAGGACATGGGCTCTCATGTCTCCTGGGACACAGCCTCATGGAGAAAAATGAACTGCACCATCAGGTCTCTGCAGCAGCGTGGCCCACCGGTGGTGATTATATCTTCATGTTCTAGTTTTGATCTTTTTGGTAAGACAGGTATTGGACTCATTTAACTCTCGTTTTGCCAGTTTTCCTCCATCACCACCACCGCCTGTCTTTTCTGCTCATTAATTCCACGACAGATAATTATTTTAAACACTGAAGTCTAATATCTGCTTCCTCTCTCCAGCTGATAGATCAGCAGCCGGTTTTAAAGAAGTGATGTAAAGATTCTTGACTTTGGAAAAATGGTTCACTTCCAGATTCATTTAATAGCTGCTCTGGGTTTTTCTGGGTTTTTCTTCTCGTATTAAGTCTATGTGATGTCATTGCCAGTGATAGGATCTTTTATGTTGTTGCCTACCATAATAACACATTACACTTTTATTATCTCAGTCTGCTATTCAATTAAACTGGATAATTGAAATGGAAGCTGGCTGGAAACAGGAACAATGAGAAAGAAAGAGTTTAGACTTTCTGTTCCAAAAATAAAATGGGACCTTTTGTTTTTTACACTTTTGTGTGACACCATCTCTTGGTCACTTTCAGTATGTCTCAGTATATGAAATGGTTAATAGAAAAAACAATGGCCTGCTAAACTTATAATGTAAATTTAATTTAAATCATTTCAGGCAGGAATGACACATGAATCTGCTGGTACCAGCTTTGGGAATGTGTAAATTTGCTGCTGTTATTTGAGTTCAGGAAGTTGACTGGAGAAACCTTCATTCTTGAAAGTGAGCAAACAATTCCTCAGGTAGCTGATTCAGGTTCATTGATGGTCAATGAAGATTTCATTTTAGTAAATGATACACCGTATAATGTTACAAGTATCAGGGAGTATAGCTCATGCTCATCCACCAGATTAATATCTCGTAGGGATATTGTGTTATTCTCTGAGAGCATCACTCTCTTGATCATTCCGGTCTGACACTTGTTATTACAAAAAAAAAATCTCTGCATGTGTCACTGACAATCATGAAAGAATTAGTGTGAGAAAATCATACCTTAGCAAGACGAAGAGTCAGGCAAGACGCAAGCGACAGCGTGATTTATAGACTGTCTCACGTCGTCATCAATTACACTGAGATAATTTATGAGTTGTTAGAGTCTTGTCTTGGTAATTCTGCTGCCGCTGCAGTTGCTGTACTGGAAATACACTGTAGTGAATTGCATTATAAGATAAAGTCACATCCATTAGTAAATTAAGACAATGCATCCAGTATAGAGTAATTAGACCAGTCCTTGTCCATTACACTGGATCTTCCCCTGCAGAGCCAAGCTGCTGATGTACAGTATCCAATGAGATTGCTCCTCCTCCACTGTGGGGGACTTTTCAGGCTAAATTAGCAGCAAATAGCTGCTGTCTCAGCCGCTTTGGTCGCGACAATGAAGCATGTGATCATTCAGTACACTTTGCACAAGGGCCAACCGCTGTATTTACGCTGCAGATACTTCTCCCCCTCTCAAGTCTTTCACGCATGCAGGCGCATTTATTCAGGGTTCTCTTATCAGGTGCCACAAAAGCAGGCAGGTTTTGAGGCGGCGTTGTGCCGTGTAATTGTTTGTGCACCGCTGGCGTACACTTCACAGCCCTATCTTTGCACATGCTCCTGTTGAGGAGGGTTACTTGTGAAATCAAGCGAAAAGACGGACAACTTTTTTTTTCTTAATGTGACGATATTCGCGTGTCTGAGACAACCGAAAACAGTGACCAATTTGTCACAGAGACCAGCGAGGCATGTTGAGACGAATTGCAAAATCAATCTGTGATCAGTAAGACACCACAGCAGCAAATATCTCCTCCCCCTCAGCGTCTCTATGCCTGTGTGTTTTGCAAAGCCTGTAACAAAAATAAAAATTACTGCAATTCAAACTGACATTTCCTCATGTTTACTCTCCCCTCACCTTAACGCTCACTCACTTACGGTGAGAGACAGAAGACTGAGGGGCTGTGTAATGTTTTAATTCTGCACATATTTCCATAAAGATCTTTTGTGTGTAATTTCCGTGATCTCAATCTGTCAATCAGGCCTCCTCAGCTTCATGTGCGGCTCTCTGCGGTGGGAGGACCCACTCTCCCTAAAAACATCATTAGTCGGCCCCGCAGTGCAGAAGCTATTTCTGACAGCAGCTCATCAAAGGGGGCTCCAGATGAGGGAGAGGGGGGGGGGTAAAGGAAACACATGCTCAACCTCTGACCATGGTACACTGTTGATATATAATTCCAGCTGGTGTGAGACGGGGAACCACAGTGGCAAAATGGCAGGGTACAATGATAACAAAAAGAACAGATTGGTGCACAGTCTCATGTGATTATGTGCTGCAGCAGCTGCCCACAGGAGGCGGCCATGCACTTACACGTTTCCCTCTGGTGGCCACATCTGCACGAGTGTGACAACTGGACGGCCGTGTCACGTGCGGGAGGGATTTATCTTTTCGGCTGAAGGAGTTTGGATTCAGTGATACTCCAGAAATTAAAATTAACACGGTGTTAATGCATTAATCAGTTGAGCTAAATGACTAAATTTGAGCTTTCCCTGAGTTTTGTACTGCATGAAAAATGAGCTTGGTTTTCCTTGAATTGAGATGTCTTGGTTTGTCATTATCACAGCACTGGAGGCATCTTTGTTCCAGTGGTAATTTGCTGCAAGTCTTTATCACACTCCTGCTTTCCCTCCACATACACTGTGCCATTTTAGAAATCTTCCGCAATGTTAAAGCCGAAGCTCACCATTCATGTGCTCATGTTATACCATCTGAGAGTTGGCTGTATCTTCACTGCTCATAGTATAGTACATGAAATAAACATTGTGTAACCTCTGAACCTCAAACTGTATAGCTGTTTCAGAGAGTGCTCACCAAGGAGAAACAAGCTGCAGTGGCTCTTTGTGCAGAAACATAAAGGGCAGGAGCATATGGACACATAGGTGGCTTGGTATATATGATTTTGAACGGTTTGTCCATTTTGCAGCAAGAACCCAAGGTAAGCAATACAGTAGCTAAACTACACTGCAGATATGGAAAAAGAAAAGAAGGTCCCACCACACACAATGGGGTAGGCTACATTCAATTAATTTATTGTAAAAAAAAAACAAAAAAAAACAGCAGCAGCAACATGTTCGCCCAAACGGCTTCATCAGGCTTGTGGGTCAGGCACAGACACTGCTCTTTTGTAGGCTCTCCCGGCAATCAGTGGAATCAGCCGCAGCTTGCCATGGGCTGACCTGCCTTCAACTCATCTCATCTCAACTCATCACAAACAGGTACAAATGCTGCAATAAATGCTGTTATACAGTATACCAGGGTTCCCCAATTCCGGTCCTCGAGAAGGTTCCTGCTACAACACACCTGATTCAAATGAGTGACTCGTTATCAGGCCACTGCAGAGCTTGATGACGAGCTGATCATTTGAATCAGGTGTGTTGTAGCAGGAAACTTCTAGGCAGTTAGACCGGAATTGACCCTTCGCGGACTCCGCCCTAAAACCGCTATTGACCAATCATACGTTAGCAACCGTCACCTGACCCGTAACCATAGGCCTGGCAAGCTTCATTACATTTCCTGGGACGAAAAACAAAACGTTTGTAGAGAAGGACTGCTACTGCTGCTAGCGGCGGCGGCAGCAACAATATAGAGATGTTCAGATACGAGTGGACAAGTGTAAATATGGGGATAACCATACGTTCACCTCCGTCATGACAGCTGTACTTTAGGGCTTTTACCTGGGCTTTCAGGCCAGGGATCCTCCAGGCAGGGGCTGCTTTCACTGACTGATACAGTGGTGGGAGAAAAAAAACTGCAGCGGAAGCCGTATGTGGTTCACAATCGCCCAAAAACTTTTAGTTTGACAACCAGTGAGATGACGTAAATCTTCGTGGTGGGTTGATAGACGGTAAAGTTACCAGCCCTACTTCTGCTCTGTACGTTGTCCAGTCGTGTCGTTGAACATATGTTTTATCCTCCGGCGCGAAATTTGCTGATATTTCCTTTGAAATCGATATCAAACATTGCCAGGAGCATGGCTCGGAGTGAAAGCTTGCCCGCCATAGCAACAATAACCAAGGGGGGCGGGGCTTACGCGAAGGGCGAATTGGGGGAACCCTGCATGTCTGAATTATACAACATAAACCTGAGAATAAACAAAGCCTACTTCCTATAATTATATATTATTTTCTATGTTTTTGTTCCTGATACCATCTGCACCAATGTGAAGTTTTTTCTGAGCTGTGTATGGCCAATCTCTTCTCTATTTTACACTGCAGATAGTTTGACAGCCAGAACTTTTCCTTTTTTATTTCCTTGCACTTATAAATAACTTCATACCAATTATGCCATTCTTTATTGGATTATTGCCTATCATAAAATCTTCAAGTTAAATGTTATCCATCGACAGTCTTGTGTTTGGACTAGTCTACAGCACAGCAGATCCTACCTTCAGTCAACTGGCTCTCACAATAGACAATAATAAGCCACAGTGCTTGCTGTATAGTGTAAAAATAAGGTGGATTATATGAGGAGTTTGTGAGAATATAAGCAAGGTGCCTTTTTGTGCCAAATTTGTACGTCACAGGAGAGAAACTGTGTTCAAAGCTTAAAGCAATACTTTTGAACTTGGTGGTGCCAGTGGACCAAAGCAGTAGTGTTTTGCCTGAAGGAAGACCCTAGCCTATTTCCCATGAGCACCGGTGTGTAGCGTCGTCAACATCCTCATCTCTCCTCATGTGTTGATCTGCAATTTTATAATCAGTATCTCCTCGTTCATGGTGTCGACGGGTTGAAATGGTGTCTGACTTGTTGACTTCAAGCTGGCCTCAGCCCATTACAATGTTTTCAAGGTGTAGTGCGGGAAATGTGATCCACCATTGTTTTGTATTTTGTACACAAATTCAACAGACACTGGAATAGAATGGCTGCAATACAGAGATAATGATTTAAGAAAATGGTTTAAGAGAGTGGCCTCTTATTTTTTTCCCCAAGTTATACTGTGCACCACGATATATGGTGTTAAAGGGCACTGCCTGAAAATATCACCCAAGGTGAAGAAGGGTAGATCTGGAGCAATTTGTTGCCTCTGAGGCTGGAAATGAATCTACAGCTCACATGAGAATCAGATCACGACAGATTCACTCAGAAAACAAGGTCATTCCAAAGGGCTCACAACTCCTTTCTACTGTATTCTCATTCTCACGCTCTATGTTGGATGGAGAAAAAAAGGACGTAGGCACTGGATTGCCAGGGAAACAAGATACAAAATATAGATAAAAGAAATGATTGAAGTCTTGAACTAGATGAGACTCTTATAGAAACAGTAGTTCTTGCACAGACTGCTGCTCATTCTTCGAAATTAGGACCAAACACATGCCAAGTGTTATACATGTACATTTCCTATTTCAGCTGGCACCGAGACTAAAACAGATTTGCTGGCATGGATGGATAATTGTTTAGCCTATTTCTTGGCACAATGAAGGGAAAAGGATGTTGGATACCTCTGACATGCAGTACAAGAAGTCTGTGAAGGTTCTCAGTTATCCAACAGCTTCCCTTTCTTGACATACAGTATAGCCTACATTGAAGAAGACTGGAGTACATATTCACAGCCCCGTCCAGAACACAAGCTAAGAGTTCTGAGAATCCTGCAACATCAGGCTGATTAGGTGCCAACAAGTGCCCAGGCCCACATAAAGTAGCAGCACTTGAAGGACACATTGGAAACCCCAACTTGTGAAAATGAATGAAAGACCCAGCAAAGTCACCAGCATGACAGAGCGGGAACAAACCCAACAACAATGTCATCCTGAATGTGTCTGGAGGATTTTTAACAAGCATCAAAAACCCAGTGTTCTTCAAACCCTGAAACACACCAGGACAGAAACTGGTTCCAGACCACACTCCTCAGTCCTCACACCCAGAATTGCTGGGTGTTGTATCCAATGTAGTGAGGAATAGCACACTAGACCCTGCAGTTTAAAGTTTAAAGGGAAACTCTTCAATGACATTAATGTTTGCATTTTGGATAGGGAAAGGAGGAAAGGAGGCTTTTTATCTATGTCAAAGCAGAGAGAATCCATCCCTCAGCAGAGGAGGAGGCCTCAGACACCACCTATCACCAACCTGCAACGCTGTCCTTTCATCCCGTCCCAGGAGAGTAATTAACCTGACCTCAGGTAACCTTAACAACCCTGACACATTTGCTTAAATGCATTAAATGCTCCTCCAGCACTGGTCAGTTTACTAAACAGAGAATCTCATCAGTTACTCAGTTAGACCCAGAATTATTATGCAAATGTAAATTTTGCCATTTTCAGCGCAGAGAGAGAATCTCATCAACAGACTCTGAAAAACTATTTTTGAGCCTAATTAGAACATTTTCATTTGGGTTTATATTTAACATGGGCATGCTGATTTGATTAACACCACCTACATTTGCGTGTGACCTCCTGAGAATTACCTAAATTCCCATGGAAAGTGCTTCAGTGAGGCTTCACTGACAAATAAAAAGCCCAGGTTTGGAAAATAAAACTGAAGCTCTAAATATAGGTGGAAGTACTGTATATGAGATGCGTTGCATTCAGGGCTCATTTCAGGTCATGACACTCTAAGGCGCATTTTTGACTACCTCATAAATATAACTTAGCATTTAAAATCAAAAGTGTTGTTTTTGTTTATAACTTTCACTTTTCATTGCATATTCAAATAATTATAATTTATCAAGCAAAAAAAAAATCACAAGCTCCAGCTGCTCAAGTCTTCTTTGCTATACATCAAAAGTGAGCAGAGATACTCAGTTTGGAAATAAATTAATCAAAAAATAAACACCTAATAAATCACTAATGTAAAGTCTTTAACAAGATATATCCATCCAATAATGCTTCCCTTCAAAAACAACTGGTAATGCAAACATTTACGAACTCTGAATCTGAGGAGATTTGGAAGGTCAGTCAGAAAAGGAAATAATTATTCACCCTGAGAGAATTCTGATGGCTATCTTTCAGTATTTTATCACA
Source organism: Decapterus maruadsi (assembly GCA_030347415.2). Lineage (NCBI taxonomy): Eukaryota > Metazoa > Chordata > Actinopteri > Carangiformes > Carangidae > Decapterus > Decapterus maruadsi. Next base: position 15,118,962 of record CM064898.1, on the reverse strand, counting down.
TAGGCTATTATAAATGAGCAACTGATAAATGAAAACGTGTCAGACCTATAGTGAATATTGAATACTATCACTGAATATTGCAGTGACATACAAATCATTACACATACTGCACAGAAATCTGTCCACATAGAGGGTCCATTACTTTAATATCTGGTGAGGTGAAGTTGCCCTGGATGTAAGGTGAACACAATTTGACATGGGCAATAACATGACCTACTGTGTATAACATACCTCAGGTAACAACATCAGAGGAGCCACTGCACCTTTCTCAATGCACACCAGTGAAATATAAATAATTTGAAGACTGAATTGAATTTCAATTATTGCCCTAACATAAATAACATATTGAAGCATACCATAGATGAAACATTCTGCATGAGAATCCATCACCCTGCTCCTTCACCATTCACCATGAACTGCACAAGCCTACAGCACAGACCACCTGGTGTTCCATTACTGCTTCATAAAATATTGGTTTGGAGGTCAAACACTTGTAGCACATTGCTCATTAAACCAGCAAGCTGCCTTTGAATGTGATGTTTCCTCTCTGCAGTCACTGATGGTTGTTTCCCTGTTTTATTTTGAAATGACTTCCCCTGTATTTATTGTGGTTTATTTACCTCCTATATATTTCCACTACACAGACACGGTGCGGCGTGGCACAGCTCGGTTTAGGTGCATTTCCATTACAGCTTACTTTCATGAAAGAAGCTTCAGCTCAGATCAGTGGGCGCTGTTGTTGGTGCGTTTTTCAATTTAGCGGGTTTGATTCTCATGTCGGTGACGACCCACTGGCCAATCAGTGGAAGCCAGTTGTTTAGTCACGTCATGTATAGTAGCTATCGCTTCAGCTCGCTTAGAACCAGGGCTGAGGCTTTACCAAAAAAGTAGCCTACCAGGTACCAGAACTAGTGGAAAAGCAAAAAAAACAACAAAAAAACAATAGAGCCATGCCTTACCGCGATCAATTGACCTTTCCTTTAGTGTGTGCAGGCACAACAGGAAGTGGGCGGAGTGATAAGTGAAAGTGGCTGTAGCTGTGATGAAAAAGTGGGCGGGGCTTTATAATGGGGAAGTGGGTCTCCACCCAGCTCATGTTCATCATTTGTTAACTAATGAATGCAGTATGGCATTGACGAACAATATGCTGACACTGAATAATATCAAATGTATTGTTGATTTGTGAATCAAGACCAAAAAAGTAGATGTCTGGGGCACCTGTAGTTGGACTGAATTTCAAGATTGAAGACCAGAATTTATTTTCTTCTCCATACTGGAGGTGACATGTCTCTTGTTGATCCTGAAGCTTCATTGCTGGCAGCTTTAATTTTGGCCGACCAAGCTGCTTCGTTCTGTTGAACACAAAAACCCACTTTGCTTCTTGTGGCTATTTTTCATCATCACACAGAACTGCTTCATTTTAAAGGCAGCTTAGCAAAGAGAAATTGAGATAGACGGAGGGAAGTTTATTCCCTTCGCTTATTAACATCGATAAGACTCTCTCTTTTGGGGAATACAGAACCCTGACTTGTGGGAGCCTGATTTGATTAGTAAAGTGCACTGGAAATTAGAACATCTGATGCTCAGCTCTGTATGATGTTCAACATGATCTTTAGAGATCTTCAGAAAATAAAACTCAAGTCTATTCTGGCTGCAGGGAGGCTTAGCACCGATTTAGTGACTTTACCGAGGATGTCTGAGGTTGAGATGACAAAAGGGATTAAATGTGAACATGCTCAGCTCAGCAACATAATTAACATATGAACTTTTGGACTCTTCATTTCATTTAAGCCAAGAGAAAGTTTGACAACCTGGCTGCAAGTAGTTCTTTCAAGAAAAAAGAAAAGAAAGAACAGAATCTTTGTTAAAGGGAAATCCAGATGAAGTAGCCTACAAATTATAAGATAATGAAAGTAACTCTTTTAATTGGAAGATGTGAACACAATATTGACAGTATACTTTTTACAAAGTCATAGAGAAGCAAATGTGTTCACCTGAAAAGAGTCAATTTAACAGTGAAATAGGGATGTCAGTTAAAGTATAGGCTATATATTTATGGATATAGATCTTGATTAAATTCCATTTTGACACCTTACACACTACTGCATGTTCTCAGTGTGTGGAGAGTCGAGCCGCTCTTTGACAAACCTACACAGCAGAGGAATGAAGCCTCCAGGCCTGTTCATGCAGCACCATGTAATGCACCATGATCTCCTTATCATTACTCCTCATCATCAAGAGACGTTTGTTTCATTGATTGGGTTTGCTTTTACGGTGGCAGACAAGGGTCAAACAGACCCAGTTCACCTCCCACTCGTCGGTGAACTTGTAATTTAACCGATTCAGCTCTACTTATTTTCATTAGGAGCTAAAGGGGCAGTAAAAACAAATGGTGCATCTCAGTTCAACACTTGTGGTGAAGAACTTATTTGATATTGAGAACATGTTTTTCTTTCGTTTGTATTCTGCATAAAGCTCATTTCAATTATTTTGTCAGTGAATGCTAAACAACACTCTCCATGTTACTTTCAATGAAGGTAACACATATTTTGTTCTGATTTTGACACATGCACAATATGATCATTTGAATAATGTATTTTAAGGGGCAAATGAGATCAAATAAAGAAATAAAACAAGAAAAAAAAGCAGTGAGCACTGAGTGTGAAGGCACTGCAGAGCCACACCAATGCGCTTCAGACTTTTCATTCACAGTGTCCATGGCAACAAGAGCCTTTGAGACTTGTGTCGGGACAGAGGAGTGTCAGGTGTTGCAGGGATTTTGTCCGTGACATCCGCACTGACATCGCTGATTCTTCATTCTGTGCTATGCTGCTTACTGACAGTCTTGATGAAAGGGGGTGGTGGTTAAGATGTTAAGATGTGGTCTCTGCATGTTCACAGCTCTGACCCCGCCCACCCCGTGTCGGTTCCTCTTAATGACACGTCTCTGCACAGACGGCTGCTGTATTTTCTTGCAGACCGTCACATTATATATCTGTAGATGCACATATGAGTGAATTATATCTGAATGGCTCAGGGACACTAAGGAGTGTCTGATGTGCTGCAGAGTTTAATTCAGTTTAATTCTCCAGAAAGTTGCCCAGGTATTAAGCTTACCCTTGTCATTATTAACCTGAAATCTGCTAACCAGAAATCTGATTAGACTGAGATCCGAGGGGTTTGATGTGGGTCAAAAACATCAGAGACCCTCGTTATCTATTCCACTACATCACGTCTTGTCTTCACTTTAGATGTCAAGTCGCATACTGAAAGAGACAGAACATCTGGTTTGACAAGACACTGTCACAGTGGTAAAAGACATCATTGTGTCAGCACAAAGAGTCCAAAATTTTTGTTGTTGAGGAGCACGCACCGACAAGCCATCGCTGCCGTTGTCCTGCCAAAAGCCTGTCATGTACTGTAGCTGTAAAGCAGCAGGTCTCACAACTGACAGAAACATCCACTGACTTCATTACAGAAATAGAAGGTACAACACACCCATGCAGAGTCATTTCCAGAAGCACGCTGGGATACATTTCATTCTATGGACTGCAAATGATGTGAGAAGGTGTGGTAATGTGGTGATAACAGAATATTTCTCTCTGCTCCCAAGGCAGGACAGACATCATCAGGTTTAATGTTAAGATGAGCAGCCAATGGGACGGACTGGAGGTGACCACAGAAAGCAGCACAGGCACATACAGGTGTAGCATCACCAGCCTTCTGATTACAAGACAGCCATCCACACAGATTCATTCATTGTCCCCATGATGAACCCTGATACAGTATAGGAGATCCCCTACTTTTCCCTCTGGTGCATTTCTTTAAATCTTATGGTATTTTACCGTATTCCAAGTAGTTATTTTACTGAACATTTTATTAGTCAGTGAACTTTGTCAACAACTATTGAATGGAATATTTAATTAATATATAAGAAAAACTCATTATCAGCCTTTTTTATGATACCACAAACAAATCACTATGGCAAAAACATGTTAGAGACTAAAAGATCTACATTTTAATTTAGAACAAAAATGGCCCACTATTTACGTATAATGCCATATATGAGCAGTGGCGGCTGGTGGGCTAATAAATGATGCCTGTAACATCCCATCTGATTACCACAAAATTAAAGCAACTACTACACAAACACTGTGCATTAAGTACACGCAAACTGTGAAGGGGCTGATTCAAAAAACTACTACATGGTCAGAAAATGGTCCAAATGGGAATGCAATACAACTCCAGCTCCAACTGACAACCAGCCTTCTGCAGTGTTTACCACCTTGCAACACTTTGCTTTAAACATGGCATAAAACAATGAACAACAGCACAACAACTGCCATCACAGAGGCCAGCAGGACGGTTGTTGGCCTTTTAACAGTCTGGAAGCCGAGGCCTACCTTGTTTGAAAAGAAGCTCACATCGTCAGTCTGGTGATTTGCAGATGAACTCCCTCTGATAGACAGCACAGCCTGTTTGGAGACTCCACCTCGTTGGTGTTGGCAAAGACGATTTAGAGCAGTTAGTATCTTTGATGTGCGCTCCCGCTGTTTTCTGGCTTCTCCCTCCCACAACAACACAACTTTCTCTTCACTTCCCGTCATTGGTCTGAAAGTAGTGACTCTTGGGCAAAATAAAATCAGCCCAAATGAAATACACCTGTCAATCATTTGCATCAACCTGCTGCTGATTGATACCCAAAGGGCAATTCAGTTTCTGCAGTGGTTGACACCGTCATGAAAACCATTCATACAACATAAACGCATAATCATGTCATACTAAACACTTTACATTGCTCCAATTCCCAGCTCAGTTCTCTGCATTTAGCAGCTGAATAGCAGAAGGAATGAATGATTTGGAGTACTGATTGGTCTTCCCAAGAGGCTGCTTGTATCGCCGTCCTGATGGCATTAGTGCAAATTCTTTACCAAGAGCGTGTTCATGATTAATAATGCCTTTTTCCTTCTTAAGGACACATCTCTCCCAGACAGTGTTTAGATCTGTCATTTATATACCTATAATTTAGGAGCAGACTTTTACAATTTCATTTAGACAGTTCCTGTCCTTCACTGTCAGGCTGTTAAACCAGTAGATGAAGGAAAAAGTAAGGATAGACAGATACACAGAACACAGAATGGGTTTTGAGACGCCAAAGGAGTTGATCGTCCGCAACAAGTGGAGTCAAACACGGTGCACAGGTGTAAGAGTTCACAATCACAACATCCTCATCATGGATCCAACTCACTGTGGTGTTTGCCTTGTTTTTCTTCAAATCTGTGACAATTTCTTTCTTTTTAGAGACTTTTAGGTTCAGGAAGCTGTAGTCGCAGGGTGATTGGTCAGAACTGATCGGCCTGTGGGTTGAATGAGGTTAGCCCAAAGTAAGTGGTGAAGGCGGGACATGATACCTGTCAATCATTTACACTTGAAAAATTAATAAGAGCAGATTTAATGTGCTCAGGCTTGGCCCATTTAGAGATATCCTGTGTTTTTCTTGTAACTATTTGCTGCCACTATAGGTTTAACTTAAACTTCTAACAATATTTTGTATGTTATTTATCCAACATATTTCTCATCTTTATTGAAGGGAGGGCTTAGTCCTGCTAGCCCATTTATACCAGTTGTATAATATATAATGTGAGTGATTTAATAAATTTGAGGGACTGGTATCAGGATAAAATAATATAATATTAATATTGTCTTCATATTAAGACTGAACTGCACGTGCCTGTCAAATAAAGAGCTCAAAGACTGTAGATATATTCCAGCATAGGTTATCTCAGCAGTTGTTGGCACTGATGAAGCTAATCTGACTTGATTTGAAGTAACATTAACATGATAAGTTCAAACATGAGAGTGGACAAGTCAACTGAAATTGTTTCTATTTTTTTTCTCCCTGCATTGATTCAGTCACATTTTAAAAATAAGAGAATTAATTTTGCCTGAGTGTAGTGGAATGTTTCCTTTTGATCACTTCATAATGAAAATGTGCTGAAATCATCAAATCAAAACTTTGTATCACAGGAAAACACACCACACAAGAGATAATTGCACACATCTTCTCTGGCCCTCTGGAGTGACTGTAATTAAGACAACGAAAGACCGAGTACACAAAAACTGTTTGGTGTGAATAAGGACACAAACCCATCAGGAGTGTTACATTTTATTTGGTCTCATCTCTTTTTGAGCTTTTTCCTTTGTTTTTTTTCCACAGGTTAAAACCCATTATCATAGTCAAGAGAAATAAAAACATTTTCACATCTGTGTACAGAAATAATCCTCTTGACACACAACAATAAAAACAGTTGATTAGGCCCAGCCCAGTGCGAGATTTCACAAAAATGCAATAAGAAATTTCCGAAAGCCTGATGACTGTAAAACCTCTCACTCACATGAGCAGAGACAGTTCTCAGAGATGTAAAAATGGCTGCCAAGGCAATGCACCAACTGTGTTACCACATCGCCAGGGTCATAATAAAAACAACAAAAAAAGACAAAGAAATGAAATGTGGAACAATTACAATAAAAGCAAATAGATACAAAGACAGAGAGGAGGTCAACCTTGTCTACCAATTTAAGGTAGTGACGAAATCCTCATCTCCACTTAGCAGTTTTATGCACATAAAATCAGTATGGGTGCCCCAAGGGGACATTAGACTGTAATTTAGGTTTGGGATTTTGCTGCAATGTACATGAGAAATAGGATTTCAAGCTCTACCAGGCAATTCTCTTGAATCTTCTGCTACACAAAATACTGGGAATTGTTTTTGACACAGATTTGGTCGAATTGGGAGAGCTGGAATGTAAAGTTAATATGCCTCATGTGAAGCACCCATACACGCATTTGTTAATACTCCAGTGAAAACCTATACAAGTTTTTGTTCATATCGCAATCGATCAATCCATCATCCTAATGTGGATTGCGTCCATGGCCACCCAGAAAGAAAAATAAGTTTTAATCCAGTGTAAAAAAGATGGCCATTTATAAATATCCACTTCTCTCCTTTTTTTTTTCTTTTTTTTTTTTTTGAATGTCCTTAGCTTGCTGGTAGGAGGCTGTCAGAAGAAAAAGCCCTTTGCAGCACTGTGATGCTATGAGTGGAAGAGATTTGACCAGTGAGTCATGGGGATTTGTACCATCCAAACCGTGTAAAATTGCTTCTCTGGATCATTTAGAGTTCAGTTATTTAAGCCTGAGCATGGGCACCTGAAAGAGACCACCTGCTGTTAAATACCCTCGAGCTGCAGTCAAATACTTCACCTTGAACCATATCCGTGCCTTAGAAGACATTAATCATGATTCAGCAATTAGTCTTAACCCTGACCCAGGACAATCACTCCAAGCAATCTGCGGAACGCGGCCCTTATAAGACACAACCATGATATTCTGGTCACAGAAGCATTCATTACATGTGTCCTCATATTGGACATTTGTTCTGATAAGCAGCTTTAATTATGTTGCTAACATATTTCTTCATTTACACATGCCTATCATAATTCTGTCTAGAGTAGCTTGTTCTTTACAAACCAAATGTTAATAATGAAACTTTGTGTTACGTCACACCAACAAAATCTATCAAATCAATTCATTTCATTAGAAGTAGCGCAAGTGGAGCTACAAACTACAAAATCCATGCATAATTTCCCACATTTTAACTTTGGTGAACTTTGACATACAAATTTGAGTCATTAACCAATTTTATTCAATTTAAGTTTTGCTAACCTTTGAGAAAATGGAAATGAAATCTAACTTTATGGGTCTAGCTTGCCAAAAATTACTTTTATACTTTTATTTTACTATTATCACTATCAGTTAAAAGTTTCATGAAGTGCTGGTGTCCCAAAGGACAGAAAGAAGCTAATCATTTCTGCCACGCATTCATAAAGTCAATCAGGAGAATAGGTTTGAAACTAGTCTCATCAGTGAGGGTTTCATAGCATTTTTAAGCTGTGAAAAATATTAAAAAGAAAAGTCTGCTTTTATAGAAAATGTTACACTTTGCTGTAACAGTAATTTGATCAAAAATATTTTAATACTCGATATAGATTGTCCTTACACGTTGGGAACAGGAGATTCTGATTAAGCCATTGCATGATTGTTAAAAATGCCGAAACATCAGCTCCTCAATTCCTTTTATCATGCAATGTTGAGCAGATGACAATGAATCATTTTGAAGTCTATATTTGAAATGTTTTGTGCTACTGTTTACTCAACCAAGTGATTTGCATCATTATTCAACACTCTAAAAACAGAAAATTCACAATGAACGGATTCAGTTCTGGGAAGATCACAACAAGGTAATTGAGTGTCAAAAACTAGCCGACGCAATAATCACAGCCAAGCGGCTGCTGTGTGCTGCAGTGAAAGGGCGGTGGGCTGAGTGTTTGGGCCTTGGATTTAACCTCACAGATAAAAACCCATGTTTATGTTTTAAACAGAGCACCTGCCTTCTCCAAGAGCTGTCGCTGTGGTCTTTGAGACGAATTGGTCCTCCTTTCATGACTCCCATTCATTCGGTTTTCATTGTTACACAGAGAGGATAGCAGATGGTGACCTTGGATGCACAGATTGGGAAGAATTAGAAATAATATTCGCACATTGAGAGGCTGAGCATTAGCTTACACACCTGGTGGCGACTATCACAGGCATAGCTTTTGTCCATATGCCTTTTGGGATGCGCATTTCCCATACAGGCAACGAAAGGTCATATTTGATCATTTGGTCTCGGCCTGTTAATGCCAAACAAAACCCTGGGCAGGTGTTTCAGTGATATGTGAGCCAGGAAGACCAATAATGTGTCTCTGGCGCTGACAACTGGCTGAGAGACAACTGAAACAAGGCTGATAACCAGGTATATTTGTAACATCCACTTAATTGAACACAAGCAAGCAAAGGTTAATGGGGTGAAACCCACTGAAATGCCAGGCCATCTAATTTGTTATTTGAAAATTCACTCTTCACTGACCTGGCAAGGTAAGATTTCATCAATAAAGCACATGTGAAGTGTGTGCAGCCACTTTTCACTCCGTCCTTGTTGGGTCATTCTTTAATCTTCTCATTAACCATGAAGGAGAAAATCGTCCTACCTGCACGATGTGCTCTGTTACTTTGAGTTATCACAATAGTTCAGTTCAGGTGTTAAAGCCATTCAATGGGATTACATTTTCCATCCAGTTAACAAGGTTCACTTTTCTATCCTGCAGTGTAAACTGACTCAGAGGGCCACACAGATCCTCTATGCTGTTCAAGCACTGGGTTTACACAACACTTGAATACTTGGTTTAAATCACATGGCACCGGCACATCACTCCTCATCATAATTAAAGAAAAGTACCACCTTCAGCCACCATCAGACCCCAGACAGGAGAGTCAAAAACAGACAGATGGCACTGGCAAATATGAAAAATCCTGATTTAGTAGCGACAAACCTAACAAAATGCAGGAAAAGCTTATCAGCCAAGTTCAAATATCATACATTTAACAACAAATACTGCCAGGTTGTGATGTAAAGCTTTCTAAAATAAGTTTCAACTCCTTAGCTAACAATTCCTCCTTGTGTCGCACTACTGGTGTTTTCAGCTAGCCACACTCCAACCAAAACTAAAATACAGATTCAAAATAAACATAAGATGTGCAAAAAAAAACCTTTTCATTAAGCGTTAAAAAAAACAAAATAAACTAAGTTTTCAGTTTTTCCTTTCAATTAATAGTGTTGAAGAGACTGGTTGTATTTTTTTCCCATCGGGTCTGGAGGCTATAGCGAGTTGGGGCCTTCTGTAGCTATGTCTCCGACCATACTGTACGTCTTTTTGTGTCCATTGATCCGACCTCCCATTTCAAAAAAAGACATAAGAGAGAGAAAAGTTAACACTGGTGTTTGTTTCTACCACTGGAGACAGTGGTAGACTCAAGTTTAAGGCTGACCTGACAATGTTTCTTCCAGTTTGATGTAAACTGCTAATGTTAGCTATGCAGCAATACCATTATTTACGTGTCACAGGGCCTTGATTAGCATTATGAAAGAATTTGTGAAGACTGGTACTAGTATTCAAGGCTGAATTAATGGCTTAATCAGGCTGAATCAGATCATTAGTGTATGTGTAAATTTCACAAAGCCAAATTAAGTATCCATTGGTAACCCCAAGGGTTCATGGCACTAGACATTACTTTAAAACTGATAAGTCTGTGTCATTTTTTCCCCCCTTCTGGACAATAGCTCTGATTTTTTGAGCTCTGAAATTCTAAGATAGAGCCATCTCTAACAAGTAGCCTCTTGGCGTGATGAGGGTCAGGGCATTGGGTTCCTCCATCATGCCGCCTCATTAGGTTTTATTCATGTCATGTATTGACCATTTGCCACTCACTGATTAGGGGCAATGGTCTGAGCTTGAACTTTGAATTAAGACCATCAAATCATGTCTGCCCCCTGCTGCTGTGGGGCTGAGAGTGGATGACTGGTAGCGAGATATAGCTTTCCCCTGTGGAGATTTCACTTCCAATCCTCCCTGTCAGTTTGTACTTGGGATGCTGACTTGCAATGACAGATGGGGCAATGCCTGGAAGAGCAGAGCATCACAAACAACATATCAGGAGTTTCTTATTGGAGTAAGATTTGGCAGACAGGTGGCAGCTACAGCTCGTAAATCTGACAGACAAAACCAAGAAGCTGTTGTCCCTGTCCACAAACTAAAGGCCTCTTGAAAATGTGTCCTGCTTACATCCTCAGTTGCTGAATAAGAGCTTTTCACATTATGCTCTCAGAGCGAAGGTAGGAGAATTGTGCTTATGTAAAAAAAACAAAAAAACAACCATGTATAAATCATTTTGCAGAAGAAAGGTTTCCCACTACTTTACGAAATCATAACCAGGAGGAAAAGATTTGCTACTCTTACCACAGACAATACCTTGGATACTGCAAGGAATACTTTATGAAGTCAAACACTCAATGTGCACGACCGTGATGGAGAATGGTGGGCTACACTTTTCAACATCAGGTCTGAGGGAAATTTTCAGTCTAGCACTACAGGCGAGACATGAATGGCAGGTCGGAGTGGATACGTGACACACACAGTGAATTCGTGGCAGAAATAATCTGTCAGACCTTTCAATCATCTCAATTTCCTTCATGTATCTTCCAACAGCTATCTGAGCTAATGACTATCAGAGGATAGCTCTCGTGGGTTTCACTGTTGACAAAAAGAGATGAAGCAATAGCTCATCAATCGCCTGTAAACCGTTAGCGGTGAGGAGACAGGAGGCTGGAGGAAGGCGGGAAACACCGAAACACCGCTGAGACTGACAAAGTCTATATTAAACATCAAACGTCTGCACCCCCTGAAGATCCACGGGGCTCATGTCCAGATGATGGAAGGTGAGATTGGCCCAGAGGTCGAAGGAAAAACAACAGTGAGCTCTCTTTGTTTGAGTGAAGCTGTCAGATTCTGAATGGTTGAAGTACTTTTTCTCAGAAACTGTGTTCCCGCACGGGCTGGGATTTTAAGAAGCTAAGACAAGACATCACAGCAGCTGCTGCTTCTTCTGCCTTGATTACAACATTAACATGATGACAACCTCTTTATGCCTAAGCAAAAACTGAAGGTCCAGAGGAGGACATTCAACCCTGTGAGGATGATTTGCCCATTCCATCATGAACCAACCAAGTACGTGCTAACTGTGTGATACATGACATTCACACCTCAGCTTGCATTTCTGTTGTTGAGATAAGTGTTTGGCATTTCTTCAAACAGCCCCTGGCAAAAAAAAAAACTAAACAAAACAAGAAAAAAAACAACCACTTTTTAAGTTATAACCCAAAGGAATAGTACAACTGTTTGCATCGTTCTGAAACAGACAATCTAATACTTCACTTTACACAGCGAGAGCCAGATGTACAGGAGTGGTAAAGCAGGCAGTGTATGAACTCTCCTAAGATCTCTTCTTTCATTCTCGACAAAACTACCTCCATCAAGTCTGGCGTGTATAGTGAAACGTTTCAAATGCTTTCAAAGGATGACAAAAGTGTTCAGCGGCATTCCTATCCGAACAATTCACTCAACATCTCTGTGTTCAGATCCAGCACAAACACCTTTGCCTGTTGGTGTGAAATAAGAGTACACATAATCTACTCCTGTCACTGTATCTGTCTGCTGAGTACTGAGTAGATGACGAACAGGCAATCTAAAGATATAATAAAGCGCCTCTTTCAATTCCAAACTATTTCAATTGTCTCTAAAATCAGTACTCCTCAGGACAAATGCCAATTCTTTTTCTTACGGATAGTAACCTGGCTGTTATTGAACTGAATGCTCGACAGTGTCAGGATACAATGGCCCTTAGGAAAAGTTTCCGGAGAGGAAGGAAGCAAATGAGTAGCAGTGAGTTAAAAAAAAAAAAAAAAAAACTAAGAACACCATCTCCCAAATCACCTGAGGGGGAAGGACGTAGAAAAACGGCAGCCATGACTCTGGTCGGCAGCCAAGCAGCCAGCGGCAACAGACAGGAATGGAAGAGCAGGGAAGAAAGAGCTGGATCTGCCATGGAAACTTTATGTGGCTTCAATCGAGACGTAAACTGATGCAGGAAGAGAGGGGATACCTTGTGAGGGGGGATGCAGGGCCTTTTCATGAAGTCAGGGCAAATTAATTAACCAAATTGTTAATGCTCCCTGCTCTTATCAAGAGGCTAATTATCGCTATCAGCCTCCTTTATTTGTCAGTAGGATTATTAGGCTAATCTCGAAGCTGTCCCCCTTTGAAGACGTGGTTTTCACTCATCATTAGAACAAAAGCTGTTATTGTCTTCCAATGACACGGTGGCAGTGATGAACCCAATCAGTTTTTGTACCTACGATGTGGCTAACATGACAAGCTTGTGCCACAAGCCAAGTGGGTCTCTTTCAGTTGCTTACCTGCTGGCCCGACACCAATTATGTTAACAGGCTAGATGCTGGGAAACCAATCTGGATACTGTTATGTAACATCAGTCTGTGATGTTTTTTTGTAATGTATTTTTTTTGCTGCAGACACTTTCCCTCAGCCCGCCTCACCTCATACGAATCCCAGGGTGCTTTTTGAGAAAAAAAAAAAAAAAAGAGAAACGAAAAAGAAAACCTGAGAAACTGTCTGTACAGGTTAGTATTTACAACCATTGATGATAATGTTTGTGAAGCAAAGGTGAAAGAATAAGGTTTTTAGTTGTTGTTCATGCTGTTGACCTGCTGGAGAAAATTCAATATTTGAGCGTCTCTGCAGCAGTTTTCTCCTCGTGTTATGTGTGTTATTCTCTATTGTGTCTTTTCTGAGTATTTCAACATGACATCACAGTTATTCAGACAATCCTACCAGGTCTGTTTAGTACTGTTGTTAAAGTGGCTTAGGATGGATTTTTCTTAAGCAAAAAACATACCCAAAATAAAAATAAAAAAACAGTGGAGTGCTGCTGCTCTAGTCTTGAAAAGCCAGCCAACATCTCACAAGCATCTTCACCTGATGATTCTCGGTGCACGCGAGCTGTCGACAACTCCCGGAGGAATTGCTGGACGTGAGAAGGTGAGAAGACTGACACCACTCGTTTGTAAGGAGTGAGAAGATGGTTACCCAAGACGACTATAAACACTAAAAACAGGGCTAAAGATGATAACATCTACCTAGCAGCACCTCTAAAGCTCAACAGAGCATCACAATGTTTGCAGGTTTCTCAAGGACCGCTCATCAAGAAAACCTTCTTGGGTCTGCAGCCCAAACCCCAAAAAGTCAATAAGATGAGGCCGCTGAGAAAATCACACAAATATAAACAGACAGTGAGACACTCATGGATTCCTCCAGTTGTATTAAGAGGTTGTTGATCAGGAAGCTTTAGAAGGCGGGCAGATTTTTGAGTTGCTTCCAGTCTATATGCTAAGCTAAGCTAAGCTACTGAGCTGGGTCAATCAATGCAACATCAGAAATACACTGGACTCATCACACAGAATATCAGGATGACTTCAAAAGTCAAGTTTGGGTTTTGGTCTTTGTATCTCATGATTAGACTGTTGACTCTTCTTGTATGGAAGATGTTGGATTTTGGTTAACACGTCTTAAAACGAGGAAAATATCAACATCAGCCGTCGTAGTATTCTGTGACAAACTGACACTGGCATTATAATATGCCCTAATAATCGAGTTTTGAGCACCTGACATCACAACCATGTTTCGACCAAATATCAGCTTCTCTAAGACGTTGCTACGCCAGCTGTGTGCCTGCTGGATAACCAGATGTTGAGTCCCGATCCCTACGGAATATAAAGATATAATAGTGTTGTTTGTCTTCTCTTATCAGCTGCTGTAAGACATTGGATTGATGGATTCTCTTAAATATACAAACTATTCCTTAAAATCTGTTTCTCCAGGTAAAAATAAGTTTTCATTTCAAACTGCCTAGCTAGCTCATATTTTTCAGAAACTCAAACTTTGGATGGATCAGTTTGAGAGGCATTCGAAGGTCATTTCCAGAACAAGCACAATCGTCTCTCCAGTTTGAAAATTGAAAGTGTCAAAGACAGTGTTGAAGACACTGTGAAATTGTGGGCTGGCTTTGTGGGGCTACTCCTACTCTGGTGGACAAAATGTATTCAATGAAACATCCATGCCTATGTAAATGCACTTATTTTTTGGTCGAACCTTCCAAAAGCATCAGATAGGTGGCGATAGGACAGTCTGGGTAATGGATAAATGAGTCAGACGATCACAGAGAAGCAGATTAAAGTTGCTTTTAAACACTATCTGTGATCGTCTGAGCTCTCTCTGTATTGTCCAGTGTGACAAACCCACCGGTCTAGCACTCTGTGGAGGTAAAAACAACTTTGCAGACTCTCTTTGTCCCAGCCCTGTCACAGTGGCATTCTTTGGCATATGAAAGGGAATGCAGAGGGCTCCCCCATCTTGTTTCCTGTGCTCTGTCCCTTGCCAGCCGAATGAATCTGTCCAATGCCTGGCATTTTCCAGGGAATGTGACTGGAATGTTATCTGGTTCCAAGTGGAATGCTTGGGTCATGAATTTGTCTTGGATTTCATGAGCGGCCTAGAATATCCACTCTGAGTGTTTTCTCCCATAATGCAACATACGCCGTTTGAAAAAAAAAAAAAGAAGAAGAAAGAAACAACTGAGCTTTCCTTGAACAATGAGTCTAGACATTCACGCACGCACGCACACGCAGGCGACATTTTCTTCCACAGCAATGCTAAGCTGATTTGTAAATTTAAGCCAAATTCATAGCATCTTCCCTACGCACCAGATTAACCATTCAAAGAACCTTGAAAAGATATATATTAAAAACACTTCACGAAATAAGGCACTCCAATTTTCCATTGTCCCGGATGCTTTCAGTCTGCAGAGAGGTAGAGGCAGATGAAGCTGTGCAAGTCGCCTTATCCACCTCTGCATTGTCACAATGCTTCAAAGGTAGGGGGGAGATGAAAGCAGGTGATATACGCAGTCTGATAGAATCTGAAGATGGGACTAGTGATCTGTGTTCTGCTCCTTCAAATGGATAGAGAAACAGAGATAGAGAGGAAGAATGAAATGGGCACCAGTTTTGGTTCACAGGTGACGATCCCACAATCCAAAGTCCCACCTTTCCTTTTTAATATAGGACATAGTAGTGGAAACAATCCTCGACTGTGTTCCTGTGATAAAAACAGCACTTTTTACCATCCGTCAGCGAGAGTCGGCCACGAGCCCCCTGGGACCAGGCCCACTTCAGAACCTGTCGTCTCTGAGCTGTGTCGGGGACTTGAAGGGCTTGAGCCCCAGTGTCTTGCGGGGGTGAGCTCTCTCTTTGGCGCCATCCAGAGGTTTGCTGCAGACCGCCCAGCCCAGGTCGATCAGGGGCGAGTCGGCCGGGTTGAGGGGCGCTATGCGAACCGTGGGCAACGTGGGCGAGCCGTTGGTGGAGCACGGGGCCGAGCGGGACGTGGGGAAGGGAGCCATGAAGGGGTCGAAGGGTGAGGCCGCGTCCGAGCCGCTCGAGGGGTCGGCTTTGAGGGCGAACGGGTCGCAGTCCGGCGAGGGGAACGGGTCACAGTTGGTAAACGGGTTGGTAGGGGAGGGCTGGTAGCTCAGAGCATTACCGTCCGAGCGGTTGGGGCTGCGGCCCCCGCCTGAGCTCCCGCCACCGGCTGAGATGAAGCTCCATGGGTCGATGCGGGGGCGGATGGGGGACGGGCGAGGCCGGGGGATGACGCTGACCTCCAGGCGCCGGGTTTTGGGGCTCCAGAGGGCGGGGTTGGGTAGGAGAGCATAGGGCACTGAAGGCTTGTCGTCAGACTCCTGCGTGTCTTGGCACAAGGGCAGATCCAACACTGGAAAGAAGAGAAGACAAACCATTACAGAGGCATTCAGAAATAATTCACCATCTTGCTTGAGGAGGCTTCACCTGGAAACGACTCTCCAACTGCTGCAGTTTTGCTAAGGGACGGACTGCCAGCGAAATGTTGAGTCGAGTTTAGCCCCAACCTTTAAAAACATTATATTCTGCACTTCCCATAATGCACCTCAAAAGCATCTTTCATTAGAGCATTTTCTTGCCCTTATCTTTCAAACTCCATGCCTCCAGGTTATAATACAGGTCTGCAGTCTCAAAGTGAACTAAAAGTAACCATTCTGTGTCATAATCAGGGCTGTTTTATTGGACCGTAGAAACCACAGAAGACAAAATATAACAGGGTCAGGGCTGGACACCAGGGACCATGTAGGTTTAATCCTAACCACTGCAGCCCAGGTCAGACCCCTCTCTGTCCCCTGATGTCCCATCTGTCTCATACTGTTCAATAATAATAATAAAGCCTGAAGAAATATCTAAAAACAAAGTTGAGGATCTGACAAAAGGCTGATTATCAAAAAATTAAACAGATTTCTTTCTCTCTTGTTCATCAGGAAACCACTGTCACTGTCACCACTGCAGTAGCATTGCTCTGCTGGTCTTTGATGAATTCTTATCCAATTAGACTTCATATTCTGCTCCACATATTCTGTCTGAGCGATGAAATCGATCTAAACACAAACATGAAAAGTCAAGAGAGCGCTGTAGCTAAAAGAAATCCAGCACTGGATGTTGACGCAATTAGTCGACATTAAGTATAACGTAGTGTTGTGTAACTAGTTGACAGAGCTGCGAGCAGCAAACAGCAAGTTTAAATGAACACTGACAAGAACATTAAACTCAGAGTAAATCAGCCTGAATGAACATTTGCTATTTCCAAGTGCGACGTGTTGTGCCAAATGGTGTTATTTACATCTGCGGCAACTTTCTGAGCAATGCCGTGCTATTCAGCTGACGAGAAAGAGAGCAGTCAGGGGTCACGTGAGAGCAGACAACAAAAGCCGGTGGAGGAATCCTCTGAATTCATCTCCCTCCTCCAAGCAGACACTCACAGCCTGCAACCTTGTGGCAGTCTGTCTATGCATCTGAGCCTGAGTCATCACATTCAATAAACATAATAAGATGTTTAGCAAAAAGACTCTCCGTTTAATTATGTGCGGTTTCCTCGCCTCTGCACGCCCGACGTAAATGAGCGCATGCGGTTTGCGAGGCTACCGTTGTTAGCAGCAGAACAGGCGAGGCATGTCTGCTGGGTACCTGGAGGGCAGAGCTGTAACAACCGCTCTGTGGAGAATCCGAGGCTTTTGTGAGTCAAACGGACCAGATATAGAGTGTGAAATGTTACCAGGGGGCACTCTTAAAGCCCTCGTAAAGCCCACTCGCTCCTAAAACAACCAATACCCACGCCTCCGCCATTGCAGCGCTGAAATGTGTCAGTGCTTCTAAGAAATGCATATTAGTCTTCAGGAAAAAAAACTGTGTGAATGTACTGTAAATGGAAGCGCGGCAGATACGCAGATGACGTCTGTTAGCATGACATGTGAATTAAAACTAAATATGATATGATATAAATATTCCCCGTGAGGAAATTGGTTATTTTCGCAGGGGAAAAATGAGCACTAATCCGTCTTGAATGTGTTCTTTTATCGAGTGTCATGTACGTACCAGTTACATATGACACATGAGCACACTTTTGTTACGCCACCGTATGAAAATCTGCTCAACCCCGCAGTGTAAATAACACCCAAGATGCACCGCTGAGCTCAGGCCAAACTCCAAAGCTTCTGTGGAGGTGGCCGGAGAGAGACGGCGTCGCCGGAGTCAACAACAGATTATCAAGAATTTGGAATTCAGCACTTTCCGGCGGCGAGGCCTCAGCTGGCGGCGTCTGATGTTCTGCCTTCATCTCCCAACTTTGCAATGAGAAAAAAACTGACTTGAAAGAGGGGAAACAACAGAAGATTGGATGCTAGCTTTGCTTAGCAAGTATTAGCGGTGAAGTACGGAGGGCCAGCTGTTACCTGAGATATGCAAATCGCTGAAGACAAGCTTTGATGTAAATGAAAAAGCCTCTGCGGCACCGAAGCCTCCCTCGTGCCAAAAAGATCTTGCTAAAAAAAAAAGGCACAGAAATAATTCTGCAAGAGCTATTAGGAAACATTGTCTTAGTGAGGAGCTGCAGCTAATTTCAGTGGGGGGACTCCTAACGCATACTCAGGGCTCTAAGAAATGCAGATAAATCATGGACCTGAATTAATAACAATATCATAGATCCAATCTGTAGCTTAAAGGGCCTCTGTGTCAGAGGGCGAGACATCTGGTCGATAAAGGCATATTTAAACATTTTGGCAAATTTGTCTATTGCCATAATCCCTATAGTTTTAGGAGTAGGTTCATTACCTTTAATTGTCAGTGCAAGCTGTTTTTAGATCAGTGGGGCAGAGACGTGAGCTGCTCAGCTAACGCAACGGAGGGGTATGGTATTTCCACGTTTCCCTCATCAAATTAAACAGAAAATCCAAACTCCAAAATGCTCTGGTGCACAAGTTGTGTCTCAATCTAACAACAGCTTGCACCGACAATTAAAGGTAATGAGCCTACTGCTATGACTATAGGGATTATGGCAACAGGTGAATTTGCTAAAATATTGAAATATCCCTTTAAGTTACACTCACAAAATTCTACCTTTCCTCCACTTTCCATTCTACATAACAACCAAATCTTTTTTCTATCCCTTTGAAACTTCCTTTCACACTTCACATCCCCATTAGCAATGCAGAGAGAAGCTGTACAGTAGAAGGTGATGTCACCTGGGTAACTTAGTCAAAGAGCTGCAGTGTGCTGTGTGATCCCCCCCTAAAGGGTGAAAATAGAATCAGACTGACCGAGCTGGGTGGTGTTCAGGCCTTGGCTGGGCCTCCTCCTCCTGTCAGCTCTGTGCTCCCAGGCCTCACAGCCCAGCTCCCCGTTGGTTGAATGGAAACTGGGCATCCATTCCCCTGGGCTGGCCTTGTCCTGCTGCACGGGGGTCCTGGGAGTCTGTGGACTGTGTGGCGTCCGGTGGCTGCACCTCTCACGGGGGTTTGGAGGTGGTGGAGTCAGGGGCAGGGGCTTAAGTTCCTGGTACTGTAGAGCCAAGTCCAACAGCGGCCTGGGAAGCGGCTCAGAGGTGGAGAAGGTAATGAGATCATCCACAACTGGGGGTTCTGAAATGAGGGGTTTAGGGGAGGAGATCTCCAGTTCGGAGGTGGTGCGGTCCTCTAAGGAAGGGGGGTTAGTTCGAGGGGGCACCCTTGGGGGGATATCAAGGCAGCGACCCAGTCCTATGGAAGCCAGGAGGGAGCCACCACCAAGCAGTGCCCGGTGGGTGCTCTTAAACATGCCACCGAGGGATCCCCTCTCCGGCCTGGGGGAGCCCGCCGGGGAGGAACCCCCCTCCTCGCTGCCCGAGTCTCCCTGAGGTAGAGGAAGCCGCATGCTGTCCTTCACTGAGGAGCCTGCGAAGAGCAAAAAATGTTTTCTTTCAACTTTTAAAGTGAGGGAACGAGAAAGAGACAGAAAAGGAACACTCTATGTATTTATTATTCATTTAGCCTCTATTAATAATTCACGTTCATGCCAGTGTGAATTATAACAGTGACTAATGGAAGATGCGACTGGTGGTTAGGCTAGTGATGGAGGGCATCAGATACCATTCTGAGCAGAGGGAGGGGTTGGGGTGGAGGGTCTGTACTCCTCAAAGTCGTCCTTGGACTCTCCGTTCTCATTGCTGTCTGATTCCAGGAGCTTCGCCCTCATCGACAGACTGAAGGCAACAAGGAGAAAGTCAAAGACAATGTGTAATTCACAGCATTTTAAATCGTATAATGTGTATGCATAAAAGAAAAGGCCAGTTCTGCCGTACCTGCTTTCCTGGGGACTAAGGCGCAGGACTTTGGGGCTTTTGGGACTTTTTGGGCTCTGGGGCCTCCAGTGTGGGCCCAACCTTAGGTCTCCATTAGCTTGTTTAGTGGCCTCTAAGGGCCAGACCGGGCTCAGCCCAAACGTCCTGCTGTTGTCACTGGGGCTGACTGCAGAGGAAAGGGAAGGGATAAAAAAACAAGGTGAAATTAAAGCTGCAAGTGGCAAGAAAAAGGCCCTTGTGCCTGAGTGCCTGGTGGGAGGGGGCCTGCAGCATGCCAGTCAAAGCAGCCGTGCATCATAACAAACGCTAACCGTGGTCTGCAGGGAGCACGTGGTAGCTCAGTAAGGTACTGCATTTTTATTTGTTCTCAACTGCACCCAGCAGGTAGAGGCAAGACATCTGTCTATGTATCAGACCACTGAATGAAAATGTCATGGAAATGAATTGATTGTCAGCCCAGAGTACCAGTTTTTTCAGAAGGTTGTGCTGTGTGAGTAGACTTCATGCGGGCATGCAGTGGTATTCGGTGTCTGAGTGCCATCAGACGTGAAATTG
Source organism: Decapterus maruadsi (assembly GCA_030347415.2). Classification (NCBI taxonomy): domain Eukaryota; kingdom Metazoa; phylum Chordata; class Actinopteri; order Carangiformes; family Carangidae; genus Decapterus; species Decapterus maruadsi. The sequence goes on along the minus strand of CM064898.1, from coordinate 15,098,142 downwards.
GGGGAAGATTTGACAATTTGTGATGGAAGTGAAGCCACTTTCTCTTTAATGCGCGGCCTGCACTGCAGGAGAATATGGGAGCAGGTGTCACTCTCAAAGATGGCAGATGACAACGGATCATAAATATGTAAACAGATATGCGGCAGAAAACTGTGAATATTGCATCCAACCTCTCCACAGTCTAAAAATGATTAAAACAGTGATACAAATGGACATACTTGTACTTCATGAACACTACCACCTGTTGTGTATGACCAAATATGGGCCTGCAGATGTGTTCGGGGGGGGGACTCTTATCACACATTTTGGCCAGTTAAGACGATGCATAGTGGAGGTACAGTATAATGAAGTATCATTATGGAGCTCCATCAACTTGTTCTGAGCTGAATTGAGTGTAAACTGAGCACAAAGATGGCATTTCCTGTTTTGATGTCTTGGAGTGACAGTGATTGGAGCATTTGTGGCTTTGAAAATTGGAATTTTAATCACTAAGGTCTAAAATGAGATGAAGTCAATCTGTGAGGTCAAAAAGCCCAGGGTGGTTCAACTCAAAATGGCTGACTTCCTGTTTGTTTTAGACCATGGCTGCCGGAGACTTTTTTATGTGTCTGGACATGTTCTGTCTACCAAAATGAGAAAAATCCCTAAAATATGTAAATGTTCACCAGGCCAAATGCATATACGGTACCATAGTTAATATGAGCAAACTGTGTTCTGCTTTGCTGTATTTCCAAAAGGCAGGTTTCACCAACAGTTTAGGTCAAGTTATCCTCATTTTCTCTGTGAAGCACTTTGTACTCTTGTTTGATAAGTGCTCCATAAATAATGTTTATTATTAGTATCATTACTAAGGCATATTTATGATTAGCATGTTCACATTTTACTGGCCACGCTACAGACAGCCAGAATTCCTGTCATTTGAATGCCTCACGATTCCCTCTTAAACTATGCAAATAGGGTAGTATAGTAGTAGTAGTTATAGTAGTCATAGCCTACAGTCTGATAGGTGACCACCAAAAGGTTTACAGAGCAGGTGGTGTAAAAAATGAGCCAAACTCACCTGAAAGAAGGTGACAAGCATGCTAATAAAAGTTGGCATTTTAAATGCCATCACACTTTACACAGGCTCTGACAACACCCTGCTGTAAAATATAGTGCTTTACCACCACGTTGTTGGTCCTGGTCCATTTGTTAGACTGTTAGTGTTTTAATAACAGTTGCATCTACTGTGGGTAGCGGGGCAGACACTCACCAGGAAAGCGTCACGGTGAGAGGCATGGCAGCAAATACAAGAGCTCTTGCCGACTATCCACGCAACAGGTTCGAGCATGTGACAGATTATATAAGTACATCATGCACATACCCTCATATATACTGGAAGTCAAAGGAGCGTGGATCATTTTGTGATACTTCAAATGTTTTTCAAACTTTGTGTTTGACAGTTATATCTTCACATCAGTTACATTAACTCCAACCACATTTATGCTCATTCAGTACTGGTACCTGTAATCATGGCATGCATGTTTCTGTCAATAATTATTTCAATTACTAGAACATGCAAACAGAAAATACAACAGTAGTTACAATCATACAAGAAATCAAATGTAGCTCCAATATTATAAAGGCCAATTCCTGATTTTTTAGGTAAGAAAAGGCTCTCTTCATACAGATGATCAAACTGATAAAAAACTAAAAGCAAGGCTAAATAAATTAAAGTAATGAAATATTCACTTAGGGTCTAACGCTACAGTTTCACTATGTTTTTTGCAGTGGTTGAAGACATTTCTGAAGGTAATTTATCAGAATTATAACAATATTATGTGTATATTGTATTGCGATAACACAACTTCGAAGCTGCTGTTTTATTTCACCGAGCTCTGGTGCTGCTCGTGTCTTTTCAGCTCAGCTTCAGAAACTGGGATGAGTAAATATGTTCTCTGAATGGACAAGTTTTATTATCTTTGGCCTCTACTACACTGGAGGCCTGGCTCATGCACTTTGCCTCCCATCACTCATCGACACACACTGTTGTTCAAAGCAAGCGAAGCAGTCAGTGGATAGTGTCAGGGTTACAATTTTATCAAGATCAAACCTTGGAGAAAATTTCCCTTCCTCTGTCAACACTTTCTTTTTGCAATATGTCTCTGCTTAATGCTTGTATCATAATGTTCTCTGTGGGTTTCCTACTTCACTCCTCCACTCATATGTTCACTCACATTCATATCAAATCTGCATGAAGAGAACAACCAAGGTGACATTCATTTACTGCTACTGTATGTATGAAACAATAGCATGGCCATGTCAGCAGGTCTGTGATGTAACTACAGCACAGTGAAGCTAATGTCATAATGCTAACAAGATTACAAAGGTGATACCAGCTAATATATTTGTACATGCAAACATTTGCTAATTAGCACTGAGAACAGGGTATCTGAGGCTGAGGAGAATGGGAATGCCATTAGATTTTTGGATATTTAGTCATAAACCAAAGTAATGGGCAAATTAAAAAAAAAAATGATATGCCTTATTCCTTCCAGTACATGTTGAGATATCCAACAAATAAAAAGATGAAGATGTTATACTGCTAAAGGAAAGATCAGTGGGATTCATTCTATCAGGACCATGGAGATCTGTGCCAGATTTCATCCAACCAACTGCAAGAGTTCATCTCAGGACCAAACTCTATACCTCTGGTGCTGGAGCAGGAAGAAGTCCAACTATCTAGGATGATTCTGTTTTGTTGCTAATGAATTCAGTAGCCTTTTGGTCAAATGAGAAACAGATGATGACTCTGTGGGTTACATTGTGCCCTTCTTTATTAATTTGTAAAAGTCAAACCAAAATCTTCTTTACTGGGCTCTGTGGGCAGAGACAAATCACCCTGGCAGCTATTTGAACCTATAAGTTTGGGAGGCTCCGGCAATAAATCACTGCTTTCTACTGAGAGGGCAAGTATAATTATCCACTAAACACATTTTAATGACAAGCACACTCATGGCTTAGTGATTGCCATTAAAGAGAGTCATTAGGAGGTAAAGAAAACCAGCCCTCTGTTTAATGAATAAATGAAGCTAACAGATGTTTTGGATTTGCGAACCAGTTTTACAGATAAATGTTTCACCCCAATTTGTGCGTTTATGTCAACCCCCGGTGGTAATTGTTTAGCAAAAATCCTGTTCGCTGCCCGTCACTGCACCACAAATTTCCTTTTGGGTTTTGTTAAGACGCCCTGTGACCTACTGCCTACAATTTGCCTTCGAAGGGAAGCAATCTCGGGGCGTTTGTCTAAGAGCCTGACAAGCAGAGGAGTATTGTAAATCTCTGCTGCTGCTGCTGCTGCTGCAACCCTTCTCAACCCCTTCTCCTGGAGCAATGAATTCCTCCTGGCTTATTTTTAATTCAGTCAACCGCACTGTAGCCACTTCATGCATATAAAACTGTGGACTTTTTTTGCTTGGAAAATACAGCTCAATGGCTCCCCCTGCTGCAGCAATGAGCCGACTGCAGGCAGGGGAACTAGAGCGGGGCTGCAGTGGACAAAGGCTGCCGAGAAGTGCTGAGCCACTAAGAGGAAGTCAGATAATATTTGGACTGGAACAGACTATTGAAAAGGGAAAAGGGTGTGTGTGAGAGAGAGAGAGCAGCAGGCCAGGGAGGGGCAAAGAGAGCAAGAGGGGGCCCACAGGGAAACAAGGGAAGACAAAGAAGACAAGAGGGTGGTTGAGAGCACATGAAAGAGAGTATTGGAAACTGAGAGAAGTAATGTCGCAACAGAGTTTGTGAGTACACGCAAGAAGGCCACGGAGATCCCACATTCTTTGTTTTTCTAAACGTCTCTGGAAGAGCACGCAAACGTGTATGTGTGTGTGTGTGCGTGTGAAGGAAAAGTGACTGCACTCACGTTGGATTGCGCGGAAACGTGGGCCGAAGGAGGGCGAGGAGCCTGAACCCAGATCAGGAGAGTTGCGTCTCTTCTCCAGGCCTGGGGATGCCTGCACTGTGATCTTATGGATGAAATCTGAAAAAACACGCACAAACACACAAACACACACACACAGACCATTAAAAAGATATAACATGTAATATTTATAAAATATAAAGCTTGCTCTTGCTTTAAATAGAAAGTATTTCTTTATCGGGTTTCACTGAAAAACAAAAAAATGAGCTGAACACAGATGCACTCATGGAAAGTTTCTTGGCCAATTCCAATTTCTGCTTTCTTTTTTTGTTGTTGTAAAAACGGCAACTTTTAGCTGCATAAATATCCTACTGCTTTTCTTCAACAGACAATTCAATCACATGTTGACAATTAACATATTAAATAACTAAGTGAAATGTGGTGGTTTTTGTTCCCTGCGCAATGCCATGGTGGTTGTATTACAGCTCTGATCTTTATACCCCAGATACTACGCCTTGATTCGTTCAAGAACGGCTGAAGGTTCTATGTGGAACTTTCCCTTTAGTAGTTACTGACACAGATGGCCACTGACTGAACAGACAGCATCCGGTTGCTAGCATACAACTCTAGGTTAGCACCAGCGGCTATCCTGGGCATCGGCCAAAACGGGGACATGATGGATGAATTAAGAAAGAAATACAGAGCGGTACGGTGCTCGGGTAGGGCCAATTTTAGGATCACTAAGAATAGAAGAAAGAGCAACCTGCTGCCCTTCTTTTCTCTTGCCACCGGGCCATGTGGAGTTTCAACTGGAACAGCGTAACAACAGGCAGATGGAAGGAACCAGAATTTACATTTCTATTATTGTTTGACTATAAACTATATTTTATACTGACTCTCAGAAGTGGAACATCATCAAAACAAAAAGTAGAGAAATGTCTGGCTGCAGGACTATAACTGGACTAACTTGAAACAGGATTCATAGTATAATACTGTTCTCAGCTGATCTTGATGCCAGTTTTCCATTGATATCTCTCACATTACCATTTGGCAATTCTAAGCTTTGCTAGTGCTGCACAATGGGACATCATCCACCTCACTGCAATTTCAGCCTGAATCATTTACATTGAAATCAGTAACCAAGAAAGTCAGATGGGGTTTCATTCAAGGTACATTATAATGTTCACTGAGTATAACACATGTAATACAAATAAATGGCTTCCTATTGGTACTTTATCTAGTAGTGCATTGTAGGTCTGGATATTTCAGGGACTGAGCAGAGATTTTGGCCTCGACTCTAATCGTGGTCCACAGCAATTAGCTACTAGGAAAAGACCTGGTGGAGCAATTCAGTATTTAGTGGCTGCTGATAGTTGCAGGAAACCTGCTCATGGCGTTCTGCACAGCTTGGTGGGTATGAGGAGAGAAAATCTCACATAGATTCAATTATTCTCTCTTGCCTTAAAAATGAAAAAAACATTTTGGACTTGCTGGGAGAAAAAAATATATTACTTTTTTCAAGAAATTCATATATTGGAAAATTGAATGAGATATTGCATTTTCTTCAAATACTAAAAGGAGTAAAGGTGCAGTCAGCCGTGTCCAACAAAGCCTCCTATACAACATAAGGCAGAGTTATTGCTTACAAAACCTGCATTTCTTCCTATATATGAAACACACTGGATGCTGAGTTCTTTATTTATCTACAGTAATATAATATTTGCATCATTTAAATTTGTTTGTACCGTTATACAACTGCATGATTAGATTTCAGATCTTAAATTACTCAGTTTCACAGAGCTGTGACAGGTGAAATAAACATCCAAAATAAACTTCTTGAAAGAAATGAAGACAAAATGAATTAGATTAACAAACCATAAATAAATGATTGTTTTGTGGGAGGTATTCATGGGGATGTGTCTGATACAACAGTTGGATCAGCTTCCTATCCTGATAAATCCAGACTGTGCCACATTCAGAGGAAAAAATGAATATGAAAAATAATTAAATCTAAATCTATTTAATCCATTACTGGTAAATTATGTGCATATCTACTAGAAATAACTGATTTTGCAGGCTACATCATTAAAAAGGTCTGACACCTAATCTCACTCCAGCTTTTTAAATCCACTGTGGCTTCCACTGTTTTCCCAGGAGGATTGCATTGATCTCAATTCTCCTTAATCTCTAGCTAAACTCCAAAAATCTGTTCTGTCAATTAATAAAAGCAAGGCTCCAGACAGTTTACCTCCAGAACTTTATTTAGTCTTCACTGCTATGTTTGAAGTTCTTCACTCAAACCCAAGTCAGTTATGAGCCTACAGTATTACCATGGACCAAGCACTTTATTTCTTTGTATGCAGATGATATACATCCAATATACTGCAATTTATTGCATCTTAGTTAGCATCAATTGTGAACATGACACAACAACAACAACAACAACAACAGTCTACATATGACAAAGGCAAGAATGGATTTTCAAAGACTGAAATCCCCCATTATCATCAGAGTTTATATGGAGGAGCAAATAATCCAGGCTGAAAACTGTCAACTCTCCAAAGATACTGTAAAAGAACAAAGGGGTGTAAGGTGTCTCCTAACTTCCAGTGCTTTCCTTGTGTCCAAATGATTACATTCTGTTTCTTGGAGGCCAGTGGAAGAGAACATAGTGTACCTTCACAAGTTACAAGACATGGTTTACTTCAACATTCAACTTCAACAGTCAACTGAAAAAATGGATGTGGATAGAGGCCACATTTCTCGAACACCTCAAGGCAGCCCATCATGAATACAAGGCCTCCTGTAAGCTCTGTGGGAGATGGACCTCTCCTTATAAAACTCCAATCCAAATTGGAGATAAATATGTCCGACAGGACCTAAACCTTCAGACTATTTATTTTAATTTCACACAACATACTCCACTTGCACTTTGCCTAAAGTGACAGCTTCACCATCACCAAACTGCACATTTTCACATGGTGTGAGAGTGAGGGGTTCGGAGATGCTATCAAGCATAATGTCAAAAACAATTCCCTACTTGCCAGAAGTCTTATTACCCCATGACAGCTCCAACTTGGAACTGTGTGTTAGCTGGCCAGAGATGCTGCTGGCTAACTGGCCGTGCAGCTGCCAAGGTGCTCAGAGCTTGTAGATGGAAAGCTCCTCATTCTCTCAATATACAAAGATGGCTTGTTGCCTTCATAGACAGAGCAGGCATGGAAGACTGGGCTGCCAACGTGGACCGTACCCCAGGAAAAACAGAAAACAGTTCAGACTGGAAACAAGTGATTGCTATAATAAAACCCCTGATATAACAGTCCTCTGCGTCCATTAGGTCCGGAGGTGGGATGGTGGGAAACCATGTGGGAGGGGCTGTTTGTCAGTTTAATTGTGATTGTGCTCATCTACTTTATTCATTATCTACGAACATGTAATGTTTAAATACCAGCGAGATTCACTATGCAGTTTGACATCAAGACTTACAGTATAATAACATGATTCAACTGCACTAACTGCACATCAGGCTCCACAGCAAGCAGCTAGCAACATTAGCTACAGTTGGCAGCATGCTTGTTGACATTACTACCGTTTTGCTAACTGGCTAAGAAGCAAAAAAAAGCTAAAATTTTCAAAAACACAATAATGTGCAGTTGGGCGTGTCAAACCCCTCTGAGCCCTGTTTGTTGTTGAATATTGCCTTAACAGAGCCAAATTTATATTGCATCAATTTCTTTATCCTACATATTCTTTTTTCTAAGTCTTTAGCACAACTTTTTTTTAAAATGGCAACTGTTTATAACCTTTAAACCTTTAAATCCTAATAATAATAATATAATAACATTCTTTGCATGTTCTAATGCATGTGTACTTTTAGAGCACATGAGGTTAAGTTACTCCACAGGGGATACATTCAAGAGCAACACAGGATGAAGGAAAAGATAATAAAAATAATTTGGGAAATAGGAAGGAAAAGCAGATATGGTCAGGGAGGCAAGAGGGAGGAGGGCAGAAAGGTGAGGAAGGGAGGGACACCTAAAGGGAAAGAAAAAAAAGAGAGAGAGAAAGAAAGAGAGAGAGAGAGGCATAGAAAAAGAGCAAGAAAGCGAGAGCCAACAGTATATCCATGGACAGGAAGTGTTGAGGCGTGGTTGGCTCACTCTCCCCTCTCATCAAACCCCCACCACCACATCACTGCCCTGCTGCTGCTGGGAAAGGCCTAACCACAACACACACACAAAAACACATACACACACACACGCACACACACAATGTATTTATGCATGCTTGCTCAGCCCATAACACACTCGCACACACACACACTGAACACAGTGGATGGGAACTGCAGCGGGGCTGTGTGACCGTGTAACAGTGGAGGGGATGTAAGGAGCAGCAGCCAGCTGAGCAGCAGAGGGAAAACAGCAGCTCGGGCTCAACAGTGTCACCCAGTTCACATGTCAACAGCTCGCTCGTGTTGTTCCGGGGGCTTTTCAGAGTAAAATGTGAGAGACTTCATCACTTCAGACACTTTTTGTGATGAAAACGGTTCACATATGACTGAGCCTGTGAATCTGTCCCTGATGCAAACCTTGAGCAAAGCCAAGTTCCAAAATTACAACATTTGCACCACAGTACTCCCTCCTTCACTTCCTCTTCACGGTTCTCTGGTGCATTTTCTTTTTTTTGTTGTTGTTGTTTGTTTTTGTTGAATCAGAACTGAGGCCTGTATTACGAACCAGGTTCAACATACTCAAGGTTATCTGGCTTCATTTAACCGAACAATCGCGATAGCACTAAGCGGTCGCACAACGGTGGTTATAAGTCAACCCAGGGTTTCCCAGAGCGTGTTCGCATGAAACGGGGCGGAGTTTGCAGCATCTGACCAATCGCAGACGTGCACACGTCTGACAGCAGCTGCAGAGTGTTTCACTAACGAGCAGCAGACAATAATCCTGCAGCAACTGAAAGAACAGTCGCTACAGCAAAGTGCAGAAAGTGCTACAGAGAATTACTGACTGTGACAATGCTTATAGTTCATGATTAAAATTAAATAAAATCACTGCTTGATCATTATGGGATGGCAGATGGCTCTACAGGAATCTCTTTATATATATTCCTCTTTTGATTGTCATTGTTTTTATTCTCAATGCACAAATTTTCACTATTGTATGTCTTTCTGTTGAATGATGATGTTTATTGTGCAGCTGAGAAACTTAATTTCCTTCGGGATAAATAAAGTCGTAACCGTCCTAATACGGAAAACCCAGATTTAACCCTGAAGTTACCTCGATAAGCTCAAATCCTGCTTCGTATTACAGGCCTCTGGGATGTCTACTCAAGGACAACAAACCTTGGGGCATGCTGATCTTCTCGCCGTTCTTGCTCTTGAGCTTGTGCTTCTTGAAGGTGCCCTTCCTCTTCTTGACGTTGGGTTTCTCCTGGTTCTGGTTCAGGTGGAGGATGAGGAGGCTGAGCTCCCGTTCGAACACGTCCTGCTCCCACTGAGCCAGCTGCTGCTCGCGCTGCCGCAGGAACTCCTCGTGGGACTTCTGCTCCAGAGCCGCTCGCTTCAGCTCCTCCTCGCGGCAACGCAGCTCCTGATAGAGGAGTAGAGAGGTCAGGAGGTGACACAGTCAGCACTAATTCTCTGGTCTCCAGTGGAGCTGTGGGCGTTTCAACCAGCAACCTTTTCCTCCGCAGTCTTACCTCCTCCTGGGTGACAGTGCAACGGAACACTAAAGATGCTCATTGCAATGAAATCTTTCATCATAATTAATGGCAACACAACTCAAAAACTGCCGCTTGACATTTCATTTGATGTCCCATGGTTTAGTGTTTGATCTCACATTGTTGGCACAACTGAACAGGTTTCAGTACAGGGGGCTTATCCTGCAGGGATCTTACATTAAACACTGATGAAAATGAAAACAAAGTTCAAAGTAAAAGTGAAATTTATGTGATATGTGATTGATATTATTGAGTTCATTCCTTTTCTAAAAGAAAAATTGCAGGAACAAACACTCATGAACACTCTACATTTTCTCTTCTCCTGTGTTTTATGTTAAGCAACGATCAACAAAATAGATTGATGATTTTAAGAACCAACAACCATCTTACTGTAGTTTGATCCACATCTCCTCTCTCAGGCTTTTCACTGTACAGCCAATCAGAAGAGAGGAGGCTCTGAGCCACTCTTCTGATTGGCTGATCATTTTCTGAGTAAAATAAATCAAACTCAGGTAAACACTTGAATCCAACTCTGTAAAGTTGGATTGTGGGTCCCTGTGGGCGGGATTTGGGATGAGACTTAAAGCTGGTTGGTTGTGACATCACAAAGTCACAGAAGTCCTGACGGCTGGTTCCAAGGCTCAGTTTGTGGATACAGACTGTGTGCATTTCTCTGTGGACTGAGGATTTGATACTTTCAATTCAAATATAGAACCTAGAGCTGCTTTATAATCAGAGAGGATCTGAAAAACGGCCCATTTACTGTACAGGACTTTTTATTATATAATCTTAAGCTGGATCTAAAATCAGTATTATTCTGATTTACTTCAAAAGCTTTTCTTGCAGGTTTGGTAAGGAGGGTTGGAGAAGGGTTTTGTAGTTGGTATTGTCCTTTTCTCTCAATTCACCAATCACAGTAACAGTATTTGCATGGTTTGGCGCCTTTGGGTGCCTTTGATCATCTCTGGTTTGATAAATGGCTGATCAACCACTCTCAGTCATTTCAACAGCAACACAACCACAAATACATAAATGTTTGAGGATAAAATGAACATCAAACTGTTTGTTTTCCTTTATACTAGACAGTATATTAGGAATTAAGCAAATTGCTTTACAGCTCGAGACGCTTACCTTCTCTTTCGCCCGGAGTTCATCAAACATGTCCTGAATCTCCAGTTTCCAGTCCTCCTGCAGGGAGTGGAAGGAGTCCTGCGGCATCTCCTCCTTCACCTGCTGCTCCAGGGCCATCAGCTGGGCCAGGATGGAACTAAAGTTGGGTCTGCGGTGGGGGTCCTGGTCCCAGCACTCTGTCACATAAAGGACAGACACAATCAGACACCAGCTTCCACACCACACCACTTAAAGGTATTTGTGTAAGAATTCCCCCCATCTAGCTTCTTGATGTTACTTGTAACAACTCATTCTAAGGTACAAGAAAGCTTTCATTTGTATGCGGGTGAGATTTGACTTCAGTGAAATACGTATTTATGGAAGCCATATTTGATTTTTGCTGATAAAAAGCCAAATAAGTTACATACTGAGGCTTTAAGGAGTTAGGGTCAGTTAACAGGAGCTGTGTGATTAGTTACAAACGGTTCTATTTGGTTCGGTCCTGACTCCATAAATAACATCTTGCTTCCTTAATGCAAATGGAAAATTATGACGTCAAACATGACAAATCAGACAAATGTGTTTGTCTCCAGCACAGTTTCACTTCTTTCAACAGTTGTCTTGAACCGAAGGACCTGAAAGAAGGAAGTTACTCACTGATTCATCACGATCCCCACACATACTGATCTGCACTAAAAGAAGTCGACTTTTATCACCCCTGTTGAAAAGGATTTAAGACTTCAAACCAGGTCAGATGATATTCTGAGCTGGATGTTCCTGCACTTAAGAGCCTGAGGATAGTGCAATACCTCTAATTTTTATTTACACAAACTCAGGCTCTTGTGTGAACACAATCTAGAGTCAAGTTGATTGCTTATTCAAAGTGTTACGCTTAATTAACTTGCTGCGGGTGGGATCGCATAATTTGCTGCAGCACTTTGGGCATTACAAGCAGATCAAAAAGCAATCCGATAATTAATTAATCCTCTGAGGTGGTTATCGGTGGTTTTGTGCTCTGATCTGTTTTTTTATGTTGTTTTTTATAAGACGGCTCTAAAAGAGGACCAATCAAATCAAGACAGTAGGTGGGAAGTGTGGGAATGTAAACTGTGTGCCTTTTGGAAAACAGCAGGTAACAGACTGGGAGCATGTTATCAAGAAACCGGGTGATATTTTGAAGATAAACATGATTATCAACATATTGAGAGTTCCAGCACTTCCTCTCCGTGGCTGGGTTATTTGCATGCGTTTGTTTTCTCAATTTCATCCCAGCTTTGAGGAAATGGAAAGAGAGCGTGCTGGGGACACCAGTGATCTCACGCAAACACAACTCTTACACCACCAAACTGAATTACATTCCGACACACATGCAAACATGAGTCCTACCTGACATGAGCTGGGCGAAGGGTTCGGGGCATGTGGAAGGGATGGGCAGGGTCAGCTTGTTGACAGCCACTCCATAAGCCACGGCAAGTCCATCGATCCCTTTGTAGGGTGCCTCTCCTGTTAGCAGCTCCCACAGCAGAACCCCATAGCTGTAGAAACACACACACACACACACACACACAGGGCATGAGAGAGGAATCTCAGACAAGAACTGGACACAGTACATGTCCTGAAACAAGCTCTATATACAGTTTTCGAAGTGACTTCAAAATCGGAAGTAGTTCCGAGTATTTGCTTCATGTGTCGTAATGTTACATAATTATATGTTACAGCCAGGTCACAACTTGTCCATGAGAGTGTTTTGTCGTTGGATTGTGTATTTAGTTTGATGAGAGAAACGTGGAAATACCATGTGCTTCCGTTGCGTTAGCTGAGCAGCTCGCGTCTCTGCCCCGCTGATCTAAAACCAGCTTGCACCAACATTTAAAGGTAAAGAACCGACTCTATAGGGATTATGGCAATAGGTACATTTGCCGAAATGGTGAACTATCCCTTTAAGGTGCAGCAGAGTAAATATACTAAATAAGATTTTCATTTCAGAGTATTTTAATACAACATCCATGAGAACCTCACTTTATCTTATAGTCCTCTGCCATGTGAGAATGTTTTCATATTCATGAGTTGGTGGTGCAAATAACTAATTAGTTCCTGCTGCAGCTTCACAGTGAAACCCTTCCAGTAAATAGCATTATGGTTAATTATGGATTTTACCGCAAAGGCAGCTCAATAAATCAGTAAAATTACCAGCACCAGGATTATCTTAAATCTGAGCGGTAAAGGTCTCCAGCAGACAATTCAAGTCAGTGTGGACAGATCAGATCAGATTAGATCAGATCAGTGGGCTGCCACAGCTGTTGGTGTTCAACCACCACCAGGGAGTGCAAAGGTCATAGTCACTTTGAAGCTGGACTACATCAGGGAAGTGGAATAAGCCGAAACCCCAACACTGACATATCATTCCTCATATAGTTGTGATGAATGGGAGTCTGATATCCATTCTACTTCATTGCTTCCTTTTGTTCTCCACAAACTCCTGGGGAATCTATGTACAGTTTGACTCTGGTGAACAGTGGCTCTGTGAGAAATTTTCCACTGAGCAAAAAGTGACAGGATATAATGTTGGAGATGGCAGAGAGACCGAAGTGGAGCTCTGGGTTGTTAGAACCAAAACGATGAGCTGAAAGAGGCTAAACAACTTCATAGAGAGGAACTTCACCATTATGACTCCTGAAACACATTGTTTGATCTTTGTTTTTAAATCTTATCCAGGTTTTCTCTGAGATTATGGATGGAAATATGGACTGACTTTTATTAAACAGGAAAAAAAAAACTAATAAGAGCAGGCCATATTGAGCCCTCACCCTCCAATAATAAACACCTACTTCCAGATCCAGACTATTAAAACACTTAATATGTTGATTTTTAAAGGATAATTCATTTATATAACACTCAACACATGCTATCTATCATCTGTGCTGTGTACGTAGATAATTCATGATGAGTTAAGTGTAACTTTGCTTTCCACAGCACATTAGGACTTTTACATTTATTATCGCAGCACTTCAAAATGAAGCCAAAGGCGTTTGTGCAGTGGAGTATTGAAACACGTGCCTACAAAGCAGCCTGAAGTCATGCACGTAGAACGTGCACAAACAAACACTGGTCTCGCACACAAACACAAACAGGACTTGTGAGCCCACACAATGGGAGCAGCCTGTTGTCCCAAGAAGATGAAGCATGGTGTAGGACTTGGATCTTCCACACTGTCAATTAGCCCTCGCCCTCGACCTGACTGAAGGCACTGTGGAGGCTCGCTAAGTGGAGAGCACAGGCCGCAGCCTTTTTTTATTTAGTTCTTTAATTACAACTTCCACACACTGTGACTGTGCAGGAGCTGCCGCCGCTGCTCGTCGGCTCGGCCCCCGAGGCGGTCGCCGTCTCTCTCCCTCTCTCTCTCCGCGTGGCAGCTTTGGAGACGAGCAGCGGCGGACAAATGAGAAAGAATAGTAGAACAAAGATTACTGTTCATTTTCAGAGCGGGGCTTCCTGCCTGCCGCTTGTCTGCTACACTCCGACATTCTGCTGTTTTCCAGATTGTGCGATGATTGCTGTGAAAATGAGGTTATGTGGATTTGGTGTCAATAGATAAGGCAGATGGAAAGTGAGAGGATGTACGTGGGAGATAGTGACAAGGCACAAACTAAACTATACGCTCAATCATTAGGCTGCCTTTAAGCACCAGAAAATCTTGAGCAACCTGCACCGCAGCATTATAATTTCAATGTTCTCAAGGACACTTTTAAAAAGGGTGCTCACGTGGTTCGCTGTGCGGGTAAGTACTGTAAAGAGCCCTTAAAGAATGGATAAAACAGTCCAAAACAACAGGATTAAAATTAAAGCATAGCATATGAGAGCATCTGCTATATCCACAAAGGAGCACAAGCCGTGAATGTGTTATTGCTTTAATAAATAATTTACATACATTTCCCTTTTGCAGAGCAAAAAAAAACAGCTCGGTGCTTCATTCCAAATGCAAATTCATATGCGGCAGTTAAAAGCCATCATGAATCCCCTCTCAACAAATCACACAGTTGTTGTAGCCGTTATTATAAAACCACTAACCATAATTAAGGGATTTTCTCTTTTTGTGTAGATGTGACCGAACGCACACACAAACGCACGCACGCACGCACGCACACACACACGCGCACGCACCCAGAACTATTCCAGATAAAAGGTTGTGGTTAGGTCTGGTGTGTGGCCTCCTTCTCTGTCTATACTGGAGACAATGGGACAGTGTGCAGCACACATGTTCCACAACAAAGCACAGAGCAGCTCTTTGAAGAGACACCATCACATGGCTGCAGCGGCCTTGCTGCAATCAATCACTCTGTCCGTCCATCTCTTCATCGCTGCACCCCCCCGCCCCCCCCCTCTCCGCGCCCGCCTCACCACCTCCCCACCCCAGGTCCACTGTCCCAACTGCAGATAATTGGTGCACAATATTGAATGTCCCAAGATTTAATATTGCACATGGAGGGGGGGGGGCTGTGTACATTTTTCAGACTACCTTCTCAACGTACCTCCTAGAGTAGCCAGACTGGTGTGACTCAAGTTGAGCAGAGACCATATATATATTTTACAGTGCGTAGGTGACTGGCTGTCATTTCAGCTTTGTTGCGAAGTGTTTTATGCCGCACGTCCTTGTGAAATCCTGCGCTATATAAATCCCTCTGAGAGAGGTCTCTATTACCATAAAAACGCTAACGACAGCCAGCCAGACACATTTATCAAGGAGAGCTTTTTTAAATGTGGATTGTCAGAAAATTATGTTTTGGTTGAGGTAATAATGTTAGCTGATACTGGGATGAACTGTGACATTTTCATCAAAAGTTGCCCCTAGATAACAAATTAACATGATAGTATTCATTTCCTCAACCTTATTGCCCTATATCATGGTTACATTTATATTGTATATACAGTAAATGGTGGTGGTAGGTGTTTTTTGAAACTTTAGACGGTTCCCTTTGTTAAGATAAGCTAATTTCCTGAAGCTAGGAGATTTTAGAATGGGTATTTCCCAAAATGTTGACTATTCCTTTAACCCTTCGCCACCCACTGGCCTGTGGGTTGTGTTGCCTCTAATTAAAACTGGGCCTGCTGGGCAGTGGGTGTTAAGGGGTTAAGTTGCCATGACAATCTACAAACCCCATTAGTTACAAATGATGAAAGGCACAACAGGCTTTTGATAAGTTAAATAACTTGGAAGCACACCTGCACACATTAGAAAGAGCCTGGATTTAGTTCAGCTGAATGACACATAGTGAGCTTCATAGACTTGGGCTCTCACGCAGAGACACACACACACACAGACACACACACACACACAGACACTCGCCTCCAGACGTCGCTGCCCTTGGAGAAGGTGGAGGACTTGATGACCTCGGGGGCCATCCAGGCGTAGGTTCCGGCTGTGCTCATCTTGGTGGTCTTGTGCCACTCTCTAGCCAGGCCGAAGTCTGTGATCTTCAACGTCAGGCCCTCCATGCATTCGTTCTCTATGGGCTGAGCCAGGAGGACTAGAAGGAGGAAAGACACAGTTAAAAATGACGAGATGAGAACCATCACTATGGAGGCTACTTGTGCAATTTTCATATATGTAACTGTGAGAAACTGTCTACTAAACTGAACATGTTCACACATTCTCTCTGTCTTTCTCACTTCCTCTTCCTCTTGTTTTCAGAGCACTAGGCCATTTGCATTAAATCCATCAATGTGAGAACATCCCCACCCCTTTAAACTGGTGATGTTGTCGGTGCTGGGTGATTGGCTGCATCGCATACACATCATTTCTTAATTCTACTGGCTCTGTGTGTGGCACGGTTCGTCTGGCATGCCGTGTCGAAATCATATGCACGACTGGGAGCGGGGCCAACGATGCATCCATCCTCAACTGACCTGTGTCGTCAGTCTGGCTCAACATGTTGGCCACATAGACGGTTAACACCATTTTCAAAATGATAGTTCGTAGCTCCAGTGTGTCCGTGTACTGTTTAACAGGTTGGGTTGACATCCAGAGCAGGCACAAGAGAGGTTGATGAGAACAGTGAATGTTGTGAATAGCACCGATTGGCCGAACCTGTGAAGGCTTCTGTGCTACCTGGGCGGCACAGCAGAATATAATAAAAATAACTGGTTAATTCTGCCTTTCTTTTCTTTTTCTCACTCCTTCCCTCCTGTCTTCATCATCAGACATGGCAGCGTGTCTCCAATTTCAAATCAAAAGCCCTCAGCGGGGTCATGTAATAGCAACTTCATGACTTTGAGGCTACAGTGGTGAGCTGACAGTGCTTTATATAAAGGAAGCCGCTGATATTTGTTTGATTTAACTCACCTCACGCCCCCTATGCAACCATATTACAAACTGATCACATGAATAGCCAAACTCCCTCACAATAAACTCTGGTTCAAACAATCATACCGAAATAACCTTTGTGTGATTGTGTAGTACAACTGATACACAATCTGCGTCAGACCGTTTCAGCTCTTATTTCGGTGACAGGTATGTTGTTATTTGTGTGGACAGATGCTCCGCTGCTCCGTGTAGTTATACCTCTAGATCAGTTTTAGCTTCGGGATGCACAAAGTTGCAGCAAACAGTTAAATGAAGAATGAAGTAAAGCCAATTCCACTGATCGGTTGAACAAAGTGTTTTCTCTAAACTGACCATTCGAGATCCACGAAAAGAAGCCGTTTCTGCAGACACGGTTCTTCAGGCATCAGCTAAATTGCTTTGAGTATAGAGCCTGAGAAACTGGATGCTTTATAGGCCGTAACTTTTCTAAACTGTAGTTCAAATGCTGGTTCCAATAAAATCAAAGCATGTCATAACAGCAGAGAGATCAACTGCTGTTTTACAGCCACCCAGTGACCTCTGGTAGCGCTGTGGCCCAGCTCTACATGTCATGTGCAGCTGCACAAAACACTTATAGAATCCACAACATGAAGCTGTGATCTGACATGGCCCGGCTACGCTGCATTAGTCACTTTACACATTCACAACATGCGTAGTGTTTACACTGAAGAACATGAATGCAGTTGAGAACAGTTCCTACGGCGTTTTTTAAAAGTCCTGTATATGTCATAGATCCTATAAGTTCAATTCACACCTATCAAGAAATGATGTGTCAACAATATGTGCTATCAAAGACAGATATTTAAAGGGACATTGTGTAACTTCTCCTGTTGTCTATTCACAAAAAACGATTATTTTGTTGTGTTTGAGAAAGCCGTTAAAACGTGGGTCAGGTAAACAATATGACATCGCCATGACAACATATTGTCACGTGTATTGTTTTGCCTCGTGCTGACGGACCACTTGTTTACATAGAGGCTTGTTTATGCCGTTACGTGCAGCGGCTGTCGTCCGTCTGCCGTCTGCCCAATTTCATGTGAATGCAGCATTAAAAAATACGATTGTTGTTTGCAAAATACAACCACAACGCTAGATGGGAGTAATTCCTACACAATGTACCTTTAAATATACAAAGTATTTAAAAACAAAAGCTAAGGTGCTGGACAGAAGCCTCCAACCTCCATGGGATACAAGCTTCAGGAAGGTGCACACCACCTGCACCCATGTGACCTACATCAACACATCTACTCATCATACTTCACCACAGCCATGCTCACTGACACTTTATAAAACTGTGATTTTTTTCTTTCTTTCACCATATCAAAAATAAATACGCTTAAGATGATGATGATTGGCAGCAGGATTCAGTAAGCAGCAGGAGGATTCTACGTAGACAGCAGATGAAGCAGATACGGATGGGAGCATACTGGTCTACATGCAGTCTGTAAACACGGACATAAATAGAGCGATTGCGAATGGGAAAAGTGCACACTGTAAAATGTAATAACCTATAAGTAAACACAGTTTGATGGCCAGCCAGCGCTGTGCAACCACACAAGCGTTGGAAGGCTTCTCCAGGGCCGGTTTCTATGAAAATAGAGTATAATGCTGAGGATGTCGGTTGCTGTGGTGTGACTGTGTATCACATGTCTCAGTATGATCGGCAGCCGTGCCTCTCTTCCCCTTTGCTGGCAGCCTGGGCACCGCTCGGGGCACGGCTGGCCGTCAAACACAGGGAGGAGAAGCAGCGAAGAATTTGACTTATTATAGGGAAGTAAGACTCTTTGCTATTTGCAGTCACTTTCCGACTTTCTGGGCTCGGCCACTCTTTTCCTTTTTTGTTTTTTTCCTTCTTTCTAGCACAAAAAAAAAAATGTTCTCTTGTCTATCTTTCCTCTCACCACACACATGTGAATTTTATCTTTTCTCAAAACATGTGAATGATTCCCTCTTTCTGTCTTTGTTGTCTCCGTCTTTGTCTCTCTCTCCCTGTCTCTCTCTCAGACATCCTGTGCTTCGCCTATAGCCCAGAGGCAGCAGGGTTTTACGTCACAAAGGAATGCATCACAAGAGGTTGTGTTGTCTGCTCTGTGTGTGTGTGTGTGTGTGCGTCCGTGTGTGTGTGTGTATATGTTGACGGGTGGGAGACTCGGCCCTTTCATATTGCACATGCTTGACAAATCCTGCACGCAACTAGACACACTGACGACTTACATCGCATTTTGTCCACTCTGCTCCGGCGATAAAGACAGGTGCAAAGACAGACAACCTAAGGAGTCTTGTCCTAACAGCCGAACACTATTTTAAATGGAGGTGGGGGGCGGAAAAAACTGCATTAAGGTACATCCATCACAATCTGAGAGATCGACTTGTGTCCCAGAAGGAGGCACAGACTTCAAAATCTCAATAGTAGCCGACGGCCAAAACAAAAACAAGCACCACAGTGAGGGAGAAAAGTGCCTGTTCATTTAACCTTTCTGCAGAAAATCAATTTCTGTCCATTCTACAGCTGACTCATTGTTTCTGTCAATGCCACAGGCCTTCAGGAAGGGGGTGGGAGCGGTGGTCATGTTAGGAGGAGGAGGAGGAGGAGGAGGAGGTGGGTGGGGAAGGGGGGTCAGCATTTACAGCCACTAGCCCAGATTCTTTGCTCCACCTTTTTAGTCCCCTTGTCGGTAAGCAAGTGGTAAAAACAAGCCCACAATCACCTCTATTACCACCCAGGTGTTTACTGGTCATGCTTCCAGGAAGTGACGCTGGTATCAGCCAATTAGCCGCCGGTACTGGACTGTTTGTTTGTTGTTTTTTTAAAGAAGAAGGGGGGGGGAAAAAACACAAACAGGACCTGATTTTGTTGTTCCTGCTCCCTGTTCATTGTGCACAATAAGCATGGTGCTATTTTAGGAGGTGGAGGTTAAGAGGGGTCACATGGCTTCCAACACTGACAGAGACAGACAGAAGGGAAGTGTAGATACTGTGGTGAAGTGAGCAGAGGTTGCAGAGAGAGAGAAAGAGAGAAAAAAGAGAAAGAAAGAAGAAGAAAAAAACGAGAGAGAAAGAGAAAGAGGCGCTGAATGTTGATCGTTATCATATGATTGAGTGAGACAGGGCACGGCTAAAAGTGGCTGCCTGGGCATAGAAAGCAGAATTATAGATAATGGTGCGCACACAGACACACACACACATACACACAGAGTCACACACAAAACACTCATTCTACATAGGCGAACAGATACTCACACTCACATTCTGTGTCCATTTTTTAGCAAAACACCCAGCTGCACACAAGGAGCTGTGTGTGAGAAATTGCTGCGCATGTACACACGAACACACAAACACACACTGTGGGCATGCTTCTGAGGGACACACATATGAATGCTTGACACGCACAAACAGGGGTGTGGGCTGAATCCCACAGGTGTGTGCTGATGTGCTACAACTGCTGGACCATCTAAAGTCAAACCGCTTTGTTATGAGCAAATTTCATTTTTCACATTTGTCATAATATTTATTGGCCGTTTATCCAAATAAAATCAAATTAAGTGAATTATTCCATCTGTCATGATAATTCAAAGTCTATGAGTGCTGCTGAGGACCCTGTGCTGCAGTGGATGCTGCCAGGCTTATCAGTAAAGTAGGCTCCCCTCTGTTCTCGTCACTAATGGAGAAACCTAGTGAGCTGTGCTGCTGAGCTTATAATGATGACACCAAAACCACCCAAGAAGTAATGAGGGGAAGGATTTTAGACACAACGCCGCAGACGGAAAAATCGTGGATAAGGATGAGACTGTTTTGCTGCCTTTGCTGCACCAATTAATTCAAACTTGATATTTTGAAGCGGTGAAAGCACTAATTGCTGGACACAAATGTGCATTCAAAGAGAGTCACTCATAAATCCAGTGTGTGCTACTGCTTTTTTTTGTTTAGCCTAATTCCAACTTTGACAAAAGCGATGTCTTATTTAAAAGACTCGAGGGTGATCCTCGCTAATGTTTGACCTTTGACCCCACTGTCCATGCACAGTTGATTGATATTACTGCATCATGTCGCATCCATCCACCCTCTTCACTTCTGCTCTGTAATGTAATAGTTGATTATTTTGAAAACATACTGGATAATACGATCAATATCACAATATCTTTCCATTAAAGGGATAGTTCAACATTTTTGGCAAATTTGTCTATTGCCTTTATTCCTATAGGTTCATTACCTTTAATTATCGGTGCATGTTGTTTTGAGATCAGCGGGAGCGAGTTTCACCTGTGTGTAGTGGTACAGTACAGTACTCGCCTTATAATTGCCATCTGTCTGAGTGTCTGTCAGAAGTAGAATCTACTGCTCTCTAGGGAATGCAACACTATCTGTAACTCTGTTGGACTCTGTTGGAGTGTAGACGACTCCCTCTGCTCAGGGAGTCAGTGAAACCTCCTCATTTAAACTCTGGGTCAAACAGAAGTTGAGATATCATCAGAAAAACTTCCAATACTGTAAATCCAAAATATTGAAGCCTGGGGGTCTTTTATAGGATTTCTTGAAGGCGTAACTCGCACTACATCTCACTTTCTCTTACACACATACACGCACAGATGATATACTCTATGCATTGATGCAGAATGAAACACAGTAAACACTCACAAATGATATGCATCTTGTTAATCTGTGCTCAAACACACAGAAAGCATTTGGTGTATCATGGGGTATTAATAAGTTCGCGCAATGACAAATTTTGGCAATTGGGGCAAAATAACTGCCCTTAGCCATAAGCCTGTCCTACCAAGTGCATGCACCAGCACTCACACACTGACTGTGACAGATAGGCCTGTCAAAATTATAATGTTATATATTCATCAAAGGATATATGGATATGACCTTGATAATCTGTCCTGACTTTGATATTTCCTGTGCGTTTGTTTTGCTGAAAATTCCCATGATGCCAGAATAAAAAGCAGTGTTATCACACTCATTATAGAGTTCTAGGAGTTTCACTTAACTCCTCAGTGAACCAGGTGAACTGAGGATAACGTGCGACTGAAGGATAATAAGTGTTTTCCCCTGAGGACTGTATAATTCCAGACAGAAAGTTTAGAAGAATAAGTTCCAACGGACTCGGTTTTAAAGCTGCACTCCACGGCTCGGGTGTGGGAACATTTTGACTTTAAGCTGAATAAGAGAGGAGAGCCAGCATTTCTAATACATAGGCTCTACTTGGGCAGCCCACCCAGGTAGATAAAAATCACTCCTTTTCACCTCAACACCTTCCTCTACTCTCTTTTCAGACTAACTCATTTTTGGCCACACAGCTGCAGTAACTGAGTGGAGACTGTGGGCTCCTCTGTGCACAGCAGCCCAGCTCCTGTCTACCAATAGTCTGCATGAGAGGCGTTTAGGGGACATCAGTAGACTGGTAGACTGGATGCATGAAAAATAGTACTGCATGCACACATGCTGCACCACCGCCGGTCAGGGCCATTGTATAGGGGAGAAAGGTGATGATAATTCTAGGGGCCCAGTAGGGCGCATAAAAACCCCCAGTAGTCTAATGTATGGCTGACTTATTCTGCATAAGACCCTGACTGATGCTCATAGTAATGCTGCATTAGCATCAAAACTAAGTAGGCTAAATAAAAAATGATAATACATACGTAGTCTAAGAAAAAAAAAAGTGGAAAAGTCAGGGGGAGGGGCCCACTAGTATTCTATAAGGGGGCCCAGAATTCCTAGCAACGGCCCTGCCACCAGTTATACTGTAGGTAAATCACTGAATAACTGAAAGCCCATTGATACAATCGTGCCAGTATAACTTTCATTTTTATTTGATTTTAAAAACAGTATTCTTAAGAATTTAAAGTCAGTAAAAACTTAAAATGCTACTCGGTATTTGAGCTGTATAAAATAATATAAAAGATATAAAATGATTGTTTATCATGATTTTTTTAATATATCATCCAATAAAAAAATTGAACAGGTCCAAGAGCAGATTTATTGTAAAGCCACACAGGCACCTGTTATTACCCAACCCACATATGCATAGCAAATATACATAACTCCTGCTTTTGTGAGCCACCTTAACACACTTATATGTGCACATGGGTCCACGACACACATACCGAAAGACATGCAACCAAGTACACATGCATGCATGCACGTTGACGCGAGCAATGAAAGTGTTTCAGCAGTCTCAGCACACATACACACCACATTCTTCTTGCACTTCCTGAGCTGAGGCAGAGTGCATCCACAGTTCAGCCCCGTTGGGCCTTCCTCCTCTCACCACCACTGTTACAATGTGGACGACTGCTGCGTTAGTCAGCTGCTTACTGGACAGCATGTGGCAACACACTCTGTCCAAATCAGCCACTGACCCACATAACATTGAAGCCGTGCTGCTGACATCCTCCGAAACGGTACTGGGAAAAAAAAAAAAGTTTCAGCTTAAAAGTGTTGTGGGGACGGGATCACAGCGAGAAAAACACACCCTCAAGTAGCAAATAGCTGCAGCGCCATCAGTGGATACGGGACACGGGGATTTAGAGAAAGAGTGGAAAATGTAAGATTGTATTGAGCTCATAACATGAAGGATACATGAGCTCTCTCCTTATCTACATCCTCCCTCCTGGTATCACATTTTGTAGAGGTGTGTTTACAAAAGTGCCAAACGGAGCAGGAAATCCAGCTCCCCCTTCAAAAGGATAACGGCCGGTATCACGACTAGATCGGTCTTGCCCAGACAGAACATCTTCCTGATAGAGAGGCGACACCGACAATGTTGCCACGAAAACACCGTGACTGATCGCCATGGCGACGGGACTCTGTTTAGCATTGTTTGTTGTTCAGAAACAAGAGTGTGTCAGTAGCAGACATGACTCCTACCAGCGGTGGCCTAGATATGGGTTTGGTGTCGGGGCTGACTCAACCCCGCAGCAGTTACCTTAGCAAGGACCCCGGTGCGTGGGAGGGGCTTTTCATGGGACCTTCCAGGGTTGATTTAACATGATAAAGCATAACTTCATCCGTCCCATTCCCTACGTTCTTCGCATCATTGAACAACAGCCTTAGGTCTATTTCATAACAGCTGAGTAAAACGCAGCCTTGTGCAAATCAGTTCAACTCTTGGGGAGAAAAAAACAAAACGTCGTCAAATCATTTCTGAGAATTTATTGTGACATCACTGCCAAAGCAGTGCCCTTGTATTTCTAGGAAGTTACAGCAGACACAGAAGAGAATTGCTAAAGTCAGTTAGACTAAATCAGATCAATCTCATTGTGTGCAGGCCCGTCCTGGGCGCTAGCAGCCTTATGCTAACACGTTAGCCCTCATGCTGCAGGCTTTCTCTTGTGTTTAATAGATGAACAAGTAAAAAAGCTGGGAAACTACGCAGGATCACCTGAGTTACATTCTTCCCTAATATGATAATAATGCTGCTGTTTCCTTATTTCCATCGAGCAAGTTTGTTGCATTTTTGCCTGGAATCCATTATCCATTATCTTTAGCCTCAGTCACTGTGTGTAGCCTATTAACCCCCCCTTTTTTTTAAATAGGCCTAGATCATTTTTAAATGTATCATTTAAACATTAAAAAACTTGGGGCGCCACATGCAGAGCCTATCCTATCTAATCGCAAAAAGCCCACAAAAATACTTTAAAAAACAACAACAAAACAATAGAAAATGTCAAGTGGACACTGTATTTTCAAGCAGTTCACAGGGAAAGTTAGCCTAACTAACATCCCCTCACAAGATTGCAACTGCATAACCAATAAATGACTCTACCTTTGTCTGAAACCAAAGACAAACCGCTTCAAAACGTATCTCTAAGAGGCTATTTGTAAGTTTTCTCTGCCACCAATGTGGCCTCTGGCTGGCAGCAGACAGTGGTGACTGACACATCTTTGTCTTTGTAATATAAGAGGTAATAATACACCATCTGCCCAGCAATAAGTCCTGCAGGTAGATTGGAGGCCCCCAGTGTGTTGCTACCAGACAGTGGAGCCGTTAGCGAAGTTACAACACTTAACACATTTAAAGTGGAAAATCTGCCACTGTTATAATTGTAAACTGTCTGTGATGGATAAAAACAGAACATTTCACAGACGTCAAATCAGTAACTTCCATCTCCACCCCCTGACATTCAAAAAGGAGCAGAAGCCTGCGCTGCTCTTGGACATTTGCACCAGTGTTGGACGGTTAAAGTACGGGCAGATAGACTGTTCTGCAGCTGAAGGTTACAGCCTCTGTCTCTAACCGTCCAGGCCAGAAACAAAAAGTTAACTCCACAGAGCCGCTCTCTGCCTCTTCACTCTGCACCTCACTTAATTACATTTTCTCTATAATTCAACGCTGGAGCTACATCTCCATCTCTCAGCGCATTTTCCTATGCATGCTATCATTCCTCACTCGCCAATGTCTGGTATTGTTGGACTGATATGCAATTTTGAAAGTAAATCAGGGCACGGCTGATCTGATCTGGTGTTGTGTGTGTATTTTTCTACCCAGAAAATAACTGAAGACACAAAAAAGTATGAAAAGTCCAAATAATATGTCTATAGAGACGGTGGAATGTAAAGCAGTCTCACTAATGCAAAGATCCTTTTAAAAACTGACATTAGTTCAACCTAAGCCTCCTCTGTCCTTTCTCTACCTTCCTCCTTCCCCCCCCCCCTCCCTCCCTCCCTCCCTGTCCTGCACCCGTAGGCGAGGGGAGAATTCCGGCAGGGTGGGGGCTTTCCCCAGGAAGAACAGGAGCTTTGTCCCCTGAGGGACGAGGCCATAGGCTGACAGACAGTCTGGCAACCTCTGACCAGGCAGCTAGCGAGCCAGAGAGTGTGTGATAGGGCATAATCATGGTGCACAAGATGTCATCTCACGGTGAAACTGGCGCTGTAGTTTCGCCTCAGCTCGGGGGGGGGGGACACAACAGGCCGGTTCACTGAGTGTAGCAGGAATTAGGTAATGTCAGCGAGTTTACAAACCAGAACACAGCTGACTCAACTATAAATAGAAGATTCTGAATCTGCAAACACTCGGAGGTGGCACTTCTTCCTCGTTTGATGCATGCGAAGATACGGCCCGCGATTCAGGTCGAAGCGCATTTCACGTTCCACCACGACACCACAGAAACCAGATATCCCTAATGATTGTTTTTATTGTGGTGCAGTCATTAAATTACTGTGCATGGCATGTTGAAACACTTAAAAAAGGCCAGTTCACCGCAGGACACACTGAGAAACGTCCATCAGCGTTGGCAGCTCTTTTTGTTTTTGAATGATCTCTAATTTCAAGTAAATAAAACAACGTGTTGATTGATCCATTCAGATCTTTTAACAAGTAAGGCAAGAAGGGTGGGTCAAAGTTGGTGTTTGTTAAGGTTCATTGGCATAAAAAAAAAGACAAACCAGTTTCTATCAAACACAACCTCATCGTCAGTGACAACCCTAAACATGCCCAGAGGAATATTCTGTTTCCACATTAACCCTGACAGAGGGGGGGGTTATAAATGACTCCCTGAACAAAGTACCCACTGCTGAGAGAAAGCCAGAGAGCTCCTGAAAACGGTCACTTATTAACAAGCGTCCAGTGTGTCGGCGTTTAAAATTAACCTCCATTAGCGCCATTTCTGCCGGGGTCTCAGGCAGGAGGGCCGTAACTGGGCCGACCCCAGGAGCTCCGAGGTTAAGGTGCTGCTGGTAAACACAACCAATTAAACACAACCAGGTATGACACAAAATGCACTGCACTGAGGTCCTTTTTAACATTTTCCCTCCTGTTTGTGAAGGTAAGCTGCTGCTAAAACGTTTCCCATTACTACTCCATATGAGTAAACAGTGACTTTACACTCCCATTCATGTGCTCATGCCATCACTGCTACATTCCAGATCAGATTTGTTTTAGTCAAACTGGTTTTCTCTTCTGGGTCTGGACCAAATGGTAGGTCTAAAAATCAATAAAGCAATCAGCAGATGAAGTGTTAATAAAACCATCATTTTAATCTGATATTTCCTGACTGCAGCTCGTGCGGTTTCAGTCAAAACATCCGTCAAAGGACTCGCACCTGTATTTCCTGAGACACAAACATTCACAACATGAAAACTATTTTTGGAGATCAATTAATCAATCAATTGTGCATTATTATAGAGATTCAAAGATGGGTCATTCTATAAATAGGAGCTCAAATACCAGTTACTTATTTCATCAGTGTTGTGTCTTAATACCGGTTCAGTGAGTCTGGATTGGTTCTAACTATAATGAAAGTGAGTTCAGTGTGTTATTTTTATACGTCTGACACAGTGTGATAGTGTGTGATGTGTCTTTGTCACTAGTGGAAACTGGAACATACTGCACATGAAAGTTATGGGTGAGAATAGAAAACAAAAGTGAAATTCCAAAAATATTCCTGCACCCATAGTTCTACCCACTCACATAATAACCCAGCCCAAAAATCTGAAAATTAAAGTAGCTGCATATATCAGCAGAATATAAAACAGCCAATTCTCCATTACATTCCAGTACAAAATAATCATTTTTAGGATGAATATGTTCTGGAGTTTTGTAATTCAGTGGGTAATGGTGGAGCTGCTCCTGTAGACCGACAGCTGCATGAAATCATCCATCTATTGTACAAGTTCAAAGATTAGGGAACTGAACAGCAGTGGTAAGAGTCAGTATAACTACATGGATGTGTCACATGCTCACTTTGCTCTGCAACAAGTGGGTCTGAATCCTCACAACCATCTTCTCCTGCACCAACTAGACTCTGTAGGTTTTTTTTTCCAGTTTGCATGGGAACTGTCTTGTGATCGAGCAGCGAGGCCGAGGCTGAGAACGAGGCTTCAGACCGGGAGTGGAGGAAAAAACAACAACAGATTTCACTCTGCCTGAGCTCTGGAAACCTCTCTACTTCCTGTGCGCTCTGACCTTCCAGTGTCTGCTTTTCTTTTCTTTGCTTTTTCCTCTCTCCTCTCCTCCTCCCCTGCAGTTGAGTTGTTCTGGCCCTCAGTCGTCCTGCTCGGATAACGCACACATACGCACCGTGGACTGTATATAAAAACATACACATTCTGCAGCTGTCATGACTCAGTGTGGGTGTACTGTCACTGTGTGGGCACACAAATCATTTTCTACTTAAAGCACATGCAGTGGTGAATAATATGAAAACACTGGCTGGCTATATGGTGGAGATAATGTCATTCTAGACCAAAATCACATTATTAACACTTAAATGTCAGCATGAAGTGTAATTTCATTAAACAGGTGTTGAACTTTGTGTAGGAATTTGATGTAGTGCAGTGTTTTAGATTGGACGTGAGTCATGCTTTGACAGTTTTCATTATTATTTCTGACAGGGCTGAACCATAGGCAATTATTTTGGTAAATATTGGAGTTGCAATTATCTTTTAAGAAAAGTAAGTTATAGTAAGTGTGCTACTTTATGTCTGGAAAATATTATTTGTAACCTGAAGCATAACGATGGTGCATACCATAATTTAAAATAATGCATTTGGGCATATCTAGATTTGGATCATTTTCCAGTAATTGCACAACCCTAATTTCTTACATTAACTGAGATTTGGCTGCTCTGCCCTGGAAACAGTAGTCACATAATAACTCCATAAACTAGAGAAATGACATTTTCAAAATATTTAAAAACTGTATTGAAAATCTGAATGAAGTATTACTAACAGCTCCACTGCATCGTGATCATTAGAACCAAAACAACTCCAGTGCAATTCTAGTTTTCCTAGATTTTGTGTGTCAATCAAAAATATCCTATTGCTGTGTATCTATTACACAGTCTCAGTCCCACACCTTTTGTGTAAAACCCCTGCAGTGAACATGACTGTGATGTCAGACTGCAACAGTCTGCCTCCTACAGCCACCACACCTGACAACATCTGCATTGAGAACCCACTGTGAGGAACTGAGAGAAAAACACAGCTGGATGTCGGCGGTGCATGGAGGTTTTTTCTATTGGTCCTACACATAGCTGGGGTTTGACACGCCCAACTTAGCTTTCTAATGAAGCTGATATCAATCTTTTAATAACAGTCGGCTGTTAAATAAAGCATGAATTTAGTGCAAATCTGAATTTCATATTGAGGTCGGAAAAATACTCAAAATTCAACATAAAAATCAAAAAAACACTATTATCAGCACTAGCACGGAAAAACCTTCAGCTGAATTCTCTCCATGCTAATATGTGATACATGTGTTATCACCTAACATGAATTTTGGGCTTAACAAAGTAATTCCTATTCTTATTCTTATGTGGGAAACTCTTTAATCTGTGAGCCGTGGATCCGTGGATGGAGTTGGGGAAACAATAACCAGCACAATCAGTTAAGCTAACCCAACAGACTCCCCTCTGCCTTATCACCCCCTGACACGCAGCAGCTCCACAGCTCTACCCCAGGTGACCTCCTCCCCCACTTCCTCACAGGACTCCCTCAGAAACCTCTTGGATATGCCAGTCAGCAAACTGGCACTGAACTCGCAGTCATGTTTATGGATGTGTAACTTCATGATGATGCACTTTCTGTCAGACTCAAGCGCTGAGGGCAGGGCGCACCTCCTGCTGGATGAAAATACTCAGTCTGTTCATTCACCTGGTCAATCACAGAGCCCTGGAGTAAAAGCAGTGAGCAGGTAGAGTGGGTCCGGCATGTTTTCAGCGTTTTTGACTGAACGATCTCGTTACTGACAGAACGCTGAGATATTCTTATCAGTATCAGTGACGCACATGTTTTTCCTTTTTCTTATTATCGCCACAGTTTCATAGTTTGTTCCAGATATCACTGCAGCATCTTGACTCGTGTTTCTCAAATAAAAACATCACATTTCCAGATGTTTAAGTGATAAAACAGTCTGTTTATTCTTCACTTACAAACATCAGCTGGTCACTGCAGCTCTAATCATAACTTCTTTGCATCCTTTTGCATGTGACTGGTGATCTGGATGTCAACCCAAAGTCCACTTATTTCCCTTTTTCTGCATGAGCTTTCAACCGCATCACATTAAACACAGTCCACCTACAGCCAGCCTCTATATCATCTGACCAATCACAGAAGAGATAAACCACACTCCATTTGCACAAGACTGCATGATTCCTATTCTAATGTGGACTTTTCACCAGTTACCCAGAGTCCAGTAGGGGTAAAAAATAATGCCATTTGCCCCTTTTGTTGCATTGTGATGAGGTCATCAATATGAAGTTGCCATAGCAGCTGACACATATGCATTAAGACAGCTCAGTAAATGAGATATAATCCAAGAGTCTTGCAGAGGGACTACATGTATCGGCTTATTCTTTAGGCGTTAATTTCCTTTCATCTATAGTTTGTTGTGCCAGTGATTCCTGAAAGGGCATGGCTCCATTTTTACTAGGAGCACAGTGGCCTCTGACTTAACTTAAGCAGAAAATTTAGGGGCACACACTGTAAATCAACATGAAAAGCAAATATTCACATTTCCTGGACATTCATGGTCCTCATGCACATTGGCTTGCCACCTGTAATGACAAATTCCAAATTCTTTGAGGGGCCCTTTCCATGTTTCACCAGTGTTAAACAAAATAAACCCAAAAAAAAGGTTGCACATGTGCAAGTAGATGAAAAATTTACATGCACTGTCTTGTATTTTAGGGGCAAAGTGTGAAGCCCTGAAGTGGTCCATCAAGGAGCCGGTAAGAGACAGGTTTCAAGCTGGCAGCTCAGCCTTAACGGCCTCTTGTTGGATTTTCTTGCTACAGTGAGTCCAGATAGCACCGGTTCACCTACAGCTGATGACACAGACACAACAGACAGTTCTGGGACTCTAAAATCTAAGTTCTTAGGAACAAGTCATTCAGTAAATCATTGAAACCACTGTCCCCCATCTTTGTGCTTTTACATTCACTGCTGCTTTAATACGACTTCATGACAGTGACTAAAAGATCTGAGTGGCAAAATGACAGCAGGTCGATCCTAAACTGACCAGAACTTTATCATGTTCTTTGACTTAATGACCAGTTTACCTGCCCTGCTGGCTCACTTATCATCTAACTTCACTTTACAGCTGCTTAACCAACCACAGGTGGACGCTGAGGTTTCATTATGTTGACGTTCTCCTACTATCGTCTGTAAATAACTCAGAACAAGCTAAAGAAACAGCTGAAAAAGGCTCGACTGCCTTCGTAAGTCCTCCTGCTGTGCACAGGGATATTGGTATTTATGTAAGTGCAGTGGTAACAGGAGAGCAGTTCACCACACACACGCAAACATCACACACCCAGTCACCCATACACTCACACACATACACAGACAGGGGATGTTTTGAGTGCGCTGCAGAGAGGGGCACTGGGGGCCCTGAATGAAAACATGCCGGCAGAGGGATGTATCAGATTCAGAGAGAGAGAAAAGAGACAGACATGTTGATCCAAGATCTAACCGTGGCTTCTTCCTGTGAGTTCCAGCCCTGCAAGTGCTTAGCTTGGCACTTTCCCCACCAGTTCTAACTAAAGCCTCTGCACAGTTTTATGGCATGCGGTGATGCCTATAGCTGTTTTTGGATGTATGAAGGCTTTGTGCAGATAGCTAACAGTGGAAGGACAGCAGCTGGACTGACTGAGCGAGCTTTGGAAAGCTGCTGTCGATAGCAGGGGTTGGAGTGCAGCTGCAGCAACACAGCATGTTGATTACTGAAAAACTTGAAGCTTTGCTAATCAATATTTTTGATGTGAGCTGCCCAGATTAGCGTGTGGAGCTGTGAGAGGGGGCTGTCTGCGGGAAAGACCCGAAACCGTTTCTTCTCAGCACCATTAGAGCAGGTTCACACCTCTCCGCTCGGTGTTTTGTTTTTAGGGCCCGAAACTTATTGATATGATTCACCCTCATTTACAGGCATCAGTGTTTTTTTTTTTTTCTAGCTGCAACACTTTTACACAGTCAGCATCAAGCAACGAGGTTAGCACTGGGCTAATGTGCAAAAGCTAAACGAAACCAATAGAGGACTTTTGAGTCTAGCTAAAAAGGTCGAGACGTGCTCCCTAAGCCAAATCACCTTGGAAATTAACTTCCAAGTTCTGCTTGTGTCTACAGGTTCTGTCCCGGAGCTGCTAATAACCAAATAATAGAAAAATCAATGACTGCTTTAATGCCCATCATAAATGACACCCCTTCCATTAAATTGTAGGCTAACTATAGATTATAATCCAATGAAAGGCTGTGTTTAGTTTGCTGAAGTAGTTTTACTGAATAATTATTTCTTATCTAAAGGTGAGCAATACCTCCATATACCTCAAGGTTATTTTAGGTGCCACAACTGACAAGCTAATTGGCTGCATGGTGTAAGAACTGACATCAGCGGTGCACTTTCCAGGGATGGATGTTGTCTGGTTGCTCATTAAGCAAGTCAAAGTCCAGGTGGAGGTGTGATAAGAGATGTTAGCCTAAAAGCTAATGTATGCTGTGGTTCAAAGTCTGAGGCTTTTTTTTTGGAACTCTATCACAGCCTTTGTCTCACATATAGCTGCCCTCTGGTCTGACTGTTACTGTCAGCACCAGCCTGTGGCATTCAAAGCAACAATGCTCTTTGGGTCAGCATGGGGTGGGGGGGTGGGGGGGTGTCTTAGAGTGAAAAATAATAAAATAGGTAATTGAATCCAAACCACCAACCCACAAAATTGCAATGAACTGTAATAAAATGTTCGACTCAGATAGAGTTTCATTGTCACAAACAAACTAATATAAAACAGAAACAAATCAAAGACGCTAACTGTGCCTACCATTCTCATACATTTGCTAGTCTTGGACTCTGGTCTCTACAGACTCCTCAGAGTCTGGGTCTGACTGATGCTGAGTCTCTCTGGTGTTTCTTGAAGCTCTCCTCAGGGCTGCGTTCATGTGGCCTAAAATTAAAATCCCACACCAAACTCAATTTGCAACTTTAAATCTTTTTTTTTTCTCGTTTTCCTTCTGAACAAGAAACTACCATAACAAAGATTTTTTATTTTTAATCATAGCATAGCACACTATGTTAACGTGATGAAAATGTGCCTGGAGGTGGACTGAAAAAGGATCACAGGTTTCCTGCAGGACAGCACGGTTGAAAC
The DNA here is from genome assembly GCA_030347415.2 of Decapterus maruadsi. Lineage (NCBI taxonomy): Eukaryota > Metazoa > Chordata > Actinopteri > Carangiformes > Carangidae > Decapterus > Decapterus maruadsi. The sequence goes on along the minus strand of CM064898.1, from coordinate 15,064,967 downwards.
CACATTAATATAACCACAAGGTGTTAAAAACAGAAAATGAGTGTGTGTGTAAGGTGTGAAAGGCCCACCCCCCGACACACACACACACACGCTATAGTAACACAAAGAAGCTCCTCTCCTCTCTTTCCTGTGCTGTTCCTGTTACGGCCTCTGGCGTGAACCCAAACAACGCACCGTGCACCGTCTTCAGTGTTCCTGCTTCATCAGCATCTTGAAAAAAAAAAGGCCACGGCTCTGCACTGGTCATTAGCTAAAACTGCAACTCCTGAGGGATAATGACAACTCACCTTAATCCATCACTGTAACAGCTGGCCCAGATGGTCAAAAGTTTCCCCTTTGTTTTTTTTATATGATGCTAGCATTGTGAATTGAGTTAATATGATGCTTGATACTTCATATGATAAAAAAAAAGTCATAAGGGGTGTTCCTGGACTACCTACCTCAGCTGCACTGGATTGTCTTGCACTTGTGGCTTCACTTGGACATGGAGTTTCTGCCTTGACTGTGACTGATTTCTTCCTGTATCACTGCAGAGTGCTGGTGCAAAATGGCAGCTCAAGAAAGAAGAACTTGCACCATTATTCTGAGGAACTGACACCATAATCTGAGGCTCGCCATTGATGTCGAAGTACATTTTGTACTGTGAACAGTGACAATTTTTATTTTTGCGTTACTATTTTTGCCTTTGTGTGGAGATGCTCCTTGCACCTGTGCATTAAATCTATCGGCACCTCACATACACCGTGGCACATTGTTGTCAAGACTGATGAGGATCCCCCTCCCCTCCCCTTCAACGCACTACAATGCTTGCTGTTCCCATCCGCCTCCTCCCCCCTGCACCACCACAACAGGATATTGCTCAGTGGCACAGCAGACTTATGGCTGTATGGAGACATGTAGGGACAGGCCAGGGACAAAGATTCAGACAAGAATTAAAAAACAAGAGGCAGGAGGAGGCAGCAGGGTGATACCATCTCCTGGTGCACAGAGAGAGCGATTGTGCTCACTCTGACCTGCCTCATATGCAAAGATTATATTAACATAACTCTCCTTTCTTTGCTCCGCAGGAGATATTTTTCTAGTGGAGAGGTCTTGCTGGGAAAGGAACGGACACAGGGGTGAGGATAAACAGGGGTGAAACAGCAGATGCAGAAGGAAGGCCGACCGAAAAGCAGTCGGCGCTCGTTCAAGAGTGAGAAAGATGGAACTGATGAAGGAAGTGTGGGAGGAAGGTATTCCTGATGTGTTGAATGGGGATTGTATTCTTTAAACAAACCTCAGATCAAGGGTGTTCCTAAATAAGGTCATATTCTCAGATACTACAGTACGGAGTTATTTGCAGTGTTGCTTTAAAGACAAGGTCCAATGTGTGGGTGTCGGCCACAAGGCCCCAAAACAAAGTCATTTCCCGCCTCCCCTTAACGGCATCACAGTCCAGATAGCAAGTAGTGACGGTGCTGAGGTGGAAAGCTTCCTCTTAAATTCCTGACCTTTGCCAGCAAAGCATGGCATTTCATGCTATCATCAACACATATTTGCAGCAGGCTTTTCTGTCCCTGTAGCCTTGGTCTACCTTTTACAACCCAGGAGTCAAGTGACTGGACCTTAATCCAAACAGATGTGCTGTTGTACAGCTAATCTTAAATGCTCTGTCATGATCTTGACCTATAAGTCTGGATGAGGTTGATATATAAGTTTACAACAATGACTGGCTGGAGCAATTATGCTAGGGAATTATAAATAAAGAGAAAATTCAATTTCTCAGACTAATGAGATGTTTGAGTTAATAATTGTACCGGACCACAGGCCTTTCAGTGTGTTGAGGGTTTAAAAGGGCACCTTTGTTCTGGATACGGCCTTGTAAACATTAAAAGATTATTTCAGCAACTAACACAACATTTTCCATCACTGGCATGTACTGTGTTGCCAGGGTTCACCTGATGAACGACTTACTGTTGTTGGACTTGAGATCCCGGTGGATGACGGGGACGATGGCCTCGCTGTGTAGGTACAACATCCCTTTGGCTATCTGCACAGCCCAGTTGACCAGAACGTGCGGCGGGATGCGACGTCCCGCCAAGGCCCGGCTCAGCGGCCCGCCCGAGGCGTACTCCATGATGAGGCACAGGTTGGGTTCCTGCAGGCAGACGCCTTTCAGGGTGATGATGTTGGGGTGGGTGAGCATGGCGAACAGACGCGCCTCCTGCCTCACGTTCTGAGCCGTCACGCTGATGTCCTCGTCCGGATCTTGACGGGCGGCCTTCACGGCCACCAGCCCTCCTCTCCAGGTACCGCGATACACCTTCCCGAATCCCCCGACTCCGATGACTTCCTCCAGGCTCAGCTCCCGGAAATCCACCACCTCCGGGTCGAACTCCCCCACCACGGCCGGGCCGAGCTCGCCAACCACGGTGGTCCCCGGGAGCTTCCCATACCCACTTGGCTTGAAGGAACCATAGTTGGATGGGAAGATCCCAACCTTGTTGTTGACTTTCCCTGCCCACCAGCCCTCGTCCCCTGATATCTCAGAGTCCAGAGAGAGAACTTCGACGAGGTCTCCTTTCCGCAAGGTGAGTTCATCTTTACAGGATGCCTCATAGTCAAATAAAGCCGTCCACACGGGATTGGTGAAGTTCCCTTTTTGTGATTGTTCCAAATTCTTCCAGTTCGATAGTGGGCCACGGCTGAATATGTTCTTCAGTGGCTCCATGGAGCCTCAAGCAGATGTTTTGACTGGATCTGATTTTGCACCCCAAGTGTTTGAAAATAAAGTACAAAGGAGTACTTTATTGCGCCTCGCTCCCTTTCCTGTCTTTCTTGTTGGTTCATCAGGGACCAGTGAAATGTATTCAAGAGCTTGACCAACAAGTGGGCTTCAGGAGAGGATTCAGAGTTAACTGAAGTGTCTTTCATTCATCTTAACATGAAATGCAATGCTCTCCATTTAAAATAAAAAATCCAGAAACAGTCAAGACTGCTTTAGTTTGGTGACAGCTAAGTGTATCAAAGCTTAGAAAGGCAGCACTGTCTCCACTGGATTTCTCTCTGTGTAAGTGATGTGGTATGTGGTTTCCCAACACATGGTTTGAGCACAATATCATTTCACCGGCCTGTACTTAAAAGCCTCTTCAATCACCTCATCATGGGCAAATTAGCTCTTCTCCTCCCTCATTCTAAATCACCACCTGCTGTTGTGATTATAAAGACTAAAAGTATACGGACAAAAATAAAAATGGCTCCAAACTTGTTGTAAAACACTTAAAGTGTTGTATTGCAGCGCCAAATTATGATTCCCACATCTTTCAGATATCCATTTTGAGTTTTAAGTATTTTTAGCCATCAAGTGCAGTGGCCACCACAAGCAGGAAGCGCTGAGCAGCGAAGAAGAATAGCAGGAAAGGAGCATTCAGTCCAGACAACCAGTGTTTTACAAGTTTCAGGGCTGACCAGTTCGCATTATTGAGCTCAAATCTCCAGTAACCGCGTTGGACCGCAACTTTGCGGCGCTGCCGCAGGAAATCCCGCATCCCGTTCCGCGAGAGTCTCCATAATAACGGTCTTATCACAAACACACAATGAGCTGGCTTTTATCATAACATAAAACTCACGAACCGCCGACTTTGTAACAGGAAGAGCTATCCAAAGCTGCTCTGCTTTACTCTGACGGGAGAGACGCGCAGTAAAAACAAACGCCGTTAGTCCCTCAGTGGAGCTGAGCGCGTGGCCTGCTCCGGCCCGGCGGGGTTGTTACAGTCGGTATCCGAACAGCACCAGAACTCCATCATAACTTCTGAACATGGTCCTCTTCCTCGGTCAGCGCTCTCTCGTCAGGACCTCGAACCACTGCTACGTCTGTGCTTACAGTCAGTGGAGGGTGGGGTTTCAAAACTTTTTCTCTCCCAACAGGAAAAGAATCAGATGACAGGCCACCGTCGAGTTAGACATGATCTGTGAGGAGATATCCGGTCGTCGCTTTCAAAATAAAACCATAATAAAGTAGCAAGTCTATTAGTCTGCTCAAGTTTTGCATAGCAGATCGTTCAATTACATTTGGTAACTTCATCACTCAAACTCTAACCAGGAGATCAATTAAACAGCTGTTCAACTCTGACGACATTTCCATGAAGGAGCTGCCCAGATTAGGAGAGGAAGGTCACCCAGAGGGATAAGGCCTATGAATGACCCCTTTAATTAAACTATTATGTAGATGTTAGGTCATATTTGCCTGATTCTTGTTTCAATTGCAATGAAGAATCGTAATTTATTACACGATTATAGATTATAGAAAATAATGTGCATGAGAATTTGTGAATTTACAGGACTTTTATTTTGGAATCATGATTTCCTTTCATTTTCATCAAGCCATGAGCTTCACACTGCAACAGGCCGAGCCCACTACAAGTCTGTCAAGTTCACAAAAACTACCTACAAAAGAAAACAATGTATGAGGAAGTGTTGTAGTGGCTACTTTAAATAAAGAGTTAAAGTTATAAACAATACTAGGCTATCACTGTGTTGACTTGACTGAGATAGTATCCTATTAGGCTATAGCCTATCTTGTTATTTTATGGTGTGATATTTTAGGTATTTTTTAGGGCAATGAAATGTGATTTAATCTGGCTATTATTTTGAAAATTGAACTACAAGTCATGTTCGTTTATTATGTCCCACTTTACGTTGGTGGTAACAGGTGCTAAAATGAAAGAAAGAAAACTTTTTACAAAAAAATAAATAAATTATAGCTGCTGCGCAGCAATGGGTCGTGTCCGGGCAAATTTTGCACAAGAAACAGGAAGACAGGTTAATTGACCTTGGAATGTTCATTTCTGCACAAGCTGGGGATTTTAAAGACTGTTGTCTATCGCACTGAGCTAATTGTCAAGTGGCAGAGCCACAGTGGCTTCACAAATTAAGTAAACCATTCACTGTTGTGCAGGCAACGTTTCTGAGGTAAAATTCAGATGTTTGTGTCAAACATCATCTGCTATGAGTCTAAGATTTTGTTCAAAGACTATCTGGTATATTGATGTAATATACTTATCACCCGGACAGGGGATTGAACTCACATCGTCTGGAACCACAAACCAACACTTAACTCACTGAGCTAATTATCTGGAAGTGAGACATGGTGTGTGTCTTCCTAAACAGACTCATAGAGTCAGCGTCCGGGCAGCTGTTGTGGAGGCAGATTTCAGAAAAGGTCAAAATGTCAGAAATTCTAATATCTAAACAAAAAAATCTAGACAACGGACATGTTGGTGACTTTGCTTCATAAGAGAAAAGCTGATGTTTAAAAGTGTCACTCGTGGATTGACTGCAGTTGTTCCCATGAGAGCAGCGTTCGGGTTGTGGTGAGCTTTAGACCATGGTCCGAGCTGTTTGCTTTTGTAATTTAGAGACTTGCTGTGATGTCACCGTGAGGATTCTGGCATTTTTATATGTCATTGTCGTCGTCACCCATGTTGGGTCTTGAACCCACAACCCCTGCTTAACTCAGTGAGCTAATTATCTGGTAGTGAGACACGGTGTGTGTCTTCTCAAATACACTCAAGACGTCAGCGCCCGGGCAGCTGTTGTTGAGGCAGATTTAAAAGGTAGTCAAAATGTCAGAAATTCTAATATCTAAACAAAAATCTGTTAATACATAAATTGCATCTAGGCAGCATGGAAATGTTGGTGATTTGTTTGTAATTTTAAGTGTTTTGCTTCTCAAGAGAAAATGTGATGTTTAAAAACATCACCTTTACATTGGCTGCAGTTGATCCCATGAGAGCAGAATTCAAAATGTTCTAGAAAATTCAGTTTTTGAGATAAAATTCTGATATTTTCCAAACTTCATCAACCATGACTCTACAATATTCTCAATTTTTTTCAGAAAGATAGAAAATGTATTTAGCAGGAATTTGATGGTATATGTTTACAGTAGTGTTTACAGTCAAACGTTTTCATGCACTGTAGGCTCAATTTTTGATTAATCAAAAATCCGAGAAACAAGTTTTGTGGAGGACGGTCTGGAGATGCTCTGGAGCAAGTTTGGTGACAATTGAGCAAAAATTGTAGGAGGAGATACATTTTGAAGGTTTTACACTTATTGAAAAAAACAGAGTGATGGACTTCATAATTTGTAATAAGTTTAAGTTGACAAAAGTTTCAGCAGTATCTAGGCTACATTGTAGTGAAGTTTCACAGCTGTAGCATCTGCCGTTGGCTTGGTAGGAATTTTTAAAGTTTTTAATTTTAAACGCTTATTGTGCCCCCCCTGGGAGGGGGGGGCACATGTCCTTGGAGTTGAGTGAATCTGGCATGGGACTGGACCTTTGTGCAAAGTTTGGTGAGTTTTCGCCCATGGGAAGTATGACTTCCTCGGAAGAAGAAGAAGAAGAAGAAGAATATCAGCAAATACAATAGTGTCCTTGGCAGCTGTCGCTGCCCGGACACTAATAAATCTTTCACTCCCATTAATATAAAAAAAATATGATAATAGTGAATTAAATAAAAACTATCCCACACTCCATTGTAAAGGGTTAATATGAATTTCTCAAAGCTAAGCCACATGCAAATACAGCACTTTTTCTGCACTTTACTTTTCTACACCACACACACACTGTTCAGTCTCATTCAAACTCATTGGACTGGGGTTTTCTTCTTGTAAATCAACAGGATGTAAAATAATAGCATCAAAGTTATAATGAGCCAACTTCAGCTTTTAGCTCATTAAGTAGAACTATTAGGGTCAGGCTTACGCTTCATGATCCTATCGCTGCAACATGATTCTCTTTCTTTCTTCTCTCTCTACTTGGTTTTGCCACAAAATAACTGTTGCAATATTGACTGTTGTTGCTTTATACTGTATCAGTATGTATGATTCACTTTAGATTAGCTGTCTGTGAAAACCTTTGTGTATATTTTCAGTTTCACTTTAAAGGGACATGTACATTTTGACATAAATACCATGTTGAAAGTTCAACAACAAAATACTCAAAGAGAGTTTAAACCAGCCTCAGGTATGGAGCTGAGTGTGCATATGTTAATGAGTTGGTTACCAGTGCCCTCTGATCAAGGCCACAGCCTGGCATAAGACACTAAGGTACATTTTTAACGTGTTTTTCAAGCAGGCACATCATTAAAGGCTTTTATTTTTGAAAAAAGGTCAAGGGAATTCCTTTTTGCCACATTTTTCCATGTTTCCAGTGGAGTGTGGAGCTCTTGAACAAGTCGGCGGCTTCATGGGAGTGGATGGGAATCAGAGGGTCACCTTTGGCCCCGCCGGCTGCTGTGTGGAAACAGTGTGCTTCCTTCTGTCAGACCTTTGATGGCTCTCCTTCCCTGCCCCATGGCTGCCGTTTGTTTGGACACCGACCTGCTAAAGTCAACCACCTATCCCCAATCCCTCTTCCCCCACATACACACGCACATACACACACACACACTCGCACCAAACCCCTCCCTCCTTGCAGTCCGCTGAGTCAACGCTTGTGCAGGAAGGATGCAGTTGTTTATGCGGCCCTGGCTCTGTGTTGCTTGGTTAGTTGGGGCGGGAGGAGGCGGGGGGTGGTGCATTTACACGACAAAATGGACTGTTACAAAAAAAATAAGAAGGCAGGAGGAAGAGGAAAGAGGGTGGGTACACACTCCGAAGGTGGAGTGTGTGTCTGTGGTGCCAACAATCAGCTCTCTGTGAACACCTTGTGACAAACCTGTACCGTCTGGTGCTTATCTGATGCGAGGATAAACAGCAGCTCCTGTCTTTCAGGTTGCATGAGTCACTGTAGCCTATATAGTATCTGCAGAAGATACATCCATGGGAAACTTTTCTGAATAACAACAACAAAAAAAGAATACAAAGAAACCAAAAGGAGGGAGAGGGGGTGAGGGGAACAGTATTGAGTCATGACTACAAAGAATGTGTTCGGTGCCTGTGAAATTGAAAATTCAAAGAATGAGCTCTTTGATACATTTTTGCTTAAAGATGCAGCAGGAGTCAAGTTTCGTCCTTCCAGCCAACAAATAAAGAAGTGGTGTCTAGAATGATGTGAAAAGATTTCAGACCGTTTCATCTCTGATCTGGAAAACACCGCACACCAAAACAAGAGCTGCTCTTTTTTTTAATTGAAATATGAACTTTATTTCACCCATACAAAATAAAAAGAATGTTAAAAGTTTACAATACAGTGTCAGCTGAATATTTCATACTGAGACTGACATATAAATGGGAGCCCCGTCTCTGCTGTCAATGGATACATCTAAAACAATCTACGATAAAGGAGAAAGTTACTCAAAATTGGAGGGGTGGCCAGATGAGAAATTAGAGGGGACAAACACCTTTAAAAACAAAGTCATAGTTCAACAGTCACAGTATACTTCTGATGGGCAATTCAGGGGAACTTAATGGTCATATAAAATAATAAAGGAGGTCTAAATGCCTGACCTCATCAAAAATAACAACACTGTAAATCTTTAACCTGCTGATATGGTTGTGGTCGTGGAGGTTTACAGTTCATTTGATAAAAAAACATGAATTAAAAACAGAAACTAATTCCAAAAAAGCTGTAGCTAGCCAACATATAGTAAATATTCACCTGCTTCCTTGTTACATTACAGGCTGAATTTAACTCACTAGCAAGTTGTGGCAAACCCGGAAGTAGGACTCCCGTCTTAACAGCACTAATACATAGCCCATAGATAAGAGTAATATATCACTTCATGGGTGAGACAATGACCTCCTTTTCCCTTAGACTAGTGCCGGTCACCTTTCAGATACTCCACAAGCTGTTGCCCTGAACTCATCTCCATTAACTGCCTTCGTTATGAGCATCAAAGGCTGTAATAAGGCTTTGACTACCGCTTCCAGAATATTTTTTTCAGCCAACCTGAGGGTTTGCATGATGACTGATAAGTTCACTTCATCATGTCTACTACAGAGGACTGAGGAGGAAAGAAAAGTGCCAAAAGAAAAAGCTACAAGGCAACACAAACCACACCTATCCTGTCTGCAGGGGCTAATGGCAAAAACAGTGACGACTGCCATCTTTAATAGTCAAAATAGAATGAATGACTGACTTGTTAAAAAACATCCAAGTTGGATTCTCCTCCTACAATAAAATAAAACCTTTTTTTTAAAAAAAGAAAAAAAAAAGAAAATAAAAACACATAATATACAACCAGTTTCCTGCCTCCTGTGGCGGCGTCTTCTAGAGCCGGCTGTCGAGGGTTCTTCTGTCAGTGGGCTGTGATGAAGAGTCTTTCCCTCCTCTGCTTACAGCGCCCGCCGCAATTACAACTTAAGAAATCAAAAATAACTTTGAAAGAGAGAGAGAGTGTGTGTGTCGTGTGTTCAAGTGTATGTGCGCGCGTGTGTTGAGAGCAAGAGGTGGAGGAGGCGGCCAGACAGACGGAGCTAAGAGTCATAGTCTTCATCGTCGTCGTCCTCGTTTTTGTGCGGTGCGGGAGCTGGGGGAGGCGCTGCGACGTTCATCATGGAAGGGTGGGGGATGAAGGCCATGCCGCCCTGGGGCTGTGCTGGAGCCATGATCGGAGCCGAGATCATGTTGCCCATGTGCATGTACTGGGGGGCCACATTAGAGCTGCAGGGGCACAGGGAGAGGTGTTAGAAAGCACGGCAATTAAAGTGAAATGTAGTCTGACACAGTGCAGCCGACTCAAAACAACCTAGAAATGACTGTGAGAGTCAGGGTGGTCGCATTTCACATTTTTGCCACTGTGTCTTTATTCTACACCATAATAATAATCGATTATTAAATAATCATCAACTATTTTGCTAATCGAATCATCGGTCTGGGTAGTAGACAGAGTATCTCTTTGGTTTGTGGACAAAACAAGACATTTGAGGACGTCATCTTGTGGTTTGGGAAACATTGATTGACATTTTTCAACATTTTATTTACCAAACAACTAATCGATTAATCATTTACATAATAGAATAATTATATGATAATTGACATGATAATTATATGAAAACATTTCTTAACTCTTTGTGTCCTTTATGAATCTATCATTGGAAAATCGCATCTGTCTGAACATGTGGGACACAGTTTGAACATGCAGAACAGAAGTAGTGGACTTCCAGTAGCCACGTGACTGGATCAATCAAATAACTAATCATATTAATCTGTCATCATTTGCATGGTCTTAGGGAAAAAAAAAAAAAAAAGATGTCTGAGTTTGTAACATTTTTAGAAAAATGGGCCACACCTCACCAAACTAGAAAAAATATCACCTAATATATGAAATATGATTTCAAACATGTGAACAAACAACAAGGACTCCCTCATCATCTCTGTCACTGAACTTCCTGCTAAAGAGAAACATGACTTCATCCAGCAGCCACACTGGCAACATCCAGCCACCTTGTTCCTCCTCCATTAACAAAAGCAATCTGTTTCTTTTTGTTCTCATCAACGTTTGGAAGTTTGAGTGACGACACATGACTGTTGTACCATCACACTTTGTCAGACATGGAATATACAGTATAATGTTAATTGTGATCATAACAGACACACATACAACATCCGGCACCCTGAACAAGAAAGCGACAGTGAAGTGAAAAATGGAGGTGGGAGAATGTTTGCTCTGTTAACTTCTCAAAGGCTACACCAGTCATGAATGGAAACTCACTTTGCAGCTGATGTAATTACTGGCCATCTGTGATTATTGTCATCAGTTTACATAGATATGTTTCTGTCCGAGCAGAGCTGAAACGTGTCAGTGGCGCAGTGGGAAGTGGGCTCCAACCTCAGTACACAGTACAGTATGGACTTGCCCAAAAGTCCCTCTGTGACTGTGACAGCTGAGACGGCTCCAAAGGACTCTAGATCCACCCAGTGAAGCCAGGTGTGAGGTTGTTAATTATTCAGTATCAGAGCAACAGATGGTTTGTGTCCATACCTGTGGAATCTGGAAGCAGCCTGTAGGTTTGTGCTTGACTGAGAGCCATCGTCCTCGTCGCCTTCTGTCTCGCTGTCTTCCGAGTCATCCTGTCGCCGACGGGCAGGAAGGAGCACAGAGTGAGACATGATCCCACAACAATCACTGGATGTATTGTGCACATAGGGGTTTTAGAAGCTGTATGGAGTCCAACTCCCCTACCTCCTGCTCCGACTCAGTCCCAGACAACTTCTTGTCCTTCCCTTTGGAACCCGCTCCTCCATTCTTGCGTCCCGATCCTGGTTTTCGACCCCTGGAGAATAAAGCAAACGTAAGACGAGTTACATCACGGCATGTGAAAGCAGTTATTCTCTCAGCTTTTGACTAGAATTACTGGCTCACGTTCGTTTGTGTCCAACAAGCAGTCAAGTTGCAGTTTTCATTTTCTGTCCAGAGTCATCTATTGTATTAATGTATAAGTTCGTTGAGAGAAACAAAAAAGAAGTCAAATTACTTGTATGTGGTCATATACTAGCTGATTAAGTCCAAATAAACTATACACTTATAAAACTATGTGAATAAATAGTCATTTCATATACATACATTATTATATATTTTTTTTAAAACATAGCCTCCCACAGTTTAAAAGCTTCTAAAACTAATTTCAAAATTACAAAGTCATTCTCCAGCACAAATCTTCAGACAGTTGTGCTCAAATTGAACATCAAAATCCCTAGAGACAACTTCAAAGCTGCGAATAATGTGACTGATAGTGCTGCTGGAAATTTGTTTGAGTCGTTTCTATTGAAAGATGCTGTGACGCCACGAGCCGAGCAGCTTACAACCACTTCAAACTGCATCGGAATCGAATCAGCCACACTTTCCTTTACTTATTTATATGCAATTCTCTGTCGGGACTCTGCATCAACTTGGCTTCAGTGCCACTGTTTGATGAGGCGTTCAATACTGCTTTCTCTTCTCTGCAGTCCTCAATAATTAGCTCCATCTGTGTGTTTTTCCTTTTTGTCTTTTTTGTTAACGATACAATCGCTCAACAATAAGGAATAAGTTACGTGGTAACAATGGGAAGATAACTAACACTTTTTAGTATATATAATTTGTAGTAGTTGCCAGCCCTGGAAAAGTAACCAAGTCAAGGTTGCCATCATCAGCAATTCATTTCTTCCACATAATAATTTAGCAGCATTAACTTGTTTGAGATGATGCACTGACAAATTAACTAATTAATTCATGCTGTCTGTTGTGTTACTGTGTTTACTGTTTAATTCCTGGGCCGGCATCACTACTACTTACATGTGGACGCGTGTGAGAGAGTGATACCTGCGAGGGACTTTTTCTCCTGCTCCTTCAGTGTGGTTCTCCTCCCCCTCTCCCTGCATGTCCGGTACAGTTGCCACCAGGTCTTTTAAGAAATCAAACTGCTGTTCCAGTTCAATACACTGTTTTCTGTGAGAACACACACACACATACACTTTTCAATCAGCCTGTTGACTCCATTTCAGTCTTCAAACACATTCCGAACAGAACAAAATGCTGACTTACTATCAAATAGACACAGAGATAAAAAGGGATTATATATTCATTGCAAAAAGCACAGTAGGATTCTGATGGCAGACACATCTTAGTTATAACCAGAAGTACTTTTAGATGCAGCACAAGGGATTTAATTTAGCAGGGAGTTAGAAATCCACTCAGGAGCGCTATCTACATAAGAGTAGAAACTCTTCGTCTAAATCCAAAGGGAAATGATGACATAACACCTTCTCAGCTACACGTATTCAAAATCAAATTAGGACTGCGCTATTTTGTGCTCCACCAACACATTGTTATAATATCAGGTTCTTAAAGAAGACTCACAGACACTTACAAATGTGAGGTTGTCATCGTCTTTGCATTCCTGGACTGGGTGACTTGACAGGCTTTTGTGAGCAAGGATTCCAAAAACAGCTCCAAGGCTCTCGCTGAAGTTTCAGTTAAGGAAAGTGTGATGCACAGCAGAGTGGTGTCTTTCATTACAAACAAACAGATTCACTCACATGATCTAGCTCACACCGAAACTAAACCGAGACTGAAACCTTCTGAATGTGAAAATGAAAAGCATGAAGAGTTTGCAGTCGGGTTTAGTAGGTCATGACATAATCATTACAATGAATAGTAAATGATGTAAGCTAATAGGTATCTCTGCCAAGTATGAGTGCTAATATTATTTTAATTTTGAAATACGCCCACACCACAGTTCTTTCACTAAATTATGGGTCAGCGTAGGTGTGACAGATTTAAATCACTTAATGCCATTTATTTGTAAGATTATTCATTATAGATACCCTTAGTAATGTCTTCATGTTGCTTCATATACAATCACACAAGCACAAATCTCAATCTTTTGTTTTCTGTCAGTTAACTGATTTGTCAAGTAATTTGTTTAACTTATGTCTAGACAATTCAGATAAATCTAACATTGCTCTGCCTTAAAACCTCTGGTAAAAAAGCAAAAACAAACAAACAAAACAAAACAAGATCCAGGCCAAGAAACTGAAGATATTAGGCAGAAAGGATACAAATAATAACAGGTACTGCTGCAGCCACTTTGCCTATTTCCTCGTCTGTCTGCATAATCTTCTTAATCCTTGCCTGCAATGACAAAAGGTTTAACTTTAAGTGTGTGTGCACCTTCAGAACGAGTCAACAGGGTGAGACAGTTTCATAATTCATGTTACAGAGATATTTAGGGACAGCACTGTTTATCAAAGCCCATGGCCCATTCATCACAATGATAGCAAACTACATCATGAGGGTACTTGGATAGCATGCTTGTTTAAAACCATTCATTCCCGTCAGGATAACGAGAGTTACCACAGTATGCCCTGTGAGAATGTCTAAGGATTATTCACTGTTCAGTTACAAACAATAACATTACTATGATCTACAACGTCCAGTTACACTTAGCTCACCATGCTAAAAACAACCTTAATTAGTGGAGTCGCTAACTAACTTGCGTCGTACGTCTTAAATGTAGTGTAGCAAACACTGAGATGCAGGGAAAGTTAGTCAATCCAGTTAAACTACCAACGCTTGTATTTAGCAATGTAACTTCTTACTACTGCTGTGTTTGAGTTTGATATTGTTCTTATTAGCTCCATAAGCAACAAAACAGGCCGAATCTCACTCAAGCTAGCTGGAAGTTAGCTTTACATCACAGTTTGCTAACATTAGCTAATCTTAACACAGGTCCAGACCTTCACAAACTCACCGGAGGGAATCTGGCGTTATATTTCTTCTTTTTGCTGGGCATAATTAAATTACGTGGATTCCTAGCCTAAAATAAAAATGCAGTATATGCTCGATTATTATTCTATATCATGAGTAAATCGCCTCCACCGCGCACACACACACCAGATAGCGGTAGCTAGCCGGCTAACTCATTAGCACGTCGTCGTCAGTCGTTCCCTGTTGCCTGTTTACTTCCGCAAGGTCCCAGCGCCGACATGTTCATTGGAAATTTAGGGTTAGTTCAAATCATGAACAATTACTCTAAATCTGAATCACTAACGTTGCCGTAACGGCAACAGTGTGGTACTTGTTACACACACAAGGTAACGTAAAAACCAACAATCTTTGCATATGTTACTATTTTTGTACGCACTCCGAGCAACTTGGTATATCATCATCTATCTTTTTACGGTGTTGAACGCATGATATGATCCGCTTAAGTTGTTAAATGAAACTGATATTGTACTCGGGGTGTGTTGTAATTTTAATAACCCAGTTATTTTACTTTTTGGTATTTTAATTTATAAAAAGAACGAGCAGTTTGTGGTGTATGGGATTTAGAGTATAGTCAGTTTTGGTTAAACTACCAGATATTTGAATGGAGATTGTCATATCGCCCTTTTGATACAGAACGGACCGTTTACCATCGGGGCTGCGCTTGGACGGAACAACAACACTGAACACTGGCCAACACACGCAAACAGCAGCAGGTAGGTTTAGCCTAAATACGGCTTCTTTACGACCAGTGTACGGTCATTTCTGTCGCCCAACAGTAAATGTGCGTGTTAGTGAGTTACTTGTGTTGAGCCAGCGGGCTGTATATAATCTTCCTGCAAATTAAACTCGACGAACACGGACGAGTGGTAAATGGGCTAGCTAGCTGACTAGCTACAACAACACTGGAGCCAAGCTAATACTAGTATTTTTTCTGCGTGTTTAGGTCACATACGGTGGAAAAAATGAATAGCAACTTATTTTCGGCGTGTTTAACCGTCTGCTGTTGAACAAGTGTTGCTAATGTCGAATGCATGTTAGCAGCGTTAGTAAACAAGGCGTTGCATCTGTGACTGAGTTTTACAGTAAATGAACAGAGGTGCTGCATTGTTCACCTGTCACGTTTATCACTCAACACCACCTTCCTTTCTACAGGACAAGATCCAGCGCTTCTCTTATAGCCTCATACTGGCAGCGTCATGGAGGAGGCAGAGGCCCCTGTCGATGGCGAGGTGGAGACCCACTTCCCCGCAGAGAGCTATGCCGCCGAGGCCATGGCTGCAGACATGGACCCATGGATAGTGTTTGACTCGAGACGAACTCCCAGATCCGAGTTCGACGGCTGGCTGGAGAGCAACAGGCCCTCGCAAGTGCACCGATTTGGTGACGAGGAAGGTGGTGTCAGCCCCGTGGGGTGGATTGCCGTGCTGGGTCCGACCCACTGCCCCGGCGGTGGCGACGTTTTAGGTCTCCAGGAGAGCTGGGAAAAACTTCTGGCCAGTGGCCGGCCTGTCAGCTTCCAGACAGTGAAGGAGCTGGCCCTCAACCACGGGGTTCTCACGGGCAAATGGCTGATGCACTTGGACTCTGGTTTTAAGTTGGACCATGCATGGGAGTGTGTGGCCAGAGCAGCAATGGATGGCAAAGTCTCCTTGGTGAAAGTCAGCCCCTTTAATCCCAAAGGAGAGGGCAAGCAGGTTATTTGTGCCTATAACCAGAACTTCACTGACGAGAGCGAAGTTATGAAGCTGGACTCTGTCATCCGTGCCACAGGTGTCAAATGCCCCCTCTCCTACAAGCCAGATGTGTACACATACTTGGGAATCTACCGGAACAACTGCTGGAAGCTTTGTCCCACCATATACGAGAGCAAATTTGACCTGGAATGTGTACCGAGGCGTTCTCACATTGTCGACAAAGTCACTAATCTTGAAGTGACATAAGCATCAAGAGGAAAGTTTTGCAGGATGGATGAATGAAAACACACACAGTGATCCCATGAATTGGGTGTGCAGTACGTTGTTCTGATTGAAACTGCACGCAAAGTGCTTGAATTTTGATCTCATGTTCTTCCTTTTCACACAAAAAAGCACAATCATTTCTGTTGTCCTCTGTCGCTGTAATATTTTTCAAGTCACCTGAAGTAGTGACTTTTTTTGCATTCAATATATTGTAAGTGAGAATATTTGTTTTGTTGAGGTTCTGTTTGTAACACTTTACACTTAACCTGACTGACAGGGCAGATAAAGACATCTTTGGTTTGTATTGCACATCGTCTGGGGAAAAATTGCATTCAGTGAAGCATTTCTGTTAGACTTTGATACATTTCTGTCATTTGTTTGACTTGACTTTTTGCTTGCAGCATTGCATTGCCAAATAAAATCTACTTTTGAAGACCTGATTCATATGCAGTTTCTTTTTTTTATTGCCAAGAAAAGTGTTTTTTGAAATTGAACAGAACTCATAATTCATGACAGCAAAAAAATGCATAGTACAATCTGCTTACATCATACTAGTATACAACTGCATGATGCCATTTCAATAAAGCAAATTAGCAAGTTGACCTACAGGTCTGAAAACTGTTGAGTGAAATGGCAGCCATGTGGATAAAATAACTAGAGACTGATTAGAAACCAGAGGAGGTCAGACAAAATACCTGATGCAGCTCTGAGTGTGATGCACAAACTTATTGTACACTTTTGTGCTATAAGCATGTACATATTAATGATGCTCTGTTGTTAATTATTTACATACAGACCTTCATTTACCATCTTAACAAACCATTTTGTTTAGACTCGTTAGAGGCACCTGGGTATATAGACAGTGGTTACAGTTCCAGCTCAGCTTTAGGAAACGTTCTATTATGTTACATAGTACATGGGGACCTTTAATTAAAGAACAATATACATTATTTGCATAAACTTTGCCTCTAGATCAGATTAACAGCCATTTTGATTAACATAAAAATGCGATCTAAACAGCATTTCAATTACAAACGATGAAGGTGATTATCACATGAACACTGATGAGCGCTACCAACTGTTATGACAGTGAAAAACATGCTTAATAGACCGGGCTGTAACTTCAGAATCATGTGACCCAGTAGGCATTTTTGAGGAAAAGTGGGCAACCAGACAAGGTGTCCCAAATAAGAATCCACCGGTTTCCCTTTAAATAAGGCCCCTGGTTTTCTTTATTTCCACGTCAAATTTAACCCCCTTCCATGGTAAATTGAATGTTAGATGCTGTTGCTTATCCTGATTTAGGCTCATAGTTAGGGCACTTCTCAATGTTCAACAACATTGTGTTTGGTATCATTTTAAAGAGGACATATGTAGCTTTCATTCAAATCCAATTATGGACCTTTCTGACATACATGGAGGTCACTAGAGCTCCTCTAACCACAAAGAACATATTGTTTTTCACAATTTCCGCCTAAGTTATTTTTCTTTATTTTAACCCTGTGGTACATAGGAACACCAGGGATACAAAAAACAGATACTGCAGCACCCACTTGCCTATGGAGTTTCAGAAAATGCATAATATATAATAATATTAGAATCTGGGTGATTATTGTGAGCCTAGAACCTGACTATCCATTTACTCTAGTAAAGGGAACTAACATTCATTTTGATTTGATGAATCTGTTTATGTAAGTCAAGGAAGTTAAATAAATAGATTAATAGATATATTAAAGATAGCTAGCTAAAGCTAAAGTTACTTCGTGGAATTCATTGATTTCATTACCAGGCTATGATAGGCCTAACCCAAGTTCATTCAACTTTGTTCTAACTAATATTGGTAACACTTTACTTGAAGGTCTCATAATAAGAGTGAGAGTGACATGACATAAAAGTGACATAAGATTGACATAAACATAAACATTATGTCAATGTCATAACATTGTTATTAAGTGTCATTCGTTATGTTTATAAGTCAATGAGGTAATGCTGAAAAGTCCAAAGATTTTTAGCTAATAGCCCAGCCAGCAGGCTATACTCGTGAGCAGTGGTAGTTATAGGTAGTAATAATAACTATTAATTAGTTATTAGTCCGTCTAGTTCCATTCCTAAATTGCTTTAAGTAAACCACATTATAAAAACAAGCTGGCTGAATAAGCAGTATAATTTCTGTTTCAGCCTGATCATGGAAATTCTAAAGGAAGAAAGACAAGAAATTAAAAGTTATCAAAAGGAGGACAGTAGGGGTTTGACACAATACAATGTTCTGCACAGACTCAAGACAACCGGCCACCAATCGATTGTATAAATGAAATATATCTATAACAGATGTGGAAAAACTGGTGGCGCAAATGCTGTTACGCATTGTTGTCACCAGCAAACTTCAATTGAAAAAATAAAACGAAAAATTCAGACATCCTGATCTATCTGTGATAGATCCCCTGGGAGGATTGCAGTTTTTTGAACGTGGAAGTGAGCTTCACTTCTCAGACCCACAACTGCCCCCTTGGTTGTTAGATGAGCAGCCCTACACTAGAAATGAATGTTACTGTATATGAAAACAAGAACTAGTGAGGGAAACAAGCAGATGCATAGACACCACGAAAATGAAACACAGTAATAACTCCTGTGACAGTGACCACAGCTGGCCATAGTAGTCGAGGTCAGTGCCACATGTCAATCACAGGCTACAGTGAAATGTGTGGGCACACAAATTATCATTGATGACATTGATGGCACATTGCCAGGAAAGGTCTGATCTGTCTGTTTAGACTACAGTGGCAGATATTTGTATCTGATTTATTTCCACATACTGTATGACGGGGCCTGAATCCGATCTGACAGTATCTGATTTATTTTCACGTTCATGTTACAGATCTGTTCTGTGCCACTTGAGAGGAGAGAAATCGAAATTGGGCCACTTGAACCATGTAGTGTAAAGACAGCCAGTCTGCGTCATCTATTGCTACATTTAAAATGAGCGAGCAGGTCCTGGATCAGGAGGTCCATGTGAGCCTGGCAGGTGTTAGTGACCTCATAGCAGCAGAAGGAAAGTACCATCCAAGCTGCTTCAAGAAGTTCAAGCGAAAAGCGTCAAAGACCAAAGATAATTCAGAAAACATGCTATGGAATGGCTTGTCAGTGAAATGAAAGAGTCTAATGCTGACCTGTGGCTGCACAACTGGATGCAAGACAGTCCAATACCCGTGCACTGCATCTTGTCAGTGCCAAAAGTCAAGTGACCGTTGCATGAATGCACTGAAGACATTTTTAAAAAATGTGATCATAAAGAAATTGTAATGCTGTTTTGACCCAATCATTACTATCAATATTTGTAGTAATTAGTGGCCCTGTTCAGTGAATTTTACTGATTAATTAAATGGATGAGAAATGTCTTCCTGGCCTTTGATTATTATTGCATTAGTATTAGTAATAATATCATTATATCTAAATAATTGGTGTGGCAATTTAATAATTTTAATACTGGTCCAAAGAATGAATGGAGGTGAATGGGCCTGAGCCGGTTACTGCTATTTTAAGGCTCACAGTAACCTCTCACAAAGAAATAGTATGGGTTTGTCATACATTTCCTGAATCCTCAAAGTCCACAAAGTATTGAGGTTGGTGGCTTTTGGCTCCTTGATACCCCTTGATCCCACAGAAATATCAGAAACTATAAAATTTAGGCGAAAATTGTGGGGAAATGTGTGTAATTTATGGATTAAATAGGTCGTGTGACCTCTGTGTTTGTTTCTAATTAATCAATAATTATGACCAACGGTAACTTTTATAGCTGGACAACCGGCAGAAATGGATTCAGCACTAAAAAATCATATAGAAACAATGCTTTAAGTGCTTTTCCTCAAAAATGCCTACCATGTTTTCTAGGGGGCTTTTCAAATTTCGGTCCTGACTATAACATATTGCCAGGGATATCTGAACAGATGCGTTCATTCAGGTTTTCATTTTTCATTTTTAAAACAAACATGTAGTGGTGGATACATCTTCCACCACTGTGTCCACACTGAAACAATCTATGTTTCATCATTCGTCAGACTAACTATATATAAAGCCTGGCAAAACCCATTCATTGAATACCATAAATAGTCTTTTGCTGGTATTTCAATTTGCAAGTCCACAGTGAGCAGTTGTGCTACATTCTGTTCCCTCCATCCCTTCATATCCACCTTGTTTCCTTTCCGTATTTGGGAACAACAAAGTTTTAGTTCTGAAGGCGAAATGGGTAGCAAACGACCAACTCTTAAGTCTGGTGGCTTGACACAAACCCAGCCTGGTTTTCACTGTTAAAAATGGAAATCAGACGATCCTCATCGGCAGACATCAACTCATCAAACTCATCCAGAATAGGGCTCTGGTGGTGGTTGCTGTTGGATGCTGTGTTCATCATGCCCTCGGTCTGGAGCAAGTTGACGATGCTGTTGGGGTAATTCATCCAGGTGCTACCGGGGTTGCCGGCGGGGTCGGAAGTGTTTTGGGGTACTGTGTTGTTTGGGGCAGCGGTGGAGGAGCTGGGAGCGGCAGCTTGCTGGCATGAAGCCTGGGCCAACATTGAAGAGCCATTTCCAGCCTCGCCGAGAAGGTCCTCAAAGTCATCCATGTTTAAGCTGTACAGGTTGCCTTGGGCCTGGGCTTCGGGAAAGCTCGGGAATTCTGGGATATCATCATCATCCACTCGGAACTGAAGGCCTTGGTGGTTGAAGGAGCTGCTGGCCTGGGAGGAGACTGTGTTCCCCTGAGAGGGCATGGGCTCCTGGGCCATGGCCGAAGAGATGTTGGGGAAGAATTCATGAAGATCTGACAGGTTGACAGTTGGGAAATCCAGGTTGGTATTGGAGGTGGTTGTAGAGGAGGAGGAGGTGGAGGAAGATGGTGCCTGACTTAATGTGAAAGTGGCCACTGGAGTAGCCTTGGGCTGGGGGCCCAGGTTCAGGCTCTCCATGATTTTCCATGTTTGGCTTGTAGTCACCGATGAGCTGGATGCAGAGGCCTCTACCTTGGGCTGCACAGAGAAGAGTTGGCCCGGTTGATAAGAGTAGGGAGCCTGCGGCTTCACTCCACTGGGGGGCACCACAGCTGCTGTAAACACACAGACACACAGGCAAGTTGAGTTCCAAAACTCTAAATCTCTGCAGTATAACATGTTTTGTCTAACACGCCTAAAAATATCCATCCGTCATCTTCTGCCAGGTCACGGTGGCTGGAGACTGAGCAGGACATTCCAGACATCCCTGTCTCCAGCAACACTCTTCAGCTCCTCTGGGGGACCCTAGGCCAGATGAGACATGTTCTCCTTCCAGTTCTGGGTCTGCTTTCTAGTTGGAGAACCTCCAAAGGGAGGTGTCCATGAGGCAGTTCTGTCACATGTCGGCCTCATCTGGCTGTTTTGACATTAATAAAGGGTGACTACTCTATCCTATCTCTAAGGCTGGTGAAGCCCATTTCAGCCAATTGCATCCGTGACATTCTTTCAGTCACTACACAGAGCTCATGACTATCCACCTTTTTCATCAGCCGGTTTTGCTTCTGGTGGAATTTTGTTTCCATGGTTTTGGTAGTCGCGGTAAATGCATGGATTTTTTTTTCAATGAAAACTGTAAAATGCATGGATCATCACACCATTGCTTTTAACAATGTCAATTTAACAACTGACATCCGTGTTAAAAGTCAGCGTTAATAGATCCATGCATTTACTGCAACTATGAGCAACTGAAAAAAATGGAAACGGAAACGTACAATTCCACCAGCAATGCAAAACCGGCTTCCGGTTTTGACCATAGATGATGTTCAGAAACTTGTGGATAGATAAAGATTGGAACTACTGACATCACAGTCTACTTGTGCAAGGACTAAAATGATCATCCAATCAAAGAGACTTACCACCTTGTGGGTTCATTAATGGAGGCTTGGCTGTGACTGTTCTTCTTGCTGGGCTTATGTGTCGTCTGTCTTGTTGAGTGGACACTGAAATAACAGAAGGTATGATTATATTACAAACACACTTTTTACTCTATTATATTACAGCAGACAAACCAATCTGATCAACGTACCACTGGTCAGCATGGAGCCCAGCTTCAGGCTCTGGAACATGTCTCCTGTCCGCTTTCTCTTCTCACTCAGCCTGTATTCATCTACAGGGGCGTTGCATTGTAAGAGACAACTTGGTGAGTTAAACAATATAATCATTCCTCAAAGCTGTATTAACAGTATTATGGAAGCATGAGGACTGTGCCTCCTACCTGGATCTGAAGGCAGGTACTGGAAGTCCATCGGCTCACTGACCTCACGGTCAGAAGGCCGGCGGAGCTGCATCTTGACTCTGACAGGCTCAGTGAGATTAGTGTCACGGTAGGGCGGTGTCCGGAACACTATGGCCACCTGCCTGTGGACGTCGGCCTGGGAGAAAGTGCCCTTTCCTTCCCAGGAGTCCTGGAAGAAACGCACCTCAATGTCTTCTGTCGAGACACAGAGGATGAAAATATGAGAATGGGCTCTCCGTTTAAAAAAAGAACCAGAATTACAAGAAATTGGTCGCTATGAGGTGGGAACAGCTCGATAAGCTCCCAGGGAGTAACTGGATTTGTGCAGTGCTCATGTGATTGGGGTCAGTGAAACCAAGACTGATTTCTGGGAGTTAGCAGCAGAAAAATGAAAGGAGCCGATCTAGACATCTACCCTGTCTCTGGGGAGGTGGGAGGGAATGCTTTTGATTTTTCCATCTTTATTTAAAAAAAAAAAAAAAAGTTTGGTCACAAAAACGAAAGAATCAGAATCAAGACACTGAGGCTTTTGACTTCTGAGGTTTACCATTAACACAGCAGGGGCTCCAAGTCCCTTCAGTATTGCATCACCTGTACTGCTATGCAACACACAGTTTGACAACAATTTAGGAACCTTGTAATTACCTCCAACATTTAAAAGTCATGCAACAAGAGGTTTCATGTTTAAATGTCACATCTCACACCTCATGTGACACCTCTTGCCTGTTGTAAAAACGACAGGTCACAACAAGTGGGTTCATAATCTGTTGTCACTGGGAAGCTCAGCCTGAGATACCACCAACAATTCAGATTTTCAAGATATAAAGCATGTGGTTCGTAGCGTGTATGGCTGCCATGATCAAGCTGCTAGAAATAACAAAGGGAAAACACTGATCATGGTCATATGTTTTTGTTGGGAGTTAATTAGGACAACATAATGAAAAGATTTCACAAGATGCAGGAAAAGCATGAAGAGTGAGTTATAAATCAGCAGCGCAGCACCAAGCTGATGGGAGTTTTCTGGCACACTGCAAAAACTCAACTCCTGATGGTGGCCAAAGATATCACTTGTCGCAGGTTGTTGAGGTTTTTGAAATGCTGCTGTGCTGCTTTTTTTGTTTAGAGGAGGAGCCTAAATATTCATACCATTCATAAGTAACATTAGCGTTCATTTGGATTCATATCTATGGCCACCTTTGTGGGATGAGTCTCAGCTGTAAATTCTCTCTGTGCCCAGTTATCCATTAACACTGTATGTCTGCTGTTTGGTGCTGAGTAGGTAGCATATATGGTGATTTATTTTTAGGGCTTTCGAAAACACTTGTCACCGTGTGACAGGACATGAGGTTGCAGGCAGGAAAACCAAAGCTAGGCTAAAAAGAAGCTAAAGCACTTGCTAATGCTGCAGGCTTTGGGTATGATTCTAGTAATTCTAACTTTTGACATTATTTAAATATAATGATTGATTTGAGCAACTTTAATGTCAGTTTGAGAGGGGAGGGGAACTAATGTAACAGATTTACTTAACTTGAACTTATTATAATATGTCAAATTTCATCTATCACAAAATCCAGTCACTCACAATCCCTGTCTAGAGTTGGCCAACACTGGCTGGTGGTCTCCAGACCAATCTATTTTCTAAATTCAATTCTATTTGTGAAGTAAAAGGTGAAAAGTTAAAACAATCTCACATTAAATGCTGTGGATACACCATTCTGTGTCCGGTAATACAATACTAACTTTAACTTAATGGCCTAAATTGTTGAGCTTTGATATCAGATTTACTTTCCTGCAACCTCCGGTGAAAGTGGGAAACATTCCATGTGGTATTTAATGACTGGTGTAATCAGTTTTTGTGTATGTTGGCCAACACTCCTTTTCATTAAATCAATGCCTAAAGTTACCACCTGTGTTACTCATATTTCCTTCTATTCAATTGCACTTGTAAAGAAGGAAATTGGACTGCGAATGTGAAATTTAAGAGCTTATCTTACTCACCATCTACAAGAAAGAACATTAAAACTGTGCAACAATTAACCTCGCTTTCTAGCTCACTTACTCAAAGAGAGCGAGTGTGCTGTCAGTATTATATCTCACCTCTGTATGCAGTGGGTGTGATGAGTTAACACCTTCACTGCTCCAGACTCATTGTAAACCAAACTTTACAATCTGCTCAATGAGTTCTAAACTTTATGGACTGTTAAACAAACAGCCGATGCTGCAGGAGACCATTATTCATACTGGGACGCGGCAGCAGGGGGAAAATGAAAGACCACTGTACAGTTACAGGCATGTTGTACCTTTTTGCACTTTGTCACAGAGCAGAAAGATTTCATCCCCTCCCTTGCAGCTTCCAGAGTTGCGGTTGACACGGCAGATCTTCAGCTCAGCTGTGTTCGGGGCCCCTGTGACACAGAAAGAGCATGAGCAAATACACCAAAGCTACAGATCAATACTATACGGCTGCTAAATGCACAGAAACCCGGGCTGGTGGTCACAGGTCAATATTACAAGAATGACATTCTTTCCTGTGGAAAATAACAAACTGGAAGTCTTTTGACAGAGGAACACTTACACCATTAAATACCATAGCCTTTACAGATAGAGTACCTTTTTTAAATTTTAAATTTTAATTCCACCTCAGGGAAGCAAAAAGCTTATTTGTAAAATGTTCTGCTTCTACTCAAAATGACTGCACATTGTAAAAAAAGAAAAAGAAAAGAAAAAAAAGTCAGCCTTACTTTCATTTAAATTGCAAATGTCACATTTTGAAAGTGAAACAAAACTCATATAGAGTCACAGAAGTGGTCAGACTCACCACCACACTAAGAAGTACTCCACAAGTACTTCAAATTTGCTCTAAAGGACAGTGCTTTAGTAAGTGTCCTTTGTTGTATTCCCCCACTGTGTCTTTTATTGAAAATGTCTAAAGCTTAAGTGATTTTTGGGAATATGCAAACTAAAAAAAGTTTTAAAAAAAGCCACACAATAGTAACATCAATAAGAATGAATTATCATAAAAAAGTTAGTATCAACTGAATTTCATCATACATTATATTAGATATATGTATATGTGCCTATTTGTCCACTCACTGTTGTCATAAATGGGATGTGATACCACAGGGTCCAGAGGAAACAGCTCCCCTGTAGGCAGAGTGATGGAGGCCTGGAAGCACAGCCGAACTGAATTCAGGTCAAACTCCTCCTCCCACACCTTCGCCTCAGGAACTGCAGCCAAGAAAACAGCAGAGAGAGGGTGGAGTGCACAAACAGACAACACAGCAGTCTGGTAGGAGACTGCATCCTGTCCTATGTAGGTTATCTGTATTCACTATCAAAGTATCAAAGCAAAGTAGAAGACTAAGCTTCCTCTTGATGTTAAAAGGCTACTAGTTAAGAGTTCAGTGTCTAAATAATCATCGCCTCATTAGTAGATTGTGTTGAGAGCTCCGTGCTGTAGACATACCAAACTTTGGGAGGGAGACTAAACCATTTTCAGATGGTCGAGTTCTCACAGTTGCTTTGTTCAACCTCCAGCTCAAACTACTACTTGAATATATTAATTGGAAGTCAAGGCAAATATTGTCTTGACTTCGTAAATCATCAATCACTGAGATCGTCGTACATTCCTCACAGGCCAACCTGCCTGCAGCTTCGTGTCTCTGCAACACGAGCCCAGTCATTCTTATGATTGAAGCCCTTCCATGTGACTTTTTGTGTAGTGTTTTCTTTCTTGCATGTGTACAACTGAAAATAAAAAAAGTTAACAAATGCGTTAACTGCAGCAGTCGTGAATACAAATGTCCTGCTCATCCCCCACAGGAGGCTGGATTAGTGAGGTCTCTCTTTCTATCAGTAATACCGTATTATTAATATTCTTATACCAATAAATAAAAACAGGAGCTACAGAGGTTTAGAAATCTTTTGTCATTTTAGAGCAGAAACACACATTATGCCTATCCCTGCTAACACCTAGCCAGTTAGCTCGTTCTTCACCTAGCAAACGTCAAATTTATACAGTTTACCGTATTTTACCATTGTTTTGTATTAGAGCAACTATCAGCTAGCTAGTTTCTCAGCTGCACAAGTTGGAATGGGATGGAAAATTGATTTAATTGTTACTGAAAGTTAGGAGCATTTTGGGGGGGAAGGAAAAGCATTTTTCGTTTTTTCAAGCCTATGAAATGACTACATTCATTTCAAGTTCCACACTTTTAGAAGTTGCCTTGTGTTGTTGTGAAGTGGGCACATTTTACACAACCCAGAGCTCATGTTTCTGCTGGAAACATCTGTTCTAGAACTTCTAGTTGAGAGAACTGCAGCAAAATAAAAGACTTGACACTAGGTAAAGGCGACACAGTAGCATTTCAGAACGTGACAGATTTAACAGAGGAAAGACCCACACATGACACACTTTGTGTTGAAACCATGAGTACTCACTGTTGAAGGGGTTATTATTTGTCTGCAGCCTGCAAGTGATGGCCTCAACCACATCCTTCTTCTTCACACACTGTATACCCAGGTTCTGAAAGCTGAGAGAGTCAAAGGACAGTTTAGGTTAATTCATAACATGAGTTCTTTTTGCATTTCATTACTTTTATAGGAGACAGTATTCTAGGGGACCAACACACACTGGTAGCTAATACGATTTTATATATAGATGCACTTTACTCTTTAAAGTTTTGTCAAGTTTTTCTTTTAACTGGATGCGGACGGGGGTGGGGGACAGTTGATGGATGTTACAGATGTTGGTGTCTATTTAAAAATAATAATGCATCATCATTGTGCATCATTGACCACATCCTAAGCCCAGAGGACAGCTGAAGGGAGTGGGCTGGAAGAGGAGGAATACTTGACTTCCAGTGCCCTGCCAACAGATTAATATATTTCAGACATCTGGGAATATAATAAGTGTCTTAATAATGTCAACGTGATAAAAGTAATTTCATTTCTGACAAAAACCTTTTAAGCTCACTGAGAGTTTATTGTTGAAACTCTTTTTTTTTTTTTGGCTTTTTTATTTGATAGCACGCAGTAGAGAGAGGGGGAATGGCACGCAGGAAAAGGCTGCCCGATGCGGGATTCGAACCTCTTTTTTTCATTTCTTGCATTGACCCTTGAGTCGTTTAGTCACAGTTTCTGTTACCATGGTGTTTTATCTCGTGATTTCCAAATTCTTTTGGTATATATGTTATTGTTGCTGCTCCCAATATAACAATAGTGAACACCTCCCTTCGTTCTGGCTGAATGCCTGACAATTTCGAAAAACGAGTCCAGTGAGTGCTCAACTAAAATAAATAAATAAATAAATAAATAAAAGACTTTGTTTATCTACAATGATCAGAGATCTGTTTCCAAACTTTTATACGTACTGCCACCACAATCTTCTAAACATTAGAAATTTCTGATCCTGGCAGCCACGGCAGATTATCTTATTTTTGAGGAATTTTCGTCTGGCTTTGTTTGCAGCACATCACAATGATGAAACAGGGCTTGTTAAGTTATAATGTTCTGTTACATCACTTATTAAATCAAATATGTATCAAATGTCCTCCTATTACAAGTATTTTTCAGAATGATCCCATTTTGTTTGTTTTAACATGTCCTACACATACTTTACTACAATATTGTAAATATTACAGAACTGTCAAATTTAAGTGAAACATGTGCAAAACAAAAGTGGACTTGTTCTTATATGACTGTATTTTTTTGGCTAATAAAAATCTTTCTCATTCAGAACCATGTCAAGTTAGAGGTTAAACCTGCGTCACTCTGTTCTAACCATGTTTTTATCAAAATATCAATATTATTAAGTGACTAAATATTAACGTGTACACTCACTCTCTATCACAACACTGGCAGTGAACTGCAGAACACGCGGTTTGTTTGAATGTCACACTCGTGATGTAGGTAGACAAACAAGATTCTCTCAGGACAAATAGCCTGGTGGAATTATGTAATGTGACATTTAAATATTGTGTAATTAAATGAACCTCATCAGTCATTGCTGCCGGCCACCATTTTTCTTCCCCACTACCAGTTCCTCCTCTTTTAAAGCGCTGTCAGTTTATAATTGTGATGCACACAGGCAATCTCAGCTGGTCATTGTCCAGTCTGTGCTGTTAATGTTTTACTCAACACCAAACCCAAGATGAAAGTGGCAACAGTAAACACGTCATCTCCCACCATTGATGAAGGTTTTTTCTAGGTCAGACTGGAACAAGCACTTCTTTTAGAGACTTCAGTGTAACCGCACTGGCATTACCTCTGGCAAGAAGTCACAATCATCACTTCCTCATGTTTCTGAAAAGTGTGTGGGATTAAAAAAAAAAAGAAAAAAAAATTACCACTAACCTGTGTATTCTCCTCTCCTGCAGGTCAGCCTCGTAATAGCCATGTTTGCAGTCCTTCCCGACAAGTTCATGGGGGTGAGGCTTGTGCGGCGCATTCTTTGTTACCAGGGAGATGCGAACACGTAAGGGGCCGCTGTAATTGTGCACCTGTGGGAGTAAATGAATAATATGAGAAATCTAGGATGGCTGTTTGCTTGGAGTCTGATAGTTACTGGTACAGGTTTGATCTCAACAGTGATGTTTCCTTCCACCGCTACAACGGACTCGCCTGTTGTAAAAGCCCATGTTTGACGAGGCAACAATAAGTCATAAAGTCTTCAACTTCAACAAGGAAGTAAAGGGACTGCAACACTTAACACAGTTCATGTCGTTACCTTTAACTGTCTGTGTTTTTAGAAGAGTGTTACTCGTAACGTTCCATTCTTATCTCATAGCGTGGCGTGCTGGTCACGACAACTTGTCCACCAGAGCGTTTTGGAGTTGATGGATTGTGTATTTGATGAGTTTAATGAAGGGAAACCAAGAAATCCCATTATCCTCCGTAGCATAGCATTGAGAAGCTCACTGCTCTGCTCCGCCGTTCTAAAAATAGCTTGCATCGACAATTAAAGGTAACGAACCTACTCCTAAAACTATAGGGATTATGCCAATGGGCTAATTTGCCAAAATGTTGAACTATCCCTTTAAACCAGCAGAAAATATCGTTTCATATTGATCACTGAACCCTGAATAAAAGCGAATGATGATGAATTTATCCAGTGTCTGTTGCAATTGTTGCCTTTTCTACTGTCAACAGGTTCAACATGCTGATCTCCTCAACTTTCCCTGTGTTCAGTTACATTGTGCAAACTCTTGAGGTTCTTAACAAACACGTTCCTTTTGCTGCAAGAGTTGATTCAACGCTGACCTGTCCCCCAGTGCAGAGAGAAGTCAGGTCGTGCAGAATAGATCACCTTAACTACATTAACCGGATCACAGCTACTCACCTTGATGGCTGGATGAGTCTTAGTGGTGTCGTTGCTCTTCTCTCCAGGGATGCTGCCAGCTGAACGGCCTTCACACTTATACCTGAACCTCATGCCCCTCTGCTTCGGCTGCTCGATGATCTCGATGTAGGGGTTTGCTGTTTGGACTGATGCAAAGGAGGAAGGAAGAGAAGAGGAAGAATATGGTTGAAGTGCAGTGTCGCTTTTGGAAATGCAGATTGTGCAACCGCCTGTACACTCTGCTTTACCTCTATCTGTTAGTCAAACACAAAAATAGCTCTGTCATTGATCACCAGTCCAAACAGTGACGAAATGTTTGCTCATGAAAAACTCTGCGGTCAATACCAGCACTGATTCACGCATAGGCTAACACTGATTTGCGGGAAATAGTGTCCTACCTTGATTGAGCGGGGTCATCCCCCATCCATACACACCTGCGGTGGGCAGAAGACAAGAAAAACAAATTGAAGTCCTTATTCTGAGAGGAAATAGCAGATAACAGTTTATAGCAACGGCAGACAAGAGGGCAGTGGCAGATGACCAAAACCAAAAACTGTTTCAGCACAAATATGTGGTTTAGTATGTGGTTTTGTCATTTGTGGTGTGGTTCCTGGTGGAAAACTCCAACAGTGCAACATCCAAAGAGGTCAAGGGACGCCGCGATGCGAGGACTTCCCAGCTAAATATAATCACCAGCATCATAAACTGCCTGTCAAACGCTGAAGAAATGCAGGGTAAGATCAAACAAAGACAGGCAGGGTGTAATATCAGTATCATATTGCCCATCTGGACATGAGAACGAAGCCTCCATTGTGATTTAAGGACAAGGCAACGCTCTGGTTTCGGGTTCTCCGTAAATGAGTTTGTCTTAGAAACAAGTGAGGTGTGACACATGATCAGGTGATCAGAGTTCCACCCATCAGCCAGCAGGACTTGTTCAATTTGAAAGCATGAGTGGGATTTTTTTCCCAAGTTGTGACAAGCCTGCTTCAGTCCAAACTCATACAATGTAAAGAAAAAGAGGGTTGTTTTGTTTACATAAACATAGATTTTGTCCAATCAGTGCCAACTGATAAGAAGAGCCACTGTTAAAATCCGTATGATGGAGGATTACACTGAATATTATGGATATCATAATGAGATACCAATAATCACCTTGTACCTCAAAGACATGTCTGTCATTCTCACACAGACTGGGTATAAATGAATATGAAAGTGAATGTGACCATAAAACCATTGTCTGTATTCATATCAGAACACAGCTGTAACATCTGGGGCAGCTGGGTGAGTCACTGTTGCTCTAATTACCCAGAGAGTCTGTGATGCCTTGCATTGTTGACTTGTGAAATGACTGTATCTTAATGTATCAACTCCTCCTCATGTTATCGACATGAAAACATTTTTGTTTCACTCTATTAACTTTCACTTATATACTCTATTTATTTTCCCTAAAACAAACTAAACTATTATTTTAACTTTTTTTTTTTTAAAGAGGTGAAATGTCATGTAACGTGATACACTTTCTTTTACCCACAGAAAAACATATCTCACTTCACTTCTTATAAACAACTGTCTACGTAATTTCCATAACTCCAATCCACTAAAAAACTGAGGTGGGCGGCTGCTAGTTGCGTGGGCCGTGACTGCAAACTGATAGCTAATGTCTTTAGCCGAACCGAATATGTTTTCACAATGACGACAAAGTTTTTTAAAGGCGCCTGTGAACAGCGTACTTCCCAGTACAGTGCTATACAGACACATTACAGAACCATTACATTTCCATTTTTGCTGTAGGTCTGGCACCTCAGGGCGGTATAGAAACCCATGAGGTGAACGCACACGTCAGGCCTCTTGGCAGCTCGGCTCGGTTTAGTCCACCCGTGCCAGGGACGTAAGTTAGCGACCGGTGGGTTAACACAGGAGCTCTGACAACAGGTAGGTTAAAAGACGGTAAACGCGCCTTTAGGACGTTAGTTAGTTGCCTTGCAGTCCGGGAGCGGCAGACTCCTCCTGTTAGCATTAAGCAGCAGCGGGGCTTTCCCCTGTGCGCAAAACAACTCCCTGTACAGTTTCACCTCCACAATCTGAGCTGAGTAAACAGCTCCAACAAACACACGCGGAGACTCACCATCCATGACTGTGGCCCGGTCACGCTGAAGCTTCTCCCGCCGCAACCCAGTTTACCGCTTGTTCGGTTGTTGTTGTTTTAGTCTGATAGAAGACGGCGCAAAACACGACACAAGAAGAGTCAGAAAAGTTGAGCCCAGAGCTGCTGCTGTCGCGTCCCTGGCTCCACCTACAGCTGTGTACAACACTGTTCTGTAAAGCTACACGCAGGTACAACGCTCACTTCCGGTTAGAACACCAGCACAAACAACCGCAATTGCAATGTGATAGATAGATAGATAGATAGATAGATAGATAGATAGATAGATAGATAGATAGATAGATAGATAGATAGATAGATAGATAGATAGATAGATAGATAGATAGATAGATAGATAGATAGATAGATAGATAGATAGATAGATAGTAAAACAGGACAACACAGGTCACAGGACAGGACAACAAGTATAGCCTAATAAAAAATAAAACAGAGCTAAAGAATGGGTTTAATTTTCTGAATGAGGAAAAGTGAATTTACTGTCCCATCTCAAGACAACAAAATGTTATGAATAGGTCTCTTAATTATGCCGTTGTACACTAGCCAGATACAACGCATATTGAAAAACTTATAGTCCTTGAAAAAAATATATGTTATTTTATGACTTGTGTATAAAACTTGCAGCATTCAAGATTTCCAAGTAAATATTAGGGCCAGGGAAGGTTAACCACCCCCTTTCTATTATATAACATTATATGCTGCGTTGTGTTAGAGTATTTTGGACTCCAGTGACATTGCCGTATTTTTTATTTTAATTTACTTTGGGGTACTTCTGCCCAAATGTGTGCTATTATTTTGAAAAGGTAATGATTAAAGTCCAGTGTTTCCTCTGTTATGCTCTCGCTAACTTGACAAAGTTGCACCCGTTTTTCGACTGCATTGCAACCTCACCACCCACTCCAAACAGTGCGGAAATACCCAGATGACGGACTTGAAAGGAACAGAAAAGTAAGTTGTGAGTGGGAGAGGCAATAACATAACTTTTGGCTTTAGTCATAACCTGGAAGAGAGTTTTAGACCGGATCCCTCTGTCAGCAGTTTATCTTCGCGGTTCACTGTTGTAAACAGATCTGTTAGTGGAAAAATCCACTTATAATTGTACTTTCTAATGTTTTTATGTTGTTGTTTTTTTTAATTTTTAATTTTTATTCACACATATTTCAAATTGCCATTCAGCTGATGGCCCACGTCAAAATACCAGACTTCCATATGGGCAAAGTGGTGGCAGTAGGCCTACTATTATGTTAATGTTAATTATTTTCATTTGTCCAGATAAAGACAATTTAATTCTGTGTTGATGAAATATTTGTTCCAACAAATTCCTACATAATCTGACCAGGAGAGGGCGCCGCAGGTGCAGAAATCAGAATCTGCTGTGAGCGACTCTTTGGTATTTTCTGACCTGCCCAGAATTTTGTTCATCTACATCAAGTTCAGTTGTATGTCGATAAAACTGTCTCATGAATGCATTTATATCTGTGAAGAAGCTAGACTACCTATTGTGATTGCAAACGTAGTTTTCAACTGATAATGGCTATTATTGGCTATTATTATTAGGCTATCATCATCATCATCATCATCATCTTATTATCATTATTGTTGTTGTTGTTGTTGTTGTTATTATTATTATGTAGCCTAATAGTATTATTTTAGTTTATCAGTAGCCTATAATAACTTGTTGCGTGGACCCTGCTGGCCATACTGATGCTTTCAAATGTCGTCGGAAATGCGATGCGTTAGCTATTCCTCTGGGTGTCACTTGACATTGGGATTTATTTACCCTGTTTATATCAGGTGCATTGCGTCGTTGCTGTTTTACTCCAGAGACATTCACGTTTAAATATGTGATTGATTTTATTAGTGTATTCTCAATATTAATCATTTAGGGAGAAAAATATCGTTTTCCATCATTTCATCACTTTTAAATAAATGCATATATTTATTTCAGGATATCAACCTGAAAGCTAACTTATGCCTTTGAAAGCAGCATTGCTTTAGGCTGTAGATCGTAAATTCAATCCGGCTGCAAAATTCGATTTAAAGCTTCGAAAGGAATCTATAACAATTGATCTTTAATCAAGATTCTTTGTAGAACTATTCAAGACACTATCTCAAATACACTCTCAAAGTTCCCATCTAAAAACTTTCATTTCCCTTCCATCTCTGTGATAGGAGTTAGAGTGTCCGCGACGTACTTGAAGGCAGCATACTAGTCGTACATGGGAGGCCCGTGAATGGGAGGAGGTTGGCGGTGCGTTTCAGTGCAGTGAGGCGGTGCCTTCCTTCCCTGCCTGCTCCAGACTGCGGCGGGCAGAGCTGTTCGGTACAGAAATGGCGGAGGGGGAGTTGGACGTCGACTCGCTGATTTCCAGGCTTTTAGAGGGTGAGTCAACAACCTTTCTGTGTTTATGTAGTCGCGGTGTTTACGACTTTAGCTCTGAAGTGTGACTGAGGTTTGGTTTTAAAGCGAGTTGTTGAGATAAAGGGGCAGCTTTAGTTGCTAGCGTAGCCCGGGTTGGAGTCTACAGGACTGGTCCCGACTGACGGTAATACGAATCACAGGCACACATTTAGTCAGCCGCCGCCTCTTTCCTTTGGCTTTTTGTTTTAGATTAACTTATAATTATTACACATCTGTGACACTGGAGAGTTTTCACAAATTCACTTTTAAGTTTAAAAGTGTGGGTTGAAGGTTCAGTAATAAGAAAGTTGTAGCCGGAGGACTGTTGATTGTTGTCTTCAGACAGACCAAACCTGAAACTGAAGCAGTTTATTGTTGATTAAATGTTGCAACGCTTGTATTACATCACTGATGGTGTCATCACTTTGGCACACAGCATACAAAACACTAGCTAAGTTGCGTTTACCATTCAAAACCTCAATCATAGAAACGCTTTGACCACTCTAAAGTCCACTAGCTTTTCACATGAAAATAGACTGGGAGAGGCGGTAGCCTGTGGCACATACCACTCACTAAAGTTCACTTTTCCCTTCCAACCGTGTGTAGCTTGGTAAATCAAGTGTGCCGAAAATTACAACACAACAGTGTTGTGTGTAACGAACTCTAAAATCCTCTCAACGAAATATCTTTACGTTAGAAAAAGAAAAAAATTACAATTTCCAAATTGAATTTGGCGTAGGGATATCTTACAACGAGTGATGGGAGGAGGGGGGGGGGTCCTAATAATAATGCATCGGCATGTCTGATCATTTCCTATGATTTTTAAATTGGTAGCTGCCATCTTTCTTTCTCTTGGTACACTGGGGTGTTTTCAACAATAACAACACAACAGAAAAGTCATCTCTGGCAAATCTATGAAAAGAACATTAGGTGTAGTCTCATTAACATATGGCAATTCTCTCAGAGGCTGAGCATGTAATATACACAGTTATAGTGACTTGGTCATCTGTTATTAATGTAGTTCATGTGTTAGGAGTTAAATCATTGAGTATTAACAAGTGTAAGGTTTTCTTTAAGGGAGGAAGGTATTTAGGATGACGACTACTGACTAAAGGGTATCTCTAGGCTACCAGACATACAGTAGACTATGTGTATGTACATAGACATACACATATGTGTTGTACCTGTACAGTGAGCCATCAGTCATTGTTGCACATACCTGTTTGAATGAGCCTGTACATGGCAGAGTTCTCCACGGTTCTGCTCTACGTGTGTTGGACGTAGCACCGATCCACTTGTCCCATCTCGTAGCGGTCCATTGTCCTCGTGAACAAGAAGATCTCATGGATGAATTCCTTCACTTGGGGTAGCAGCTGTCTAGTGTCTACAGATGTGAGGTTTTTTTTTTTAGAAGATATCAGATTGTGGCTACAGGAAGTAAGCCGTTACACTTGTACTCTCTGAACTGCATGCACCCACCACCACAACTAAATTGTCAACCTGTGGGATGAAATCAAAAGTTAGCCTATGTGTTAGGGGAATCTTATCAAAGAGTCCCACAAGCATAATATCAGTTCTTTTGCCCACATTGCACAAAAATTGTTGCTTTGGTTGTTAAAGCAAGAACTCGCACGAAAAACTTTTCTTTAACAGAGGGTTAGCGTTAGTTTTCCTACAATTTATATTTTTTAAATTGTCATATATCACTTTTATTACAATATTATAAACAACTCAATCATAACCCTTGCACCCTGATCAGTGCATGCTTTGTGTTTGCTTTGTGGCTGACAATTCTGCACCTAAGTAACCTCTGTACTTTCGAAGAAATCCGCCTTGTTGCTCCTGCACCTTTGTTATGTGTTGGGTAGCGCTGGATGACTTTCTTTGTCAGTGCAAAATAAGGGATCCTGATACTGTTTTTGTCTTACGCTGTCTCTGTCTTCTGTTTCTTCAGTCAACATGTAGCCAGCTGAGGCTTTTGTGAACAAACATCACAATCACAATCAATCGACTCACAACACAGATTCAGCGTGTTGAAAATCCCACAGTCAGAAACGTGCAGTTTGTCAACAGATGCTAATGATCGGTATGTCAGTATAACTTTATAATCTGGATTGATTGGGACTAATTACATAATAATGCATGCATATTTACTCTGTGTGCAAGTATCAACTGTACAGTAACACAGCTGTGTGAGCCTGTATTGACAGCTGGGCAGGACTAAACAGGCTGGCTGCCTATTTAGTTTTTTTCTTCTTTAAATGCAACGACTAGGAAACTTCACTGGAGGAAATCGGAGAGATCAGGCCGTAAGGGTTTCCAGATGTGAGCCGTGAATATGTCCAAACATCCATCTCCTTTAAGCTACTGCTGCTAGTTTGTATCCGTCTGGGTCTTTTTGGTAAATGCTGTTTTTTTGGATTATCTGAGTTGATATTGACAGTTTTGGCATGAGAGGATTTTGAAGTTGTCTTGGTGGTCGGTCTGCTTACAGCCTTTTCTCCTGCTCCAAACTGAAATTACTCATTCGCTGATGTCGTTTCATCTCGCACATTACATTTAGTCAAATTAATACCAGATGCTCATGATCTGAAAATGTAATGAGCTTTTAGTTTGAAAATGATTTTTATTCCAATCTAAGTCAGTCCACATTTTCCACCACTATTTTCAGCAACAACAGTAAAGGAATAAACCAACATGTTAATTTTCCAAATGGAAAATGTCCTGTCCAGTACTTGACCTAAACAAAAAGTTTAGTTTATGTTGCATAATTGCAATTATGTTAGCAGATACCGCGATATGCCGTTGTAGTTGGAATGGT
Organism: Decapterus maruadsi; assembly: GCA_030347415.2. Lineage (NCBI taxonomy): Eukaryota > Metazoa > Chordata > Actinopteri > Carangiformes > Carangidae > Decapterus > Decapterus maruadsi. Next base: position 15,027,834 of record CM064898.1, on the reverse strand, counting down.
TGTTTTTGTGTTTTTACTAAACAACAGCACAAAAGCAGAAATCCAAGACTTCTAAAACAAGCTTAGCTTGACCTAGCCTCATCAGTGAGTCCATCCTAGCTTAATCTGTATGTTAGCTAAACCAGGATGATGGGATGTGTACACCCACTAGGCTACTTTCTTAAATAGACCAATGACACAGTATCGATCACTGATGCAGAAATGGAAAAGATGTTCACCGCATACTTTTCACCGGGTAAGCAGCAGCTCCCGCTGGAAGCATATGTGCAAACATTATTTCCAAATAAGGTAATCCAGCTGTTGTCAAGATAGAGAAAAAGGCAGACAGTCAATAATGGACTTGCTGAATGTGTACGTTGTCAAAAATATCAAGCTCTCAAGCCATTGCCCCATTGAAACATAACAATTAGAACTCAAGGAGTCACTTGACATTTTTCCAGGTTCACGGTTGTAGCCTACACTGAGGTGGTGAGCAGTGTAAATTATAAAAAAGATTTTCACGAATAAATGATATGCAGAACAAACATGACTGGGCAAAAGAAGACCTGACAAGTCATATAGGCTATAATAACAGGAAACACAAATCTGATGGTGCTGCAAACAGTGCCTTTACTCTAATGTTCTGCATCTCCATACATGATGAACATGCCACTCGCAAAATAACTAACGCCACACAGACCATCAGTGGGATGATGAGAGCGTGGCTCTGGGCGGTGGAGTGATGTTATCTTGGGTCCCAGTGGTCTGCACAATGCCACACATGCCTTCACAAGAAAATCTCTATCTCTTGTACAAGTAGTCATCAGGAAATGTTCGAGGGTCCGTCTGTCCTGTCCCAAAAAACTCTCACATGGAAAGTCCTCCTCACTACGAGTGCCTCCTCTACGAGGTTGTGCAAACAAGGCCCTGCCATTGTGAAGAAAGACGACACACATGAATAGGCCCTTATACATCCACTTCATCACTGGCTTCCCTGAAACCACCTTTGCAACATCATCAGTCAGTTTTCTTAAAAACTGCTGTAAGCTATTCACCAAACCAGCAGTGACCAGCGATCTTCATAGATAACTAACTAATACTGTCACATGAAACAATTCAACCTTCTTCGATGAATGATGGTGTATCTGTGGTATTTTAATAGATGATAATTAAAATGAATAATTAAGTATTGACTCCCATGAATACACATTTATTCATGACCGGGGGGGCAGCTGACTGAATGAACGCAACACAGGATTAGTTAAGCCTGACTGTTAGCCTGATCAGGAACAGGCTTGCTGGTAAAAAACATTGCCACTTCATTGGGTTTTCCACAAGTGAGTCTGTCTAAAAAACTAGAAAATCCCGACTTAATCCACTATCCAGGTTTAATGCAACTGCCCAAATACTGGCTCAAAAGACGATTTCTGATCTGAGGTGCTACAACTTTAATGACCACATCTGTATGGAAAAAATATTGAGTACATTTACAGTAGGATGGCTGTGACAGGAACAAATATGAACTTTTTGAATTAGAAAGATGTGATAATCAGATCCTGTAACTCTGCAGCATAGCAGGCAATCAAACTGTATCATATCAGGTGGCCGGAGCTGACTGGTGGATATTTTCTGTTATATAAGAGCATCAAAGGCAAAGTGACATTAGGCTAACACAAACAGACATATTTGGGCCATACAATACAAATGCACACTCAGACTGTCAGTGGTGTCTGTGTTTTCTTTTTGTATGGGCTGCATTTTATTTTCAGACGTGACCTTTAGATGACATGAAGACCTCTCAGTGGCTTTTCTTTACTTTTACACGCCTGGATATTCCTTGTTTTAGTTTGCTCCACCAGATCACATCTGCAGCCCGCTTTTATGTAGAGGTTTGCTTTAGCGGCCTGTCAGAGGGTTTCTCCTGTCATCCAGCTCAAAAGGCTCAGGGTTGTTTTCATTCATTTCCATTTGCCACACCGGGGATTCATTTCTTCCTCTCTGCAACAATACAGGCTCATTTTCCCTCAGGTAGGAGAGGATTTCCTTTACTGTTTCCACCGCTGAAGAGTTGGTTTCTTCAGAGAGCTCCTGTTCCAACCAGGAACCTACATACTCCGGCACAGACACAGACGTGTACATGGAGAACTCTCTGATCTCTTATTAAATGTCAGCAGGCCCAGCTGTCCCTGGTAGAAATGAACCTACCCTTTTAGTAACACACACACACACATACACACACAGGGGGTACAGTGTAAAAAGGGGAATGCTGTAATACAGTAGACTTTCCGCTACGCTGTTCTTTTTCCACCGTCTTGTTTGATGTAGGGATCACACCTGACAAGGAGGATTTGCACAGGCTTTTCTGTGTTAGACTAAGGATTTATCAAAGACAAAAAAGTTGTAATCAAATCAATGTCACCTTGTTATCTTGATAATAGGTTTTATATCGCGATCAATCTTGAAGATATCCATGATCTTCTTTTCAAAGAGATTGTGACATTTTACCATTTGACCGTAATAACATGGATCTATGCTACGTTTACAAACCAACAGACCAACATCAGCTGATAGATGACTGTGCTGACTGGCCAAATGACATCATCTGCTCTCAGCAGGTGTCTTTTATGCACAACGTATTAGAGATACAATTTAGGATCCATTCAGTGCTGATAATTAATCAATACCACTTTAATAACAATACCATGCATTATATTGCATGTTATAGAGTCTGCCAGTAAAACCAAGAGCTCTGTTAGCGCTTTTAGCACTTCCGGTTCCCTCATCTGAAAGGCAGTGAATTTCTTTTGAATGGGATTTTGGTAAAATACCTCAAATGAGGTCTGTGGTTAACAAAAGCTAAAGAGTTTCAGGTTGTGATCTAGGAAATAAAACATGTCACCTACTTGTGAATTCTGAAGCGTTTACGTGTCGTAAAAAGGCGGTTGCTGGCGGTTGCTAACACGTTGCCCAATGTGACTACACGTCATCAACCCCAACAGGCCAGAGTGTTCTTATTGATGTTATTTATGGCTCCTCAACAAGTAAAAACAGTCCCACTCCCCACTAGACAATGTTTTATCATAAACTTGTGTTCTAATCACAGAGCTGATTTTCTGACATCATCCAAAACAAAATGCAGAAATCCCTTTCACTCTCTTTTCCAGGAACCAGCGCCATATTAAAGTTCTGGGTTTTGACATCAGCCCTGGCACACTCTATTGAACATCAGTATAAAATAAACAGTGAAAATGTGCCAGATTGTAGCAAATACAAGTAAAGGACAATTCCTGTGTTTGCGTAAAACAGTTTGTGGAAAACTTTTAGATGAAAAGTAGTGGATGAGCTTCATTTTCACGTATAGCAGACACACAGATATGATGCACGTGTCCTTCAGCAGTTGTCTGGTGAAGGGGTTGAGAGGCGTTGTTGTCTAGCCGACAGGCTAAACCTGATCGACTGACAACATGGTTAACAATCATGGAAGGCTCCTCTGGAAGGCGGCCTGGCTGTGCAGGTTTCTGCCCTCTCTGGTTTCGTTTGTCACAGTGAATACAATGACTTGTCACTCGCTGTCGTGTGACGTATCTTGTGAGTCACAGTTATCAGCAAAGCAGCACAATGGCTTATAGATATCCTCACCAAAGCCATTTGTCTGCATGAATAAAGTTGCATTTGTATTTGTGGATGTTGATATTTTGGAGTCAGTGTGTTTGTATGTTAAGCGTGCGTCACACACTTGTTAAGTCCCGTCACCGATAGTGATGCTTGATAGGATGGACCAAGCTGATGGCCTTTGTTGTAAAAGAGGCTGAACGTATGTTACAACAAAGATGTTTCAAATCCACTGGCGTCTAATGCAAAGTGTGTAGTTGTTTAATAAGTATTTAATAGGCAGGTAGGTGTGGACTCACTGGGGTGTGATGTCCCGTCTCATCTCACAGTGCTGCGCCACACTGTGGGAAATTAATCATCTGCTGTTTCCGAACAACTCTCAGTAGCATGTTTCAGATTTCACAGCACAGCCACAACAGTTTGTTACAGCGTGTCTGACGCTGACGCGGCATTTTTCACCGTGTTCATAGAAATCCCTCGCTCGTCCCTACACGCTGGACAGCAGCGCCACTGTGTTTGCAGTTTGTTCTCAGACAACCTTGTGTTTTTCTGTTTGTTTATAATGTCTCCCCACCTAGGCCTGCCTCCTCCCCCTCCTCCTCCTCCTCCTCCTCCTCTTCGTCGCTGTTTACTGCAACTGTGTCTATGTGCTGTGATTCAGCAAAGCAGCTCCAGCTTTCCCAGCGTTCCCATGCTTAAGCCCACACTGGGCCAGGCTTTAGCGACAACAAGCCCTCTGTCTGGCCTGCCAGCACAGGTGGCCCGTAGGCTTTATGTGGCAGCATCAACAACACAGCTCTATACATCAGCCAGCGAGAGAGGAGAGGCAGGCACCATGGAAAAGTTGCATTTTGGACTCATTCTATCATTTTTTTTGTTTTTTTATGGGCAGAAATGCCGGCCAGGTTGTAACCCAGTACGGGTACATAAAATCTCTGTTTAGGGCTGGGTCCAGCTGGTGTTTGTCGCTGACTGTTGAGCTGCAAAGTTTGGATATTCTGCATTCACTGCAGGCCAACTATTTATTTTCATTTATGCAAGAAAGGTGTGGTTCTGGTCAAGAATAGAGACTTTATCATCATGCAACAACAGTTTGCATGTGTAATTAGTGAGGTAGGTGTTTGACTGCAGGATTAATGGATCTGAAGTAGCAAACAAAAACCCTGCAGACTTTGTAACTCACAAAACTTGAATTTGCATTGTTTCCATCAGAGTTCTTTGCTACGTCTTCTTAGCTGTGAGTTTTTATCACAGTGAAAACATGCAACCCGAAGCTGTAGGGGGAAAGAAGCGACCAAAACGGAGAAAGTGACCGATTTGCATAGTTTACCTTTAAAAGGCAGCTCATTGGTAAAGTTATATTAAAGGGATATTTCAACATTTTGGCAAATTAGCATATAGTCTTAGCAGTAAGTTCATTACCTTTAGTTGTCGCTGCATGGTTTTTCCACATTAACCTCATCAAACTCATCAAATACACAATCCATCAACTCCAAAACACTCTGGTGGACAAGTTGTGACCTGCACATTCACCGCCCTATGAAATAATGACGTATAATTATGTAACATTACGACACATGAAGCAAATACTCAGAACTACTTGCTTTGAAATCAGTCCGCCTGGCAGCCATGTCTGAAATGTAGTTCCGGCTATGCACTTGCCTTGAAAACAACTCTGTCTCATAACGTTCTGTTATTACCTCATAGCGTGGTGAATGTGCAGGTCACAACTTGTCCACCAGAGCGTTTTGGAGTTGATGGATTGTGTATTTGATGAGTTTGATGAGAGAAAGCCATATGCCTCTGTTGCGTTAGCTTAGCCCCGCCAATCTAAAAACAGTTTGCACCGACAATTACAGGTATCGAACCTACCCCTAAGACTAGTGATTATGGCAATGGGCTTATTAGCCAAAATGTTGAAATATCCCTTTAAATTATTTCAACTTGATCTACATTACTATTCCAAAGGGGGAAAAAAACTTTAGCAATGCTCCATCATGTTCTGCACCCTGTTATAATGCTAATCTCTAAACCAATAACCACGCCTAGAGATTATTTGCATTGATAATCTTAGCTGTAATGTGTTTTCTTAACAAACAAGTTCTTTTCAGGGATTATTTACTAAATCAACAAAATTCAAATTCAGAAATTTCTTGAAGTGACTTTGCTGAACAGTAGCTAGCTACTACGGCTGTCAATGGTTATTTGAGGATAATAACAGACACTAAAGATGTGTAGATTTTGACACCATTGCCGTCCGTCCACAAGAAACTGGACGTCCCATGTAAAGCTGTAGCAGTGAATAATCTTGTTTTAACTTGGAGCATACCAGAGATGTTCACAAGTCTTTTTTTACAAGTCCAAGTCAAGTCTCAAGTCTTTGGTCACGAGTCCAAGTCAAGTCTCAAGTCTTTGTGGGGTGAGACTTCATCAAGTCTCAAGTCTTTGGTCACAAGTCCAAGTCAAGTCTCAAGTCTCTATGAGCTTCTATCATCTGCTGCTATCCGGTCTACTAAGAATACTGCCCAGCTATATCTAAGAAATTCAAAGCATTTACTGTATTATTATCACTCCTTTATCTATTAGCATACAGTATCAGTACTGATTTAGTTGTTTGTTATATGATCACTTTAAACAGGCCATTGTAATGTAATATGAAGAAAACAAATAAATGCTTTCCTTTAAAGGAAACTGTATTTGTCCAACATGAACATACAGTACAAGTACAGTTACAGAATTTTGTATATCAAAAAAAGCAAAACTGTTGCTGTCATATTATCTGAATACTGAATACTGTCTATAAACTCTTTAAAAAATAAACAGATAAACCGTCTCTGGCGACGCACATAGGGCACAGAGATAGGGCAGTGATCCTAAGTCAATTCAACTAAGTTTGTCCAAGTGGAGTTGCCGTACGTGGCTGTTACAAATCGGGTAGCGTCGCAGATCGGGTAGTGACCATAGGTATATACACGTGTATATCTATGGTAGTGACATGCATCGCTACCATCCTTCGCGGCCTCCCGTATCCCAAGATGCTTTGATTGTGTTATTTGATGAGTTCTTTGCAGACGGTCAGAGCGATAGAAAACAGATAGGACTCCGTTGTTCAAAGATGGTTCGACTTCCGGGTCATGGAGCCCTCAATAGTTCCAAACATTCCTCCCGTGGCGCTGGAATGGCTGCACAGCAAAAACAGCTTTGAAATACCGACCAATTTTAAGTCGTAAAGTGGTAATAATCTTTGCTATGTACAGTAACTATGCTGACTTAACAAAATAAAATTTATAAGACTGATCGGTTCCTTAAAAAACATGTATTTATTTACGGTAAGATGATGATTTCAGTCCCAAAGGTAGTCCTGCTCACTTTTCATTCAAACAAACTAATGCCACTGCCACAGTTGTTATATTTAATCAATGAGACCAACATTAATCTCCTACAAAGAGTTTAACCAGCCATTGTAAACGTCTGAAAGCGTGCGGATACGTTACTTGGCTCCTTATCTACATTACTCTGCACTCCTCCCAAACAAATGCCGATGCAAACTGACCCCAATTAAACTGTGACTTTCTATGAAAAAATATTATGCTCCATAAAGCCAGCATCAAAACAGTTTTTATCTTTACTGCTATGGCTGTTGGTTGTTATAATGCTACTGTTCTCTATGAGATTTTACATATACATTAGCATTAAGCTAGCTGGCTTTATGTTGAGTTGTGATACTGGCTGTGTGCGTTTTGAACGTTGTTTGAAACTATGTGGGTTTGATTGAAATCTTTGATGCTATTCCCGCTTAATATATTGCTTTACTCTCTTTTTATATTTTACGTATGCCATTTTTACTGTAGGGCAGGCTAATCTTCAATTTCAAATAAAACCTTGAAGCAAAAAGATTTTGCCTTTTGTTTAAAAACTGACATAGATAATTCAGTAACAGTTGTGAATATAGCTTTCACGGTTTAACATTTTCGTCCAAAAGCAAGTTTATTACTGTCTGTCCCATAGAAGAACATGACAGTGGCAGCCTAGTTTGGAACTGAAACAGTAGCCACTCTGTTTTTCTATCGCTCTGGCCACGGTGAACCGGCTCTGACTGTCAATGGCTTAATTTGAGCAAAGCACTTGACTCAAATAATTAAAAAAAACAACAACTATGAAACCGTATCACTCTGCTCTTTATTCTCTATTCAATTAGCCTCCCCCTGGCTGCTGTTCAATAGTTTGTTTATCAGTAGCCTATATTAATGATAACTGCCCGTCCACAGGAAACAGACCCTGAATTGGGACACAGCTATTGATTGTTCACGAGTCCCAAAACACAGTCCGAGTCGAGTCAGAAAGTCCAAGTCAAGTTAAAGTCTCTTTTAACTTGGAGCATACAGTCCCCATCTCTGGAGCATACAATCATATGGTCCAGACTTTCTTTTTTTACCATTTAATTAGTGTTTGGTGTGAGAGGTGGAGGCAGGTCTGAGGAATCAGCCAGATGACTATGATTTGTCAGTGTCTCTCATGTCTGCCTATTATGCATGATGGCAATAAGATACCCCCAGCCGAGAGCCAGAGATTACCTGCATGTATACGAGCAGTTGATAATGTACCATACGGCCCATCGGCTCTTGGCGGTCGGAGTCACCCTGCTTGTTTTGGTCGGACATGGAGGAGCGCTGCTGTTGTGCGTGGTGCTCAGGCTGCTGGCATGGCACTCTGTTATGGAAACAACAATGGTGGAGCCTGTGCGATGGGGAACGTTCACCCCCTGGCACCAAATGTGGCACAGAGCTCGCCCCTGCTTTTCAGCTGTCCAGCTAGGCTTTCCGACCCCCCCCTCTCCATCTATAAACTCCCTAGTCTTCAGTCTCTCCCTGCATTTCTCTCATCCCACCCCCCCTCCTTTCTCCTTCTCTCCCACTTTGTGCATCGAGAGCTGTTTATTTCTCCCCCAGTCTCTCCTCTCAATTTCATCCTTTCTTCGGCCCCACAAAGACATCCATTCATCCGTGGCACTTAAAGACGAACAAAATGTCCTCTGAAAATGCAAAAGCCCCGCACAGAAATGCCATCGCAGTCAGGATTTCTGCCTTAAGATTGGCTCCCGCTCTCCTCGCCAGAGTTACTTTGTGTCCCTCGTTCACTGAAGGGGGTCACTGTTTTCCATTGCCCCTGTGTGGGAGAGGGTTAGATGGAGTAGTGAAGGGGAGCTGCTGGACCCGTGCCCGGCTGGAAAGAATGGCAGAATGGAGGTGGCAAGCTAAAAAAAAAAAAAAAAGGTCTGATGGGGCATCTTTATTGGAGCTGTGAGCTGCAGCTGGGAGTGAAACATGCACAGTCATACCTGCTGAAACATTCATGGCTCTGCTAAGCTTGACCAGATCGTTTCATGAATGCTACCGAAAATGAAAAAGAAATCATTTTTGCTGAGCTTGGCGATTTCCAGTCCAGAAAATATTTAAGCTGCACTAATCAATATTTCATATGAACAATGGGGAGGACACCTCTGTGTATTGTGAAGGGTGTTGCGCATAGTGATGAACACACAGAGAACTTTCTCCTGACTTTGCCCCGCCCCGCATTCATTGTTTTGGTTTTACTGCTCACACAACTAATGTTTTATTTCAGCCACGTCGCCTTCGTCAACTCTGTTCCCAGCTCCCGTGGGCAGCTGTTTTAATCACAAAAGCATAAAACCCACTAAATGTGACAATCTATGAGCAGCTAGATCCAGATATTTCTCTTGATCTATGGAGACCAAAAACGAGCTACAAGTAGTGGGAGTGATGGACGTAAATGAACCATAACGTGTTAGTCTGCTGCCACAAAGACACATTATGCCAGTATAGTCGGAGTGTTGGTGGTTTTTTTAGTTATTGTGCCTTTTTATTTTACAAATGACAACATGATGAAGACAAACACAACAGAATTGTGCTGCGGTTGTTGCAGTTACATGGTGGACATCTTAGACCAGTGCTTCTCAAACTTCTTCCCATCAAATTAGACCACAGGCCCCTCACAGATTGGAGCTGGCTCATTAGAGAAAGTGTTTGAAAAACATTCTGGAAACTGTAGTTCTGTAAATGTGCTACTAATGGATAGAATTGCCATAAAAATGTATTATCTGTAAAAAGCTTGTTTACATCTCTTAAAGGTATAATATGTAGGAATAACCCCCCATATCGAAACGTATTCTTGATGTTGCATTCACGTGAAATCGGGCAGACGTCAGACAGACAGACGCTGCATGTAACAGGTTAAACGAGCGTCTGTGTAAACAAGTGATCCGCCAGCATGAGGCAAAACAATACAGGCGTGACAATATGTTGTCATGGTGATGTCATATTGTTTACCTGACCCATGTTTTACCGTCTTTCTCTCGTCGAGTAAAATGACATCCGGTTGGTTTGCCGACGGCCGTCTGTCTGACTGCACCTGAATGCAACATCAGTGCCTCCGTCCTTCCTCACACTACACAGTGGTGACAGTTTTAACAGGCGCTACCTGGAAAACTTTCTCCCCGGGCCGACAGCTCCGCTGAGTTTCCGTGGTTACCTACAGTCACGCTGCTACTAAACATGAAAAATGGAGATGCAACATGGCAGCCCGCTTATGTATTTGTAACGACTTGTAACAACTCATTCAAAGGTACAAGAAAGCTTTCATTTGTATGTGGGTGAGATGAAAGCAATATTTGATTTTTGCTAATAAAAAGCCAAATAAGTTACATACTGTGGCTTTAAAGCAAAGTTGTGAAAAAGTCTGATTTTGATATCTACACTAAAACATTTTTGTTTTAGAATTAAAAATAGAGACTTTGCGAAAAAAAAAAATAGTATGATGCTCTGTAAAGACATTAAAACATACTGAGTGGTCTGGATCTCAGCAGAAATGAATACAGCTTTAATTGTAAAGCTTTTCATTGTAGCGCACACAAAGGGACAGAGCAGCGTGCCAACAGCTCAAGAGTTGAAGAATTGACTTGTAGGGGTCAGTGTCACTGTCAGCCCTATTTTTAAGCTCCCTGGCATTGCGCTGACATCAGTCTGTGTTTTCTTGTTGATGTGAATCGACTTGCACAGCTGACAGCCCTTTACATTGTTGTGGACCTCCACTCAGTGATGGAGCCCTGGCCCGTGCCTGGCTAGTCTTGTTTCTCCATCACATACACAACACCACAGACTTTAAGCACTCCCTCCTCGTCCCGCCTGACAAGCCTACTTCCTCCTTCCTCTATACACTAGCGCCCATATATGGTAATGCTGTGAAGAGGCGATCTGTCTGTAATTCACTTATCTTTGACTCTCTCTCTAAGGCGCTCTGTTCAAGCCAGCTCTGCTCTTTTAAATGAATGGAAAAATAGTTGACCTCTTTGACCCCTAGCAAGGAGTTTGCAACGGGTGGAGCAAAGGGACTGATGACTGAAAACAACTGCTTTTAGAATTAGAAAAGCACCTTTCTTTCAGAGGACTCCATGTTTTTATTCTCCTGCTTTTTGACTGGCAGCTTGGAGCAAAACAAGCTGCAGGGAATAAAAAGTAAACCCCCGTTCCCTGCGACATGCTGGGTTGGTCTTTCAACTAACTTTTACTCAGTCACTCATAGTTTGCCTGTGTGCTCACCCAGTGTGTCACGCTCTGTGCTGTCTGTGTGTTGGCAGCTCCGGTGTGGTTCAACACGCAGCATAATGGTTGGGTTGGGCAGTAACCAAGTCATCCTCCCCAAGTATTTCGTGAATTTAGTTGCCGAGCGCCTGTCGGCCGGACTTCAGGGAGCAGCGGCGCATTTTTGCCTCCAGACATCAAACGGTGGAACAAAGGTTAGAGAGCAGCAGTGTTTGAGTGGAGTGTGTTCAGGCGTCTCTCAGAGGACGGGTCGATGAGTTAAGGAAGATGAAGAAAGACAAGATGACACTGCATTTATATCGTTATTTTATGGTGCGGCTTTTTCTTGTCTTACTTATAACTAATGAAATATATAGCCTATTGTATATGATTTTACGCTTGTAGTCCAGTAATCTAACGCAGCCAGTGACTCTGATGATTGTGTAGGTATAATGATTAATTGAGGGGATCATCAACAGGTTAATTGATTATAAATGTGTCAGCAAGTTCTAAATATTTAGGGAGTGTAACAAAGATGATCAGTATTGACTGATCTGCCTATTACGCATCATGATTAGGAAATAATGACAGACCGTCTGTTCTGAGACACTCTGATATTCCTGGATTTAGTTTCTTAATGATAACTCTTTTTGCTCTGTATCATTGTAAAGGAATTCTGTTTGATTTCTAGACAGTTGCATGGACAGAGGACCATATGATGATCAATCAACCAGCAGATGAATAAGAAAAATCACCATTAATTAAGGAAAATCCAACTAGATCTGTGTAAATGCTGTGTTTCTATGTGCATGGTTTCCTACTGAAGTAAATAGAATAGATTTGGGACAGTGTTGTTGGATTTAATGAACTTTACAGAGGCCCTGAGCAGAGAGTATCCCAGGCTGCACTGAGGCTGCGTGCAGGCAGAGCCGCGACTGTCTGAAGGGTCTGTGCTGTCTGGAATGCAAAGAGGGCCGGGGAGGGGCTTGAGGCGTCAGCATCATTCTGACATCAACACAGTTCACTGGCGAGGCGGAGGAGGAGGAGGAGGAGGACGGTGACTTGGAGTTCAGCCACAGCCAAGAATACAACTTACAGATAAATAAATCCAGGGGAGAGGAGGAGGAGGTGAAGCAGAAGAACAAGATGCACGAGGAGGAGAAAGCATGCGGCTGCAGCAGCCCAACTATGGAGGCAGGGTCACAGCCCAGGGAGACGGATGCAGGACCTGACAACATTAATGAGAGACAGAGTTTACTCAAATAAGGTGTTTGATGAGAACAAGCTAGAAAAAGGCAGTGAAACATGATCCCCCACCCCACACCCCCCCTCCAGTGGAGACTAGGCTGTTCTGAGGTGAAGTTGGACTGCTGTTTCAGCCCTCGCCGCTGCCTCTGAGGACACAGTGAACGCTCTGCATGTGTGGACGTTCTGTCTTTGTGTCGTTAAGCTTTGAGCTCACGTGTGTTTGTATTTGAAATGCATCGTCTTCATCTTGTGTCAGGCTGCACACAGATACCTGATGAAGTTTAGTGATGCCTCAACCCTATTATTGGTACATTAAATGTCCGGAAATATCAGTGTAAGAGAAAATTCAGTTCATTGTATGAGATAAGAAACAACATTTAGCTAATGGATCTCATTCTCTCTTTATTATCAGATTGGTAATCTCAGCTCTGTTATCAATGTGTCTGCTTATTTATTATAATTATAGGTCAAAGAAATATGGGCCTCAGTCAGGTACAGATATCATCATGGGGTCCATTATATATTATTACTTAAACAGTCAATTATACTGGTCTTAAAGGGATAGTTCACCCAAAATTCAAATTTCACACATTATCTACTCACCCTCATGTCGACTAAGAGCTGTGAGATTTTTCAGAGTCATCCGTTCCTTCTCTGAGTTACGGGGGGGTCCACGCATGTCCAAAAAGACACACCAAAAAACATTCAAATACCTCCATACTGCTCATCTGTAATGTCCCTCTTTTATTGAAGCCCCCGACATGAGAAATTGTTGTCTCATGTCGGGGCTTCAATACAAGAAGGACATTACAGATAATGAGTGAAATTTGAATTTTGGGTGAACTATCCCTTTAATGTTATGTTTAGTTTTTCATTGTAAACTGTTACTGTCAACACCCTGGCTCCTTATACTTCCCATAATGCAACTTTCTATATCAGGCAGTCTCCTCCTGAAGCCTCTCGGGATTATTTTCTCAGATGTGAGAACGACCGTTCCGAGCGACAGACCATGCTGCACAGAGGTTCTAATTGTCATGACGACAGTGTGTGGAGCTGGAGCAGCAGCAGCAGCAGGCTGGACGGGTCTGAACCAGAGTCAGCGTGATGTTCAAACAGAATCATCATCGTGTCTCATTATCTGCTGAAAGCCAGACTAGGATGGGAACATTTCCAATTAGTTTTGATACGTTCAAATCTCTTGTCAGCTTTTTATGTTTTTAGAAGGGTTTGGTGGTGTGTTAACAAAATCACTTTTCAAGTGTGTGTGTGCAGCTCTCCTGTCGGGTTCCCTTCGCTGCTGATCAGATGCAGTACATGTTAGTATGCAGGGCGTGGGTTGGCAGAGCTACATCTGCAAATCAGCTCCGTCCCCCCCCTCCACCCTCGAGATACAGCAGCAGCTCCACTCACCAACACCTTTGCAGGATGGAAATTGGTCTTGCTGGGTTGCCATAGTGATCAGATGTGGGTACCACCTCCTTCGGTTCTCCCTCTCTCCCTCTCACTCATATTATTGCTCAGCATCCCCTGGCTCGCTGGGGAAGCTGCAGTGCAGGGGTGACAGAATCAAAGGATGCTGGGATACCTCCACACACAAGTGCACGCATAACGGTGTGAGTCAAGGTCACCGGATCACTCAGCGTGTGCGTGTGCGTGTTTTTGTGTTGGTGGGTGTGTGTGTGTGAAGGAGGAGACAGAAATTGAAGTTTGTGTGTGCGTATCCGCCTCTGCCCTAACCATCTGATGAAAGGGGATCCTCCCAGGCAAGTGAGACAAGTGGAGCTTGTTTTGCGTGTGTGTGTGTGTATGTGTGCATCAGGCCTCCCTCCCCGTCAGCTGAGCTAGCACAGATCTGCAAAACGCGTCATCACTCAGCTGGCATCACAGAGCCACTCCACGCTTGTGCATTGTGCTCACGTTGTGCGTAAACGACTTGATAATACGACTTTTTTAAGGGCGTCGTGACCCTGCCTTTTTTTTTTTTTTGCATAATTAAAATGTCACAAACAGTCCACGCGCCGGTGACGCGTGCTGTTTGTGTTTACCTATGAAATCCCTACCTTTTGGAACGGTCTAAATATAGCCTCGGTCTTACCCTTCAGGTGGGGCGTAGTGCAGTGGCAGGTTGTGTTTGGCTGTGGTGAAGTGTTTATCACCTAAGGTCTCCAGGCAGAAATAGCAGGGTCACGTTGCACACGCACGCGCGCGCACACAGACACACATACCACTGCACAGACTGTGTTATCCTTAAAGCCCCAGTGTGTAACTTATTTGGCTTTTTATTAGCAAAAATCAAATATTGCTTTCATGAATACGTATTTCACGAGAATACGTTCCGATATGCAACCGCACCGCTGGATGGGGGTAATTCATACGTATTATACCTTTCAAAACTAAATGTAAAATACCTTCATAGCAGGAGTCACCTGCAGGAATACAACTGCCTTTCATCACAGAGAGGAAGGAGTTTTACATGCTTTTACTTCTCCTTTTAATAACGCTCTCCTCTGGCTCCAGGAGCTGTCAGTCTCCTCTGACCATGTCTGTTTGATTTACCCATTAAGTAGCGTTTGACGCCTGCTAGGATTTCCATCATGTTGCTTGTGGTGTCATCTGACAGCAGCAGCTCTTAGTCAGCTCTGGCCCACTTCTGTGGTCTACCAGGCAGGAGGAAAAGAGGTGTCTGCGGTGCTGCCGTTCATCTGAGCACAGGGAGAATATGTAGGGCAGAGGTAAGACATGGAACTACAGCAGGGGAGGTTGAAAATGCAAAGGTAGCTTCATGTAGCTTAAACGATGTTGCAACTTGTGTGCAACCTTAGAAACGTTAAGTTAAAGGGATAGGCTATTACGACGTAAGTTTAACCCTAGGTCTAACACTCTGACACTGAGCAAACCACCAGCAAAAAAGCCACTCAGAGCCTATACGAAGACTATACAAAGCATAAAAACACCCGCTAGCTTTGCCTGAAAAGAGACGAAAACAAAACTCACCCACTCACCGGCAGTCGCTTGCTCGTTGTGGGGAAGCCCTGACGAGTCGATCACCGAGTGCAGTAGAAAAGTCAGGAGTCCAGTGATGTTTAGCGTCAAAAATGCAGCAGCTTTGCTGACTGTGATAGTTTGAGCAACTCAGCTCCTTATTGTTAGAAACAGAGGGAAGACAAAGAGGAACACAGATGTACTCTGTAATCGACTCGTCAGGGCTGATCCCCACAACTAGCAAGCACTGGAGGAGAGTGCGTGCGAGTTTTGTTTTTGTCTCTTTTCAATAGAAACCAGGCAAAGCTAGCGGGGTTTTTTTATGTCTCGTATTATGGGCTGGGACACTATTTGTACTGTTGCTGAAGTTTGGTGCTGTTCTGAGCATTACATGTGGCCATGAGTGGCTTTTTTGATGGCGGTTTGCTGGTGGAGGAATCGACAGCATTGCATTGCTATCATGGGGTCTTTGCTGAAGTTGCTACAACTAGAGAAGCTAACGGTCGGCAAACTCGATCCCTCTCGGGGGGGTCTTACTTGGTGTCATGGAGTATTAGACCATGGGTTAAACTAACACAAGACTATCCCTTTAATGTTAGAAAAAACTCCCCTTTCCAGAGACCAGTGCAGCACATGGCTTCCAGTCAAGTGGAGTTCATTATGACATACCAGGTGACTTTAAGTGCACGTTGAAGTCATCCTGTAACTGCTAATGTATACTAATGTGTAACATCATGGCTCAGTTATTTTTACAGAGCAGTGCTGTCAGTGAACGGTCCATGGTGTGGCCAGCTCATGGAAAAGCCCTCTATCGAAATGAAACATGTTGCACAGCTGTTCTGGTGGTATGCAGCCCGGCTTCTTGATATAATTAATGAGCAATTGTAATTGTTAACTCATGTTTGGATATCATTCAGCTCCAGGTGACATAAAAAAAGTCTAAAACGTCTCGTGTTGTCCAGTATTTTAACTCTCAGTGTGATGTTGTATTAGAGACAACCCTTCACATACAAGAAGGTGACACCAGAGAGGTATTTGGCTGCAGAAGTAGCAGCTTTATAAACACGAGTGGCCTTGACTGACTCTGAGTAGATGGAGGTGCATGATGAACTGACACCGTAAGTCAGTCCAGCTCCGTGACTGAGTCTGTAAGTCACACCATTGGTCAGCTGGTTAGTGCTGCTGTTTCCTCATTGGCTGGTGCTCTTTCAAAATTAATTGGCACAGATTCTGTGCGTGGTCCTGCAGCATTGCCAACTTTTTAAAATTTTTCCTATGAAGCAGCATCTTTGTCAACTTTTCAGGCTTCTGCTCTTTCTGTCAGATACAGTGACAAATATGGAACTTTTTCCGCATTAGTCGACCCAGAGAGTCCGACTCTAAGGTGGAAGAACAGTGTGACAGACAAAATAAGTGTTAGTTTCTCTCTGAGTGATCATTTTATTACATAACTTTGTATGTGGTGATGTTGTCTAAGAGAGTCTAAGATCAGGATTTTTAGCAGCAGCTGGGAGGTTAAAACATGTAGTTGTATCATGTAATTGAGAACAGCTTCAGTGGGATTCAGCTGCATTAAATCACTGTGTATGTGTGAAGAGGGTTGAGCAGGGAGGCAAACAAATAAAGACTGGAACCAGCTGACACTGGGCAGTGTGCAAATACCACATGATGTCAGTTGTTTACAACAGTTTTCAATTACATCCTCAATCACACTGACCACAGAAGCTCCAGCCATAGTAGATGTAGCTTCTGCCCTGGTCCTGTTGGTCAGACAGATCCATCTTTGCTAACTGTTTTCATCTGTAAAGCCATCAGTTAGTCCACCTTTAATACTGTTAGGTTATGTTTATTTGATATGGACATCACAAATACATTCAGACTGTTCCAGTGGACAGACCAGATGCCTTGCTTGGGTGGTTGGTTTTAGCACACGTGCTAAACAACACCAATCCATAGGCGGCTATTCTAAAAGCACAGATCTTATTATCAACAGTATGAGATAAAATAAAGTTCATGATCACAACAATAATATTCTGGGAATACAGATCATATAATCAGCACGTTATATATAAGTTGGCATTGAAATGTTGCTTATTTTGCTATCCAGTGCAGACTAGTTACAAATATCAGATACCTGGTCCTTTAAATCTGTGTAGTATTACATTTAGTGAAAATTTAGACTAATATTGTCAACTTTTCTCGTATGGCCACAATTACCAATACAACTGAACCCGGGACTAACTTCTTAAACCACCTGATGTGGGGATTTTTTGCACCATTGCTGTAATGCTGTAATGAAACACACAGTACCACACAGTAATTTGAACAGTGTAATAAGACACCGCTGACCTATGTCAGTTGTGATTAACCTTTTTGAGGGTACATTTTCTAAGTAACTTCATTCATCAGGTTTTTTTATGAAGCATCTGCAGTTGACCTGCTGACTTCATTAACAGTCACGTATTTAATAGTCACTGACACGGAGTCCCAGAGCTTCTTGTCAAGTGACGGCAGCGGGACCTCCCACCCCTCCACCCCCTCCTCTTTTCCTCTGTGTTACATAACAGGAAGCGTCTCCAAAAAAAAAAGAAAAACACTCCCAGCAACATCAACAATGTTCACACAGGCTATTTCCATCCTCTGTTTACTGGGCCCTGCCTCCCTTATTTAGTTGGAAGTTAATTCAAAAGCTCAGGCCGTGGGAGGGGATGTGAACGCTGATGTGACGACCAACAGCGTCACAGCCTTGAGAAAAAAGTCTCTAACTTTGTTAAAGGGACATTGTGTAACTTCACTTCTTCTGTTATTTATTCACGAAAATCGATTCATTCGTTCAAAAGTATGTTTTTCATTCAATCGCCCCCATCAACAAACTGAAGTGTTCTGGTAAGCAACATATTGTCACATGTATTGTTTTGCCTCGTGGTGACGGACCACTTGTTTACATAGAGGCTTGTTTAGGCCGTTACATGCAGCGGCTGTCGTTCCGTCTGCCGTCTGCCCAATTTCACGAGAATGCAGAATGAAAAATAGACTGAGTTGCTTGCGATATACAACCGCAATGCTAGATGGGAGTAATTTGTACACAATGTCCCTTTAATGACGCCACTGGACTTCCAAACCACATGTGTTCTCTAACCCCGCCCCCTCTGTCCTTTCTCTCCCACCAGTGCGAGGATGTCGTCCAGGGAAGATAGTCCAGATGACAGAGGCTGAGGTCCGTGGTCTCTGCATCAAGTCCAGGGAGATCTTCCTCAGTCAGCCCATCCTCCTGGAGCTGGAGGCTCCGCTCAAAATCTGTGGTCAGTAACCTCCCGCTTCAGAGTTGTACTTGTCAGTCTGACTTTGTCATTATGTCCTGCTCATCCAGCACCGCCTCCCCTTCCCCCCCTCCTCCCCCTCAGGTGACATCCACGGACAGTACACAGACCTGCTGAGGCTCTTTGAGTATGGCGGCTTCCCTCCAGAGGCCAACTACCTGTTCCTGGGCGACTACGTGGACAGAGGGAAGCAGTCTCTGGAGACCATCTGCCTGCTGCTGGCCTACAAGATCAAATACCCCGAGAACTTCTTCCTGCTCAGGGGCAACCACGAGTGTGCCTCCATCAACCGCATCTATGGCTTCTACGACGAGTGTGAGCGCTCCACTCCGATGTCGTGACACAGAAAACAGAGTGTTTTCATTTTCAGTTCCCCACAAGTTCCACTGTGGTAACACTAGTTCCTCTACACGTTCACGCAGAGCGACAGATCAGTGTCAAATTGACACCAGGCTCTTTTAATAGAGGAGGAAGATGGTCAAAAATAGAATGAAATGTCACTTTTAACTCTTATTGTCAACTATCACCTTGTGATTAGACCTGCAATCACACAATAATTGATTATTACTTTTTTCTTCTTTTTTTTTAAAGAAAAAAAGTCCAAATAGTCTGATTTCCGCTTCCTAAAGAATATTTCTGGATTCTTTGTTCCTTCATGACAATAAACTTAGTCTCTTTTTGGTTTGTGGACAAAACAAGACATTTGAGGACGTCCTCTTGTGGTTTGGGAAACACTGATTGACATTTCTCAGCATTTTATTGACCAAACAACTAATTGATGAATCGTTTAAGTAACTGACAGAATAATCGATAATAAAAATAATCGTTATTTGCAGCCTTAATTGTGATACTTAAATTATAAAACAATAGATATCAAGATAAGCGTTGTGGCTAACCTCCAAGAAAATAACAAGTAACCTTGAAATAAGGATACTGATCAAAAAACCAGAGTGTAGAAAGTCAATTAAAGAAGATAATTGTGCAATATCAGAGCCCCCCCCCCTCTCCAGATTGTTTCCTGAACATGACAGACGCCCACAGTCGCCCCCTGATTGGGTCCAAGCTGCTCCGACCAGCGGTGATGAAAGCAGCATGGACAATGAATGACAAACATCACTGACCTTGTTGTCTTTGCTAGCAGCTGTTGTTCAGTTCAGTTCAGTTCTACATTTTACGGCTACGGCACGGCAGCGTCTGCTGCTCCTCCGTCCTGGTGTTTCCTGCACCTAATCAGCTGCAGAGTGCTTCCCGTTAACACATGCCCTGTGTACATCGGCGCTCATGAACGCAGAGGTTCAGCATCCAAAACCCTGTGGAAATAATGATAATTTTATCCAGTGGATTTTTAAGAGGGTCACAAGTCAAAACCACCTGTTAAATCTTTAATGTGATATCATTCATAAGCTTATCACATGTTTTTAATGCAAAAGTAATGTAAGGTTTACATTACATTACACACATATAAACCATCTTAAAATAGTGCTAATGTAGAAATAATAACAGCTGTATGATTTATTGTGTTGACTTGATGAAAGAGGGCTGCATGCCTTAATCCAGATCAGCATTAAATCCTGAATCTCAGGACTGGACTTGTAAAAACACTTTGAACGGCCTTATATGGTTCTTTGCCCCGAAGCCTGCTGACTCACAGTCCGCTTGATTTTTTTTTTTCTTTTTTTGTTTTTTTACAGGTAAACGCAGATTCAACATCAAGCTGTGGAAGACTTTCACCGACTGCTTCAACTGCCTGCCCATCGCTGCCATAGTGGACGAGAAGATCTTCTGCTGTCACGGAGGTATTCATGTCCAAACAGCAAAAAAAAATACTGATCTATGGTGCCACAAAATGTTCAGGGGAACAACAGCAGCTGATTTATTGAATGCATCTTAATAGATTCATGATAGAATTCAGAAATTCTCATCTGTGTTTGTGTTTCTCTCCTCTCTTGTCCCGATAACTGACTCTGAATCAGTCAGAACTTTGTGCCGTGTTCACACTCCTGTGATGAAGTATAAGAGATAAAGAACCTGACTTGTCTAAGCTTTTGTATTGTTGTTCACTGATCTGATGGGAAGAAAGTGGGTCAGAATGTAGAGCTGGATATGGGTCGGTACCTGCACGGGTATTTGTGTAACTGTGTTGTGTTGTCCACAGGTCTCTCTCCTGACCTACAGTCTATGGAGCAGATCAGACGCATCATGAGACCCACAGATGTGCCTGACACAGGTAGGTCAGCACGCAGCAGGCCGGTGCTCTGCATTGTACCTCTCTGCTAATAGATTTAACAGGCAGCCAGAATCAGATTTTCTATCGAACTCTCACTCACTTTATGATCATATTAGCAAAGTGGTGGATTCTTCTTCACTAAACAATCCAATAGTTCAAATCAGCTGGAAACGACCACAGATAATGTAAAGGTCTATCATCAGGTTCTTGAATGAGAATTATTCACTGGTGAACGTTAATGCTCATTTTTGCTTGATAAATGATTGATGATGATGAGTTAACTTATTGATTCGTCAACTAATTGTTTCAACTCCAGGTGATACTGCAAATTTACAAGTGAACCAAAGACCCCCCCCCTCACAATTATGTTTATATTTTGTACGTTTTCTATATATTCTTCTACTATAATTAGGGATGTCACGGTTACTTGTTTTCACAATTGATCGCGGTATTAAACGCCACAATTAATAGGAATACTGTCATTTCTGGAAAAGATTCGGCTATGTCGGAACCGTATCAACAGATGTGCGCCAAAGTAAAGGAAAATGCACAGATACTGGTCCATTTAACACTGAATTGGCGGGAATTTAAATGTGACAGTGACGGTTTTAATCCAAACATATGATCAGGATCAGGCCTGATCAGGTCTGTTTGATAGATTATTTACTGACTAACAAGCCCGACTTTGTGTTTTTTTTTCTGGATGCTGCAGAAACAGTCTGTGCATGGATGTGAACCTTGTGCGCAGAGTCACTTTGGGTCATTCTGGGTCTATTTCAGCAACATATTTCAGGTGTGAAGTGCCGCTCTGAGCCGAGTGCTGCTCTTCAACAGGAGTAGTTGATTCATGGTGGAGATGAGGAGAGTGCGTCTGAACCCTCCTCCTTCAGCAGAGCCACTCTCTCTGTTGTAGCGCTCTGTCATTCAGGACAGACGTTAAAACAAATAAATATTAGATAGAAATCTGTAAAGGCCACACATTCCTGTTTTAACACAAATTACACCGCGAGCTGACTAAATGAACAGTTTTAGCACCTCGCCCTGCAAGTTTATTGATTTCTTGATAACGTAAGGGTGAAAACACAAATCCAGCCCCGATATTTACTGCAGCGTGTCAGAGCCAGAGCGATCCAGGTTTGTTCTGCGTCCAGCTCCGAGAGTAAAAACACTCCATCAGCTTGAAATGACTCACATCTGCTGATATTCAGAGCCAGGAGATTGTTTACACACACACAGCGGAGGAGGGAGAGATGTTTATTGATGAGTGACGTTATTAAAAAGATGCAGGCGTGTTGTGACGGACCCCGTGGGGCTGAGCAGCGCACTCTCATGCTCTCACTTAAAAGTCAACAATTCAACAGCGACAGGGAAACAGTGATGCTTTCTCCACCGACCAGGAGGTTCTGCAGTAATAAATCAAGCTCGAATGGCCTCCCCAAGAAGTACATGGTTGTTTGGAAGTGGCAGTAAACCCAGTGGACATGAACCCCCCCACCCCCCACCCCCCTTTCCTCTCAGTCTCAGTCTTTGCCCTCTTCATTAGACCTGGTTGTTTTTGTCCTTATAAGGCAGCCAGTGTTCAGACCCTGGCAGCCACTGTCTCTCAGATCCTCTTATGGTCCTTCAGGGAGTCTGTGTGTGTCTGTGTGTGTCTGTGTGTGTCTGTGTGTGTCTGTGTGTGTGTGCTGAATACACACTTTCACCGGTCCACACTGTTTGGACCGGTGGAGGGTTCAGACTTGGTTCAAGGAGCAGGTTTAGATCAGGATCGGGGTAAAGCTTAGGCATTCAGTCGCGATGACGACGATGGTTAAAGTTAAGGTGAGAGACAAGGCAGCGCTTTATGTCTGAGTTGTTCCCATGGGGATAGAGAAACATATGTGCTCATATAAGGAAGCCTCTGTGCAGGGCTGTTCATCAGCTACAGCCTGGGCCCACCTAACTATTGTTTAATCACAAAATAATCATATTAAAAATAATAATAGATGAAATTTAAAGGGACATTGTGTAACTTCTCCTGTTGTCTAATCACGAAAATTGATTATACCATTCAAAAGTCACCGCGGTAACGCAGTGAAGAGGAATGGAGCGTTACACTGATGCTGCATTCAGGTGCAGTCGGACACACGGCCGTCGGTAACAAACCAGATGTCATTTTAGTCGCAGAAGTCGAGAGAAAGCCGGTAAAACGTGGGTCAGGTAAACAATACGACGTCGCCATGACAACATATTGTCACGTGTATTGTTTTGCCTCGTGCTGACGGACCACTTGTTTACATAGAGGTTTGTTTATGCCGTTACCTGCAGCGGCTGTCGGCTGAGTAATTCTTACACAATGTACCTTTAATCACAAAATAATAATATTAAAAAAGACAAACATCAAACATCAAATACTGTGATTTGTTTCCCATAATAAATCCACTGATGCAGTAAACAGTCTCAAACTTCCAAGTATAATTTATGGCATCATACACTTCAGGCGAGATCAGTTCGTCTTGATTTATTCATTCTCTTCCTTTGTTCTCTTCTCCTGTTGTTTACCTCTTTTTGTGACTAATTATTATAATTTATTGTAATTATTATAATGAACCAAATGATATGCTGGACAGCGACGTGACCTGTCGAAGAATTCTCTGTTTACTTTTGTGATTATTGCAGCTTGGGTTACACAAGGAACCTAATGATGCACATGTCCTGCTCGCTAAAGGCTGATCGGTTATCTTCACACATGTAATGAGAGCAGCTCAGAGAACAGTCCGGCCCCTGGGCCCTGAGCTCTCAGGAAGTGTGGCCCCCCAAATAACTCGACCTTAGCACGTGACGTGAATGTTCCTGTCGTCATAGAGAGGGAGCATCCACAGCAACATATCCCCCCACCCCCATATCAGAGTGTTTGATCACAGGTCAGATGTGGAGATGCATCAGGTGTTGAGACAGTGTGTGTGTGTGTGTGTTTCTCTCCCCCCAGGCCTCCTGTGTGACCTGCTGTGGTCCGACCCAGACAAAGACGTCCAGGGCTGGGGAGAGAACGACCGCGGCGTCTCCTTCACCTTCGGAGCTGACGTGGTCAGCAAGTTCCTGAACCGCCACGACCTGGACCTGATCTGCAGAGCTCACCAGGTTCTGCTCTGCACCTTCTCACATCCTCATCCACGCTCAGACACATCTGTCCACAATTCCCTGATCGATCTGCACTCAGGACCCACAGTGACAAAGTGAAAACAGAATCTAGAGCAAAAACAAAAAGTTGAATATCAGATTCACTTAGGTATGCAGACACTAATGTTCCTCCATGTGTCTTGGTCATCTGAAGTGTCTCTGATCCACCTTGTCGGCTGCAAGCCTTTTAGATTAGTATGTGTGAGTCTTTCCACATGTGCACTCAGCTGAATTAACCAGGTGTCGACACAACTCAGAGACCATCAAGAGCAACATCTCAAGTGTCACAGGAAACTGTTCAGTTTCTCCTTTTTTAATACAAGTGTCAAAACCAAGAAAAGTCAGTTGTCACTCGTCACCGTGAGTAAGAAGTGTAGATTGATGAAAACGGAAATGAATTATTAAGATTTTAACAAAACAAAATGAGAAAACACTGTCGGGTGTGAATACTTAATGAACACAGTGTGAGTAATGTGCAGCAGCTGGACTGTGACTGATGTCCCCGTGTGTCTGACGCCCCCAGGTGGTAGAAGACGGTTATGAGTTCTTTGCCAAGCGGCAGCTGGTCACTCTGTTCTCGGCTCCAAACTACTGTGGAGAGTTTGACAACGCGGGCGGCATGATGAGCGTGGATGAAACCCTGATGTGCTCCTTCCAGGTGTGTAGTCCCGACACACAGACACACACCACCTGCACCAACGCCTCACAACAGGGTCGACTCTGAAGTCACACCGTCACTATTATTACAACTTGTAGAATTTTGGAAAGTAATGGAGAACACTTTGGTTTAGTTCAGTTAATTCTTTTTTTTAATATTATTGAAGG
This sequence comes from Decapterus maruadsi, assembly GCA_030347415.2. Lineage (NCBI taxonomy): Eukaryota > Metazoa > Chordata > Actinopteri > Carangiformes > Carangidae > Decapterus > Decapterus maruadsi. The sequence continues at coordinate 15,002,884 of CM064898.1, read as the reverse complement.
TTTTGCAGATGAGGCTTTTTAGTTAAGAAGAAGGGAAAAAATGACACACAATTCATCATCTCCAAAATATTCTCAATCAGATTTTGCTATTTTTGCGATAACATTGAACCAGTCTTGGATAGTAGGAGCTGAAGTGTTTTAACTTTTTAGCAGCTGTGAATGAAAGCTATTGCTAGCCATTTATTGTTAGACTGATTTATAAACAGCAGGATCTGGCTCCATATGGATTCTAGTTATTTTGCTCATACACCGACAGACCTGAGCCCAAAATTCATAATAATCCTACAGTCCCAGACCATGTGCAGGTAGCTCCCCTCTGGAGCTGAGCCCCTCCAACATAAGCCAGCTGGTCTGAGGCCAGTTCTGTGTAACTTACCAGGAGTCCAATGATATCTACGCACAGTTTCAACACTGTATAATAATCTATCAGACAGGAACCAATAAGATGCATAATGAAAGATTTTGTTTTTAATACTTTGTCTTTTGGTAGAGAGATACATGCTTTAACAATTACTATTAATTGTGATGGAGTCTGTAGTTTAATAATCTAAAGACCAAATTTTACCAAGATGAATATGTTTGTTACATGTGGGTGTTCGACTCATTTAGGCTCAAATGAACCAGAACTCATGTACTGGGCTACTAGGTCATCAGAAAAGTTGAGAATATATCTGAACTAGAGCATGTGTGAAAAGCCATTAATCAAACACACAGTTGAATTCAGTATCTTATGGAACAATGTAGAACATTCGTGCTGTGTTTTGAGAGTCTGGCTCCACAATGGTGATGAGAATTTACTGTAAAATAAGAAAACATTTTATGTTCATGATGAAATTGTGGCATAGAACGGATAATAATATAGTAACCTATAGTAATAAATAATAGGATAAGATAATATGGCAACATATAAAGGAAGTAAACTACCGCAGATTGAGGTTGTTTGACCGTGTCACCAATGTCTGTTCCCAGATCCTGAAGCCATCTGAGAAGAAAGCAAAGTACCAGTATGGAGGGATGAACTCTGGTCGGCCCGTCACTCCTCCCCGCACAGCCCAACCTCCAAAGAAACGATGAAGGACGGAGGGAGGAAGAGACGGAGTGAGAGAGGGATGATTGTCAACAATTGTCTCCCGGTGGCTTTTCACAACATAAGTAAAAGCAACACTTGGCAGAGGAGAAAACAGACGAACACAACTGTTTTAAAAGACACACCCAAACTTGTCTTCATTAAAATTTTTATTTCTTTATCTCCCTCTGAACTGCTGTCACACACTCTTCTTTCCCCCAGTGCTTTTTCTCCCCTGCATCTGTGTAACATTTTGAAAAAACAAGCGTTAAACGAAAAATGAAAAACATGAGGGTATCATTCTGTAGCATATTGGAGTGTTTTTTTGTCTTTTTGTCCTTTTGCCTTTTGTTTTTGAAAACAGAATGACAGCTAGTTTAGTTTACCACATTTCCTTACTTCCCTGCCTGTACAGATACAACAGGTATTAATGACGACTGCTGGGTTTTCAATAAATAATACAGGGAATAAATCTGTGTGGATGTTCTGCGTGGTTCTTGCGGTTCAGCACTTCTCCACAGTGCTCATTTAAAACGTGACAATTCAAATGTACAGTGGTGAAAAATGGGAATGTGTTTTAAGTTTGAAAAGCTCAGTTTTTCACCCTGAGCTCTGTTCACTAACCCTGTGGCCATTAAACCCGGATTAACTAATCAAGGATAACATGTTCATTATTCATCTAATCCAGATCAGTGAAGCGAACCATAAACATGTTTCAACATCATTAACAGTTCACACAATGAGTAAAACACTTTGACAGAGAAGGAAAAAAATCCCTTTTTAATATGTTAAATATCATTAATAACGACTAATACACTGCAGATTTAAGCTCTGTGGTTTAAACCCTACTGTCGGTGAATTGGGTTGTATTACTCTCGGGCTCCCCCTACAGTCGTGGAGTGTAACTCTAAAGTCGTACTTTACATACAAATCCCATAAAGCTATTTGTATTCATCCAAGACGGAACAGAAGCACCTTTACTTGGGTTAGCCTATAAAGTGCAGTGCTCAGCCAGCAGGGGCGCTGTGTCATTGTGTTACAGGTCAATGAAACAGTAATGGTGTAAAAACTTTTGCCATTTTAAGGTGAAATAGTCACATAGTATTGCTTTGAATTGAGCTAAAACCAACTAAGTATTTGTAAAGTGACACCTCCTGCCGTCTAGCATCATACCATACCAAGCTAAATTTGGATTAAATGTGATTTTGAAGTCCACCACTCTGTTATCCGGTAGTATATTGCTGTGGGGCAGACACCTGTGTCATTAATATCAGTGACTCTGTGAATGGGGTTAAAATAGTCTTGACCTTATGATCCAAGAACCTGGATACAGGACTCGTGACTGTGACAACAATTAAGTTAAACCAGGTTTCCCCAATTCCGGTCCTCGAGGGCCACTGCCTTGCATGCACACACCTGATTCAAATGAGTGGCTCGTTATCAGGCCACTGCAGAGCTTGACGAGCTGATCATTTGAATCAGGTGTGTTGTAGAAGGAAACTTCTAGAACATGCAAGGCAGTGGCCCTCCAGGACCGGAAATGAGGAACCCTGAGTTAAACTGATTCTTCAGACATAACAGTGAGCTCTTATTTTGAAATAAAGGCAACCCAGACTGGCCACCGAGGAATTAATACATGTACTCCAGAGTGGTTGGGATGTCACCACAGAGACAGATTGCAACTCTTTTTCCTACACTTGAATCATATTTAACACTAAAGGACTTGTCTCATCTTCTACCTGACAAAGCTCAAACAAATTTAATGGCATGTTTTCTAAAGTGTCAAACTCAGCGAACACGTTGCCCCTGACTGTGTCCTAGAGGATTTAAGAGAGAAGAATTCATTATGATAGTTTGTTTAGAAGTTGTTCAGTAAGCCTCGTTTAAAGCAACTACACACACAACTGGTTGAAACCATCATTTTTTTTTATTAATCATCAAGTCTTCAGACAAATTATGAACATACATAGGCATGAATTCCCTTTACCGTGACTCACAGTCTGGTCATAGTTCAGTCAGGTACCTCTATGTGTTAATATGGAGCGCAGGTGAAGTGTTAGTCATTAGATTAGTATAAATGTTGTGTTGATGCGTTGAAGACAGACAGGAAACTGCTGCAACTGTTTTGTTGACAGTGTGTTGAGTGTTAATGCTGGAGGATTTCCTGCTGCTCCATGTTGACACATCTGCAATTAGCAACAAGCACAGAGTAATTACGAGGTGGCGAACAGCAGGTCGTGTTTCCCATCAATCCAACGAGATGCAAACACAACATGAACCTTTTAAACTAGTGTTTTCGTTATTAAGGCTGCGACTGTCACATTACCTGCAACTACAGACTGTACACTGCTGCAAAGCTACCATCTAATCATCTAATACATTCTTTATAAACAGTAGTGTAGAAGAAAGGAAATGTAAACTACTTAAAACAATTGTAATTCCTCTGATGCAATCTATTTCACATCTTTGAGGATCCCAATGTAAAAAATCACTGCAGCATTCAACAGTATGATGCAGCATTGAAATTATTCACTCTAAAAAATAAAGAGACAGTCCAGTCAATATTGCTCCGTCCATTAGGACTCAGCCCTTCATTTTGAATAGTAAGCAATATGCAGCTGTCACATTTAAATGCCTTACACAATGCAAAAAAACAAAGACAAATTCCCACTTGGATAATCAGCAGAAAAATAAAAGATCAAGCTTTGAACATTTATGAAAAACAAAAAGTCAATTTTTCAATCCACATAGATGTGATGCAACATCAGAAATGGGCAATAAGTTAATTTTAAACTACACTGAGGAACAACTCCAACAAAACTTCTCAGTTTATTGTTATTATTTGAGCATGGCATGGCACATTGGTAGCAATGTCTAAAAATCAAACACTATTTGACATAGTTAGGTGGCCAATATAAATATCTATACAATATTTAACAGGAAACAATAATATTTACATCTAATTGGGTTGTTTTAATGGCTTACAGTAACAACAGCATCACTTCACTAGTACATGGGACAAGAAAACAGCAGCTGCCAGGTGTTCAGGATCAAGACTGAAAGACTGAAAGGAAACCTGCTGCATAGCGTTACATGACAGCTCTCTCTGAGGGCCAGCAGGGGGCAGCAGGAGTCTGGAACCAGCAGGTTTGTAGATGAGAGAAGTAGTTCTTCTCTGGGAGAGGAAACACTGGCCCCATGGGGAGGGGCAAACCAAAGACCCCTCTGTGTGAGAGACACTATGCTTGTCTTCTTTGCGTTTGGCCCGTTCATTTTCTGTCCAATGCACACGAGGCGGGTCGCTAACCTTCCACTGGTGTGGTGCTTTCAAAAACTCATCTGCTTGTTCTACAGCATTATAGTTCAGCTTTCTCTTTAGAAAAGGTAAAATGATCCCTGCAACACTCAAACATCAGAAACAAAAAATAGAGTCAGTGAAAAATATTTGTGTACACACATACAACCTGATTACAGGACGTGGAAATAAAGATCCACACCTTCTAAAACTTTCCCTTTATCTACATGGTGACTACAGCTGCAAGCAACCAGATGGAAACATAACAGTTGGGTTCATCAGTTTGCATCTGTGCGTCTCCACAGTGGATCTGAAATCAAACCATCCACATGTGACTGAAGGGAAAACTTTCGATTCCAGTTGGAGATGACAGACTGTTCAGGTGTTACAGCTGTTTTCATACGTAACTGGACAAACTGACAGACCTGTTTTGAAAGTCTGGAGCCCATGGACCCTTTTGCCATTAGAAGCTCTTGAGTTTCTCATACAGCAGAGTTCCTGCTGCAGCCTGTTGCAGCACTAACACACAGTGGGACAGATGATGTAGTGTTTAGGACCTTTTTTTTTTTTTTACCAGCAAAAAAAACAGGCCGATGTGGGTGTCTGCAGTTTTTTGGCACTTCTATTGATTAGGCCTCTGGTAAGAGTCTGGTCTGTCTGGCAGCTCACGCCCTCCCTCACTGGAATCGACATCTTGCTGGACTGATACCAAATGTTAATTCAACACTTGGACCTTTTCTCTGTTTTATTTCTCTTTAAATAAAGAAGACCCACAAAACAGACTTGTCAGTCAAACGTGCAGTTACTTTTGAGCCTCTGGAAACAGAGTGATCATGTAACATATTATGTTACTTCCACATTTTATTAAACCCTTTGAATTCAACCTCAGGTGGTCTAAACCACTGGATGGCTTCATTTCAAATCCATTCTGGTAATGTGCAGAGGCACAAATACAAACATAGTGTCCCTGTCCAAATACTTATGGACCCAACTGTAAATACTGTAAACTTAAAGATGTAGAGGCATAAAGACCAACAATTTCTCTTTATTATCAAACCTATGGTGATAACTACTGTACACACAGCGGGAACCAGATGTTTTCTAACCTGTCGCAGCAGGAGACAGAACCTGGAGTTCCCTTCATCCCCGTCCACAGGGACACATGTCATTTAGGACCAGTACCTTTTTTTTTTCTTTTTTTTTTACACAACAGTGTCGCTCGGTCCTTTGCTTGTGGAGGCCGTCGTGCTGCAGCACATACAGCCACACATGCAGCATGCAACACATGGCAGACCAATGAGGAAAGAGAAGAGGAGAATGTCTTCCGGGAGGGGGAGGGGGCAGACTGATGATAAAGGTTTTATCATACGTTTGCCATGTGAGTACGTGTGTGTGTTTGTGTGTTTAGACCAGAGCTCTCAGGGGGAAGGACAGGGCTGCTCCTATGGACAGACCCAGGGCCAGGAAGAAGGTCATCAGGGCTCCTGCAGTCTCTGCATCCTTGGGCTCCACCAACCTGAGGAGGAGGGGGGGTGGTCAGAACAGAAGGTCAGTGACCTCATCATCACATGACTCCAAAGACTCACCTCACCTACACCTCACTGCCCTCCACAACAGAGAACTGGTATCCACCCACGCTCGCCTCATACCCCTTTTCCACCAAACTGGTTCCGGTGCTGGTTCGGAGCCAGTGCCTGCTTAGCACCGGTTCTTTGCTTTTCCACTGCCCAAGCACCGGTTCTTGGTTCTTAAAACTGGTTCCAGACCAGTTCTCAGAGCTAAGAACCGGTTCTTGGTGCAACAACTAAGAGATACAGACACGTTATGACGTATTCTTGTTTATCGATGTAAACACAGGTGAAGCTAATTAGCTGAGCATGGCTAACACAGCTAAGCTTATCAAAACATATCGCTGTCAAAACGTAGTTGCCGCGGTCGTGGTGATTAATTAAGACGGCGCTTTTTCCTCCTTTTTTTCCCCAGCATGGTTTACAGAGTCTGTGCTTCCACGTCGGGTCCGTTGTTCAACACCCGCAGGTCGGACCGGGTTTTAATTTTCAGGTCCGTTTATAACTGTAGCAGCAGCAAAGACAGGAGCAGCTGGAGTCTGGCTCTGACTTGGCTCCTGATCAGTGGATGGCGGAACCAGAGTTGAACCAGTTAAGCACCGAACTAGCACCAGAACCGAACCAGCACCAGAACCAGTTTGGTGGAAAAGAGGTATCAGTCACCGACAGGGCTTGTTCTCATGGTGACTTCATCAGAAACACAACTAACATGACACCAGCTTTCATCGGCAAGAGTGAGACCTATTCTCCACACCCTCCCTCCTCTGGATCAGGTGGCAGTTGGAATTCAAAAACCTCTTCCTGCTCGTCACGATGAGGAACAGTTGGCACAGTTGCTCCTAGATGTGTATTTTCACGCTAGTTCCTTGAACAATAGCCATACAGTCCTACAGCTAGCTATGAAGTAGCAACGGCTTGGGAAATCCAGATGTTAATGAGAACCACATAACCCCGGAAACACATTCCACAGATAGAGGGGCGGGGGGCAGATTCTCAGATATCTGCTGCAGAACAAACAGAGCTGCTCCATGACAGTCTTTTACAGAACGTGATGTTGCCATGGTTGCCAGCTCAACCTCAATATGTAGATATAGCTCTGGAAAAAATACAGAGACCACTCCAAAATGTTCTTAATAAATCAGCTTCTCTATGGCAGCCATCGACACAAGCACACCTCACTCTACTTTCTAAACGCTTCCCAAGTTTAAAAAGTAGTGTTGTGTATTGTGTTGTTTTAAAATAAATATGAACTTGTTTTCTTTGCGTTTTACTAGGTCTGAAAACACCATATTTTTTTTGTTATTTTGACCTGTTTCCATTTTCTGCAAATAAAAGCTCTAAATGACAATATTTTTATTTCCAATTTGGGATAAATGGTGTCAGTAAGTTATAGAATGAAACTAAACTGTTCATTTTACTCAAACACATACCTATGAATAGTAAAACCAGAGGAACTGATCATTTGGAGTGGTCTCTTAATTCTTTTCCAGAGCTGTACATATATTTATAATATTTCTTATTTTCTTCTTCACTAGTACATTACTATTGCTGCAAACTGTTCTTCACAGATCTCTCTAGTCTGTTAACATGCCCTTACTCATCATACCTTTTAAACAATGTTGTAATTTTATTACTGTGACTGACGTCAGAACTTTTTAGAAAAGTAAATACCCAAATGTGTCCTTTATATGACACAGAGTAAATCTTAGTTCAACTGAAACTGTTGTTACAATCCACAATCCGAGGACTCACTGACCTGAAGTGGTATGAGCTGGAGGAGGTGTTGCTGGGTCACATTGTTTTCTACCATGTATGGTGCCAGTGCTGATTCACTCTCTCCTATTGATTTTCTAATTAAATCACAGAGGATAAAGTGGGGGAAGTTGTGTGGAACTCACTGTGGTGCATAGGACATGGAGAGGCAGACGAAGTAGCCGCTGGACACGGAGAACAGAGCCATGATGGCGGTGAATGCACCGTCGTGGGCGAAGTAGACGGGGAGGTGGGAGCGAGACTGGACGTTACAGACCATCAGCAGAGGAACGAACACCACCCTGGAGACCACCAGCGCCGGGAACAGACGGGACTCTTTACCAGGCTGCGGGACAGGGGAGAGATGGAGTCAAACTGCATCATAATTACTGGCTGTTCTGTGAGGTCACATTGGGCCAGAAGTGATTCTGCTTGTAGTTACTGAGTCAGAGTAAAAAGCTACACAGTCATCAACAACCTGCTCAAACTACAGAAACATGAACAGACGCTTAATCACCTTCTCTTCATGGTCTATAGCTCCACTCTATATTTAGGAACTCTTCGCCCCTACTCGGCACCGAGATCACTCAATTGTGAAAATCAGATGTTGTTAGAAGTCCCACGATCTAGGCTCAAAACAAAGAGAGATGATGCCTTTCCTCTTTTAGCTCCAACGCTGCGGAACAAGCTCCCCCTCAGTATCAGATCAGCTGAGTCTTTGCATCATTTTAAAAACCCACATGTAAATACTGGCATTTGTGCAATAATTCTTATGTTTTTCACTTATTTTAATTTTTGTTTCTATTATTTGATCTATTTCTATTATTTTATCTCATTTGTCCACTGTTTTCTGTGTGATGTTTTCTTCATTGTTGTATTGATTTGTATTGAGCTGAAAGATGCGATAGAAATAAAGTGTATTATTATTGTCATTATTATTATTATCTGGCAACCTGGAGTCTGGGGGTGAAGGGAGGGGAAACAGTCTTACGCACTGCTCCTTTAAGGTCTTAATGTATGTACCAACTCTGAAGCTGCGTCAAGGCGTTAGTGAGACACAGCTCTAACGGTGGCAGGACCTGATCCACACAGGACGACACTAGGTAGAAAGAGGTCAGAGCAGACGGACACGGACACCTGCTACAGTAACAGGAGAACACTGACTCCCATCAGCCCCCAGGGAATGCTTCATACACTGTTATCATTACTGTTAGTGGAAGATGAGTGAGCTGACTTCCAGTCAAGGTTGGAGGACACTGAGTCATCACTGACTGTAACATCCTGTAATGACGGGGTTGGTAAACACATCAGACAGGTAAGTCACTCAGTCTGCTCCGCTCTGTTTAATCACTGCACACAACAAACAGCTCGTACAATGACAGGCAGCCGGTGTGTGTAAAGCAGGCAGCAGTTATACTGTATGTATGGGATGCTGACATGTAACTATGGCATTCATCTTCAGCTGGATAAAATCAACTCTCTCCCTTTTCCCACCAAGATTTGATCCAATCTGGCTCCTCGAACTAAACAATCAAAACTCTAATGGTGCTTTTCCACTGCACGTCACAGTACAGCAAGGCACGGCTCGGCTCAGTAAGGTGCTTTTCCACTACAGCATCATTTAACTCGGGTGAAGAGAAGAAGTAGAAGAGGTGTCACCTAAAAACAATAAGATGGGATGCTCACCCAGCGGATGAAGGTGGTGATGGTGCGACCGAGCCAGTCGTTGATATTGAACATCAGGAAGCAGCACACTGAGAGGAAGAAGCGTTCTGAGGGAAGAATGAACACAGACACACAGGGTCAGGGTCAGCGGCCGGACCAATACACTGGGTCCAGCTGAGGACCAGACAGAGCCATAGTGCAGCAGTGATCTCACTAATCACCGTCTTACCCCATTTTCCTGGGAATGATGTTTTGACATCAGCAGTGACAGCGGGGAAGACGGACAGAGTGACTGTGAACACAAAGGTCACACAGAACGCCATCACCCAGATCTGGAATCGAAAGGAGGGAAAAAAAAAACAACAGTTGAAGGCCTCAGAGCTCAGGTGGTTGTCTTAGTAACCGAGACATACTGTATGAACAAGTGGGTGAACCTTTTTGAAGACCTCTACGACCGAGGCTTTGGCCTGTCCCCTGTCCACCTGCTCCAGGGACAGAAAGGCCTGCGTGGTGGTCCCGTCTTCTGGTCTGGGCTCCAGCTCCTCCTCAGCTGGATTGCTGCTCACCGAGCCGTTGGCGTGGCCGTTCAGCTTACCGTTCTCCACTGTGCTGCTCTCTGCTATTGAATATACACATATTTAGACTTTAAAAACTTCATTGTTCAGCAGAGGAAATATTTCATCCACGGCGTCTGGCTGTGACTTGTGTGTTTTTAACATCCATGGGAAACTGTGTGGGGTTGTGTGAGTGGAACAGACTCCGTCTTTGTCTAGACGCTGCTAAGGCTCTAATTGGATAAACAGAGGGTCAATTGACATAACAAGCTAATGTTATACTGAATCAATTTACTTGACACAGACGTATCCATGAACTGAGCGGAAAGGCAAACAGATGTTCGCTGGCTGTTAGACTAATGTTTGATGATGTTAATACTGCTAATCTTAAAGAGCTCGCACTTAAAAACGAGGTCACATGGTGTCATGGCAGCGAGAGGAGGACATTAAGACAGAGAGCGTGTGCCTGAGTCAAAACCTCACCGCTCAGCAGCTCGTCTTTGGTGCCGGCCTCGTAGGTGGTGCTGCTGCTGCTGTTGCTGCTCTTCTTCAGATAAAACTGTGCAAACTCCTGTGTGGAAACATCACAGCGCAAAGTCAGACCTGCACAACTCCACAGCTAAAAGCATTGATCATTCTGCTGGGCTGAAACAAGCTCTACCGCTGCAGCTGATGCTCTGTATCACATACACAACAGGTCTTGGCTCAGTGGTACAATGTGTGAATAAAACATGATTTAAAATGTGTTTGGATGAGTCCATTACAATACACAACAAATGCAATATGAAATGAAAAATTAACAAGCAGCTGAAAGGAGAAATCTGAATGAGTGATGCTCCATGTTTGGTGCTATAACTGCAGCATCTTTATCTATGACTCAACATGGTGCATTCACTGATCAATAATCTCACATCCGTTGAACTGACAGCAACTCCCTGATATGTTGATGTAGCAGGCAGCTGTCGCTGGAAGACATCATGTGTTTTAGAAAGATCGCAGAAAATTCCCTTGCTGATTAACTTGGTTGAGTTCAGTCACGTTTCATTCAAAATCCACCAGTTCTCAGATTAAAGGGACAGTTTGTAACTTATTTGATTATTTATTAGCAAAAATCTGATATTGCTTTCATAAATACGTATTTAAATTGTAATCATAATCATTGTTTTTGAGGTAAATTCATGCAAAGCCACTGATACACGTTCCCGTCGGTGCAGTTTTTCAGCAAGCAGTCTCTGCTTTCGCCTCGAAAACAACTTCATCTCGTAACGTTCTATTATTATCTCATAGCGTGGTGAATGTGCATGTCCATAGCGTAGCTCTGAGCAGCTAGCGGCTCTGCTCCGCCGATCTAAAAACAGCTTGCACCGACAATTAAAGGTAACAAACCTACTGCTAAAACTATAGGGATTATGGCAATGGGCCAATTTGCCAAAATGTTGAACTATCTCTTTAATCGGTAGTTCTTGTTCATTTTACACACCGGGGCTTTAAGGTCAAACATTTTAAAACAGCACTTCAGTTTTCATTTCACTGTGAGCTGGCAGGTTTTTCCACTAGCCAAAGCAAACGGCACCTAAAAAAGTCTGATTCTATTTACTGATCTAATTTTAAATGTCAAAACATGGAGCCGAGGGTGAACAGTAGCTTCAGTGTGATGGGTCAGTGTTCAGCGGTCGTGAAAAGAGGAGCATGCTGTATGCTGTAGTGAGTAGAGGCTGAATGGATTGTGGGTAATGCAGGCACAGAGATGTGGAAGCGGACTGACCAGGCGAGGCAGGATCAGGTAGCTGAAGAGTGTGACCACCGTCCCCACGCACGGTGTGATGAAGTATCCCAGCGCTGCCGACTCAGACTCTGCATCACCTGAGTGACAGACCATAACGTGTTAGCTCACAGCTCTGGGAAGCCTGACAAACAACTGGAGCCAACATGAGCCGAGCGCTTGGAAACAGAACAGAGTGCGTGTTGTGTGGTGGGTGGCGTCATGCTAATTTGACCGGCTCCACAGAACATTTTCAATGTGCTCCGTTACTAAGCAACTGGGGATTAGGCGCCCAGTGGCGTTCTTTTTTTTGTGAATGAGGGCGGCTCACTGGCTATGGCTAGCAGCATGGCGATGGCGGCGAAGGTCCCGGCGAGGCCCTGGCCGCTCATGAAGATGGTGCTGTACTTCTGAGGCAGCAGCCCCACCAGGCCGAACAGACTGCCCTGCAGCACGGCGCCGAACGCTGAGGAGGAGAAGAAGCATCGCATTTAAAAACACACACACACACACACAACTCTCAGTGTCTCTTTCTCTCAGGCTTTCATTCACTTTGACTTACAGTTGATGAACCAGATTGTAGCCATGGTAACAGAGAAGAACCGATCTTCCTCCATGGGCACTTTGACCAGCACGGCCGTGAGAATGAAGAGCAGCAGGATGAATACGAGGCTGCCCGCGATGCGCATCGCCTCCGATATCCTGAAACGGGAGCCAGAGCCCACATTAGAGATTTCACACGGATAGCACAACTTCTGCATCACACTACATCCATGCCAACTTCCTCCTGTGCCTGCCTGGAAAAACAAGTCTGAGTTTCTCGTCAACAGCGCAGTCAGACAAGAACATCCTCTGACCCCGTCACTGACCTCTGGTAGAGGACCGAGTTGAGCAGCGTGAACAGCAGCAGGGGCAGCTGGGACAGCAGCGTCATCCAGTTGTTGAAGTAGTATTCTTTGGGGACCGCCGTCGTGCTGTTGCTCCATTCTGTAGTGTTCAGACGACCCTGGAAATACTACAACATCCAGATGTTGGACCACCGCTGCCAAACTCAGGCTGCACAAACATAGACAGTCTATCTGTCTTTAAGAATATACTGATTTAATCAATGTAATGCAATCGATATTAAAGGTCCAGTGTGTAAAAATTGTCAAGGTTCATTGGCAAAATCATACTACCCATGAATATATTCGTGTATAATCACTATAAAATAAAATTGGTTTGGTTTTCGTAGCCTCTTTTATATAGCAAGAGTCTTGCTTTAGAAAGCGTCGCCATCTTGCATCACTGTGTTTGTACGGCAGCCCCAACGGAAAATCCAGCCAACCAGAGAGCACGTTTAAAAAGTTTTGTGTTCATAAATAAACCAACGAAGAAGAAGGAGGAAGAAACAGCTTATTTAAACTTCCATTCAGCCACAGAGAGCAGCGTTCTCTCTCATTCCCTGCTCAAAGTTGGCAACATTTAGCTTCTGACAATGAATGCTATTCTTTCTTTTAGCAGTTATCTGTGGAAATAAGCTATTCTTTTTCTACAGATCCACCTTAAACAAGTTATTAATAAACCAGTTATTCGTTTACAGCCAGTTTCAGGCCACAGGTAGCCAAGACAACGACAGACAAACATTTTAACACAAACACTGTAATGATTGTAATTTCTAACATCTGAAGGGAGTCATTGAACCCCTGACAATAATAACCTCACTATCTGACTTCTCGTGCTCCTGTAGCTGACTAACCGATTATAATTACAGCTGCCTTTTGTCAACGAAGCCATGTTTTTAATAACATCCAGCGGGCTGATTAGAGCACAGACCATGATAAGCTAGGTGACGGATAACAGTGCTGTAATCACACTGCTGCTGGTTGTTGTGATGCTGCTCAGGTTTTATCAGCCCGCGTCCCAAAATATCCCTGACTGTCCAGCGTCAAGGCTTTCAGCAGGAAGTCAAGTGCTGCTCAGATGCAGGTAACATGTATGTGGAAAGAGGCTCTAGCACGTGCAGCCATGCACACATGGTTACCCCCAGTCATATGATAGACTTACGGGTCACTGCACCGTTCTGAACAACATGCAGGACGTCCACCAGTCACTGGGCTACATAACATAACACCACCTATAGACTAATCCTCTCCATCACGTACTTATGCTATACTCCAGTTATTCCTCACGCTTCCCTAAAGTAAAAACAGCACTAATTCTAAGCATCTGTCGTCCATCCTGCATGTGATTCTGTAAGGAGTTTAAGTAGTAAAGCCCCAGACCACCAGACCACCCCCCTGCTGTGACTTTAGAAGAGGGCTACTTAAGGAGAGGGGTGGGGACTCCCAAGGGTCCCTGAGGAGATCCTTAGGTGCTCTAAATTCCATCCTAATAACGGAGCGGATGAGCATTCTGGTCATGGGAAACACTTGTAATAAGTCTGAAAGCAAAGAAAGGTCTCATGTGATCCAACTGTTGACTTGTGATCAGCTTGGAAGACGGACATGAAAATGAAAAAACGTGGGGGGGAAAAAGCTACCATCTGAAATAACGTGATGAAGAACAGTCATGTTTTTACCAAAGAAGCCGTCATGAAGAAGTTCCATGGCAGTAGCGTCCCCAGGCCCAGAATGAAAAAACACACTCCCACCAGGCAGCCACTGTAAACGGGAAGGAAAACCATGTCACAGGCCAGCAAGAGTCCACCAGTTTCAGTTTGCACAAAATGAAAATTAGATTGTTCCAGTTGTATTTCTTTGAAACCAACCACACAGAAACTAGATGAGCGTGAATAAAGGGAAGCGACGGGTTCTTATTTGAAACTCACTGGTCTTGAGGAGCTTCTCGTCCCTTCATCCTGATGTAGGAGGTTCTGGTGAAGCTGCGAGGGCGACAGGAGAGAGGAGTGGTCAGAGGCATGTCCAGAGATTACTGAGCGTGTTGTCTGCTTCGTGCAAAGCCCTTCCCTCGCTGCAGGAGTTCTTTAACATTCTGGCAGGAGGCTGTGAGGGACACTTTGGGCATGTTGAGAGAACCTGCTGCACAGGCATCACATCCTCTGGGACTAACCCTTCTTATTAAATGATCTGACTGGTTCACATTTCCATGTTTTCCACATTCTGTGACATCAGCATAAACTACGACAGAGTATTGGAGCCACATTGAGGAAAGAAAAAAAACACAGATTTCGAGAATTAAGTCATAACATTACGAGAATAAAGTCGTAAATTTATGAGAATAAAGTCGTACATCCCTACGAGAAAAAAGTCATAACATCACAAGAATAAAGTTGTAAATTTATGGCATGTGGTTCCTTTCATCTGGTTCCTTTCTGATTATGTCTGTCTGTCCATTCGGAATGGAGGGGTTTCCCCATTAGCCTTTTTGGAATAGCGGGCTTTTTAGAAAAAATAGCAAACCCTGCTATTACATGAATGGAAGTCTATTTTCTGAAAAGGCGGGGTGTAACCAGAATAGTGACTCTTTTTTTTTAATTCAAAATTTTTTAAATTAGCGCGTTTGATTCTCGAGTGCTAGTGGAAAAGCAAAAAAATTCTCAGTCTCAGTCTGCTGGGCTTATAAACAACACTGATGATTATTATTGTAGCCCATAAGTTTAACAGGACATACTCCAATAATGTGCCGCACCGCCACTACTTTAAAAAACAACACTGCTTGCCTAATTGCAGTTGCAGTGATTTTGAAGCTTTAGCAGTGAAAGCAGCAACCTGAGGGGAGGAGCTCAGTCACTCCCTGTGTGCACAAGTCAAGAATCTGAGACTCCACTCCCTGTGTACAAACACAGCAATGTATTCTCTGGAAAAAAAGAAAAAAAAAAATCCAGCCAGCACAGTTCCCCACATCAGTGAAAGGGTATTGACAGCATTAACGCTGGCAGCGTACAGCTCAGTACGGCTGCTCGGCTTGTTTGGACTTGTTTGGAGCAGACTAGACACATTCAGTTAGGAGCGACTCCATGCTGCTCCAGCCTCTGTGGCGTAGCTTTGTTCGTCTGAATCAAACTAGAGGCAGACAGCAGGAGATGAAGCTAACATCAGATCACACACACACACAAACTGTTTGCTAGATATAGCCTGACTGATCTCAAATAGAACCCAAGACAAACATCTGGCAGGTATTTGTAACAAAGGAGCCGGACCCACTGAGCTCCACGCAGCATAACACATCCTGTAGAGGCAAAAGCTTGTGTCAACACAGATTGTTGAATCTAACTGAATATGAATGAATAGAATAGAATACTTTATTAACTTATTAATAATTTAAAAAGTCTGTTATAAGCTGCTGCAGTAGATTCATAAACATAACACTGTTCAGACATGTCAGTCAGTACTTAAAGGTGAGCAGTGTGCTCTGCTGTTTTTCAGTTTTCAGTTTTGAAAAGGTGCCAATCATTTTTTTTTAATCTCCTTTTTGCGTTCTGTGTGTAAAATGTCAGATTAGACTGTGACATTTGGAGTTGCAACAATTTTCGTGGAGAAATTGGGGCATTATCTGATAAAAGTGCTGGGGTGCTAATATATTCTTGGCCGTATACTGTCACTGTGTATCCAAAAGAGCAGCCTTAAAGTCATTTTAAATCAGCTGTGTAAACATCACTTCTCACACAGGGTCATTTCAGGATGGGAAACACATCCTGGTTGGCTGTCAAACACCAGTTAGCTACATGCGTTTCCATTACAGGTGTTGGGACAGCGATCTCAGCTGCTGCTACAGCTGTTGCTGTTGTTGTTTTTAACAGAAGACGCTCAAAGGAAAAGCCCTTATGTGTGGCACTGGCAGCGGCCATGAATAAGAGATGTGGGAGAGGATTGTGAATGATGATTTCACAGACCAACTATGGATACAACATTTCAGGATGACCTGGGATGTGATGTTCTCAAACTGAAATAAGTGTTTCCATACAAATTTTTCGAAATGTAGGTGTTTTCATTACAAGTTTTTAATTGCGATATTTAGGTTTTGCGCATTTCTAGGGGTAATGAAAACACACCTACTGATAACAGATGAAGAAAAACTGTAGGTGATGTGTCTGACAGAAACTGACAGAAAAATGATCACCATCTGAACTGTGATTTTTGTTCTCAGTTTGAATGTACAACTGAAACATCTTGACTTCAACTGCTTTATGACTCACATTTGGATATCACAGCAAAATCTTGAAAAGCAAAACACAGTTTACAAACACTTCAAGTCAGCTGTGACCAATCTGTGCACAGCCAAACCACTGGTGAGTCCTGGTCCTCCATGCTCTGGTCACATCCAACCGTATAGCACTGCTAAGCTGTTTCCTTGTAATGCATGACAGACGCCTGTCAATGATTGCTGAATGATTTCTGAACATACTGACCCACCTCATTTAGCCAAGTGTTATCGAAACAATAGCAACAATTCACTGATAACCGCATCAAGGACGTTGTAAGAGTCAAGTACATAACTATCAGCGCGCTCATCTCGACAATAAGGAGCGGTAGAAGGGATAGTCTTGGCACATCCGCTTATTGCCATACCAGTAATTATCATTGCGTGTTGTTTAGATCTGCAATCAGAGACGCAGGTTGTTCAGCAAGTTTTTGGAGGTGAACAGTAGGTCCCTTGTCCCTCAAAACTCATCAAATACACAATCAAACAAGTCCAAAACGCTCTGGTGGACAAGTTGTGACCTACACATTCACCACGCTATGAAATAATAACGTATTAGCCTAATTATGAGAGTTGTTTTGGAGGCAAATGCGTAGCCAGGACTGCATCCCAGACACGGCTCCTGGCTGGAGTGATTTCAAAAGCACAAGTTGCTGCAATAATACGTTATTATTTCATAGTGGTGAATGTGCAGGTCACAACTTCTCCATGCACAAGAGTGTTTTGGAGTTGTTGGATTGTGTAGCTATTTGATGAGTTTTGAGGGACAGAGAACCTGTACCATTCACCTCCATTGTGTTCACTGAGCATCTCACGTCTCTGCCCCGCAGATCCCAAAACTACATAAGTGAAGGTAATGAACCTATAGGCATTATGGCAATAGGCCAATTTGCCTAAATGTTGAACTATCCCTTTAACCCCACAACGCTCACACACTCCTAAAGAGGCAAGAGAAATTAGGCTACAAGTTGTTTTGAGCTGAATATGTTCCAGAGCCTGTGAATCTAGTAGATGTTGAACTGTGGGAGCGCAGACAGGAGCGGCCTGCTGTGTGTGCAACACAGCCTGCCCTCTACACGAAACATGCAAAACGTAAGAAAAATGTCTGCAACCTGCTGGAAGTGGGATTTTTAGGTCAGCATACTTATGACTAAGCAGCTTTTCACTCTAAAGGAATGACTGAGATGTTATCAGCCTTCAGGAGGTGTGAGGAAAGACTACTGTGTACACACGGCTGTTTAGCTTGAGGCGTTTCAGGAGGACGTTTAGATTGGAGATGGAGATGATGATAAAGTGTGGAGGATAAACAACAGCTGCCGAGACTCAGGACTAAATAATATAATAATATAATAACCCCAACTGTGTGTGCGTCTCCTTTCACAATCTATGTCTTCATCCACACACATCTTGCCAGACAAACACTTACAGTAATTGATTAACTAACCCCCACACACCCACACACATCCCGCTCTTTCATTACACTGACAGAAGGCGCTTGATCTTAAAACAGCTTTTCATTTGCTGGGAGTATAAAATACACCAGACTGTTCCTTTAACAGTTAACAGACACTGCTGGGTCTACTCCTCTACTATCTACTGCTCCTGTGTCCAGCAATGGCTGTTATTCATTAAACGAAAAAGTGGAGGGCTTCTGATTGAGTCTGATCAGATTATCATTGCCTACACTCAGTAATCCACACTGAATCAACAGAGAGAAGAAGAGACTCAGACTCATCAGGTCCCAGCTGGCCTGGTTCCTTCATGTGAGGTCCTGACCACAATCTATGGTCCTGACAGGTGCACAGCAGCACTTGGCCTCAGAGTGTAGAAACAACATTTACAACATGAACCTAATCTATCATCTTCAGTAAGACAAATGAAGGCAATGTGGTAAACAAATGATGTCGCAATAACTCCGGTCTGAATTGAATAGCATTATATTTCACTGGGTGTAGGTGAAGAGACTTCAGGGGAACTACTTTTTTTGTCCAGATTTGTAGTCGCAGGTTATTTGAGAGGGGAGGAAACCCGAGCTCCCTGCGCCAGTGAGCTGTGAAGACAACACCAGCTCTGTCTTCAGAAAGGACGACGGAAACATTTCATTGTAAAACACACAACGATGCCAACGGTGTGAAAGAGCCAGACATCTGTTACCATGAGCGCTAGCTACCGTGATGCAAGAATGTGACAGAGACTCACCGAGGACAAAATGCGGGTCGTCACTGTGTTTTCATAATGTTCCCTCCGCAAAACCGCGACACCCGAGATGTGGAAAAACGGTCCAAAGGGTTCGGAGAGATTAGCAGCTACAGGGAGGCTATCCGTCGTCCACACGTGGCGGGACAGTGTGGCTGGCTACTGGCTAGTGCAGCAGCTATGGCTTATGGATCCACAGTGTTGACTGCCTCAGTGTGGAGGAGGAGGACCAATGAGGACAACATACTAGGCCACATGCGCACTGACTGCTTTCACAATGCAACTGTAGGCTGATCACTATAAGAAAATCACAACAGTAGGCTATAGGATAAAGTAGCTTAGGCTATTATCGCAATATAAAAAAATATGTTACAAGAAAAGAAGTCGTGATATTTCAAGAAAATATAGGCCGATACATTGTGATGTTATAGCCTACAGAAAATACAGTAATATTTCAATAAATTATAAGAGATCATTTAGAGAGAAAAAAAACATAACAATATTTAAAAGGACTTAAAAATGTTCAGAGAAACCTCATAAATGAATATTTTAAGGAATAAAATGTAAATACCATAGCCTAATCTTTTAAGGGGGGAAACACAATATCAAGAGGAAATAATTTTGAGAAAGAAATAATATTATTTCTGAAAGGGCTAATTAGTTAAACTTCATATTCAGTTGCTTTAAATTAGATCAGCAGCAGATCATCATTGCTTCTGGTGTGCACCTACTTCAAAGGATAAAAGCATTTTCAAATGATTCACTTTTTTTTTCATGTAATTAATTTTTGATGGTTGTAGTAAATTTCATTGGCCACTGCGCATTTGTTTGTGACCATCAGCCCTCCTTGAAATCCAGCCTAGGAGAGTTTTCCTCGCAGTGCTGCACCATGGTGGAAGTGTGAGACAGACAGGAAAGGAGAATACACAAGGAATTGGAAAAAAGTGTTTTACGATCCGCCCTGGAGCTGGTGGACCAAAAAATGCATTCATGCATTTGAGAAATGAGACAACACACCGCTCTTCTTGCTCTTTGAACTTCTCTCCTGCCACAACCCCTCACCCTCAGGTGTGCTCACTCCAGTTTATCCACCACGCCCCCTCAGTCTGAGTCATCCAGGTGTGTCTGACCTCACAACAATGGTCTGGCACACCTGGCTTAATCAGTTGGTTCAATAATTTAAAACAGGAGATAAAGGAGCTGGCTTATTTCAGGAAGTAGTGAAGCTGTGCATAAAGTCCATTTCTAAAAAAAGAAAAAAGAAAAGAAAAACAAGCATGTGGAGCTCTTCAAGTAGATTTTCAATGACATTAGGTCAGACCAGTTGTCATGGCCTTCAGTTGAGTTGCCTGGTAACCTTTGCTTCAACAAAAGAGCTCCAAATACATGGTAACAGGTGTGAGATACCATAAGAGGACATTTAGCAGCATACACATTTCAGCCTATTATTCATGTAATCTGAAATAAGGAAATAATTGTGTGTGTGTGTGGTCTATTTCCTCTTTTAGGTTAAACCCAATTCTCAAGTCTCCAGTGAAGGCTTCCACCTCTATGGTTTTATCGTTATTCCCTAAGGTGGTGCTACCACGCCAAATGAATTAAAAAAAACTTTATAAAGAACATGAACAGCCTGATGTGACTGCATATTTCACCACAAGCTGTTATGTAAGAAATGAAAGAGACATTGATTCTTCAGTTTCCTGAACCTGCTAGTGAAACAGACAGTGGAGCTCTGTGTCCTCTGCTGGTACAATTTAAGTACTGCGGTCAGTAGTTTCCAGTGTGTACTGTAACTTTGTCAGTGTGTTTCTATGAATTTAATGAATTAATAAAGCTGGGTGATCATCCTAGTGGTACAGTACGATCAAGATCAATCACATGTGAGCATGAACAGCTGTTTTGATTGACTGTGGTGAAAATATTCTGCAGCACACTTGTTGATTTGACACAGGTGAATTATAATGGGTATTGTGCAGGTGCAGTGAATGCAGAACAGCTAAATTTCAGTTGTGGTGAGACTTTCCAGAACAGTCAGTGACAAGTGGAATTTTTGGCACTATAGAGTCAAAGTAATAGGCATGGAAACATGCGTAGATAACAAGAGGGTGTCAATGCTTCAAAACTGAGTTCTCAACCAACTTTTAACCTTAGTGGTATTCCTTTATCATTTTGTATTGCAAATATCTTTAGATGTTCTGATATTTTCATTGAATGGATCCAGTGGCACCTTTTTAAATTTTACAGGGCCAGGTGAAAACTTTGATCACTAGGTGGTAGCAAAAGGCTGATTTTCTGACTGTGATATGCAGAGTTCATAATTGTGAAAGGGGAACTATGCTGGATTTTTAGCTTAACTATGCTACATTACCTTAAATAAACAGCTTTGGAGTAATTGTGATGTTTTAATAAATTACCTGCAACTTGTTACAGGGGAAATGGAGGCTCTCTCCACCTGGTGTCTCTTAACTGAAAACCAACCTTGTTTTGTTGAAAACAAATCGGCACATGGCCGAGTGGAGGGTTAGCAAAACAGAGGAGACCGTTCTGTCTGTCTCCATCCAGGTCTCTTCTTCTTCTGAGCTGACCCAGCAGAGTGGCCTGGAGGCCTGCAAACATTTGACGATGGCTGCTCTGAGTCCCTGCAGAGACTGCTGGACCAACCGCTCAGTGAATCCTTCCTTATCCAGATGTTCCAACAACAACAACCATAGTGACACGTCTCCTCAAGTGTCTAAGATATAATACAATAATATGGAGCAAGTAGAATCAGTTGAGTACATGCTTGTCTCTGTGATTCCAGACTTTTGATCTTTTTTCTTGTCTCCTGTGTCTTGGGTGTCACTGTTACTGACCTTGACTTGAAACAGTGGTAGAGGAACCAACCACGGTGTCTTCTACAGTAGGTCGTCTAGGAGGCCCATAGAGGCTTGACCTGGCTCTGATATACCATCATATCATGTACAGATGGATATTTATCATCTTAGACACAATGTGGGTAGTGTTCCAGTGAAAGGACACATCAGATGGAGCCTGACTGACAGAGCACAGAGGAAAGCAGTAGGAGGAGGGTTTTGACATTTTCCCTGTGCAGTGACGCACTTAAAAAGAAATAATTAAATCATTTCCGTTGCCTAATCTCAGCCCTTGTGAATTTTTTCTGTCAAAAGGTCATATTCATTTCTTGCTGTGACAAAAGAAATTTAACACTGTTAAATTAAAAACTTTCTGAAACCACATACTTGACATTCTGTGCAGAAACTTAAATTCATGAGAAGAGATCATAGCTGTTAAAACGGGACTATTCGTGAGTTTAAACCCGCTGGTGCTGGTTTGTGTGACGACTGACAATCTACAGGGCTGTGTACAGAGAGCAGAGAGTCTCCTGCTGAGTTCAACTTCTTATAACTGACAGACTGTAAGCAGAATAAAGTCTGTATTACCATGTGTGACAGTGGTGGTCCTGTCACTATGCCTCCAGTTGATCATGGGCCCTGGCTACTTGGCCAAGGGGATGTCCCTTTGGCCGACTGGTTAGCGCGCATGACTCCGACCCGGGAGTCTGGGGTTTAATCCCAGCCCTTGGTTTTTCTTCACCTTGCCACCTTCTGGCGTTGTTGGCGGGATCCATGTGGCAGGTCCATGGATTCTGAATGTGTGGCAGCCTGCGCGGAAGCACGAGGACGTGCTTGTGAAAAGAGGGGGAGAGATGTGACAGTGGTGGTCCTGTCACTATGCCTCCAGTTGATCATGGGCCCTGACAATTGGCCAGAGGCAGATGTCCCTTTGGCCGACTGGTTCAACTTCTTATGACTCCGACCCGGGAGTCTGGGGTTCGAAGCCCGCCCGGGTCCCTCTTCACCTTGCCACACATGTAACATTACAACATTTCATGGGTTTTATAGTAAGTCTTTTAATTGACACAAACAGATAAAATATTTGGGTCAATACACAACAGATCATAATACAAAAAAACATTAAAACTAAGGTAATACAATAAGAATAACTGCATTTCATTAGCCAATCTATGTTCTCCAGTACATCACATGCATGTAACATAATCAAAGACAGACATCTTCCTATGATATGGCTCTGCCTCTATGCAGTTAACAGTGCATATGAAAATGCAGTACATTTGTTTGCTGTCACATGGTCCCTGCAGACCACATTAAGGCCTGATGCACGGCTGCAAGTGGCGTGCTGTGAGACCTGAACAGCGCGGGCCTGTTGCTTTGCTTCTTGGAGCTTCATCAGGTTACTCATCTCCAAACTCTGTCTATGTTAAATGTATAGTCTATGTATGATGGCTGATGCTGATGTTCTTTATGTACAGTATGTTAAATGTATAGTCTGATGATGTTTGGTGCCACACAGTACTATGCCATAATGCCACCATGCTGTGCCGAAAGCAAATTCTGCCGACTTTGTTGTGCAGTCCTTAATGAAGGAAATGAAATGAGCTTTAACTGGGCAGCTTTTCACATTACTGATATAACTGCATGCACACGAGCACATCGTCTAAACTAGCTGCACAACAGGAACAGTTTCTGGAGGCATGAGCTCATTCACACTCTGCTGAATGAAACTCGCATGAACTGGCTGTGAACTTACTGAGATAATGCACAGTGACTTTGCATTCAAGTAGGAGCAAGTATCACCGTCCATATGTGTGCTAAAGAATTACTCTCAACTCGTTTTATTTGAGGTGTTGATTCATAGGTAGGTACGTTTGTGGTTTTGAGATCCACAAAAGGTCAGAGAGAGGAGACTCTCAGAAAGACAGAGCATGAGAGTGGTGACTGCTTTGTTGTGACATCACAAACAACACATCTAAAACTCGTTTGCAGCAGCTGTGTGCATTTCTCTGTGGACTGAGACTTTGATTCCTGTATTTATATAGCACATTTCATATACCTCATTGACAAAAGTCTTGTTGCTTATCCATATTGTAGGATGAACAAATAACTTGATTTGGCAATCAATTGCAATTAGAAATGGCTCGTATTAAAGGCCCTCTAGAATATTTTATTTCACCAAAATAGAGTTTTATATCATTCATTGAGTTTTATCATTTAATTAGGACAGAAAGGTCAGATTTTGTGGGACAAAAGTGTTGTCGGATACAAAAAATAATGTCGAAATTATTCATATACTTTGTATTGACTACACAAACTTGCTAAAATAACATCAAGTTATTTATGAGCCATCACTGTACAACATTGACTATACACAGGCAGAA
This sequence comes from Decapterus maruadsi, assembly GCA_030347415.2. NCBI lineage: Eukaryota > Metazoa > Chordata > Actinopteri > Carangiformes > Carangidae > Decapterus > Decapterus maruadsi. The sequence goes on along the minus strand of CM064898.1, from coordinate 14,978,648 downwards.
GGAGTACATACTGTATTGGAGGAGTACATGTTTTAGAAGTTTCCTGCTACAACACACCTGATTCAAATGAGTGGCTCGTTATCAGGCCACTGCAGAGCTTGATAACGAGCTGATCATTTGAATCAGGTGTGTTGTAGCAGGAAACTTCTAAAACATGCAAGGCAGTGGCCCTCGAGGACCGGAATTGAGGAACCCTGACATAGTAGAAGGGAAGCAACATGTAGCTGAGGAGGTGACACCCTGTGGTGAACTCTGGTATTGCATTGTAAGAAATAATAATAATCTCATGTCGTTATTTACTTTTGTCTTGACTCACTATTTTTAACAAGTCTTTTAAACTTTTTAATAATATTTTAAGTCTGACCAGTGGGGAACTCTGCACAAGAATTCCAATTGTACCCAGCTTGCTGTGCACAAAATGGAGAAATAAATTTCTTGAAGGACCCAAGGTTCACCCAGAAAAAAAAAAAGGTTTCATCCATCCACTGTCACACAGACACACACTATGGGCAATTTAGAGTTGACATGCACAATACTGGCAACTCTATACTGTCAATCTTGGGCTGTGGGAGGAAGTCAGAGAACCCAGAGAGTAAATAATATTCTCATCTTAATATGAATGGGGAGCTCTGGTCAGTGAGTGGTTAGAGAGCATGTCCCACATTGGCTCTGTCCCCTACAGGTGATCACCGGTTCAACTCCCCAATGGAACAATCATCAACTATGTGTCTGTTCCCCCATTCCCTCAGTGTCTCCTGTTCCACTGTCCTATATGGCAGAAATGCTCCTACAGTAATAATAATAATAATAATGATTCTGAGTGGTGAAGAGTGTGAACATTTTATCAGTCTGATTTATTCTGTGTCGTCTCATATTGATGTGCAGATCTGCACGTTTCTTATCATTTGAGATTAGACGCTGCATGCTACAACCAAGCAGAGCTCACGACCACTGAACGGCTACTGGCAGAATTGGTTTTGATGACATCAGATTAGTCAGGGTCTTCCTGTTGTTCACTGGCATCACTGACAGTCCACAGCAAAGCACACAGCCACATGAAGTTGACATAAGAATATATCAGGTACGGATCAGGACACAAAAGAGGAACCGAAGGGCTCAGGCTGAATCAGAGTCGTTTATTGACAGGCAGGGGTCAAAACCCAGGCAGCAAACAGGCAGAGGTACAGGCAGCCAGGCTAAATTCAAGGAATCTAGAAATAGGTCATACACGAAGGGATATACTCAAGGAAATAACGCTGGAACTCTGACACTATGGACAAGACGATCTGGCACAGAGGGAGGGGGAAGACTGGCTTAAATACACAAGGTGGGGGAAGACAATTAGGCACAGGTGAAACACATTAGGGAGGGGAAGCAATCACACAGGCGGGAAACTTGACAGGAAGACAGGGGTAAGACAAGGACTTCAAAATAAAACAGGAAGTGACACAACAAAACATCAACTAAAAACCCACAGATACTAACGGACCCTGACAGAATAAAACACAACCTGATGCAGGTGCAGTAACTTATTACAAAGTGACAAAACAGTTAAGTAGCTTTATAAACTTTCTGTCTCAGGTTCTAAGGTGCAGTTATCTTATAAATCAGCTGCCCCATTCTCATCAGTGTGGTTTCCAGCCACAGCAGGAAGCTGTTTTTCTTAACAAGAAAAAAAAAAGTTATAGATAACATACAACAACAAAGTTTCTAAGATTAAATTTCTCCTCAGCATCTATTTCCTTGGTAACCTGCTGCGTCAATAAAAGGAAGGCATATAAGCTGTGGTTTTCACACTTATCTCTAACCGTGGAAAAAGGGTGATGTCCAGTGTGTTTCTTTAGTGTGTGGGTGAGACCCTCATGGTAGGTTGTGTGAAGTCGGACGTGAAGCAGTGTTAGAAGATGAAGCTCCTCCTGAGCGGTCTGCTGCTGGCCTCTCTCTGCATCTCTTCATGGAGTAAGTACAGTAGAAGCATCATTGTATGTCAGTCTTCAAGTACAGTTAACATTAGCATCTGGAACGTTTAATGATCTATAAATATGTCAAGTTTAAGTTTTTTATTTGATCAGTGTGTTGGTGCACAGCACCTTTCAAAGCATAAGTTTCACTGAAAAACCTGATCTTATTATGGGCCTTGGAATAATTGATGACGTCTCTTTACAGGTGTTTCATCTACAGACATGGCTGTGACCCAGAGTCCAGATGTTTCTGTCATGGAGGGGGACACTGTCACCATCACCTGCTGCTTCACAGGGAAATGTGAAAGAATGAGACTCATCTGGTGGAATAAAAAAACAGATGTGAAGACCGAGGTCATAAATCAGACTCAAGAATCACATTCCTGCTCATATTTGACCTTGTTCAATATCACACCAAAAGACTCTGGGAAATACATCTGTACAGTGAATACAGAGATACCATTTCATTCTGAAGTCACAGGAAATGGCACAGTGATCACAGTTAGGACCAAAGAGGACGGAGGAGACGACACAGATCATGGTAGGTGACCAGACACCAACTTTCAGGGTTTTTGCACATGTTTTCTTACATACACAAATGTATTGAGCTCTCAGGGCCACAACAGTTGAATCTACCTCGAAACATCGGTGCTGCGGGTGTAGGTGCCAGTAAAACTGTAGCTTCTGTCCTTTACATGCTACTACAACAATCACTACAACACTGTGCTGTGTGGAAGATGCTGAGGAATCAGGAAGAACACGAAGAACTGACTGATTTTAAATACATTTCATAATTATATCATCTGTCTTTTCTTCACCAGATACAGCACATACAGGTGTGTATATTTTCATAGACCCGGGATATGAATTCTGTTCATGTTGTATTTCACTTTCTCCTTTCCTCAATGGTTTGAGCATCCTCGTAGGTGTTCTGGTAAAAGCTAATAAGAACCTCCTGTGAGAATAATATTAATGTCCCTGTGGATCTCTTTCAGGTCCCTCCTGGATGGATGTGTGGATCTTTTATCTGAGGTGCCTGCCACTCCTTCTTCTAATAACCTTCTTTTACCTCAGCAACAGGCTGATCAAGGTTCAGCAGCACAAAGCAGGTAAATCAGACATTAGCAGCATACTGTACATAGGCTGTTATTTTATAATGGAAGGAGCTCATCAGTCTGTTCATTCATGTTTCAGATGCTCCTGAAAGTATTCCCACTTAAGACAGAAGAGGAGAGGAAGACCAGGAAGAAGAGGAAAGAGAGGAAAACCGGGAAACACCTTTATGAAAATCATTTGTCATGACAACTGTGACACTTTTCTGTCAGTGTGTTTTTAATTGCCCTTTATAAATAAAGACTGTTACAGTATTACATTATTATCATCACAGTGACTGTCCATCATGAGTCTCATCACTGGTGGGTTTTTAAACACATTTAGCATAGACAGTATTCATGTCAGATATCAGATAGACTCGTTTTCATTTCAAGTTTGTCCCTAATGACAGATGTTTTTTTGTTTTTTTGCTAAATCATCACTGGCCTGTCAATCTGTGCCCTCATCACAACCCTCTTCTGTCTCCACTGTCAACCAAGACCAAGTAGCTACAATATACCTTTGATTTATCTCCATTATAATAATAATGCTGTGACTTATTTACCACTTAGAATACAACTTAGATTACAAAGTTAATGTTTTGTTAATGGATCATGCTTTTGTTCAGTTCCTCTGATGTTCTGACGCACTGAAACACTTTTGTTCTGTCCAGTCAGTTTTTAGCAATTTAAGAATTGGACAGTCAGCCTAGTGCATCATTTTAGACTGTGGGAGGACAGCAGAGAACCCACGCAGACAGGATGAGAACTTGCAAACTCCACCCAGAAAGACCTGAGTCCAACCTGAAACCTTGTTGCTAAGGTGATTCAGTGGTTAGGGTCTTCCTGTTGTTCGCTGCCATCACACTGACAGTCCACAGCAAAGCATGCAGCCAAATGAAGTAGACATAAGAATAAAACACAACCTGATGCAGGTGGAGAAACTTATTTCTACAAAGTGATCTCTTCTATTTTGTAGACATGACAATAAAGGTTGTGTGTTGACAGACAATAATAAATAAGTTATTTATTTCGATAAAAACATATGGTACTACAAACTACAAACTACATTCTTCTCAAAGCCTTCAAGGGAAAAACAGGGGCAAAAAGCCTCACTACTCTATCCAACTGCAAAACCAAAATACATAGGCAGCAGCCCCTAACACAGAAAATACCTAAAATGTTGTGCAAGGACCGGATCAGTTCTAAATCTATACCCCTGGTACCTCCACCGAGTAGGTTCACCCTCAGCCTCAGCATGTGACAGTTGAGGTTCCTGTCACTATGCCTCCAACTGATTATGCGCCCTGGCTACTTGGCCAAGGGGACGTCCCTTGACTGGCAAGCGAGCATGACTCTTATAACTGGGAGGTGTGGGTTCAATTCCCGCCCAGGCCCTCTTTACCTTGCCACACACACACACACTGAAAGTCAGAGATGAAATGAGGGACAAAAAGCCTTTGGCCAGGTGCAGCTCATTGTTTACAGTGGCTCCAACAGTGATTGGTCTGGCAGGGCAGGGCAAACATTGATAGTTACGTAGTGTAACAGATTCTATGAGCATAGGTGCAGCCCTCTAGGCTCTCACCAGTGGGTTTATCCCTCACACAACCGCGCAGCCTTGAAAGTATTTAGTCCACATCCACTGACACGTAACCCCACGTACGGTCTCATTATCTTGCAGTTGAATGGGCTGGAGTTGAGCAGATTTCCCATTTAGCTGGCAGTTGGTCAGTGCCTGATGGTCAGTTAGAGAGAGCCCACACAGATAGACACAGGGCCCCAGGCCTGGGAATCAATCCCAGAACCTCCTTACTATGAGGCAAGAGATGGAGAGTTACCTAAATAAATAGTGGTCTGGTCTTATCTTTTTTTTTAATCCTACTTTAATAATACAGTTTGGAGAGCACATGGCACACTGGCTCTCTCTCCTGTGCAGGTGATCACCGGCTTGACTCCCCAATGGAACAATCATCAACTGTGTCCTCAGTGTCTCCTGTCATACCTCCACTATCCTATAAGGCAGAAATACTCCAAAGAATAATAATGATTCTGAGTGGTGAAGAGTGTGAAAAGAAGATCAGTCTGACTCTTTCTGTGTCGTCTCATATTGATGTGCAGATCTGCACGTTTCACATCATTTGAGATTAGGCGCCGCATGCTACAACCAAGCAGAGCTCACGACCACTGAACGGCTACTGGCAGAATTGGTTTTGACAGTGGTTAGGGTCTTCCTGTTGTTCACTGCCATCACATTGACAGTCCACAGCAAAGCAGCATAAGAAGAAAACACAACCTGACGCAGGTGGAGAAACTTATTTCTACAAAGTGACTCAACAGTTAACTAGCTTTATAAATCATCTGTCCCAAACAAGGAAGTAATCACTATTTCTAAGGTGCAGTTACAGTATCTTATAAATCAGCTGCCTTATTCTCATCAGTGTGGTTTCCAGCCACAACAGGAAGCTGTTTGTCTTAAAAAAAAACAAAAAAACAGCTGCAGATAACATACAACATGTATCGATCTAACATCAAAGTTAGACAACCTTTGATTGACCATCAAGTGAAGCAGCATCTATTTCCTTGTGTGTTTCTTTAGTGTGTCTGTGTGTGTGAGACCCTCATGGTAGGTTGTGTGAGGTCGGATGTGAAGCAGTGTTAGAAGATGAAGCTCCTACTGAGCGGTCTGCTGCTGGCCTCTCTCTGCATCTCTTCATGGAGTAAGTAAAACCTCTAACAACACAGAGGGTCAGAGTTGTGATGTGAGTTGTGGTACCAAAGCTTCATTGTTGTCCTCACTGTTCAAACCGGTGACACATTGGAGTTTGGACATTGTCCGTCAGTCTTTGTTGACATTAGAAGATTTCATTTATTATGGGCCTTGGAATAATTGATGACTTTGTCTCTTTACAGGTGTTTCATCTACAGACATGTTGGTGGTGATCCAGAGTCCAGATGTTTCTGTCATGGAGGGGGGCACTGTCACCATCACCTGCTGCTTCCCGGGGAAAAATGAAAGAATGAGAGTCAGCTGGTTGAATAATCAAACAGGAGTGAAGAGTAAGGTTTCACAATGGATTCAAAAATCAAATTTCTGTTCAAAATTGACCTTTTCCAATATCACACCAAAGGAGGCTGGGAAATACATCTGTATAGTGACTACAGAGGTACCAGTTCTTTTGGAGGTCTCAGGAAATGGCACAGTGATCACAGTTATCACCAAACATCACGGAGGAGATGGAACAGGTCATGGTAGGTCTGTTTAGGTAATAAATATCACATTTTTACTTGTTTTACATACAATATATATCCTAACCTCAAATCTTGAACAAATATTGCTTTAGGTGCAGGTGCTAGGAAAACTGGAGCTGCTGATCTTTACACGCAACACTTAACCAAACACTACACTATGCTGTGTGTAATCTTTAGCAGTCCCGTGTGGTGGGGGCTGAGCAATCTGGCCCAGCACCAAGAAACATGATTGATTTTATATACATTTCTTAATCATCTGTTTTTCTTTTTTTATAGGAGCTTCGCCAGATACAGCACATACAGGTGTGTACATTTTCATTAGAGGGGTTCTTGACACTGCCATAGAGACATACGATACGATAAGCTTTATTGTCCCGTACAGGGAAATTTGTCTTGGACACTGTAGCTGCGCCATACAGTAAATGCCTAGATGGCCAGAATGACCTGGGATTTGAATTCTGTTCATGAAATTAAAATATTAAAACTATAATCTGTTTTTAATTTTCTTTTCTTTTTCCTATTCTCCAATGGTTTGAGCATCCTCGTAGGTGTTCTGGTAAAAACTAATAAAAACCTCATGTGAGAATAATAATAATCCTTGTGGATCTCTTTCAGGTCCCTCCTGGATGGACGTGTTGATCTTTTATCTGCGGGGCCTGCCACTCCTTGTTCTTCTAATAACCGTCTTTACCCTCTACAACAGACTGACCAAGGCTCAGCAACACAAAGCAGGTGCAATATGATGCTCAACAAACACCAGTATATTAAAGGTGTTCAGCCATGCACCATTGTCAGTCAGAATAGATGACTTCTCCTCCAGTAGCATCGTTAGAGTTTTGCTGAACATTTACTTTGGTTCAGATGATAACGTTGTCTACAATATAAACTGTAACACCTGTGTAGGACCCTTTACTTTTCAATCAGTTCTATTGTCAAGTTACAAATGTGACGCTAAGAGCTCAGTGCAATGCAATTTAAGGAAACAGATACAGATGTGACATCATATCCACAGCAGACTGGGTTTGATTCCAACCCTGGGCCCTTTGTGCCTTCCTCTCTCTTTCAGAATAGAGCATAAAATAATTCACACATGTTATTTCATGCTTTTTGCTTCAAAAGTCACCATTGACAATAAATCCCAGCCAGGTGCACCTTTGTGTTGTTATGGGTAGAAACGCAGCTGCGACATCAAGTGGTAGTCATGAACATTGACAGAACCTTTAACAAGAGTGTGAGTATGACCATGTAGAGGAACTAAGCTGTACGCTGTATAATACTATTTAGGAAAAGATCATCCACTCATCAGCTGTATGTGCAGCTGGTGCAGTTTGTTTAGTGTGTGCAGGTACAGTAGGGTCCATGTGAGATGAAGACATTTACATCACATAGACTTGACCTTTAGTCTTGTTTTATCAGTTATCAGCACCATACTGTACTACATTACAATGGAAGGAGCTCATCAGTCATTCATGTTTCAGATGCTCCTGAAAATATTTCCACTTCAGACAAAAGAGGAGAGGAAGACCGGGAAGAAGAGGAAAGAGAGGAAAACCGGGAAACACCTTCATGAAAATCTTCATTTGTCTTGACAACTATAACACTTTTCTGTCAGTGTGTTTTGAATTACCCTTTATAAATAAAGACTATTATTACAGCATTATCATTGTGAGTGTCCCTGGTGTTTCTATAACACTACAGTACATAGACAGTATTCATGTCAGTTAAGATCAGTAACGCTGATCTGCTGTTGGGCAGTAACATATTAGTACTGTAATGCATCACTGTAATCATCACAGTAATGAATAATGTAACAAATTACAGTTACAGTTTTACAGTTACAATTACAGTTAACTCTCCAAAAACATCTTGTTACACGTCACTGATTTTTAATTGAAAAGTGCAATCTCCGGCTAAATTAAAAAAATAATAAAAATGCGTGCACATCACCCTGCAGCAAGCTGGCATACAGCATACTGTATAGCTCTTTATCTTGTTCATAGCCTAACAGTTCATTTTCAGGGCTAACAGGACAGGATTGGGGATTTGTTTAGGAGAAATTAAACAGTAGTGTAACACATTACTTCTTTTTAAAACATTAAAAAATATTAACAAATCTGTATTTCTGCTGGATTCTACTTTGATTGATGACATATAACGTCAAAGATACACTTTTGAATAATAGCCTACATACAGTAATATATTTGAACAAGTTAAACCCTTGTTGGGTGTTTTTAACTTGAAAAGCCAACAACACTTGTACCCCAGTTTGATTTGTCACTTAATTACATCATCCTGAAACACTTCCATTATTGTCAGGCCTACCTGCAGTGTGATGCTATTTGCTTTTCACTAAACTTTTTTGTACAGTGTATTTTCACCATGTGTTGTGAAACTCCAACTGACTGAGATGGAGCTGACTTATCTTTGATGCAGCACAGTACAGACCCAAAGGCTTACAGTACATGGTGTATTGGATGGAAACAGCGGAGTATCACATTTTTGTTATTCATTGTTGAGGGTGTGATCTGAGAACGTCTGCTAGACTTGTGAAACATCATCCTCTGATGTTTGGGTGTGAAGTGTCAAAAACACCCATGGCTGTTCTGCCGGCAAACCAAGACTTCCGCTTTCAAACTCTGTCACGAAAACTGAAAAGAATGAAACAATCTCAGCCAAGGTTTTCACACGGACTCTATCGCTTCCTTCGACTGCATCTCGAGGAAGAAGGAAGGAACACAGGCTGTGGTTTCTCACACTTCCCTTAAACTGTGGGAGAAAGATGCTACCGTGTGTGTTTGGGCTTTTTGAGTGTGCGTGAGCGCATCGTGGGAGGGACTTAGAGAAGCTGTGAGGAGATGAGTGTGTGCAGGCGGAGGTGAGGCAGAGTGAGAAGATGAAGCTCCTGCTGAGCAGTCTGCTGTTGGCCTCTCACTGCGCCATCTCATCATGGAGTAAGTAGAAACACAACTTTAACATCACAGCTGTGTCTAGTGTGAGTTAGAGCTGCAGATGTTGGAAACCTCTGTCAGAAGACTCATATGTCAGGTCTTTGAAGGTTTGAATTTTTCTGTTTGTGAACAGTTAACAGTAGTATCAGTATCAGTGTGAACAGTAGCCTACGTTTCAAGAAGTTAGTTTCACCGACAAAGAAATGGAAAATTGATCGTAACAGAAATGAATGATCACAATTTCTTAGTTTAATAGTAGTAAACTGTATTATTTCCAGACTCCAGGTCCATTTAAAAGAAATAACATAACATCATATCAGTGTTTCCACATAGCTGATTGGTGTCGTGCAGCACTGAGACCAGGATGTGACAACAGCAATATGTGAACCGTTCAGTCGACGGATACATTTGTACATCAGTTTTCTCAAAAGAGCATGAAATTAATGAACTGCATAACAAAACAAATCAGTTGCTCTGCACTAACTTGGTTTTCTATAAGTAACATGCGCAAAATGTATTGCTTTGTACAAAAGTGCCAAAACTCTGCTGACTTTAGCCTGTGATCCAGTTCACAGTCTTATTATGGGCCTTGAAATAAGTGATGACTTTGTCTCTTTACAGGTGTTTCATCTACAGCCATGGCTGTGACCCAGAGTCCAGATGTTTCTGTCATGGAGGGGGGCACTGTCAACATCACCTGCTGCTTCACAGGGAAATATTTAAGAATAAGACTCAGCTGGTGGAATAATCAAACAAAAGTGAAGGACAAGGTCATAAATCAGAATGAATCAATAATCAAGATTGAATCAAGATTCTGTTCAAGTTTGACCTTTTTCAATATCACACCAAAAGACTCTGGGATATACATCTGTACAGTGATTACAGAGATACCATCCCATTCAGTAGTCACAGGAAATGGCACAGTGATCACAGTTAGGACCAAAGAGGACGGAGGAAACGACACAGATCATGGTAGGTGACCAGACACCAAGACAAGGGTTTGACTATAACTTCCTGGTTTGACAGTCGATACAGTAAATAATGATGTGTATTCAAAATCATGAAAAAAAACTTCATATTTATATATTTGTTTCTATTAAATCACTATATAAATCAGTCAAATTATTAGTTAAAAATAAACTAAATGCAAAATTAGAAAGTTTTGTTTTCCTTGTCTTGCAACTTTGGTGCTATGTCAGCTTAACAATGTCTTAGTATGTAAAAACAACAAAACTTAATTCCCAGTCCTGTAACCATCCCCTACTGTTAAACCAACTTGCCCTTCCTGCTTTTTTTTTTGTCTGTATACAACATCTATTTCACATCTGCCCGTCCTGGGTGAGGGATCCCTCCTCTGTTACTCACCCTGAGGTTCCTCCAGTCTTAGAGGGTTTCTGGGAGTTTTTCCTCAGTGGATATGAGGATCTAAGGGCAGAGGATGTTATTATGATGCTATGTAAATCCCTTTGAGACAAACTGTAAAAATGGGCTAAACAAATAAAATTGCCTTCCCTTGCCAGTGTAATATCTGTGTTTTTCTAACATGCAGGTGGACGAGATGCCGGACCAACAGAGACCCCCATCATAATCGCGGTGGCTGTAGTGGTTCCACTGCTGCTCATCACCCTCCTCTCTTTCTGCTGTGTGCGGAGGAGACAAGGTACAAATCTAAATGTTTTCTTATTCTTCATCACAAGCTCAGTTGAAGTTGGGACAATTTTCTGTGTAGAAAGTCGTTGTGAAGTCTGCAAACTGTCCAGAATAACTGTTACGCTGTTTCCAGGAAGAGATGCCACTGGTGATTTTGAAATGTAATTTTCGCAATTCATTCACTGTTTTTTTTTCACAGCTCTGAACTTCCCAAAAAAATAATTCCTTCACTTCAGGTTTATATCAATCTTAAGCCTAAAAATATCAGTATAGTTCTAGTGAAAAAGGACCCCATGGAAATCAGTAAATTAGAAATATGGCAGCGTGAATATGGAAGCGTAATGTTTGAGTTTATCAAAAACTCACTTATAGGCACTAATGTTAGTGAAAAAAAGTGTTACGATAATTGAACTCCCTGGAAATCAATACTTTTAACCTTTCTCTTGTGTTCGGGTCACCAGTGACCCGTTTTCAGATTTTAAATGCATAAAAGTACCACAGAAATTTGTTTATAGCATCAAGGCTTTTTGACTTTGTCAGGAACATCTATTTAAACAAAATAAAATAAAAACTAAAATGATCTGGTAAAAATTATGACATTTGTGTTGTTAGGGTCAATTTTGACCCGGTTATAATGATAAGAACAATAATTAGAGTTAAGTGCAAAACCAACCTTTTCATGGATAAGGAAGCCTAACAACATAACCAAGAGATGAGAAACTAATGTGATGATGATAATTGTTTTAGTGTATTTTACAGCTTATTTAAGACCCGGGTCAAAACTGACCCCATCACCATAGATGGTAGCAGAAAGCTAACACAAGACGAAATAAACAACACTGTGTAGATGTTTGTCCCTCTGCAGACACAACAGATAGTTGAGAGAAAGAGGAACTGCTGTGCAAGTCAGAGCAGCCATGTAGATGGTGCGTGATGATGATGATGATGGTGTGAGCTTTTAAAATTTGTTGGAGTTGGAGCTCACTCTGTGTTGAAAGCACGGTCTCCGTCATTCTGGTTTAACAGCACTGTGCTGCTGGGATAATGAAAGGCCTGCTAACAGGGGGAGCATGTTCACAATATCACTGCCAGACAGAGCAGGACTTAGTAAATACCCAGAGTCATAGAGTGAATGTTGATTGTGCCTTGTCACAGCCAGATGTTAGCAGATGTTATTAGTTTATTAAAAATGACATCCTGCCAAAAATTGTACTTAGTATTTACTTTAGAATAATATTACTCAAGTAAAAGTAAAAAGTAGTCATTCAAATATTTACTTGAGTAAGAGTCTTGGTGAAAAAGTCAAGTACTGAGTAAGTAACCTCCGTTTAATGATCATTATCTTGATAAAAGCAAAAAATTCAGATATTGCCAAAGGACAATAGCCTAAATGACCTTTTTTTTTCTTTTTTTTTTTTTCTTTTTTTTTTACAAATTAACATAAATTAAGACAAATTCAGCCGCAACAATTTACCTAGGCCTATGAACTGTCTGAGACTAATGCCAGACCCAGGTATTTAAACCCAGAGTGGGTGGTCCTATAATTGGTTTCTAGTGAAACCAAAGTCACATGACGAGCTGTTGCGTTGGATTGTGTTGTGCATTCTACCTGAAGAGTGTTGTCTAGATAGAAATGTTGACAGTTAGGTTGAGACACAGATCTGTACAGATCTGACCTACTTAAAAAGGAAGTAGCCTATAGAAGAGATTTTGACCTTCATTAAACAGCTTTGGAGTAAATGGTTAAATGAGCAAAACAGCAAAAAAGCGACCCAACTTGCGTAGTTCCCCTTTAAGAGAACAGAAACATGACAGAAAGGTCGACATCTTCAGCTATGTGTGAGAGAGAATTATAATTATCAAAGACAATCAGCTGCAGAGAATGAAATCATAAATGTCTGCAGTATGCTTTTGTCATTCTAATACAATATAGTGTCTACGCAGCAATAGTTTCCAGTCATCTGTATTACACACATCTGATGCAACAGATAATGACAAAGCACCCTGGCTGGCATAATTGTGGTTTCTGTTTGACATCAGCAACACGTACCATTGTCTACTACCTATCTCATGCTTCAAAAATGACAATGCACCATCAACACAATGTTTTTGCAAACACAACTCCAATGCATCTTTGCACAGGTTCGAGTCATTAGTCACTAGGGAAAGGTGTGGAACCAAGAATTTAATCTTGGCAGTGACTATAACGTGGAAATGATTGGTGCAGCAGGGTTTTCTCTACAGGAAAGATAAGACATAACTTCACACAACTGAGGGAGAGACTACACAAGGCATGGTGGCAGTGTTTTTTTCTGGTGCAAGCCAATACACTAGTGCAGTGTTTTTCAACCTTGGGGTCGGGACCCCAATGTGAGGTCGCCTGGAATTCAAACGGGGTCCCCTGAAATGTCTAGTAATTGATAAAAACAAATTTACTGATGAGAATACAATCTTAAACAACTGTATTCTATACTTTAACTTTATCGAATATAAATCAAATCGATAAAATGCAGCATATAATCTGAGCTGGCTCATCTTGATCGAAGTGCAGTCACATAATCGCAAGGTCGCCAGAAATTTGTGATGTCAAAACAGGTTCACAAGCCAAAGGTTGGGAACCACTGCACTAGTCACTATAGTGTCCATCTAATTTAAAAACAAAGCTTGAATGTGCCATTTCTCCGTATTTTCATTTTATTGTGTGGAAGAATCTAATTTCTGTGTGCATGTGTGTGTCCCACGGGTTCAGCACAAGCAGCCAGGGTGATCTATGAGGTTCCCCACATTGACTCTGAGGTGGCAGAGATGGACAAACACAGCACCGGCTCCTCCAGAGGCTCTTCTCAGTGGGTGAGTGTAATGGTGGCGGTGTGGGACGACCAGAGGAGGAAAACAGGCTTATTGTTCCACAATTTAGTTAATTAAGTAGTTGTTGGTGTTTACCTATGCCACATGTAAATCAAGTGTGGAATTTATAATGATTCACATTTAATTTGTGTGATTAAATGATGCATTTAATCATAGGGGTAAATATTATTCCTGTCTGTCAGTTAAATGTGCAAAAGCTAAAAACATACATCTTTTTTTATGAAGAGTTGTTCTTTTGTATTTTTGAAGGGATTGACCGCATTTTGCCTCTGCCAGAATCTACTCGGTCTCATTACTTAAAACTATGTTAATACTGTCTATATCTTTGATGATTGATATCTTCATTGATAAGCCACAAAAAAAACATTTTACTTTCCACACCAAAGTATAAAACAAAACCGTCACCCTTATTAGGTGTACATGGTCGCTTGCTTTAAATGTTCTGAATTTGTGCCTTCAGTCTCTACTAGTAGTACTACACATTTAACCTATAAACTGAGGCGGCAATAAAGAATCTTTCTTCTTTTATGTAGGAGCAACAACATCTCACCTAACAAGCTGTCATAAACAACAGTTTTAACTGATTGACCAACATCCTGTTTGTGACTAATTCGCCTATTTAAATTATTTGCAAAGGTCATGCATCCTTTGAGCATTTGAGCAACCACATACTCAAGCTGACAAAATGTTTGTTCTCTTCTGATAAAATGTGTGAGTCTGTAATAATTGAATTTTTATCTTTTGGTCTCTTTCAGTGTCAGGTACCTGTGTACGAATCCTTCGATTACTTTTCGCCGGTGCAGACTAAGGAAAGTGGATGAGGATCTGCTCACTGGACTCCCTATTCTTCCAGTATTTTCTCTTCATAACTCTTTTGTATCTGACACCTCACTCTCAGGCTGGAAAGATTTTTTATTAAGCTTTTGTAAAGAGTGTCGATATTTTATATTTTTATCTTCATGGCCAAAGGTAGCCTAATTTCGATAACAGACGTAGGCTACTTGCAACAAACTAAGATAAGAAAAGTATTTGCTTCGTTTTGCTCGATCATACCTAGCTAGTCTGTTGACCACATTAGTTAGTGGTATTGATCATGTCGCTAAGATGGTTTCACAATGATTTCCGCTCACGCTAAGGACACAGTGGAAAGTGTAGGCTATGGGGTCGCTCCATTGTAGGTCAGTGACAGGAAGTGGAAACAGGGTCTGTGAACATCGCATTGGTTTCTCCCCGGCCTTGCTCTGTGCATGTTTATCACATAGATGCACATGAAACTGACACAGGACATTTGAGGTTGTGTGTTTTCTTTTCTAAAAATGTCCAGAGACCATGTTGCTTAAATAGTGTTAGTATTACTGAAGACAGTGATAATCATTGTGAGCAGGAAGTTAGCCATCAGAAGATGCTCTCTGTTAATGCACATTGAGTGGGACATGTTTTCTTTGTCCTCTAACCATAAAGTATTATGACAAAATATGAATCTTACAGTCTTCAGTTAAGATTTGGTCTCTCAACTAAACATGTAATTAAGATGCTAATATATTAGCATTCTGTTTGTGAAGTGAAGTAGTCATATCATCCTGAAGTAAAAATGTGAAGCTGTGGCTGCTCTAGTCCTAACTATCAGAGGCTCTGTCAGTAGCCTATATTAGAAATTGAGCTTATTATTTCTGTTCCAAAACAAAAATGCAGACATATAAGAAAAGAAAAAAAGGTTAGCCTGTTAAAAACCAGTTCTTAAAAGTAACATTTTCACTGACTTTGACACGTTGCTTTGAGCTTCCTGTCCTCTTCAGCTGCCTGCATGGTCGGCACGTGGCCAGTGCAGTCTATGCAAATATTGGCTTTAAACATAGTTTGCAAACATGTCATTACAAGGAGACCGTTGACCTTAAGGTTTGCATAACATGAACAAATGATGGGGCAGCATACAGTGCTTGTACATAAGGATGACTTATATGCTAAAGCTAATAGGCTACTGTGACAATCCTAGTGGGAAAGGTCACTTGTGCATTTCACTCCCACTGAAACCAAATTTTTAAAGAGGGTAAATGTGATTTTAGATGGGTGCTGTAGCAAATATGCCTCTTCAGGGGAGTTAGCAATCATGTAAGATCTGTGCAAACATTTTAACTTCATCAACAAATACAGCCCCTGCAACTATAGAAGTTGGGAGTCTGCCATTTTCCAATACTAATATTCAGTTGGTTCCACTATAATACACACTGGATGGCACTGTAACCAAAAACATGGGTGATTTGGTGCCACATACTGTATCTTTTATGGCACAGAGCTCTTTTGGTGATGTGAAGTTATTAAGTTCATAAATACTGGCCTGGTTGGCGCCTGGTGATTTGTCCCAGTGAGTCAGTCAGTTTCATATTGATAAAGAAAGGGACAGGCTCCAAAGGCACACTCATTTTCGCACATAGCCATCTTGCCCTTTGCTTCACCTTATAGGTACTCGCAAAAGGTGTTAACCACCATGTGCTGGAAATGAAACTTTCTCACAAAGCTAGTTGTTTGCAGAGATGTACTCTGTACACTCTATATACCATTTCAGCTCCACAGTGGAATATACAATGACTTTGTAAAAAATGCTATAATGTGCTGGTAATATGTGCTTCAAAATAATATTATTGTTACTGTTATTGAATCCAACTTCCTAAATACACCTGTAATAAACTATATATAAAATGTTGGGGTCTAGAATGTGTATTTTCCATTGTGTTTGACAGAGCAGTGCTGCTATTGCTATTGATTGTGGGATCTGATAAATGTATTTTCACAATATACAGCATAAGAGTACTGTTTCAAGGAAATTGAGGCAAGCGAGGATACCAGGAAAAACAAAAACACAGACATGTACTTGCACAACTCGCTTTTGAATTACATGTTTCGCCTCACAGCTCGTGTCCACCACTGCACAACACCACAGACAACCACCAACCACAGTGGATGCAACAATGAAAATCATCAAGCGATGATAACCACAGTGACAGCCAGCACATGCTCGTTCATGTACAATAAAATCTTTTTTTTTTTTTTTTGCCTTGAATAAATTGCAAAATGAACTGCCTTTGTGTTTGGTTGGAGAAAAGCCCTCCCTTTAAATCAATAAATAAATGACTAAACTCAATATGGTTGGTAAGGTCATGTGCCCATTGGGCGTAGGTCTGAAGTGTTGACACAGTTGGAGCCACAACCTTGATCAAACACCAATGCCGGTCCTGTTATCATCTTACCTTTTGAAGCTCGCTGCATCACTGGTGCCAAGCCCACTTTCCAAAAGGTATAAAAAAGACCCGTCCCTCTCCTTTCCCACCTCCGACACATCAGCTGCTCTGTTGATCCGCTTCAGTTTTCCTTCTCGCTTTGTTAACCACCTCCTGAAAAGCAACCATGAGCCAGCTGGAGACCGCCATGGCCATCCTGATGAGGACCTTTGATACATATGCTGCTGGACAGGGAAGAAAAGACACACTCACCAAAGCCGAGGCCAAGACTTTGCTGGAGAAGGAGCTTCCTGGCCTGCTCAAGGTATGTACACCCACAGGGAAGACCTCACCAGACGTCCCCACCCTCTGCTCCAGGGTGTTGGCTGCCCATACTGACAATGGACTGACTTGCGGTGTAAAGCAACTTGTTTGCTTTACTTTGGTACCTATTAAAACTAATGCTAAACAGATTTAAATTGTTCTAGCATTAGGTTTAATTTCAAGTCCTTATGCCAGTTTTTATTTCCTTCATTCAGGGCCGTTGTATAGGGGACAAAGGTGATGATAATTCTAGGGGCCCAACTCTGAGTAGGGCCCACAAAAAACCCTAGTAGTCTAATCTTTGTATGACTGAATTATTCTGCATAAGACCCTGACTAATACTCATAGTAATGCTGCATTAGCATCAAAACAAAGTAGGCTAAATAAAAAATGATAATACATACGTAGTAAGAAAGAAAAAAAGTGGAAAAGTCCCAGAATTCCTAGAAACGGGCCTGCCTTCATTGTGTCAAAACAAATTATGTCTAAGAACAAAATGCTAGAGACAGCTAGATCTTTTTATTAAGTCATGATAAGAACAGTAAATTTCATTAAATTGTTTTTTTTGCATATATGACATTTTGAAGTAGTGCTGGTGTTTGTCACTCTGCAGGCAGCAAAGAACCCAGGTGAGGTGGACAAGCTGCTGAAAGGTCTGGATTTCAACGGAGACTCTGAGATCGACTTCTCAGAATTCGTGGTGATGGTAGCAGCTCTGACCTGCGCCGCCCACGGCCGCTGCAAGAAGTGAGCAACCTATCCACACTGGGCCACATGGCGGCAACGGCAGTGTCGACTCTTTTTGTAGCTGCTTAATAAAGTGATTTATATATCTATACATGGTTGTCAGGTGTTGTGTGATTATTGACAAAATCTGTGTGGAATTAAAAAATTATGTTGACACAAGAGAAGATAAAAAAAAAAATCATTTGTTAACTCTTTATAAGCCAGGTGGCCGTTTTGTAACACATTCTTAACGTGGTGAAACTCTCATGGTCACATACACAACACAAAAGCATGGTTCAAAAGAAAGATGCATGAACATCGGCAAGACACTAAAAGCAAGATATCAATATGCAACGAAAGCATTAAAAGGTAAATATAACAAAATAGATTAGCAAAATAAGGTGATCAATGTACAATGGATGAGATTCAAAGTGACACTATGTTTATTTCACAAAGGGACATGGAAGGAAATTATTTTTAACGTGTGGCTAGTCACATTTCCTGTCTAACCAGAACGAGGAGGCACACCTGTGAACTAAGCACACACGACAACCACACTGTGTATGTTGTCTCTCGACAGACAGCGTCTCGCTAAGACCTTAGTGGTCATGAAGGGACATGAAGCATTTCTTGTAAATAAGACTCACTTCACACAGAACAGAGGCACTTGCACTCCTGGGGTTCTGTCACAGAAAAACTCTTGTTATTGATGTTGTTTAATATTACGTGAGCTTAGAGATACAAGGTTCTGTCTCCGTTTTGAGTAGTTCCGAGATATTGAGCATCAAAGTTCCAACTTGGCTTGTGTTTTGGTTGACAGAACCTTTTTATTTTATGAATAACTACTTTAAAAATGTTGAAAATTTAAAAATAACACCACACAGGCATTAACAGACCACTAATGGATGATATTTATGCAAAAAACTCAATTTTGAAAAAAACGGAGATAGAACCTTATAATTCTAAGACCACTAATGAATGACAAAGACAAAACAAAAAAACTGAGAGAAAACCATTACTTTAGGACTGAATACATGGAACAACATATAGAGTAAATGAAAAAACAAACTAAAACCACACTGAATACATGTATGTAAATATAAAAAAATGTTAAAAAAAAAGAAAAAAAAGAAAAAAGAACTGGCATTGCCAATGCAATCTGATATCACCAAGTAAACAACAGCCCAGGACTAACGCTAAACCTAACCCTAACCCTTACAGCGCTCCGGGGCTGTTGTTTACTTGGTGACATCAGATCATGCCATTACCAATCATGATGATATCAGAACATGAGGTGAAAAAAAAAAAGAAAAGAAAAGAAAATGTGTGGCACTGAAAAAACAATTTGTTGACGAATAACTTATGCAAATGCAAAAGACACAGAAGTGAGACATTCCAGTGTTATTTCTAGTGTGCGTGTTTTGATAAGAACCAGGCATGAGGTGAATATATAAAAGCAAAAAATTACATTCCCAGTGACACCTTAAAGGGCATCTTTTTGATAATAGGCTATTGATGACACCTTAAAGCTTGATGGTCACATTTTACACACACCAACAAAGCCTTCCTCCATATTTTCTAAATGACCTTCAGCCTCTTGTTCAATTTGACAATTTTGAATCACTCTCCATTTCAAAGGAATCCCAGAAACAACAAACAGATTTGGGGACTGGAGTGGAAACATTACGACAGGCTAGTTTGTTAATCCTGAGCAAAGCTAACAGGCTGCGTCTTAATCCACTGTGACAGACTGAGGCACTGGCCAACTAACATACTTTCTCCAGAAGGGGCAGTTGTGTAATAATGCACACTGATGCTGCCCTCTAGTGGCGGATACACTCTCCCTTTTAAAAACCAGTGTGAAAAAAGGAAACGTTGTCGAATCATCAGAAGTCTCAGTCAGAATAATTGCTGCTGCCATATGGATGACCTCCCTTTCTATGTGCCTGCTGCTGATTTGACAGTGTAAGCTGAGCCCGAGGCCTTCACTGTGCCATTGGTGAAATGTGGCTGGCCTGTAATCGGCTTGAGAGGCCATTAAGCCGAGACTCTCCACTCTCCACTTCCTCTCTCACTCTCTCTCTCTGTGCGGGGCATTATAAAGGCTTATAGGGATTATGGGGAGGTGTCCCAAGTGGAGGAGGAATGTGGATGTGGAGTCAAGAGGTACAGGTGGGAAGGGAAGTAATCATGTGGAGAAGAGAGCATTGTATATTGTGAGGTGTGCGTTCTGTTTGTCTTTTGTAGCTTTATTACTGTGTGAATTTGCAGGATTTATTCTCTGAGGCAGGTCATGAGATGTGTTCAAAAGCCCCAGGATCATGTGTTTAGAGTAGTTACTGAGATCAATAATGAATAAGCATACTTGAGCCTTTATGCCAAATTTGTAAGCATTAACACATGACCTTATTAATTTCTTTATAATTTGTTTCAGAAATTATTCCCATTAATCCACAATTACTTTGGGTGAGACTATCAGTTACTTATGTGGTATTACTGTTACTGGAAACTTAATTCCGACTTAATTCTGACTAAACAAAAAAGCTTTGCAAGTACAAAAACAGGAATGGAAAATTTTGAGAGAAGAGAATTTAAAGTTTGACAGGGGCAATATCATGAGCTGGTTGAATCTGATTGGTTGTTGAGAAGAAGAGGCAACTGAGAGTGAGGAGGCAGGAGGATTGAAACTTGAACTCAACACCATCTAAAGCAGTGTGCACAAGCCCGACTGTCATTTTCAGTCAATAATTCAAAGTTTTGCAACGGTCTGATGAACAGAAAAGGAGACGGAGTAACTGGGTTTATTCAAAATGAAAAAACAAAACAAAAAAAAAACCTATATTATTTCTGTCTATAA
Source organism: Decapterus maruadsi (assembly GCA_030347415.2). Taxonomy (NCBI): domain Eukaryota; kingdom Metazoa; phylum Chordata; class Actinopteri; order Carangiformes; family Carangidae; genus Decapterus; species Decapterus maruadsi. Next base: position 14,957,756 of record CM064898.1, on the reverse strand, counting down.
TCTAAACACAGGTCTTTCTATAGGCGTCAATCTCACTGTGGATGTAGGATATTTGTGGATGGAGGTTTACACCAACACCCTCATACTCTCACAAACACTGCTCAGCTCAGCTCAGCTCGCTCCATGTGAGGAGGTAGAGCGGTTATGAATACCTCATTCTGTTTTAAAGCCACACATCTCTGGTCATATGAGCTGCCAGGGTGTCCGGCTCATCTCGTGGCCTGACTCCCAGCAGTCGAAACATGCTAAACACACTGTGGCTCTTTGTCTCGGAAAACTTTAAGCCAGAGTGTTTTGCTGTCCTTGTAGCCGTCATGAGGCGTCACTGGGTTTCTCCGAGGGACCGCAGGATGTCTGGGTCTACTGAATGGCTGCTTGACAGTTTGTTTGAAAACTGATTTGTCAACTTACGGGGTGACATGTGATGCTGTCAAATGAAAAATGAGCACTAGTGCACAATGTCTATTCATAGAGCAAAATTGAGATGTAAGTGAGATCAAGCTGAATCGTTAGGGCAATACAGTAAGTGGTGTTTTATGACAAATAAAAGTATGACAGACCTTGAAATACCCTTTAGCAGGCAACACCAGTCTCTTTATCACAGTGATAACTGCTGAGTAAGTCTTAATGATTACACAGGAGTTGCTCCTAAGCCAATTTTGCATTGCAAAACTAGAGTAGATCATGCATGGATGATTTGCTATACAAAGGCTGGGCGAATGGGCGTATGATTAATACTTTTCCTTGAAACCTGTCTCCCAAGAACGACCTGTTGACTGCAGCCTGGTGTGCCGCCTAACAAACAGTTACCAGGCTTATACAACATACCACAGAGTTCCTCCCATACCATACATTCCTCCTCACTTAGTCTCACAGAGGCCATTTCTGTCAAATATGGATGCTGGCATCTGGCTGCTTTGAAGACTTAAGCCTTGTGTCTGCTGAGCAACAGTATCAGTCTGTCTATCCACCAGACGCCTCCTGCACAATTTGCGTGAGTTACTGATATGATTTGTTATGTTGTCTTTATCTACACAGCCAAGAAGCTCTAAAGTCCAATGATGAGGGAAGTCAAACACCGGGCAGCCTCATTCATACCAGACAGTAGTGTCACCACTGTCACCTTTGACCTACACATGATAAGCAGGGTTACGGTGCGAAAGGGCTACTTGTGCAGAAACATGTGTTGAATCGCAGCTAATTTGCTCTATTGATTATGTATTTTTCATATCTGTAAGTGTCATGTAGAATCATGTGACTCTGGCACTTTGCATTTGATTTGTATGATGTCATTTGATATTCAGAGCTGAGCATACAGTAGATTAAACCTTAAAAAAACAAAAAAAAGGGTAGATCCAGGTTTGTAATGGTAAATAATAAAGTTAAGAAAAGAAGAAGACCAGATGAGCCACCGGCATTTTTCCCGCAAAAGTCAATTATACCCTATACATTCCAGCACATGAATCAAGCCGACTGGGTACTAATTCATCTCCTGCCTTAAGACAAAAATAAACATGAACATACAAGCATAAAAGAAAAAGCCACGTGAGAAACTGGGGGATCCATGAGCATGGAAAGGCAAAATTCCAGGCTAGATAATCTGGATAATGTCATGTTAGACACATTAGATCTAGTCTAAGTCTAGTCTAAGACTGGCCTGTGTACCAGTGGTAACACACTGTTAGTGCTTTATGAACACAAGCAGAATTAATACAACCAAGGCAAGTGGAACAAAGTATACAATTTTAATGTAATATAATACCATACATAAAACATGTAATATGAATATCAAATTGAAAATAAATGTACATTTTATTAATTAAAGAGCAGTAAAGAAAATGTGCAGAGTGTTAAAGGGAAAGACTGAACACCAAGCTGATATTGTTTACACCTAGTGAGTCTGTGTGCATGTGTCATCATGAAAATATGTGGTCCTGGAGACACCTAAAGCAGAAACTGCCACAGAGATGCATTGAGTCAGTCAGTCTGTCTGTCTATGTGTGGACAGATACTGTCACAGCTGTCTCCGCGGTTTTACTTGGTGTATATGGTTCATTCATTCTCCTACTTCCTAAAAGAGCCAAGTAGGCCCTGTAGTTTTTGAACAAACTGTGTCAAAAAACCTGGTAAATGGCTGCACCAGGGAGTCAGTCAGTGCACTTGAGGACAGAAAATAACTGACGTGTCACGTTCACATTCAACTCTTTATCTGTTCACTTCTCTTCTCTGTGCTTATGTGCTTAAAACACATCCCCATTTGAAGGGTAATTGGTTTGGCATGACAGGTACAGTATAGGGGCTGGATTGGAAACGGGCCAGAGTGTGTCTCTTCTCTTTGTCCCTGCTCGTCGGACAGCTCAGACACTTTGTCCAAGCTTCTGTGTTTATTGCTTTAAAATGCATGGCTTTGCTACATTCTGTCTGTCTCCACAGTGTATATCAGAGTATTTAAAAAATGCTGCTGGTGCCATAAACTCTGGGGGTGGGGGGGTTGTTGTCTGTAATCTTCTTCCTGTCAACACCGTCGCACACATTGCATTGGGTACATGATTGTGCACGTACTATGAGTTTCCTAATGTGGCAGCCTGTTACTTCTGATACAGAGCTGAAATGATGGGGTAAAATAAAATTAAATAAAATGGGGAGGTGTCAAGGAGTTTATTGTAATCAAAATCTACAAGAAGGGATGTATGAGAACGGTTTCTGTAGTTATTTGTTGTTTAGCTTCTAGCAGACACAGCGTTTATAGCCTCATCCTCCGTCCCCACAAGTTGACAGGATTAGTTCCTAAGATTTGTGACATGTGAAACCCTGGATGTCAGAATCTGTATTTATGAGACTGACAGTGGTCTATTCTATTTAAAACAATAAACACTTCATTTTCAACAGACAGGGTTATAATCAAAGGTCCGTTCTGGATTGTTGGTGGCGACCTATAGAGAGTGGTTAAGGTTTGTTGGCGCTTTTTAGAAAAAAAATGTCTTTAAATCGAATGACAAGTTGGCAACTCTTAAGGCTGCAGATGCTTCAACTTGTATAAACAGCTTGATCTGTTTTAATTAAGTGCATTTCCAAAAGTGTTAGGTCTTTTAATTTATTTAGCAAATGTGCATTCTCCTTTGGTCTGCTTCTGATCAATGAGCGCTTCCTAAAAGAGACAAAACAACACATGTCTAAGCTGTGTTTGACTGGGACAGCACTGTTGACCCACCATATCAGCAATCTTTCATCTTCTGCGGACAAGTTAACAGAGGGCATGTGAGGCTGCTGTGCTATTTGCATTGAGAGCACATTCACGCCAGCGCCGTGCTGATAACAGGCTCTCTGTGGATACACTGTGACTGAATGATGTAATCCACATTTTCCTGCCTTTTACAGCCACTTGTCTGTGACGTAATTAAAACTAGCAGTGTTTGTGCACTGTCCTGTTGCAAACAGGCCTGCTTTTTGTCTTGTTCTCCTGTCCTCTCCCACACACGCTCGCACAGTGAGACACATGACAGAGAGACATTCATTGTCAGCAGCCCTTGTAAAATCTTTCAGGATTGACACATTTACACATTTGTCAACATATGTGAATTCATCCAAAGCCACTAGAACCCACAGATATCCTGTAAACTACCCAGGCTTAGACCATTTCCCCTTCACACAACAGTCAAAGGAGCTATCTGATCAGATGTCCGTTTGCCTTACATTGTTTTATTAAAATGGATTAATTCTAATGCTAAATCTAAACACTACTTTAAGAGTAGCCTTAAAACAGGGCCGTTGTAGGGGACAAAGTTGATGATAATTCTAGGGGCCCAGCACCCAGTAGGGCCCAATAAAAACTCAGTAGTCTAATCTTTGTATGACTGAATTATTCTGCATAAGACCATGACTAGTACTCATAGTAATACTGCATTAGCATCAAAACAAAGGAAGCTAAATAAAAAATGATAATAAATACGTAGTCGAAGACAAAAAGTGGAAAAGTCAGGGGCCCACTTTACTATTCTTTCAGGGGGCCCAGAATTCCTAGCAACGGCCCTGGCAATCAGTCAGGTAACTGACCTACTGATTGCTACACTGAGTTCTGTGCTGCAAATTTTTGTAAATTTGTAAATTTATTTATTTAAGAAAGTCAGGACAGTGCACATTAATAAAAACATGTACCAAAGTACCTGTAAATGTGCCAGATTATAGCCCGAAGGCTAATTTCCATCTGCAGTCCTCTAGGCAGGTTGATGTTACAATACAATATAGAAACAGTAACATAAAAACAACTGCAATAAAAACAGCTGCAATAATCAGGTCCTTTAGAGCATATGATAATAACTTCTCCTAAACAAAGATAAAGATGATCATACATGTTCACCACTGTAGTTGACCTTTTAGAGTGTATTCAGTAGACAAACTATCTGTCAGGCTGCAAATAGCCAGACACATGCTGCAGAGAGAACTCAGTGACCTCCCGTGCAACTACTGTATGGTGTTGGGACAAACTTTGCTTCTCATAAACTGTATGTCATATAAAAATGGAAATTAAGTGATTATTGTGTCCATTCAAGTGTGATTTATTTAGGCAGTTGCACTTGAACCTATGTCAGCTTGCTGAGTAAGGAGCTTTAAGCTAAATATGTAGGGACACGGGACACTTTGGAAATCTATCCTTTGGGGGTTTGAGCGGTAGTCCACAAAACCTTATTAAGTCACATCTATTAAGAATAACTGCGATGGAACAAAGGCCGTCTGGAAACTTACTAGGGTGATGTTTGCCTTTAAAAGGTCTACAGTCCACAAGAAGAGGTAAGCATTTAAAACAAATGGATGCAGGGGAAAATATAGGAAAGCTGTGAACGCACATGACGAATAAGGATTCGCATGAGGATATTCATGATGTAAAATAAAACAAAAACATGGAAACTGAAAAAGTGTAACTGAAACAAGGATTTATTTAATTTACGCATGCTTTATGTGAATTTATATGCTTGTTTGATACCTAATAATACCTAAAACCAAGTTCATGTGTTCTCACATGTTGTGGATGCTACAAAAAACTAACCACAAAAAAAAACAAGTGTAAAATATTGAATTGAGCCTTAAAGGGATAAGATTCAAGTATGGATTTTCTGGAAAATAAGTTCAAATTGTGAATATGTTTAGATAGAGACATTTCAACAGAATTTGTATGTTAAACTAGTAAAAAAAACAAAACAAAAAAAAAACAAGCAAAGACCACCAACCACACCTCTCCACCTCACTATCACTTAGAATGCATTGATCATCATCCTCAATACAACTCCCCTTCACTGCATTATGATGTCTGATGTTTTGGCTTAGTGAGTGCCATGGGCAGCACTGTTCAACTACAAACACAGGAAACAGAACATTACCCAAGCTCAGTCACTATTACAACATTGCATGAGACCAGATAAAAATACATGTACGGTATGCACCCAGGCATGCAAAAAAAGAGTCCAGACAGAAGTAGATAGTGGTAAACAGGTCTGCAAACAGGGAAGAGGAACCAGAGGGCGGGATTTGTGTCTTCCCCAAAGATGCTGATTGGTGTCTTTGATTAATGCGTCAAGCTGTGATTGGTCTCTCCAAAGGCAAGTGTTTAAATTCTGTAAAAGGATTAGTGTCCTGAGAAGTGTGCCATCTTAACAGGAGGTGAAATCTGTTGTTGATTGCCGCTCATACAGCATCAGTACAGTCCCTCTTATAATGAAATCTTCCCATGTCTGAATCCTGGTGACGATAATTAACAAGTTACAGAATAAAATAGATTAAACTTTATTCTCTAAAATAATCATTTAGTAGGCTACAAACAGAAAAAAAAGAAACCTGATGATGCATTTTTGTTTTATGGAACATCAAAACTGCAAAACTGCTATTTTAATAATCCAGTTATATTCATCAAAAATAGAACTGAAAAAATGTAATATGTTTGTTTATTTATGATTTCTTTAGCATAAAAGTTGGCCAAATGGAAATTAACAGGACTAAACATTATTACATAGGTTAGTTTTAGAAAGAGTGGGACGATGTAGCCGACTGATAAATCTTGGACTGATGGGTTGGACAGTCTTTTGACTGAATGGTGTTCATTCCTCCAACAGCAGTATCAAAGCAGCAAGATCTAAAAGCTATTTTTATACTCTGAAATCTTTTTCTTTTGTCAGTTTTGGAATAATCCCATATATCAAACTGACAATGAATGGCTCTGATATCAACTTTGACTGATGTATGAAAATGCTTGAGGTTGTGTAAGGACACACAGACAATGTAAACAAGTGGGTGTGCACACACATGTCTGAAGTTATCTACCTTGTGAGCAGTGACTAAAGGATTTACCTCACTGACCCACCCTGTGGCTGATGGACAGCTTTACCTCAGACGGCACCCATGAACATGCATTTAAGGTGGCAAGCGATTCGAAAGCTTTGTGGGAAATGTATTGCTTTCACAACCTCGGAGTGAAATCACCAAGAGGCCTCTTACCATTCCCCACCCCCATTTCCCTAAACCCCCCTGCAGGGAGAGGATTATGGGTCATCTTTTAACTGTGCCATCTGTTCCAAATTGACTCTCAATTAACACTGGCAAAGGAGAAAGCTGTCAGAGCAAAGAGCAGGCGGGACTGAGACGTTTCTCTCTGAATGTTAAATTGCGCTGCATGTCAGTGTGCTTGAGGCTGAAGTTCAGATAAGATTTTATCAGTGACAGGGAAGGCATAGCCTACGTGGTTGCCAAGATACAAAGAAAAAACACAACAACTCTGGTGTTAAGTCTTCCAGCTAATTATTTCAAAGCCTGTATTTGATGAGAGGCCACACAGCTTCCTAATTGATTAACCCTCTGTGCTTGCAGACGATCAATGTGTTTGGCCTTTGGATAAAACAACAGATGTGTATCATCATGGTAGCCTATTCACACATATTTGCACATTCCTGACCTCTTTCGTTCTCTCCACTCCACATTCACTGAACAACAATCACCTATAGTAGCACTGCAAGGAGGCAGTGTGTCATTCTATAGGTGGCTGTATGTGGTGGCAGCAGGAGAGCCAACAGCTGGTCAACAGGACTTGACACATGGATCATAAGCCCTCGGGTCAGAGGGCAGATGAAGTGTGCCACGCCATAGACCCTATACAGAGGGCAGGTGGTCAGCCTAAAGAATAAGCTCCACTGCTCCACTCCCACCCCCAACGTACATAGACTTTAGGCTTTGGCAGACCTGATAGAAGCAGGGCTCACACTGTACAACTTTTGCTCTTGAGGAGTAGCAGCAGTGCTATAAATAGTAATACTGGTAGTAATGGTAGCACCACAGTTGTAGTAACAGGAGCAGTTACTAGAGGTAGCTTACAGTAGCAGCAGCAAATGGTTTGAATAAAAAGGTTACAGTAGGCCTATCCTATAGCTGCATAGTGCATATTCTCTGTTAAAGTGGCTAATCACTAAAACTAACAGCCAACACACTGGAAATGGCACCTTTTTTCCTCTCTGTTTTTTTCTTCTTTTTTATGTGATTCGTATTTGTGCATCTGATAGCTAAATAGATGCGGACAATTATGGTAAATGTGAGGTGCCCAACACACTGAATGCCTCATCAGCAGCATCAGTGGGCCTAATTTAACTTTTACACAACAGTAGGCTACATCTCAATTAAAACAACTAACTAACTAAAATCAAATCATTGAAATGGCAAATAGCCTGTACAATCAAAGACTCTGCACCACCTTGTTGATTGTGTAGGCTACTTATCTAATAATATCATTATGTGAAAATGCCACCCTTAGCAAATAATTTCTTTATTAACACAGCGAAAGAAAAAACAAACTGTACAACTACGAAGGTTGAGATATTTTTGAATGTATTTCCCTACTTAACGTTATTCAGCATTTATCTGTGAGCACAAACGATGAGAGTACTAGTTGGGCTTCTGATGCAATACCCTAGCGGAGGAATCAAGCCTGTACGAACAGGATGGCGGAAGTTTGCCTTGTTGCCTAGATACGACGCGGAGGGTGGCGCATTCAATAGTCCCTCACGGAGTGAAACTGGCCTTGGGTAGCGGACATTATGGCTCTACGTAGTATGAGTCATCAAGGAGTGACCTTCCTCCGGCTTGAGCCCGAATGTCGTCGGTTTCCTTGACGTTGTTGAAGAAGAACTGAATGTGAAAACAGCGCCATTTCTGTCGGCGTCCATGATACGCGATGCTACCGCAGCGGATTCCAGAGCTCAAGCTCGGAACGGCAGCGGTAGAGAAATAGCCGCTCCCCTTTCGCTGCTTCTCTCTACTTCAGCCCACGGCAGGTAAGTAAACTTGCAAGATGGATATGAGCTTTCTTTCCGTGCGGTGGTGTTTATGTCCCCGTTTAGACTCCCATGTTTAGACAGCTTTTTCTCTCGCTGTATGACGATATGGCGCACATTTTTGAAGGGAAAACGTCTGACAGTCCCCTAGTAGTCTACCGGGGCAGCCGCTCCTCCTCCCCCTTTTCACAACAACAAGCCTACGTGATAGATATCGCTTGTTTGAAATTAAATGCAATGCCTACGCCGAATAGCAGTACACTTTGGATCATTTCGTGTGCTTTGCTTCCCATGGAAACTTTACACTTGGCCTAAAGTTAGCTCGTTGCCGTTTGCTACGCTGGCTAACTATTTAATGTGTAACCGTCGGGCTTTAATGTCACCGTAGAGAAGCAGCCTCCGTTCACCTGCCAGACGCACAGCGAACTAACGTCAGTGCTCATATGGACGTGGAGAGATCGCGATTAAACTAATTCAGATGAAACGTATCCTGTGTCACCGGGATGACCAACGCTGTGTAACCGTAAAAATAACAATAAACTGTCTTGACAGAGGTCGAGCAGCTAACTTGGCTAACTTAGCTCATTAGCTAAAGGTCGGTGGTCTAGCTAACCTTGCTGCTTGACTGCGAAGTGACACTAGCTAACCAAAGTTAACACCACAACCCAGTGCAACATCGGTTGACACTTCAGCTGTCACCAAGTCGTAGTTTCTACGGCATGTTAAGATAATCATGGCATCAGTGCTTACTGTGAAACATCGTTTATAGGCCAGCAATGTACGGTTAATGTCAGGAAGCCACCAGTATCTGCAAGTTACAATACACACCAAAAACAACAACAGGATCATCGTTTATTAACTCTGCTTTATCGTTATTATTTTGTTGCTTGTCGTGTAAGGTAATTGTTGTGTAATCATGGATTGCAGGGTAAAGTTGGCATGTGGATAGTGCAGTTCGGAGCTAGCTGCCGGGGCTAGTATTTATACAAGAAACAGCTGGGCTGGAGACACTGGTCAGCCATATTTAGCTATGATCGATAAAGCGAGCAAACATTTCAGCTGTCAACCTACATAGAATTAACTGACGCAATGTAACGATGTATATCGGCGATTACTGCTGAATGGTGGGGTTGTATACGGCAAAGCTTCTTGTCTTGTCCTTTTGACGTCTCCTAACGGGCAACCTTTAATATGCCACTGTTGAATGACTACTGGGCCAGCCAATCAAATCGGTGCAGCCTCCATTTGCTCTTCGCGTCGGTTCTCTAATCCACTGCTGCCAGATGAAACACATGAACTTGACAGCGAACGATTCCCACAGAGTTGCACTCAGTTGCTTGTCAGGTGTTTTGTAATGGTTCCTAATCCTGGACATTTTGTAATCTATTATTCACAATTGAAACTATACAGTGTTATTTTGTGCCTACAGAGAATGAAATAGAATATATATATGTACATTTTCTTGCTTTCATTTAGGCATTTCAGAGAAATGTTGTCATTCATCTTTACTGCTTCTCCTGTTATTACTTGAGTTAGATTGCATTTATACATTATAATTATGGACTGGAATAACTTTGAGTGTGGTACTGTGAAGTGACAGGTATTATTATGTTGTCAGTTTATAACTTTAAAGCATGCTCAGGACCTCAATATGTCAAGATTCTGGTCAACTGTCTGCAACATTATTCAAAGACAACTCATGTTCTCTTATGATGTCATTAACATGGCTGTAAACCATCAACAGGAACAGAAAGTGGTAGGATCTGTCATAACATATATTGTTACATCACCCGTTCTCTTGTTTTGTTCCCTTTCAAAATCAAAGGGGGGTAGCATGTCATTGTTTTTTGTTTGCTGTGTTTCAGGTTGTGCAGATGAAGTGAGAATAGCCTCAAAATGGACCCCTGCAACTAAGACGCAAACACATCTTGTGTTTTGCTCAGCAGCTGAGACCATCAGCAGCATAAGCCATGCCTGACGAGTAAAATCCCCTCTTTTGCTCAAAGCAATAAAAAAAAAGAAAAAAAAAACCTACTACATGCCTCCACATGTAGAGCCCCTTCAGTGCACCCTGCTGGAGTGACTGCCCTCTCATCCAGATAGGTTTTGCCTCATCCTCTCTCCATACCCCTCTCCACCAACCACCCATAACTACCCATCACAATGCCGCTCCACTCGAGAATGGCCAACACCTGAGGTCCCATGCGTCCAGTGAGCACCGATTCAGACGGTCCAGCTCCTCCTGAAAACCTCTCTTGCCCCTACCCCTTTGTGGGCCCCCTGCCTGCCTCAGAGATGTCCCTGCTCCAGTCGCTGGGGCCAGTACAAAGCTGGCTTGGCCAGGAGCTTGAGAAGTGCGGGATCGATGCCATGATTTACACCCGCTACGTCCTCAGCCTTCTCCTGCATGACAGTTACGACTATGACCTGCAGGACCAGGTGAACTCCTGCATCCTTAAAAACATATTTGTAAAATCCAAAAGCTTATGAAATGATTGTCATTTGTAGTGTATTATCATCTAAAGAGGTAGCAATCTTTATTCAGCAGGAGAAGCATATGTGGGGTATTTAATGATATTGTTATAGGAAGATGTATATCTGCTAGAAGAGGTTAATAATGGGGCTTTTCTTTCATGTCATGGCACTTTTACAGCTTGCAAATTCCTCCCAAGAATTCTGTCATTTGCCATTACATTTATTGATATGTAATCTCTGTGTGTTTACAGATATGATACATAATCATAAATGTTACAAATTTAGGCAACATATTGTATGTAATATGTGTTATCGTAAAATGCTTTGCCGTTTCCATGTCACTGTTTTTCATTAGTTGTGTTCTTTGACTGACTTTGTGTGTGACAGGAAAATGACATCTTCTTGGGCTGGGAGAAGGGAGCTGGGAAGAAATGGGGTAAGAGTAAGAAGAAAGGAGGGACTGACCTGAGTCTTGAGGAAATGAAGAAACAAGCTGCTGTGCAATGCCTCCGCTCTGCATCTGATGAAGTAAGCATTGATTATTGCAATCCTGTGATTCTAATTGTGTTTAGGGAGTGGTCAAATAAAGCTTTTTTCATTGTAATGGAAATTAATCATTGTCTTAAATCAGTTTCGCTTTGGAGGAATGCAGACCGTTTATAACTTACACCGAAGCAGGAACTGTTAGAACTTCCTTGTTACATAAGGAGGTTATGTTTTCGTCCATGTCTGTCTGGCGGTTTGTTTGTCAGCAGGATTACAGAAGAACTACTGAATCCATATGTACAAACTTGGTGGCGGGATAGGGAAGAACCTATGCAGTTTTAAAGCTACACAGACTCTTTCCTTAAGACTGCAAGGGTGCCTTGACAACATTATAGTCAAACTCTTGACAATTATACCATTGCAATCAATGAGTTTGAGACAGACATGCAGTCAGAGTTAAGCCTTGACAGAGGCATGCTCTCTACTGAGTCTCATTCTAGTCATTTATAAAACTTTAAAAAGTATTAACAGTGTTCAGACTAGAGAAAACATGAGGGTGTGATTTGTCTAATTATGTCAGGAATTTGTTTCTGTAGTATTCCTTGTTGCTTGTTAAGGTGCAGTCATGCACGTATTAATTGTATGAATCACGTGAATAGTCAGTGAATAAGGCCTTGTCATTGTGGGAGGCTAAAGCATTAAACAAAGGGAGAGTTTTATTGTAAATGCATTGCCACCTCATTTGGTGTGGTCATCCTCCACTGGATGGCCACACCTTCAGTCAGTCTTCATTAGAAAGGTTACGTTAGGGTCAGCAGGTCAAAGTTCTTCATTGACGTAAAACAGTGCTGTCCCTACTTAATATACTTGGCATTTGTATTTATTTACCTGTCTATTCCTGAAATATTGGTTGTGTATAATGTGTCTTGTGGGTGAAAAAGCTACTGAGAGATTTGTTGACATTAGCAGTAGTCAGGAAGGTGTGATTTAGTTGAGAGTGACACAAAGCAGGGGGGAGGGAAGGGGGAAGGGTCTGTGAGGCAAGATGAGGAGAGTTGAGCTCTTCTCTAGGGACTGGACTCTGCGGTCTATTTTTTAACCAGAACACGCTGCACGGGATTGCAGCAGTGAGCAGCAGACTCGGTTGGCTGTCAGCTGACTGGCATTAGCACAATGATGCAAGAGGAAACACTGGGCAGGAGAAAACCGTGCTCTGCCTTTCATGAGGTGGCATGGTAAGGAATAACATTTTCCAGAAGAGTGAAGATGATATGAATGAGCTAAAAGTGTGGCGGGATTGGGACAGAGGAGCAGCGATGTTTGGTGTTTGTTTTAGCCATTTCTTCTGACAGTGCCTGTTTGGTCTGAGCTAGCATTTGAACTTGCATGTTGTGTTTACCTCAAACCCTTGTTGTTACTCTATTTTTTCACATCTCATTGCTCAGCCCGAGAGGACAAACATGATATGTAGGAAATGTTCAGGGTGTCAGGACATTGTGAAGCAATGACTTATGTTATTGCCTGGACTTTTTTTCCTACATTTTTTACATTCTTTTTTTGGAAACCATTTCTGCACCATACCTAAATATAGCACAGTCATTGCCAAGTATGCCTAAGCTCTCACAAGTCAGCTGGCTTGACTTGTGTCAACCCCGTGCCTTTCATTCTTTCTGTTATGGCACATATGGGGTCAGAGTCTGTCTGAAACTGCATTCTCATTCAGGCTCTTCTGTGTTCATGTCAGTGTTAGTGTTTGGTAGTAAAATACCTGTAATAATTTTGTTAAGTTAGCTGATCCTTATTCTAATGCTAATGCTCATATTGTGGTGTTGATTGACTTTGCCATCAATGTGCTCAGACCAGTTATTGTTCAAGCTAAATTTCTTTTGCCATTCACAACTATTTGTGAACATCAAGTAATGAAATGAATTGCATGATCATGAGTTTTGGCAGGTCACAATAATTCGTTTTTAGGGGTGTAACGGTACTTATTCGTCCCGTGCATCACAGTTCGTTGCACACAGTCATAGATTGTATATAAAAAGAGCCGTCTACCTCATTTACATCACCTGTGTGGGAACACTTTGACGTAATGCAACTCAAAAATTTGTTGTTGTTTTTCTTTTTCACAGAACTCTGGAATTGAGAGCCTGGTTGAAGAGCTTTGCTCTAAACTTAAGGACATCCAAAACAAACAGAAAGGTTTGGTTTGTTTCCTTAACTACCATATCACAAACTGTTAAATGGAATAAATAGAAAGAGAAAGCTGCTTAGTAACTGTTCTATTACACTTTCATGTGTTTTTACAGAGGAAAAACTGATTCAAAAGAAGTCTGATGGCTCTCAGTCTCCAGAGCGAGCTGAGTCCCCCTCTTCAAAGGACCAGGTGGAAATGTAAGCTATCAGTGAGGAAATGATGCATAAATGAGTGTTTGTATTTACAAAAAGTGGCAGCACAACACACCCATCTACTCGTTTATTTGAACGGTACCGCGATTAATTCATTTTGGATCAACTTTTTTCTCTTGTCTGTTGTGACTGCAGGTATTATGAAGCCTTTCCTCCTTTGTCAGAGAAACCTGTTTGTCTCCAAGAGATCATGACGGTGTGGAACAAGGCTAAGGCCTGTGCATACTCAAGTTCATCATCCTCAGCAGCCCCACAGACGAGCACAGACACCTCCTCCCCAAAAGATTGCAACAGCGAAGGTGAGGCTGCAAAGGAGCGAAACCTGGAGGCATGTGGTACCATCACTACTGTGACCAGTGAAAGAGGCCAGCAACGACGAAACAAGAGGGAGAAAGAAAACCGCTACCATGGTGGTGCAGCAGTGGAGGAGAAATCTACCGTCCACCCTAAGAGACAGACCAGACACAGATCTGAGGGCAAATTCAGACCCAGATCCTGGTCATCTGGCTCTAGTGAGGCAGGCTCCAGCTCAAGTGGGAACCAGGGTGATACTAAGTCATCCAGAAGCAAGGCAGTTAGAATAAGGCACAAATCCAGAGAGGCTGCGAAAAATAAGAGGATGCGCAACAGTGGGCAGGTGAAGCTGCAGGTGAAGGTAATTGACAAAGAAGAGCGAAGAAACACAGGAGGGAGCAGTAGCAGCACTGCTGGAGTTGCTGCCAAACAACCACAGCTTTACAAAAAGGGGAAGAGACCGCTCAAGGAGATTCATAAAGATCCAGGCTGGGTGGAAGCAAAAGAGTGCGGAGTTGAGGCTAGAAACAAAAAGGAGTATATGGAGGAGCCACTTTGGTACACTGAGCCCATCACAGAGTATTTTGTACCTTTCAGCAGCAGACAAAGCAAGCTGGAAACAAAATATCGAAGCAAGATGGACTCTCCGGATGGCTTTGCCTTGTCAGCTGACATTGAGAGGCTGCCGGAGAGAATCCAGGGAATCTGCATTGCCAATGAGAGCTACCAGAGGGCATACCTACCAGCAGGCTCGTTTGTAGATGGGCACTTTGTTGAAGGGCCTGGTGAAACAGAGGATGAAACTGCTGAACTCACTGGGACCTCAAGCTGCCCTCAGCCAGAGGATAGTAGAGATTTAGATGACAAGCATCTGTCTGAATTCACTCACTTCTATGAAGTTGATATTTATCAATCCATATTGGATACTAGTGCCTCAGACTCAATACAAGAGAGTCGGATCTTAAGCATGATTCGACAGAAAAGCAAAGAGCAAAGAGACGTTGAGGCAGAATGTTGTTTAGTGTTAGATGGCCTTGAGCAGCAAGGGAAAAGTGCAATACGGGCAGACTCACAGGAAGCTTCGGGATCTGTTGGATTCTTAATGGAGGATCTTGAAAATATGGCTCAAGTGTGGGGATGTTATTCACCATCCACTTCAGAAGATATAGATGGAGAAAGCTTCATAGGAGACTCTCCCGTTCGGCTTTCCCCACTCCTAGATAGTGTTTCATTCACCCTGAGCAGACTATCTGGAAATCTGGAGGAGCCACCTGTCCCTGAGGCCACCAGTGAACCATCTGGTTTGAACTCATCCTGCTTCTCTCTTTTTGAGCTGCAGTATGACAGCCCCACTTTTCCTTTTCCCCGTGACTCACTCACCCACGGTCACGAAAACAACACCGATGTCTGTAGCTGTCTCGACCCACATTCTAATAAACAGTCTCGTTTGCTAATATGGACCAAAAATAGTGCCTTTGACGAAACTGAACACTGTTCTAACCTTTCAACAAGAACTTGCAGTCCGTGGTCACATTCAGAGGAGACGCGTTCAGATAATGAACAAGGAAATGCTCCCACAGAGGATGCTGCTCAAATTGGCAATGAAGAGATTGATTGTATAATCCCTCCTCTCTCTAGTACATATCTAGAGGATGAAATCTTGGATTTTTTGCAAGATGAGACTGGCCGTAAGTGTGAGGAGGTCAGTGTTAGCACAGCATCCAATCAGACCTTCACCAAAAAATCTAAATTGGAGTCCATTTGTGGTATAGCATTAGAAGAGGATGAGAGTAAACAGTACAGCACTGGCATGTTTTCGGACAACACAAACCAACAGAGTGATGATTACAGCTCAGGGATAATAAAGGACATTTGGACTGCAATCAAAGATGGCAAATCTGTAATGTCAAGGCAAAGAGCAGAAAAACCCAGTGAAGGGCTGTTCTCAGATGAGTCAGGCAGCTACTGCTGCAGTTGTCCAGAAGTGCAGGCAAAAGGACTTCCAATTCAGGGACCTCAGAAAAAAGCAGTGCAACGGTCAGAGTATCACCTTTGGGAAGGCAAGAAAGAAGAACAGGACTTAGCCAAAAACAAACTCTCCAAGGTAGATGGTGCTGGGGATTACATGACTCCGTCCAAGCCCTGGGACTTGAACTCTGACAAGGAGAGTACATCATTCATCCTAGGAGGGGTGTATGGAGAATTGAAGACACTAAGTGGTGATAAAAATTGGGCTGTTGTTCCGCCATGTGACACCCAAGATAGCCTGCTACAGTGTGCTGCTGCAGCTGCCTCTGCTTCTAGCTCTGACATGCTCACCATCACTGGCACAGATGTTTTCATGAACACGAGCAGCTGCTTCGCCACCGGGCACAGGCCCCTGTGGAGGCCTCTTGTGTCCTTTGGGCAGAATGACCAGGCCATTAGAGGAGGCGGAGATGGATTGAATAAGGGATTTTCTTTCATCTTCCATGAAGACTTGCTTGGATCTTATGGAGGCTTGCATAGTGAGGAACAAGGTTTAGAATACCCGTTCGCATCCTTCAACCTAAACAATCCCTTCTCTCAAGTCCTCCATGTTGAGTGTTCTTTTGAGCCTGAGGACATGGCTTCTTTCAGTCCAGGGTTCAAGCCCAAATCTATTCTTTGCTCAGACTCTGAGAATGAAGCCTTCCACCCACGAATATATGGCATCAACAGGACGCAGTATAGGGCCATTCGCATTTCCCCCAGGACTCATTTCCGACCAATTTCGGCTTCAGAGTTGTCTCCTGGAGGAGCAAGTGATTCAGAGGCTGAGACTGACAAAGAGGAGATGAGTTTTCCCGTCCTGGCGCCAGTGGACGTCTTTGATGATCCTCAGGCTGACCTCAAACCTCTGGAGGAGGATGCAGAATGTGAGGGCCCTTATTACGGGAAGTCAGAACTGGAATCTGGTAAATTTTTACCCAGATTAAAGAAGTCTGGCATGGAGAAGAGTGCCCAGACTTCCCTGGATTCACAGGAGGGCTCGAGTGCCCTCCTGCCAATCGCTGAGCAAGAGATTTGCTTAGACTGCAAAACGGCAGCAGCTTCATCAACTGCAGGTGGACAGACGGACGTCTCAGTTGCCAAGATTCAAAAAGAAGAATCTTCAGGAGAGAAACAGTCCTGTGCACCAGCAGGTCCGATCCCTAAGTATGGGATTGCTTATGACTTCGTTGGAGATGTGCCAGAGGTGAGGGTTTCCTTGAAATGATTTCCTAAGCTTATCAGTCAAGTGTAAAACAAAAACATAGACTTGAAATACTCTATTTCATGACACTAACCACTTCTCATTTGTCTTGTTTAGTTCCCTCTGTTAAATGTAAGTGGACAGGGAGGAACCGGCAACCAGCAAGATGAGTGCTGGTGGCAGAACACACTCTATTCACCCCTTTTCCCTGGCTCTCAGTGTACAGGTAAATGTGTTAACATCAAGCATTTGTAACTCATTCACAATACCTGTGATCAGTTGTTGAACTGCAGAGAATATTTTTTGCCATTTCTGTGAGACAAGAGAAGATTCAGTTTTTTTTAACTCAATTTTTGTATTTTGTTACTTTACTAGTCCTGCTAGTTACCTCTTATTTTATCAGTATGCAGCCTTAATGTCTCAAGTGCTGTTGTTTGCATGCAGCGTGGTATTATGGTCATGGTGGGATGGTCACAGGTTGACCAATGCTAAATCTTCCTGCCTAAGATACACAACTAACACCCTGCTTTCCATACTTATTAATCAGTGCTTTTAATCATGTTTAAGTTTTTTTTTTTAAATCACAGACACTGCATAAAACTTACTGAACTCATCAACAGGAGTTACCAACACCTAACACAGCAGCAGAGGGCAGAGACGGCCTGAATGTAAAGGCCTATAAACCACAAGCACAACAGGGTGAAGTTGGTTTGGAGCACAGAAAGCAAGGAAGGAAGTGAAAAAATGTTACGTTTCCTCAGTTGGACCCAGACACATATTCAGCCCTGCAACAATGACCATGCAACTTCTCATTTTCCCTAAAACGTGCTTGTTTTAGCAGCTCAATCCAGCAGCACCTTTGGGATCAGGGTGTAGCTGCATTTAAGCAGTTTAATTAACATGTTCATTGAGTAAACCATGAAAATCTATAACATAACCTAAAAAATAGGAGATAACCCCAAGTATATTACATTTCACTGAAGAATGAACAGGCAGTTTCTGAGTCATTAGTCTGTTGTGGGTCATTAACAGTTTACAGTCAACAAAGTGGTGAGGTATACAATACAGAGAGTGTCTGCATGTCAGAGAGACCTTTTTCCATTAGGAACACTGGTGCAAAGAAACGGATAGATCAGCTAAATATTGACAGGTGAGGCAGTGGTGTCACTGAGAGATGATGGTAAAGACCTTTGCTGTGGCAATCAGGCTGAACAGCTACATTTCTTAGGTCACAGAATCTGAAGGGTCACAGTAAGGCAACTCAGACCTGTTCACTTTTCAGTTTAACAGATGTAGGAGCCAAGGAAGCAACCGTACAGCGTGGATATTCTCACATGCAAAATTCTAATCATTTTCTTTGACTTCCTCCTCCAGGGAGCAGCAACATTTGAATACTCCAGTTTTGCAGAGGACGCTCGTGTTCGAGAGGAAGCACTCCTCTCCTTTTGTGACTGGACCTCTACCAGCAAAGATTCAGGGTCATCTCAGAGCTGGAAAACTTAATGTAGGCTAATTTTCTGAGACACTGCTCCAAAACCCCACACATAACCCTGCTGGTTTTCATTTACTAACTTAAATCCATGTGTAATCAACAATCAGATCAACAAAAAGTGAGTGAAAAATAGGAAAACTTAAAAAACATGTTCTGTCTTTGAGTGATGCCATGTGCAGACATGCATTTTAGGCATTTTAGAATTTGTTTCAGTTGATTCTGTACACTGATCCTCATTCAAGTCTCACAGTTAGGTAGTAGGGACAGTCTTTTGTTCTATCCTTGTCAGTTTTGTTCCCACCATTTTGCTTTTGAACTAGGTTACTGGTAGTTGGTGGTGTCTGAATGGTTGTGCATGTGTGTTTGTCCAGCCAGTCTCACTCCTCTTTTTCTAGTTAAACCTAATGTTGTGTGAAACAACTGCTTACGCATCCTCTACTTTCCATCTTGTGTTCAGAAAGACATTATAAAGGATGTTGAGGTTTTTGAGTTGTGTAAGATTTGAGAGTTTAATTTAAATAGTTTGTTTGGAGGACTTTCTGAATGTGAAGTAGAGAATGTGTGCAGCTTTCTTCTGAATATACATAAATTCCCCATGTGTGAAAAGTTATCATAAATGAGTCTGATCTTTGAATGGTGATAGTCTTTCAAAAGCTAGTAGTAGACATAGTATGGTTTGTGAGGCTAAAATAAAAAAATACTTTAAAAATAACAAGAAAAAAGAAAAAAAAACAGGAAATCTAAAGGAGTTTGTTGGCAAAAATACTAATAATCTACTTGAAATGCAATGCTGTAAAAGAATTGGGGAAAAAACAAACAAAAAAACAAACAGTTTTTCTGGGGTCAAGACCCATCATAAAAAAAAAACATGACTACAGCCATTTCTGCAGACACCTGTGTTGCAATTGAATGAAACTTTATTTTTTTGTAATTTCTATGGTACAGACTATTGGTGCTATAAGTATGTTCAAAATCTTTTGGAGTTGCAGTTCCATTTTATGGCTGTGATAAGTAGATGGCGAAGCCTAGTTTTGTTTGTAATCCAGACAGTCAGACTCCATGAATATATATTTTTGCGAAAAATTGTGAAAAGAAGAAAAAAGTTTTGCCTGATTCTTTGCTTAATGTGGCTTGGTTTTTATTTTTAAGGTAACCTCTTAGTTGTCAGGCCTGTAACAGCTAAAGCAGAAATACTTGCAGGTATTTAAATCTCACTTTTTTTCTTTCTATCTCTCTCTCTTTAATTTTTTTTTTTTTAACATATTCTTTTAGTTCATTGTCTCCCAGCAGTAAGGACAAAGTCGGCATTGACTTATGTTAACTGTCCATGCTGCAA
This sequence comes from Decapterus maruadsi, assembly GCA_030347415.2. Lineage (NCBI taxonomy): Eukaryota > Metazoa > Chordata > Actinopteri > Carangiformes > Carangidae > Decapterus > Decapterus maruadsi. The sequence goes on along the minus strand of CM064898.1, from coordinate 14,937,741 downwards.
CTAAACAAATCTATAACAAAACAAGTGATGGGCAATGGTCAAACCAAAAAAAATGGCATAATTACACTAAGGTACAAATGCTTTTTTTTTTTCCATGTGAGGTGTGTTTTTATTTATTTATTTTCTTTTGGTTTACAGTATATCTTGTTGAAATATTGAGTTAATGTCTCACTGTGTGTGTCAGCATAGAACTTGTGAAGGCACTGGTTCAGAGTGAGTGTGATACAACTTTTATCTCAGAGAAATGTGAATGTATGCAGACCTATATTCACAAAAAAAATGTCAGAGGATTAGCACCCCATCAATTTGACTACACCCTTAGCAAAGTAGCTACGAAACCCATGAGATATTGTTTGCTGTCCTTTTTTTGTGACCTGTGCTTTGAAATTAAATTTCGTTAAAAGCATTTGCAGTTACAGTTTTCCCCCCATTTAACTCTATTTTGAATAGGTTTTGAGGGCAAGTAGCAGGGTGACTTATTGTGTCACGTCATACCTTGAAACTGAAGCACAGATGACTAAAATCATCCTTCCACTAACGGGTAATTAAAAATATGTCATCAGTGAGTAGACTTGCTTTAAAGCAGTGTTGCGTTTGAGAGTGTCTCCATTGCAGGCATGGCTTTGGAAATGGCGTCATTATTATTTTTTTGTTAAATGCATAGATTGTAAAGGCCCAAGATTTGTTCAATCAGATGCCACTTCAATTGAAAAAGGACTCCCAAGTAGCTGAATGAAAGGTACTCAACTTCAGGGTCTTGTCACCTTTCTTTGACAGTCATCAGACACTCAGGAATTTTTTGATATAAGCATACTGCATAATCTACACTCAAATCCGTGACAGTGCATTGATGCATTAATGTAAATCCTTTCTTTGATTGTAGAGCAGTAATTATTGACAGGAATTCTCTCCAAGCAAACCAGAGGCGACTGTCATTAATTTAGAGCTATAGGTTTAGGGGAAAAAAAAGAACTAAGCCATTGTAGATTGCATAAGCAATGCGGAGGGGAATTCAAAAGCCCTGAGTCCTATGCAATACCTTGGCGCATGATAAAATTTAACAGTGTATGGAGAAAAGTCATTCAGTTAATTTTGCATGTTGATTACTTTTGAGTGAGGGACACCTGAGAAATAAACCATGGAATGTGTCTGAAAATGCAGCATGCACACTTCACTCTCCATCTTTTTATGTTGGGTTGAACAAAATATTTTGGTTTAAAAAAAAATGTGAGTGAGGTGATATCGATGATTGAAAGAATGACTGTGTGTGTGTGTGTGTTTGTTTGTGTGTGCGCGCATGTGTGTGTGAATCTGTCACTGAATGTGTGCAAGAAGCTAATTTACATGGGAGTTTAAAGGAATGCATCACACCTTTCTCCATCTAATTCTTCCATTTTGATAGGCCGTGTTTAAAAAAAACAAAACAAAAAACAAAAAACAAAATAAAGAAAACAAAAAGAGAAAAAAAGAAAAAAAAAGAAACACTTCTGGCGAGAAAATGCATTCAGTGAGAGTATATGCATTTGGAACGACATCGACAGGGTGGCTGAGTTTCAGATGCGTATCCGGCACTGAAAACATGAGTTTTCCTCGTCTTCTCATTCCCACCTAGACGACGCTCCATCACCCTCACCCTTCCTCTCTGTTCCTGAATCCCATCTGTCCTGAGTAGATGTGTTCAAACTTCATGTACACCCTGAGTAAATTATTTTGTTTCATTGTGGATTTTCTTAACATCTAATAAAGGAATAAACCAAACCTCAGCCTGTAAACCTCTCTGCCGTCTTTGTTTCTTGTCTGTTTTTTTGTGCACATGCAAAAAGGTGTTGAGTGCTGAGGAAGCTATACCACCTCATGACACTAGAGGGCAGGGTGAGGATGCTGAAGCAGAGGCTGCTTCTCCAAATCATACCACCAGTCCTCAGCCACTGTGTTATAGATATTTGCATAATCTTTTATTAATGAAAATTCTAAAACACTTTAAAAAAGCATCTATATAAATTAAGGTATTTTAATAGTTGAATGTCAATACAAATACAAAATGTGCTCAGACCAGGCTGATCAGTTGTAATACATCATGTAAATCATCACTTTGTGATTTAGAGGCTCATTTATGTTTATGTGTAGGGTCTATTTATGTAATGGCTCCAACCCAGGAATTCTTACATACAAGCTCTATAAATAAATTCCCTCATTGTATGGTTTAACTGAAATATAGCCTACACCACTCACTACATCAGACTACATCATGTTTATGGCCTATCAATTTTTCAATTCAATTCAAACAGCTGTATTGGCATGAACAGAAATGTGTTGTTGCCAAAGCATTTGCAAAATATTTACATATTACAATACAATAGGGTTAGGGTTAATATTTTCTATTTACTTTATTGGGCACTGTGAACTGCATTCTAGTAGTGAACATACTGAATCTGATGAACAGCAGTAGCCTACAAGGTCTAATAGGGGTTTCAATACATTTGGCCATTTAACAGTGGCTGTGAAGAAGACGCTGTTAAGGTTCCGGAAATTAAAGCAATAGATGTTCAATGAGTAAACTGACAATATACAGATTAACGCTAAACCTCGCAGGTGCAGGTGTGGAGGATTTACTTGTTAAACCAGAAACACGTCAGTATGTGAATGTAGGTGGGCAGGTTGTTGTTAGGTCGATTATTACTGCCTTCAGGTCCTTCAGGTGAACACATCGACGGTGTTCATTCTTGACTCGATTGCATCGCCGCCTCAATACAAGTTTGTTTTAAAATGGCGGCGGAAGCGTCGACACAGGTATGAAATATTTTGGATACCGGATAAACTTGTGAAAGTTCAACTCGCGCTCGGTCATAAAACTGGGGAATTGTCTGATGCCCGCTGATGCCGAGGAAGTAAAAAAGAAAACAACGCATCTCGCATTTGAACTTATTCCGGGCTCCACTTGAGGAAGCGCTGGTGAAATGTGAGTTGGCGTCAGCAGCAGCAGCAAGTGCACTACTTGGTGAGCAAATCCGGTTCGACGTAGTGTTTTTTTTGTTTTTCAACCGGCTGCCTGTTGTATGTGTTTGTCAGGACCAAATGGCCTCACACTAGCTGTTTTCTGTGTGCGCTCAGCCGCGTTGAGGAGGCAGGCAGGGAGGTGAGGTGATGATGGTGCAGCAGTTAGTCCCAGGCAGCAGCAGCAGCAGCATCATCATGGACCGCTCCGGCCGGCGGAGACCTGCCACCCACCTGTAGCGACAACCGGGCAGCATGGCAAACACGACCCACCACGGCGCCCAGGACGGGAGAGACAGCCGCTGTGGTAGGTCACCGTCACACACACAATGTATTGATTACTGTTAACACACTCAGCCCTGGTGATGTGTGTGCCTTCATCCCTGGTTAGGTCACAACTGCATGAAAAAATGCCAGTTAAATGTGGCGTTGAAAACTGACTCTGTGAATGTGAGTCGGCATATATTTAATTTGCAAAAAGACAGTTAATCTACAACCACTCTTTACTTTGTCAGCAGACAGCCAGACATTCAACTTTAAACTTCACTGAGCATGAGCTTTTGTGAAGCTAGTCATCAGTTCATCACCTGTTTGCAGGGCCGTTGCTAGGAATTCTGGGCCCCCTTGAAGTGGGCCCCTACCCCCTGACTTTTCCACTTTTTTTTTTAGACTGCGTATGTATTGTCATTTTTTATTTAGCTTACATTGTTTTGATGCTAATGCAGCATTACTATGAGTATTAGTCAGGGTCTAAGCAGAATAATTCAGTCATACAAAGGTTAGATTACTGGGTTTTTTTGTGGGCCCTACTTGGTGCTGGGCCCCTAGAATTATCATCACCTTTCTCCCCTGCCTCGAAATACCCCAACAAGTTGCATCTGCTGAGTTCAAGTGTTTTTCTGCATTTTAAAAGTCTTGTGATGTTAAAATTAGAGACTTATCAAAGATTTCTCATGTCACGGGTGTCTTGTTAGGCTACAGCATCTGCTCAGATCCAAATACCACTTAGAAATGTGAACTGTGAAATCCACTTGAGCAATTTGCCACGTTTCAAAATCTATGATGTTAGCCAACCGTAGATGAAAGTGAATACTGCATTTCCTCATGCTGCCTGTTGAGAGCAATGGTATGACTCACAACATAGCAGGGTTTGGGTGGGTGAGTCCATGAAGTACACACAGTCACATGGCATGACTTAAAACAACAAGAGCACACATGCGTGCTTGTGTTGGTGTGGTCCTCACAAGTGAACAAAGCCTTCTTGACGCTGCACCCAATTTAGATATTACATTAGGATGCCACAACATAATAATAATAATAATAACAACAATAATAATGATGAGTTTGCAAACAGCAAATTATTCTTGAGCTCTAGTTAGACATTATTTCTCCAGTGGCACAAGATCCAGCTTGGACAAAGTCTACCAAACACACATGACTGCACACAGGTCATGGTTTAGACCCTGGTTAAGAGTCTGACTCTGGATATCAGTTGGAAAACATTCAGGGTTTTGGCTTTTTTCAATTTTATTGCTGCTTAAATTTTTTTCCCTGCAGCTGTTTGACCAGACAGAAAACTAGTTATGAAGTCCACCTTTTTTTTTCTTCTTTTTTTTGTAAATATTGAAGACGTGTATGTGTGCATGTATGTGTGTGTGTTTTCACAGCCCTTATGTCTCTGTGTTTAATTGAAAAACAGAGCACGAGCGCTTTCTTTCGCACATAAATAGAAGTTAAGCGTAATGTTTGAGTGCTATTGAGTGGGTCTGAGCTGTGAAACAGACTGGGTGGGAATGTGTGTGTCCTGAGAGTCAGGAGTTTAATTAATTCTGCTTGAGAGCTTAGAAACACTAGCTTTAGCTTAGCTTCCCAGCTGGTGTTAAAGCATGATGTAGCCCTGCTGGGGCCTTGGTCCCATTACAGAGCAGAGTCCTGTTACAGCCTGGTTGCTGTGGGATTAGTTTTCGGCTCCCGAGGCAGCCGTGGAGTTAATGCCCCCTGATCTATTGGAAGAAACATTTGATAATGTTATGTTCCATCAAGATGCATTTGTCAGGTTGTGGATTTTTTTTGATTTATTGTTTAGGTTCTAAAATCAGAAAGTCACGATCAGGACAGATTATTGTGTCCCTGTTGCAAAAATAAACTGTGTCACTCTCACCTTTCCTTCACTTCCACTGCATTCTATTACTTAGTAACTACACTTAGTTCAGGATGACTTGACTTAGGCATACATTTATTGAAGCATCTGCATGAGTTAAGTCAAGGATAGACTGAATAATTAATGGTTCATACTAAAATGTGGCCCAGAGGAGCATAAAGAAAGCATATGTGGTGATGTTGTGTCCAAACAGTTCGACAGTTACTCAGACAACCACAGCTACCTGCCAGATGGTGAACCCTCTGCTCCTGCTCCGCATGGCTAGTTATGTGTCCCGCAGCCCAGAGGCAGGTTTTCAGATCACCTGTGTTGTCTGCTCGACAGACCCAAACACTGTCGAGTGTACATACTGATCTGAAAGACGGCAACTGGATGGGAGCAAACAAATGTCGGCCTCTTGCATTTAGGTTTTACATGTGGTTCCTAAATTATTTCATAATCAGTTTTCAGGATCATTGTAGATTAATTTATTATGTTTCCGTCCATTAACTCATGTTGTCAAATCACGTTATTGTTTAATACTTTAATACCTTCACAATGGATCATGTCATTGACTCAATACGCACTAGCCTGAAGACTAATAGGGTCCACATGGGGCTGTGACACTATGGACATTTGGTTAAGTATTTAGTTTATGACTGGTTTCTCTCACCTTTAGGAGACATGTTCTTTTTAGTTTATCTGCAGGACTCTAATGTGTTTAGTTGGGTATCATCTGCAGTGTCTGTCAGCCATGAGTAATGGATTTATCTGACTGACTGACTGACCCATGCTGGTTATGAGGGTCAGGGTGGCAGGTGGGTGGTTCGGGTTAGTTTGATTTACGTAAGTAAGTTTAAAAAACAAACAAAACAAAACAAAAAAAAACGTAGTAAAGTGATTGAAGTCAAACTCATCGACTCCTCTGTTGTTTTGAAGGTGTGTCTGGAGTAGCCATAGTGGAGAATGGCTCTGCTGTCAAAGCTCCAACTGCCTCCGACCTCCTTGATAATACCAACGGCCACTGCCATGAAGCCAGCCCCCACCCCCAGAGTGAGCCCGTCCTGCCCAGTTACAAGCCATCCTGCTCCTCTACCCCCACCTACTGCAGCAGCCCACAGAGAAGCTACTCAGACCTGGACCAGGACAGCCACAGCTGGACCTCCCAGGACTCTGGCATCCCCACTCTGGAGATCAACCCTCCAGAGCCCATCATCCACAGCCACCAGCACTCAGGTGACGCAGGCCTCATCCTGGACGCCAGCCACGACTCTCCCGCCACTTTACCTTTGGATGACGATCCAGCTAGCAACACCATCCGCAAATCCTCCACCTTTCCCCGCAGCGGGTACGACTCCATCCGCCTCTTCAGCCCCGCCATCAGGTTACCCGCCACCACAGGGATGGGTCTCAGGTAGGGATGGGTACTGAAATTCCGGTTCCAGAATCGGAACCGGAACCGAACTCCCAAGATTCGAGAATTGTTTAAAAATGCACATTTCGGTTCTTTATTTCGGTTCCTGGCAAATCACTCACACACACACATCACACAGCTTATACAAAAACAGATGATAAATGTTATCATTTATTAACTGTATAAAACCAGTCTCGGCCGAATGGCTTTCTTTTTCCGAAATGAGGCCCGTAGGAACCAGAATCGATGAAAATGCCAACGATACCCATCCCTATTCTCAGGGGCGGAGCCTTAAACCGCAGCGATGACATCTCTGTGTGCAGCGTGTCCAGCATGAGCACCGAGCTGTCCGTCTCCAATGAAGACGGCTTGGATTTCACAGTCACGTCGGACTCCAGTGCCATTGTCACCTTGGAGACGGACGACATCGGTGCCGCGCACTTCTCAGACGTGATGCTGACGTCGCCTCCGGGAAACCCCAGGGACCTATGGAGTCCTGCAAGACTGCATCTGGGGTCGGGTCACATGCTGCAGGAAGAAGATGGCAGGAAGAAACTGGGACCTCTGGCAAGCTTATTCAACAGGTGAGTTCAGTTTACAAGACACTGCACACTATTTATTCTGCTGTGATCATTTATTCTGCTGCAGAGGTTTGTCATAGTGATGTATCACTTGGTCTAAGCCACATTATTTGCTATCTCCAAAGCCAGATCTATGTAGCAGCTCCAGATTTGTTTTTCAGCACACACGCAGACTGCACCATGAAGAGACATTTCCAAAAAATTGACAGAAGTCTCCTGAATTAGATACACTCTGTCTTTAACATATGTTTTCAACACATTATAGTGCAGTTGTAGAGAGTAGATTTTGCTGATGTTGTTGATGACAGATCAATTTAGCCAAGCTCATGGTGACTTCCCAGTGACCTCAAAAGTTGTGGGTTTGGTTTAACTTTTGAGAATACAGTGTCTCAAGAACTCTTCTAGGGAGAACCCTCGTCTTGGGCTCTAATGTTTAATTGGATCCAAGGATGAAGTGATTGGTGACGTACCTCAGACTTTCAAAGAGAACAGTCAGACATCAGGTCTTGTCTTAAAAGTGACACTGCGTAGTTGAAGGGAGTAGCTCCGTTTGTACAGAGGATACTGCCATGTTGAAAGTGTTATTATGTAATTCTATGTGTGATGGAGCTGTTGGTTCCTCTTCTATAGGCACTTGTATGTTACAGGACACAGTTGACTGTCAAACTCTCTTTCCTCTTAATAAGATTTTAGGAGCACAAGGAGATTATTTAGGGGCGAACACTGTAAACGGACTTGTAAAGTTAATCCCTTTCATTCATGATCCTCACCTGTGATGACAGATTCCAGATTCTTTGAGTCGACTCGCCCCTTTCACCAGTCTTTAAAGGTACAGTCTGGAGGTTTGTTGGATTCAGTTTGTAAACAAAACATTGAAGCTGGGCCCCCTCCTCTCAGGCTCAGCTGTGCAGCCTCATGCCTCTGACAGCAGCAGCAGTGGTAGTCACTGAGTCTGAGTGAAGCGCTGGAGCGGCTGTTCTGTCATTGGCTGGAGAGAAGACACAAGTCTCCACCCAGAGGTGTCCCTGTGCACAACAAAACAAAGCAAAGGACCAAAATACAGGTGGGGGGAGGGGGCTCTGCAGACACAGCCACCACCACACAGGGCTAGAAGCCCATGGGTGATAATTGACAGATTTCTACTTTTAAAAAAAGGCAAATTCACTTGTTGCACATGTACTTGCACTGTCTCAAATTTTAGGGGCACAATGGAGCCCTGATACATGTAATTTACTCGTTGATTAACTCAGATCAGCAAACTATAGCAGGTACCAATTTACAGGCTGCTGATACTGATCAAACACAGCCAGAATGATTTATGAGCTGCCACAAAGAGGCTTCATCAGCACTTTGTAGTTCCCTACAAAGACTCTTCTTCTGGCGTTCATTTACATACAGATGTGATGCACGTCGCTCTGCCAGCGCTGATGACGAATGACAAAGACTGATGATAAGTTAATAGTGCAGTCTATTAGTCTGTCGAAGTGGCACTGACAACAGTTTGAGATTTCTTAAACAAAGGCTGGTATCACACTCTCTGGTCCCCCCAGCATGTGTTTGTGTGTGTGTGTGTGTGTGTGCGTGCGTCTCTGTGCACGGGTGTGTGTGTGTGATTGAACAAGGTTCAAGGATTTACCACCTGCGGTGTTTTATAATGTGTAATTTAAAGAATGTGATTATATCATTACAGATAATACACTGTAAACAAGTAGTAAACCTCCTTTGGATTATTACATAATACATTTATAAGCAAGAGAAATGTTTTAGTTGTGGCTGATGACACAAAGCTCCTCAGCCCGTGTCTGAGGTGGAGTCCAGCCACTAAGAGGAAGCTCACTTCAGCAGCTTGCATCAGTCAGCTTCATTATTTTTGCTCGCTGCTACTCAAAGCGATGCAGCGTAAGTTGTATTCTTCATGAGCACACAATCACTTTAAACTAGGAGCAGTTTCTCATATCAGAGTTGACTTCCTCTGTGAAGCGAAACTCTGAGTCTTCAGTTGCAGAACAGCTGATCTGAGTTCGGCAAGTCGACTGAGTATGTTGAGCTCGTGCCTGACGACTAGTAAAAAGCCAACGAGAGGGAACGAGAGCTCGTCTAAATGAATCTAAATTGCTCCCGGTGTAATACTATGTGAATTATTTCTGCTTCAACATGATGGGACTGAGAAGGAAAGGACAGTCCCGTCAGACTCAGGGTTTCTTCAGGTAAACCTACTGTACCAGCGAGCAGGTTATGTTCAGAGTCAGTCACCGCAGTAACAGACCCAGAGTTTCCCTCATCTCAGAGTTCACTTACTCTCTCTGAGTTTTCACATTACCTGCTTTCTGGAATACCCCCAGGTCTTCTTCCCCAGAGGCCCTTCAGTGCTTTTACATTGTCTGAAGTCAGGAAATGTCTGGTTTTGTATTTCTACAAGTGTGGAATGAAAAGGAGGCAGTGTGGATGTTTAAAAAGAGAGGAACAAAAATGAGATCACATGGACGTTAAATTCCCTCTGAGTTGCATAATTACAATGTGTCATGATGACTGAAGTCTTCTGATAACTTGTGCAACACTGTTTAACACACTAACCCTGTCAAGTAAGTAGTGGTGGCTCTGGTCATGCTCACAGTTCGACTGTAAGAACATGGTTGTTACAGACTATACCGTCTGTTTTAATTGATCTTGGTGACAGTGCGTAAATCAATTAGGTCCAGTGTGACGATGTGATCCATCATGTTTAACGGCGGCCCCTCCTTGGACATCTACTCCCTTTTCTCATTCTTATCTCTGTGTCCCTCCTCCCTCACACAGAGAAGTTACTCATTCCCTCAGTGCCCTTCAGATTCCTGCCGCTCCTCCCCACCCGTCTGTGAAGTCAGGTCTCTCATTGAGGAGCAGCAGTTCCTTCACACTCCCACTCTGCCTCAGCGTAGTAGTGGCTGCGTGTTATCTTGACTGAAACTATGGTTGTGAGTCTTGACTGAGGGAGAACTTTGGATCAGCAGCCTCTGCCTCCTGACACCTCAACCACTCGGAGCTTCAGCGTCTGCTTCTTCTTTTTTTTGTTTAAGTGTCAGGTTGTGTTGACAGAACAGAATGGCAACCCCATCACTTCTTCTGTACATCGACAGGTATGAGAACAGAAAGTTTATATTCTTTCATGGCTGTCATTCCTCAGACAGATTTATTGTCATTTCCTGTCCAAACAAACTATTTTTTTTTAGAGATTTGTTTGAATACTGTGGCGTTTGTACGTGATGTCCTCTGTCTTGTGGAGCAAAATACACAATGTTCCTTTGACTGTTCCAAAGAAACGCTCAGAGCAGCGTCTTGCTCGCTCCCAGCCCAGCGTACTCTGCTCTCCTTCATGTCGGAGCTTGTTTGGTATTTCTGCGCCAGATGTCCTTGTATTGTAAGTGAAGCATAAACTCCATTGGGACACCTTATCACCTTATTTGCACACATCAAGACTGAACACAGGAGTTGTGAAATCCAAGAATTCTTTGGAGACTTTACCACAAACCAGTGCAGCGCAAAGCCCCAGCTTGACGTCTACAACATCTAAACAAGCCCCTCTCTGCAGGACCTTTTTGGATTTTCTAGCTGTTCCGCTTGAGCGCCCGACCGTAGCTGCAGCCATTCACTGTCACGTTGGAGCATATTTTGGCCTGAATGCAAATCATCATGCTCCTGCTTTGAGGACATTTGCTTAGTGACGGGCACAGAATCTGAAAAGAAAAAGGTCTCTTTTTTTAGCTGTACTGTAACATTTGATGTATTGAGTATTCCAAGAGCTGAAGCCAAGGGTCTGCCTTATGAAGGTGGCACTGTGTTGGCCTGTGTGGCATTGTTTTATGCTAGGGTTACTCAAGTTCACCACTCCCTCTTGTTCAAAGCCTGGTCACAGTTTACTGAGCCCTGCTCGGCTGTGTTTGGGGACGATAGGAGCTCGTTCTTTAAAAGCCTCCAGATTGATCCGGGAGTTCATGTTTTCCTTTGTTGTAAAAGTTCACAAAAAAGTCACCGGCTGAGTTTATTGACATTGGAAGTAGTGGTTTGACAGGTATAAAATCTGTTTGCAAAGCTTTTTTTTTCAGGACTTTGAACTGTGTCTAATGGCTGTCCTCAGCAGATGGAATTTGCTCAGCTGTAAATAGATGTGTAACTTGCCGTCACATGACCCAGGTGGAACATAACAAAAGCATTGGTGGTGATGACCATGAGAAAATGAGAAAAAGTAGTAAGGGGAACTTGAGTGATGTATAATTTCTCATCACTTGACTGTTTGTTAGTGGTCAAAGTCCTGACTGTGGGTGAGTTTTATGCTGTATTGCTTCCCTGTGCTGAGAGCTGATGTTTCCTTCCCTTTTGTTTTCTCTTGGTGGAGCTCAGTGACTTAGATTACAGCAGATAGTACTGAAATGACAGGAGTATAAAATGCTGCTCTACAAGTGTCCAGTGCCTCATACTGTATGTTCCAGCATTTTTCTCTTATCTTTCTCAGAAGAGACAGATTTTTAGAAACATGGTGGCTGCTCGTTTCACTGTGTTGCTGTGGAAATAACACAGAAACATAGAGTCCATCGCAGTCACTACACAGTATGTTCATTTATTAAACTCTTGAGTCACCCTCAGAATGAGGAAATGCATGTATCAGTATCAGCAAGCAGAGTGGAAAATATGCAGCATTGACGTGAAACGCACTACAATGGGCAAAATGAAAGTCAAGTGCCACGACCGTCACTATTTACATGGGAAATTACACTCGACACGTCACGTGACAGAGTCAAAGACAGACTTTGTCTGTAGCTTTGATAAAACAAGACTTAAACCATTCATCACACAAAACACTCCAGGTCTTGATTATTACAGGTTGAACGGTGTACAATGACTTAAAGGTAAATTGTGACACAAAACTGCCACAGGAGCTCGACTCAGCACAACACAACATGTTACGTTATTAAGGACTTCTTACTTGAAGAATGAAATGTTGAACAAACTAATTATGCCACATTTTCCTGTTGTTGGGAGGGTTTTTTTGACACAGAACCACAGGTGTCATTGGCTGTTACCATGGTAACCAGTTGATTCGTCTATGAGCGAAATGAGGACGGGCCCACCACGACAGGTCTGAACCAGACCCTGTAGCTAGTTTCATTCTAGTTGTGATCAGCTGGTTAGAGTTTGACTTGGACCTGTCACCAGAGAGGACTGTTGTCTGCCAGTGTGTAATCAGCTTCTCATGGTCAAAGCCTTGTCTCCAAACAGCTAGACTGTGTCATACTTGTCATTATGGCTGTATTAAAGGGCCATATGTCCGTATATTTAGTCAGCTGATTGGAGCTGTAGCAGCAGGAAAGCTGCTCATGCTCTTGCCAGGACAAGCTTTCCCATCATGCAGCAGCAGTGCTGCTGGCGCTCTGCCGCTGTGGCTATATAACCAGAGTACCAAACCAGAGTAGTTCTGCTGGTCCTCTGTCTTTATCCTCGTGTTTAGCTGCACTTTGTATAAAAAGAGTTTAACATTAATTTGAGCGCCGATCAGATGAGCCAAAGAGCAGTGGATGTGGCTGCCTGGAGTCTCCGGCCTGCAGCTGTATCTGCTTCACCTCTGCCAGCATGTGTGCTGTCATCACCACCCTGAAGACGGCTCATGGGGTCGGGGTCACGCTGTGCAGCAGTCAGTGGGTCACAGGTCACATTGATCCAACTGAAACAACTTGTTTATTTAGGCATCCTCTCCACTGCTGCTGAACATTTAATGGCAGTTGGTATCAATTTAATTTTCCACCGAAATCCTCAATTTCATCCAGCCTGACACGAGTGGTTGGGTTTGGATTAAAATCATTGTATCAGTTTATAGAAGAAACATACGCTGGCCCATAGTCTACTGATCCCTTAAGGTGTTTTCCTAATGAGGTAAACATGGCTTTTAGAAAGAGCAAAGAGGGCTTTAAGAATAAGAATGACTTTATTAATCCCCAGAGGGAACTTGATTTGTCTGTCAGCTCATCTACCATTTGCAGAGGAATTAAAAGCCTGGTGGCTGTAGGTAGAAAGGATCTTGCAGCGAAGAGAGAGAGGAGCCGTCCACTACTACTGTTAAAAGAAGAAATGTATAAAAAATATTGAATCACAGTACCTGTATCATCATGATGCTTAAAAGTTGCAATGCATGCATTACTGACGTTCAACAGATCCTCAAGTGTAAAGTGTCACAGCAGTTGCTATGGTGACTTGAGACTGATCTAAATAAGAAGCAGGGTGTGGACCTTTACTCTGCCTGCTCTGTCACTTGGCCTGCTTTTTTATTTGACCAGTTTATTCATGTGTTTTCACAGCTAGACTCCATTCAGGCTTTTAATTAAAGCCCTCTCTAACAGCTCTGTGACGACACTGCCTTAATGGCACAGTGAACCCTGCTGAAAAGAGGAAGGCTTCGCAGCTGCTTTGCATGAGGAGGATGGAGGCTAAACATAGAATGCAGATTGCTCTCTGCCAGTCAAAGAGAGCAGGTGATTTTTATTTGTTTGAGAGCAGAGCAGATAGCTGAGTGATAAGCAACATGTTAGTTTATTGCTGTTGGACATAGCATACTCCTTTTATTGGTCCAGCACCACCTTACAGGAAGTCGTCTGGGCCAGGAGTCATTGTAAATGACAACTATCTGGTTAAATTAAGTTTAAAAAAAAAAAAAAATGATGTCACAAACGTGTTTAAATAAAGGGATACACCAACATTTTTTTTTCGTGTCTTGCCTCACTCCTGAGTCCATGACAAGCAGATTACATAGAGAAAACGATGACGATAGAATTTGTGCTTTTACTTTGAAGTAGGAAGCTAACCTACCCTCGATGTAGCTAGCTTGAACCAAAATAAACTGTCTTTGCTTGAACCCTCCGTTTTGACCGATCTCGTTCTGTTACCGGCATTTATTGACCGCTCGAGATGCCTTATCGGAGAGTTTTGTCATCTCTGACACGAAGATCGGACCGCACATTACCCACACTTCCAGCGTTTGAGCTAAGCTAATTACGGGCGACACGGGCTCTCCCTTGTTACTACACACAATCTGCTTGTCATGGACTTGGGAGTGAGGCAAGACATGAAAAAAAAAAGTTGCTGTACCCTTTAAAATGCATCACTTTGCTACACTGCTTCCTGGCGTCGATACTATTCAGGGGTTTTCATGCCCTTTAAATGTGGCCCTCAGAGTGTGAAAACTCTGGATCTGCAATTTAAAACCTTGACTCAAACACCCAGGCCTGCTTTCTGGATTTGATCAACAATTACGTGTCTTTTCCTGATGCATCACACTGGTATCACTCCATCCATCATTAGTAGTAATGAGGACACGTGGTGTTTCCAACAGCGACCTGTTGTAGGCTGCGATCATGGCTTTTGTTTCACTCTTTGCTCTGTGTTGTTTGACTAATCCCCCCCCCCCTGTCTGTCTGTCTGGCTTCTCTCTCAGGAGCCTGTTTGCCAGGAGAGTGAAGGACAGTCGGCCGGTGGAGCAGAGAGATCCAGGGTGGAAGCTGTTTGGGAAGGTCCCCCCACGGGAAGGCCCCATCAAAGACCCCAAGAAAATACAGAAGGTAGAATATAGATTCTTTTTTGAGCCCCTCTCATTGATTTTAATGAACATAAATCACTTAGTAACTTGATCCAACTCAAGCCTGACAGGATCTGATGGGTCCAGATTCGTGCTGTGACACAAGATGCCCATATAAAACAGGCCAGCAGTGGCCATGGTAACACCTGCATGTTAAGCACGATGTATAAAGCTTTATCAGGCTTCGGTTGGGATGAAAAAAAATGTCTGTCAGGTTCAAATAATGTCATTTCTTAACCTTTCTTTCAAGATTGTTCTTTGATGCTTCTGTTTCAGATGTGGTTCAGCTGCTCAGAATTACACACAAAAGAATTAATGAGGGACTTGTCTGAAATATTTAAGAGCACATTATCCCTGTGTAAAAAGGAGCTGCTGAAACATTGTGTAGGTTGTTGTTTGCATAGGAACATCTAAGGCTTTGCTCAGAGCCATTCTGTCCTAGAGCAGACATCAGTCACATGAGCCAGAAATAGGTTTGTTCATTTCACAGTTTGTTTGGTTTTGTGTATTTTGTTTGAGCCTATCACAGAGAACATGGTCTTCCTGACATTGAACTGACGTGTGTCGTTTCCTCTAAACAGCTGATCCTATCTAACTCTGTTCTGAATCACAATCCAACGGAACATTTTGAGTCTTAAAAAAAGAGGTATAGTTCCACTTAATTATGATATAATAGGGTCCATGCATTTTAGTTGACTGTATGCGTACTTCTTCCACCAGAGTTGAACAGGTTAGTTCAGAAATGGTGCACAGTGCAACACGTGAGTCGTTGTTTTGGCTTCGCTATAGGCTGTCAGTCCTGTGACCTCATGGTGTGGCAATTTTTAAAAGCCACTGAAATGCTGAAATGAGCCATTGTTCAAAGGTTACATAGAAAAAACAAGTAGCTTTTGATGCAGTCATGCATTTGAACAGATATTATGACAGGGACATTTTTACCACAATAAAAACCAGTCATTATACAAACATTATTCTCTGTGGACCTGGACTTCAAAAGAGGATTAAGATACTCTGAACATATTGGCACTGCATGCAATCTGTTGTGTTGTTGAGCACCAGCAGCACAATGCTCCAAGCAACAGCGCTACCATCAGTGACATTTAGGTTGAACAGCTAATTTTAGAAAGCCCAATGGTGCAAAGCAAACAGCCACTCGCCGTGTTTTTGCGAGTGTTGACCTGGCTAATATTTGACCAGAAAAATGAATGTACACGGAGTATACGGTGGTTGCTATACAGCTGGTAGCTTGTGCTCTTAGGCTATGGAGTAAAAACTGTAACGCATGTTATACATATGTATGATAGATGTTACATATACTATTATACCAAACTATGAACCTGTTGAACTATTAAAAAGAAAAAAAAAGGTAGCATGGAAAATGCTATACTAAAATCACCTTTGATGGGACAAGACTGGAGAGAATAGCTACGTTTTTGACGCAACAGCCAAAATGCAAAGAATATATCCATGCAATGCAGTGCGCTACTTTTAGCAACTGACGTCTTTCTTTTTAACTATTGAGTGAAACTCTGTTTTTGTGTGAGGGATTGCAGTGCAGCAGTAATGTGCCCCATGCATGTGATACACTCAGGCAGCCGAAATTCAAAATGTCAAGGTCATTGACGGCACTTGTTTAGATAGCCAGCTGGTGCCTGGAAACCTATAATTTCCCATTGCCAATCAAAAGCAAACAGCTAAGTGTCTGAAGCCTACAGTAATTAAAGAGCTCTGTAGTGGTAAAATAAACACAGGAACAAGCTGGCAGAGCGTGGAGAAGCCTGTTATTACGGTAACCTGTCTCTGACAGCAGCCCTCTCCTCTGTGATGTTGATGTGGATTAGGGTTCCTACGCAAGTATGGAAAAGTATGGAATTTGATTTTATACATTTCCAGGTCTGGAAACGTGTGGAAAGTGGAAACTATTGTATGGAAATATATTTATAACGACATAATGGCATACAAATTCTGAATAATGAAAACAATGCGTGATTTATTTACATGATACACAACTAATTACCCAAAAAAATTGTCTAATTACTCCCAGTCAGGAAGGCCGACCCTACAATAGTGACGTACTGGTTGTTTGACTTATTTACAAGTTTAGCAAATTCACCAGAATGTGGCCAAAAGTAGAGAAAGCAGGAAACCAGAGAGACGCAAGAACAGACAGTTGGTTTCTTTCAACTCATGTCATAGACCATGCCCACTCTCATTTGGTTTTTTGGATCCCCATTAGCTGTTACTCCTGCAACAGCTACTCTTCTTGGGGTCAATAGTGTAATATTATTTTTGTTCAGGTGACCAGGTTACCATCTTATTGTATTGATTTTGAAATTAGAGCACCAGGCTTGATGTGCTGTTTCATTCACAAATGCATGTCCACACACAAGTGGCTAAATGCACACGCTCACTGTACACACCCATGTGCTCTCTGTCCTCGGCCCATCTCATCTGTGGTTGTAACCTTATATAGGAGCTCAGGATTCAGTGAACAGGGATTGGCTTTCAAGCTTTTGTGTTGCCGTCGATGCTTTTATTCAAAGATGGGACTGCGTGGGTGTGTGGAATGTTTTATTAGCCCAAGTCATTGTTCACACAATGCCATTTACACCAGCAACTTTTCTCCTTTTTGCCGCAATAATGAATCAAGACATGTATTCTAGTTCACACCTTTGTGCTGCTGTTCAGGGAATCATTGCTGCCTGACCAGTCTGAAATACTGATGTGGGAAAGGAGCTGAATTGAAATTGCACAATATTCCCAGCAGGACTTTTAAATATGAGCATAAAGTCATTCAACCCCCTTATGAACTTTACTAAATGAGGGATTTTGAGAGTCACTACTGATCATTATTTTTAATTTAGGTTGAAAGGTGCGATTGAAATCAAGTTGTTACATTCTTCATCTGAAGTAGTTTTAATAAAAGTGCCATAATTTGCACTTTTCTGGTGTTACATTAGAAAGTCCAGGAACTGTAAGAAGATGTTTATGTGAACTGAGGCTGACTGAGTGGTCTAATATAAAGATATAGCAGATTTAATGAAATGAAATCCTCTTGAATCCTCTATGGTTTGATGGAGGGTCTACATGAGTGGGGTGACTGCTTTGTTGTGACATCACAACGTTGCAGAAGTCCTGACGGCTTGTTTCAATGCTCAGTTTGAATACAGGCTGTGTGCATTTCTCTGTGGACTAGGCCTTGATTCTTTCACAACATTAAAATCTGCTTTATTTTTTTTTTTAAATCTGGACATCTACCTTTTTATAGGATATGTGACCTTTAAATATCTGTCAATGTGGACAAAATAAATAAAAACAAAGTCCAAAGGTAGATTATGACAGGTTTTTGGAAAGTGATCAGTATTTAAAATAACAATTGTTTAAACAAATGTTTTATCCATTTACAGAGAGGACTATTCACTAGACAGGGGACATGGGAATACACATTATACGATACACAGACACTTCATCTGCAGCGGCTAGTTGGGTCCTGAGTGGATTAGCATAGCAGAGGGCTGAGGGGATGAAACATGATCCATTAGTCTGCTGTTGATTAGAATGGCTGACAGGGCAACAGCAGAGCACAGAACTCCTCCGGTGCAGCAGCGATGACTAATAACGCACGGTGGTGCTGATTTGCTGACACACACAGACACACACAGCAGCAGCAGCAGCAGCAGTAGACCTGATGCAGAGCCGCTCAGTGTAGCGTCACTGCTCAGAGAGAGAGAGAGAGAGGGAGAAGGGCTAAGGGGGGGGTATCATGCTACTACTGCATCTTTTCCAATGCGGGGTGTGTCCCTCTATCGGCAGCTTGACTGTCCCTCTGGCCTCCTTTCGCACCTCTTGTGGTGTCCTGTTGCCAGGAGCGAGCCCTCGGGGGCAGCGACGATGCTAGGCTAGGGTTTTGGAAAACGAACCCCCACCGGAGGACTTGGCTGTCTGTAAGGAACCGCAGCGTTCATGGTGAGTGAGCATTTGCACGGTGAGGACAAGCGGGGTGAGCGTGATGACCTGCTGCTGTGTCTCCTTGTCTGGCAGAATCAGAGGGCATCTGTAGTCGGAGCGTGAGCAGAGGGAGAGGACGGCTCGGGTTTCATGTAATAGCCTGGTTGGGCTCATCGCAGCTCTTTGCTCCGTGGTGGTTGTGGAGTGAAGCAGGGTGATGGTTGTCAAGACATCTTAGTCACTAGAAAGATGAAAATGTCTGGTTTTTCTGGATGCGTTGATGGACCGCTGTCCACCCAGGGGACGAGCCAGTGTCACCCAGCTTGGAACTTGACCTATAGCCTGAGAGTTAGCACAACAAAAGTGTGACCAGCCGCATGACCGCACTGACTTTCTTTCTATTTTGACTTTTTGAAGCGTGTCAAGGGATTTCCTCCTGCTGCTGCTGCTGCTGCTCTCTCTTAACTCTGATGGAGTTAAAGGCACACAGCTCATTTGACAGCTGAAAGCGTGGGACTGCTTTGCAGTAAAACATATTTAGATTTTTTTTTTTTTTAAGTGCTGGTTTGTATTGTGTTATTTGGTGTCGTTGCTTTTAATTCCACCTGATAGCTTCTTAATGTTGTCTTAACAAAGCTGCCTGTGCTCCCTAGTTCAAACATTAATCCATCAACTACCACTGTATATGGTTAGGATAGGAACTCAGATATACTGACTTATGTAAACAATGTCTCAGATCCCAAATCAGTATAATTATAATGGTTTCCTGTTACTATGGATTGCACTGTTAACAGCTGGTTATTCAAAGTATTGAATCTGTAGTCACAGCGTGACTGAGCGGCAGCTGAGCTATCATTAAAAATCTATTTAAATGTTGTGTGGGCAGTGCGTGTTGTGCTTTGCCATTGTTGCTCACTTGGAGTTTCAAGCTTTTTAGTCGTTAATATATAGATAGTGTAGGAACCATTTTGTCTTTTTATTTTAGTGTTTTGTACGTGGCAGGTTTTATTGTTGTGACCTCCGTGCACGGGAAGTGGCATCGTGCACTTAGGTTCACAGGGTGCATTTAGACTGTGGACAATCAGTGCCAGGTGTTGCTGGTCAAAGGCAAACCGTTTGTGACCGTGTCGTTTCATGTCCTGCCTGTCACTACGAAAGAGGTATTTTATTGTTATTAAATGTTGTTTTTACCATTGAAACCTCACTCTGGGCACTCTTTGTTTGGTCGTGCATGCGTCCGAACACCGAAGACCAGCCACCGTGACCTTTCTGTCTGCTGAACTGAAACAGAGTTTCTGAGATTTCAGATGAAAACAATAACACTAACACCTGATGTGGGATTCAAACCGGGACCGCCTGCAATGAATTTTGTAAATTCTGAATTTATTCCCGTTAATTCCCATAGAAAGTTTCCAACTTTCCCATAATTTTGCAACCCTCAGCAGAAATGTCCCACCATGTGTTCACCTTCCTGTTTCATGCAGCAGCAGCCCAACCAGCACCTGCCTGCTTCCAGCCACACAGCCCTCTGACTGATTCCTACTTTGTTGTGAGCTCAATACCTTCCAGTGAGGAGTTAGAGCAGCTCGGTGCCGTGGGGCCGGGCTGAGCACCCCGCCGAGGCCTTTCATCTCTCAGCGTACATTGCTGAGAAAGCCAGTGGTGTTTTTTACAAGGACATAATGCAAAGGCAGTTTGATTAACAACCGTACTCAGTGGTGTACTCAGCATCACAGTTTACCTCCAGCCGTCTTTATCGTACATGAATTGACCACAGCAGTGTTTTACTGTGACTGTGTTGGACCATATGGAGCACGTCTGCTAGTCGTGAATCATCAGGATCATTTACCGCCAACGTGACAGTCAGTCCGTGCAGCCAGGCAGCTCTTGCATCACCACCAGGAAACTGGAGGCTTTTACTGTAAGCATGTGTGACAGAGCAGGTTGTCCTGGCCCCCACCTTTAGGGTCTAGGAGGGTTTTCTCCACAGTCCCTGATGGGGATGCTGCCACATCGAAAAGTTGACGTTGCTTCCAACCTGATTTGTACAGGAGGGGCATGGAATCAGGAAATGCACAACTCTATGGTTTTGTTTCTGCAGCCAGACATCCCAATACTCTGGTTTGTGTTGCCAGGGTGAGAATGTAACTAACAGGAGGAGGAGCCATTAGGTCGTACAGATCCATCATATATCTGACATGAAGCCCTGTGGCCCAGGAACTGGATGGTGATGTTATATTACCACTTAGAGGTAAAAGAGAGGGGGCTGCCATAGGAAGTGTTAATTTGTGGTTGCAGTTTCCGATGAGCTTTAAGTTTCTGAATAGAGGCAGTTTGTCTGCTGCAATAGAAGTGGTTAACAGACTTCCAGGAGTAGGAGTCAGTGAGGTAATGTGTAATCTGTTTCCTTCCTGCTTCTTCAGCTAATGTACTGATTGACCAGAAGAACCAGTCGTTGAGTGACACAGGAATGTGTGTGTGACACTGTGTCCACACACATTAGTAATGTAGCACCTGCATTGCTGCTGTTGCTGCTGAACTGATGCCAGATTGCTGCCGCCCCCCACCACCACCACCACCACTACGAACCTGCCCCCTCCCTCCTCTCCCCTCTCCTCTTCCTCCCTCTCTCTGCATTAACCATCCAGTCCTATGGTGCTAAACTCTGGCTAACCTTTTTATCGACGTGCAGCTGTTCCCATGGGTACACATTACTGACTTTAATAAACCAGGCAGCAGTACATGCATGTTGTCTGTTTGTTTAGCACTGTTAAGAACTGTATCTACTCTCACATGAAGGAAAACAAATGAAAAACTTACATTTATAGAATTTCCCAATTAATTTTCAAGCTTGACAGTGCAGGATAAAAACATGAAATCAACCTTGACTCAAATGGAGAATAAATAACAGTAATAAACACTTTCTATTCTCTGCAGCAGAGGGAGGACTGGACCAAACCTACAGCCTGCTGATAATCCTGAGTACAATGCAGTCAAAGAGACAGGAGGGCAGTGAGGGTTTGGACTGACAGTCAGGGAGCGTGAATCGCCAACAATGGCAGCCAGATTTCCATTAAAACCTAAACATCCAGCTCCACACGTCCTCTTCTCATCCTTCTTCCATCACTGCTCTGCTTGTTCACTCTCCTCCTCATCCCTTCTGTGTTTAGGATGGAGAGATGCCGTCGACTTTGCATTAGCACCATCCTGACAGTTCAACAGATACAGATGTGAATTCAACAAATTATAAAAGAAAAAACATGTGGATGTATCAACTGGTTACGGTTTGGAGAGAGGCAAAGTAACTTGCAAGATCCATTTGAAGCAAATGAAGAAGGACATGATTAGTGTGCAGTGTGTTACGGCAAAATGTTAGCATGACATCCTGTTAGCAATAGTTGGTCATTTTGGAGCATCGATCTTTTGTTTTCCTACGTAGATTTAGATATGACAACAGTACGGCTCCTCTCTTCTGTCAGCGATACATTCATTCTCTTTCATGTGGTCAGACCCAGACTGACTGTTCCTCACAGACTCTAGTGGTCACTGGAGGAACTGCAGTTTTTGGTGCGTGTGTTTTTCAGCCTCGGAGGTCGCTGAGTGTTGATAGAGTGCAATTCTGTATTAAACTGTCTTTATTTGATTCCTCTGTGTTGTGAAGGACCAATTCTCTACTATTGTGCAAACAATTGTGGTTAGTATCAGTAATTCATGGCAGCTTTAATAGGTTTTATTCCTTTCCCTCTTATATTTGGCACCTTGATACGCTGCCGTCTCCCTCCTCTTTGAGCAAAAAAAGTCAGTGTAATTCAATTACCTTTATTCCTCCCTCAGGGCCCATGGAGATGGGGCTCTGGTACAACACACAGTGGTGCCGCCCATGTTATCAAATCCAGCAGTCATGCATACAGACACAGGAATAGATTTTCCTGCCTGTGCTGTGCCCTGATCAATGTGAGTGTCCCTGAGGTAGCAAGGCGTTAAGCTGATTGCTTGCAGACCTCAGCCTGCATTATTAACCAGTTCAACACACACTGGAGGACATTTTGGACACACAATGAGGCTGTGCGTGTCTGCGTGTGCTGATATTGCACTTGCCCTATTTACAAGAGCTTCTTAAAGGGACATTGTGTAACTTCTCCTGTCATCTATTCACGAAAATCGATTATTTTGTTCAAAAGTATGTTTTTCATTTATCAATAATCAACAAACTGAAGTGTTCCTTTCAGCTCTGGATTTGTCTTATACTTGCGATATACTACCGCAACACCAGATGGGAGTAATTCCTACACAATGTACCTTTAATTAACCAATAGGACAGTATCAGTTCTTATGGATTTAAACTCAAAGCTGCTACTACACACATGGATACGCACAAATCTGCAAGTCAGTCAGCTGATAGTCAGACTTACGTTTAAAGTTGTGTGTGGCCTTAGCTGTAGCGGGCTGACTGTCACATGACCCGCCCTTTCTATAGGCCTGTATCACGCTCCCAGTGCTGGAAGAGAAACCACACTCTCATTAGACACCAGCTGACAAAATGTCCACAGGTCATGAGAACACGCGTTGCTCAGTTGTTTCTGTGTGAGCCTTTCCTCATATTTTCTCCTGGCGTGTAGATGCTGCGCACATGTCACCGCCGCCAACCATGTGAAACTAAATATAGCTTGAATGAAACTGACCTGGAAAGCTGGTGGGTTCCCTCCCCTCCCCCCCGTAGCACTGCTGTAATTACACCCACAGATTGAGTTGTATTATGACCTGTTTGTCTGAAATCATCTGTTGGCATCTCTCTTGTCAGGAATATGAAACAAAGAGTGGCAGAGCTGGACCTGGCAACCCGACGTCTCCCAGGCAGAGTGTGAGGAAAAACCTGGACTTTGAGCCCCTCTCCACCACCGCACTTATACTGGAGGACAGACCTGCGTATGTCAACACACACACACATACACATACCATCTTTGAACTCACATTTTTCATTCTCTCTCACTGCCAGTAGAGGGTTTTTTTTTCTTTTACAGAAAATAAAGCCATATCTGTTTTCTCTCTGACTCCAGCTTCCTTTCATTCCTTCTTTATCAGCCCCCCCTTCCTCTGCTGGCTCATTAAACTCTGTTCACCATTGTTCCGGCCCTCGCCGAGTCCCCCATTTGTCTGACAGTCAGTAAGAGAGAAGTGCTGCTGAAAGTTTAATGGCCCTCCCTCTGCCTGGCTCCATTACCCTGCTTCTGGCTGCTCTGCATCAGCTTAATGCCTGTGATTGACACAGAGATGGAGTTTGGTGAGGGATGGAAATGTTGAACTTTTCCCATTGGCTCTAAAACATCAGGACTGAACAATGTTTTTTAACAACTTTGTCTGTGAGGCAGGCTTTCATACAGTCATTGGTTATACAGTACTTGCATTTAGCAGTAAGGTCTCATTTATCCTGAATGCTAAGGCTACAGTAATAAGTGGATCAAAGCTGTTGTGTCTTTTCCCTCCAGTGGAGAGTTACGTCCATTGAACTCCAGTGTTTACACTCAGACTTTACTTTGACTTGCAAACCAAAGACAAACAGAGAGGAGGAAGAAGACAGGAGACAGGAGATGGAACATGATGCAAGGACAGTCAGACTAAACACAACTAAATGCGCTCCTTTGAAACAAACTGAACAGAAATGATACATAATTCAACAAAATGGGGCCACGAGCCAAAAAGGGTTGGAAAACACTGCTCTACGTACTGTACACAAACGCACACTCAGCTTTTGTCCTGCTCCTGTGTGTGTGTGTGTGTGTGTGTGTTCTCCTTCCCTCCTGCCACAGAAACATGTTCAACATGAATAATGCAGGCTGAGCTCCCAGAGCACATAGCTATTTATTTATTTGCATCCATGTGTTATGTGTGTTCCAGTAATCTGCCTGCCAAGCCAGCTGAGGAGGCTCAGAAACACAGACAGCAGTATGAGGAGATGGTGGCCCAGGCCAAGAAGAGAGGTGAGCTCATCCTTTTCCCTGGAGCGCGGGAAATACAAACAATTCACCAGACGTATGAGGAACCACATTAGAGAAAAATCTGCAAGCTAGTTTTCCTCCACGCCTGACTGTGTCCAGCCTGGCTTTCTCTTAAATGTCTCCAGTCTCCCTCTGCTATGTTTTCTGACCACCTCACTTCACATCCCTGTGTGCAGAGATGAAGGAGGCTCAGAAGAGGAAGAAGCAGCTGGAGGATCGGTGCAAGCTTGAGGAGAGCATCGGCTCAGCCGCCCAGACCTGGAACCAGGAGATCTTACCAAACTGGAGTACAATGTGAGTTTTTATAGCATCACAATGAGCAGCTTGATGTTTAAGAAAGAGAGACCATCACAACCCAGTGTGGGGGGATCTGTGCTTTTAGGAGGATAGTTTGTTGAACGATGTTGAACTATCCCTTTTAAGTTACATTCCTAAATGTGAGAAATAAATTGAAAAGCTGCCAGATTTCCTTAGGGAGCACTTCCTGTCAAATCATATACACACAGCTATTAACTGAGGAAGTGATACAAATACAAAGCACCCAGTATGGTCTGGGTCATTCATTAGCTTAGTGTCAATGGCCTATGCGTTGCCCAGGAGACAAGCACCTCCCACACTAACCTAATCCAAGTATACAAAAATTATTTGCAAGCATTTAAGTACAACAATCATTCTTATCACATGAAAAACAATTACCACCAGAGAGCTCTAGTGTATAATGGTTTTATTCAAAATCACCCATTAAAGATTCTTTATCAAAGTCTAACACACACCTATATTTATACATCATCATCTTTACATTTGCAGTGCAGTATGTGTTACGCATGCATATAAGTGTGTTGCTCTGAGCATAAAATGAATAGCATGGTTGGTATCTCAGTATTAATTAATTCATCTATAAAATGACAAGCAGGATATTATGACAGATGTGGGGAAATCCTTATTCTGTCGTCTTTATCGCTAATTACCATTAAATAACTGTTGAATGTGCTCTCAGAGAGAGAATACAACCAGGTCATGTGCTGACATACAGATTGATTATTAGATCATTAAAACACGCCCTGTCTGGCGGTCATGACGGCCTCATTCCAGCATGTTGATTTGAATGAACCTCAGTGTCAGTAGCTTTTTACTCTTAGACATGCGTAGTGATGAGACTGTCAGTATCCATAAGGCCCTTCAACCACAGTTCAGACTCGCATCTGCTCATATAAACCTCCTCAGTTTTTGATGAGCTCACATCTAGATTCATGTCATTGAATCTGTTTTGAGGCAAAACTTAAAAACTTCTGATATGAGTAAAGATGGTTTAATAGGTTTGACAATGAAGATGAGTGCACCATTATTCTAGCAAGATTTTGGATTTTATTCTGACGTTAGAAATCAGTCTGTCACTGTGACATCTCTTGAAAACTGGCAGATATAAGCTGTAATGGCATTTACAATACAAACAGAGGATGATGATCTAGAGTGGGATGTGTGAGTTGCATGTATCGATGAATGGGTAGGAAAAAGTAGAAATGACTGCCCCCTTGTGGCTCTAATCAGGAACTGCACACTATGACACACACCAGTTAAGCAGTCTGTAAACTTTCCTCTTCCAGGTGTACGTCTCGGCGAGTTCGAGACCTCTGGTGGCAAGGCATCCCCCCCAGCGTCAGGGGTAAAGTGTGGAGCCTGGCTGTGGGAAACGATCTCAACATCACACACGGTACATGGGAGTGAATGTGCACCACAGAGTGAATGAGCCTTTATTCACACATACACTGTCCACATACACACGGATACTACTGTAGGTGTAGCAGCAGATTGCCATGGTGTTTGGACTCTGGACAAGAAGTGGCAGTGAGACAGATGGGAAAAGAAAGAAGAATGTGTCCATTAACGGGTGGAGCGCACTCTAGTTTGTCTGAGGGGACAAGCAGCGTTTCAGTGAGTTCTCCAGAGTGTCTTGAGATAATAACCACACACTCTAGATTCAATTTCCACTCGCTAAACGAGCACCAACTTGAAATTGTCAGCCTCTGTGTGGAGAGCGTCTCTGCTGCTCTGGGCCGCCTGCAGATAAGCGCCCGCTTGCTCGCTCGCCGACTGCTGAGCCGCTCCGCTCTGTGTTTTTGTTCCTGATCCTTTTAAATGGAGCACGTTGCTAATGCATTATCACTTTGCACGCTCACACACATTCATACAGACGTTATGTGTGTGTGTGTGTAAGTCCCTTCAAAGCTGTCTGTATTAGCAGCAGAGTGATGGTATTCCCCGCTGTAGGTGTTATTGCTGTCACTGCTGGATAGTAGTTGGGAATCTGTGGGAATCTCCCAATTCAATTTGATGCCACACAATCACAGCTGATGTTGCTTTGATAGATATTTTTATAGCTGTGTTGATGTGCTGCACCTGTCAGCTGGATGATTGATCTTGCTCACCAAGAGGCTCATTTACTACAGACTGATCTGTGGATTTAACATGAACTTGGGCAGATTACAGATGTGGATTTTTGGGGGTGGGGGTTGGAAGGGAGTGGTACCCTCATACATCATCATGCTGTCATGCATTAGGTTACTTGTTTTAGATGTTTTTGTCTCTGAAGAACTTTCAATTGTGCTGGCTTTATATATAGTAGCAGACACTAAGGACAGCAAAAAAGTGTCTTTTAATAAAAAGCACAATCTTCATTAGTGGATCACTGGAACCAAAATGACCCGATCCTTAAAATTCCTTATGAATTTTTATGGAACCAATCAATTTTAAGTCTTTTAATGGCTTTTTTAGGAGGTTCTCTGGGCAGCAGTGCAGCTGGTGAACCAAACCACTAGTGCAGAGCTCATAGCGTGTCTCCATCCTGCTTGTCAGCACTAGAGGGCAGCCACAGGTCATGGCACACAGGGACTCTGTGAGTGTGCTGCCTGCCTCACGATAAATGTGTCCTGGAGTGGAAGGAGATGCGTTTCCTTTAGTGTTACAGCTGCAGAGTAACGCGAGGAGCTGAGGCCTTGCACCACCTGCAGTAGTTTCTGTCCACTCATCATGTATTCTGCTCAGCCTCTCTAGTATTGACTGGTGTTGTGTAATGTGTCTCTGCAGAGCTGTATCACATCTGCCTGTCCCGGGCAAAAGAGAAGTGGAAGACCTCACCAGCACCTGCCACAGAGACTGAAAATGAAGGTAGAGGCAGAATACAAACTCTGTTTCTGGCTTTTTCTTTTTTTTAACTTTATCTTTAATCTGTCCACTTGTAGCCTGGGTGTGTCTCTTAAAGTGCTGCCATTACATGTCCTCCTGTCAGATGCAGGCTCTTCAGATAGGGAGTCCAGCCTGGAACTGATCAAGCTGGATATCTCAAGAACTTTCCCCCAGCTGTGTATCTTCCAGCAGGTCAGTGAGAGAATCTGTCTATTTCACAGAACATGCTCTAACAGTGACACTGCTCTGATATTATCATGTTGATGCATGTGTGAATAGTTCTGGTTTGTCTTCTGTTCATCCTCAGGGTGGGCCCTATCACGATGTGCTGCACAGCATTCTGGGAGCATACACTTGCTATCGGCCAGACGTTGGCTACGTAAGTGACAAACACCAGCAGCTCTGTGTGTCTGTTCTTTTTCCTGCGCTGTATGTGTAATGCTTGTGACACTTTTACTTCTCAGTTTTGTGTTGATATTAAATTCCCACAACAACAACAACACGACATGCTGGACATTGCTAAACCGGCTGTGGTAAAACAACAGCGTACGTAACCTTTAAGATGTTGTACAGTCTTACTTTTGGTTTTTGTGAGGGTTGATATCATTTTAACCACAGTTTGACCGCGGTGGGTGACTGACAGATTTCCATTAAGCGAGTCGGGTGGGAGAGGCTCAGTGAGTGGGATGTGTGAGAAGCAGCCTGTGCAAAATATTATATCAGTGTCATGTAAAAACTGACTGTGGGAACAGTGGCCTCAGTTTCGTCCAAGGCAGCAGTTCAAAGTGTAGATTTCTATGTTGAAAACAAATGTTTCTACACTGCAAAAACTCAAAATCTTTCCAAGAATATTTGTCATATTTCTTATCAAAATGTCAAATTAATTTCTTTCTGCTTAAAATAAGACTCATCACCTAAAAATGTACTTGTTTTTAGATAATTTACTTGTTTCAAACAAATTTTCACTTGAAATAAGTAGAAAAATCTGCCAGTGAAAGCAGGTTTGTTGTGCTTGTAATAAGAAAGAAAAACTTGCCCCACTATCAGATTTTTCTACTTATTTAAAGAAAAAATATGCTTGAAAGAAGTAAAAAGTGTCTAAAAACAAGCTACTTTTTATGTGGTTTTACGTATAATGAGATTTGTTTAAAGGTACTTTATTAGTCACATATACAGTTGTACAGGTTTTGACTAGATATGACCTTTGACTAGAAATAAGACAAATATTCTTGGTAAGATTTAGAGTTTTTGCAGTGTATAAAGTCTGAGGTGAGAATGAATAATAGACATTTCCAGTGTAAATGTTATCAAGTGGAAGGTGAGGTGACCTTAAGGTAAAAGTCAGCTGAGGGAGTTGATAAAGGCACCCACTAAGATCATGTTGATGGTTCAATCAAGTGAATTATTTTGTTAGGATAATTTTACCCACTGGTTTTTCCTTCCTGTTTCTGCTTTTGTTTTCATTCCTCTTTCTAAATGACTCTCTCTGCGAAGTCTGTAACGTCTGTGTACGTTCTCAGTCGTCCAGGACATTGTCGTCTTTAAGTGCAGAGTTAGATTTTTTAGATTTTATTTATTTGCACAGTTAAAAGTAACAATTTAACACTTAAAGTGCGGGAAGAGGTGAAAACTCAAGGAGCTTATCAGGTGCCTCCACCAGTTAAAACCCAGTTGGCTTTAACTCAGCTCTTAAAGACTCCTCTGTGATGAATGTCCATTAAAAAATAAGAAGAATAACCTTTAAAAAAAGTGATTCATCTGATCAAGAGCTAATATAGATGATATTATGAACCTTGGCCGTCACCTCAAGGTGGGTTCACTTCTCTCATCAGCAGAGATGGAATAAATGAGTCACTGTTTTATACTATGTGTACAGAAATTACAGTAATCTCACCCCCTTAGAAACCGCACGTTGTCATCTTTACATTCCCGTTGGTGTGAAGATTGCACAAACACAAACATGATGCATGTCAGTGAGCTTTGGATGTCTGTATGCTAAGCTAGGCTAACCACCTCCTGACTCCAGCTCTTCACACACAGACGTGAGACTGACATCAATCTGCTCTTACAAGACTTGATTAAATCACAGAGTAACATGCAGTGAAATGTCTCCTGGTTGCTCCTAAACTGGCCTTATAAATAGAATAGATGAGATGAATATGAATAAAATAAAACTGATATGATGTTGATGATGATGATCTTGCCAGGCATTACAGTTCATTGATTCATTGATATTGATAGATCATAAATGGTCGCATTTTACACTCTCTACAGCAGGGGTAGGCAATTATATTTGCCGAAGGGCCAGAATTTTTCTCAACAGACACCCCGAGGGCCACACATTCAAATAGACCTTTATTGAAATTAGATTAACCTTTTTGTTTAATAATTTGGTTGTTTATATTTTATATTTTTATTTCACATTATTTTTTATTAATACACATCTTTGGTGTTTTGTATGATATAAAATTACACATTTTGACATAGTAGCCGATATTATCATTTAAATATCATGCTGCTGGAGCTTTAGACTGCTGGCTTGTATCCTGATACATGCCCTGTGATTTTTAGCTTAAATATGAAAGGAGGCTGACTATTACAGGACAGGTCCGTTCTCATGATACAAGTCATTGGCGCTGAGATGTGTGTTTCTCTTCTACAACACAATCTACATCACGGAGGCGACGTCTTTCACGGGCTTCCTTCACCCTTCAAACGAGGCAGAGCTCAGTGGGAAACATTAGGGGAGACACAGGCCGAAGGCAGCGGGTCACAACACCGGGAGAAAACCAGGTCCGTGCAACCACCTGCAACTGCGCCGCGGACATGCACGGAAAAACAACATCGTTGCATCACGGCTTTTGCGTTTGGCGCGCGCATGACGCGCATCTACATCGAATGGGTTTGAGTGCGCGCCAAAGACGTTCTGAACGGCTCCCCGATGCACACACGGTTGAATCAAGTCCAAAATCACACAGCATTTGCAGACAGACAGGGAAAACCCTGCAGTCCTGCCGGCTCCCTTAACATTCGCGCATGTTACCTGGGCGTTTCCTTATTGCAGCGTCTCCAGACACACGTGTTTCCTGTCCCTGCATTCCAGGTATCTTAGTGTAGGCACAGAGTACGTAAATTATTACAACTCAGTCGCGGGCCATATTGGAAGGTTCGGCGGGCCACATTCGGCCCGCGGGCCGCCTATTGCCGACCCCTGCACAGAGTGGGTCCTGGGCTTTGGGACAGGCTCTCTGGAACTTTCCCTGTTAGGAAATCAGAACATTTCTTCCTTCCATTGTGTCTTCTCCTCCCTTTTACCAACCTCTGTTGTCCTCTGTTCCTCTGCATGACTCAACACAACTCAGATTCACGCTGAAGTCCTGACCTTGAAGCACCAACGTTTTGAAGTCACCTGTTCTTATAGAAATATAGAAATAGAAACTGTTTGATATCTTCAATATGCCGAGCTGTTGCGCTGAACTCGTGTTTGCTGAGGCTTGTAGATACTGTGGTTAGCCTTTCTGCTCCTCACCACAGCCCCCGCCACCTTTTACATGTCTATAAATGACTGTGACTTCCTGCACTGACCCCAACCCCTCTGCTCCTACATGCACACTCGGTGCATTTACCTCTGTGCAGCGTTTTTTTGTTGTTTTGCTCTTTGCATCTGCACCTGTAGAAAAAAAAATCATCTCTATTACCCGCTTCAACGTCCAAACGGAAGCCGAGCTACAGTTTTACATTAGATAATGTAAAGCACTTAAAGCTAATGCTGTCGTTAATGTTGTGGTGCACAATTCAACACATGCAGGAACTTTTCTGTTCTCACTTAAAGAAACTGTATGAAATACATGTTTTATATCCCAGCATGTTTTTTTCTTTGTTTGAATATGTGCAGGTGCAGGGAATGTCGTTCATCGCAGCAGTGCTGATCCTGAACCTGGACACAGCTGATGCCTTTATAGCTTTTGCCAACCTGCTCAACAAGCCCTGTCAGATGGCCTTCTTCAGAGTCGACCACAGCCTTGTCAGTACACTGCACAGCCACACACGCAATGTTCACATCCAGGATACTGATTTTACAATTCTACTTTGTCGCTTCCGCAGATGACTTTGAAATTAGTTATAGAATTGATTGGAGGGAAACATTGTTTTAAGCATAAAAGTACAAAATAAGTAAAACTGTGTGCACACTACAGTCATTCCATATTTATATTTAGATAAGAAAAAAATGTCTCGGTCTCAGAGCTGTGAAAGTGAAACTGAGAATATCACATCACTGGCAGTAATCCAGATAGAGTCCAGATAGAATATAGTAGAAATCACAATCCCAGTCCTCGAGGGCCACTGCCTCGCATGTTTCAGAAGTTTCCTGCTACAACACACCTGATTCAAATGAGTGGCTCGTTATCAGGCCACTGCAGAGCTTGATGACGAGCTGATCATTTGAATCAGGTGTGTTGTAGCAGGACACTTCTAAAACACCACTGCTCAATCTGAAATACAACTAATCATATTTTTTTTATATTATAAAGTTATCCACCAATTCTTTTCTTGATTGATCATTTACTTTAGGAATGACAGGACATTGCCTCATGATTGAAGATTATTTCAGATGGTTTCTATAATAAAGTTAGTTATTGGAATTTCTGTCATGTGTAATTTATAACATTTAATAAAAAATGCTCCGAGTTCATTTTATTTGTATCAAAATAATACTTAATGCTATCAGTCTAATTCTGATACATTTGTCACCAACTGTCACCAACTGAAAGCACCACAGACACACAGTCCAGGCAGAAAGCTCCCATCAGCCCCTGTGCCAACTGTTGACGACTTGATTTCAGACTCTGATGAAACACGATGTGGTTTGTGCCTGTG
Organism: Decapterus maruadsi; assembly: GCA_030347415.2. Taxonomy (NCBI): domain Eukaryota; kingdom Metazoa; phylum Chordata; class Actinopteri; order Carangiformes; family Carangidae; genus Decapterus; species Decapterus maruadsi. Next base: position 14,905,007 of record CM064898.1, on the reverse strand, counting down.
TCACTACAATAAAAACCTGTTTCCTCTCTGCAGATGTTGACATACTTTGCGGCATTTGAAGTGTTCTTTGAAGATAATCTACCAAAGCTCTTTGCACATTTCAAGAAAAACAACCTGACCCCTGATATTTATTTAATCGACTGGTGAGTCTCAAGCTTATACTGTTAAACTCCATTATTTCTGTTGACTGTTTTTATTTTCCATCTCTCTGCCTCATGTTTTCCTCTCAAACAGGCAGGTGTGGAAAAAATGCTGTCAAGTTAGAAGGCTTTCAAAAATATAAATAAAAGGTGATCTCACCAAATATCGATCAGATTTAGCATTCTGTTAATTGACTAAAATAAACTATTAACAGCTAGCATTCCTAGTTGCGCTTTTTTCCACACTTGTCTAAAACTGTCTACAACTTGTGCTCAGTACTGTATGCTGCCGTGTTTACCATGACATCACCTCACAGCTTCACAACATCAACAGTAGAGAGTATGCAGAGTACACGTGGCTCTCTCTAGGTGTTGGAAACATGAAGTGGTCGCTGTCGCTTTCAGATAGATTCTAAGAAAACAGGACGGTCTGTCTGCAGGCGGGGGTGTCGGTGACCTCTGCCCACTTCATGTGGAAATTTCTAGATTTCTATGAGTTCTCAATTCACACTTACACCACAGCTATTGAAGACAATGAGGAGGCAGTGTAGTGTCCAGGAAATACCCCTCCCCCTTGACTTGTTTCACATTGTTACATTGCAGTCTGATGCTAAAATAGGGTGTAAAAAAGCGGAAACTAGAGCTTTGACGTATTTAAAGTCTTTTCTGTCACTTTAAATTTCTTTGAGATTTTTATTTATTTTTATTAACGTTTTTTTTATTGATTCCACATATCAATATTCAACATTTAACATACACAATTTTCCAACAGTATAAAACATCTTCTCCACCAAGGAGCAGAGACATAGATAAACATACATTCTCAAATAAAGTTAGAGTAAATTTGAAGAAAAAAAACAAAACAGTTTTACACTTCTTATTTTCACACCTCTCTTACATCGTCCCTTTTCTCCTGTTGGAGGGTAAACATAATGAACAATGAACAAGTTTGTAGCCTGAACCAAGGGGATTATTTTGTTGAAGTGGCATCTGCTCCCTGAAAAACCCCTCATCCTGAACTGTGGAGTCAGATCAGTAGATTTCTGAGTTGGGGTGTTTTAGGCAGGATCCGAAACGGGGAACCGGCGATGCTGGTGATTTCTTCACATGTTTGAAACTTTATTTAATGTATTTGGTGATATTTTCATTTATTCCAATTTGGCATGATTTGGCCCATTTTTCTTCACAGAATCTTTTTTCCTGTCCCTCTGTCCTGACTTTGACTTTTCATTCTTTATAATTCATTTGTCAGATCATGTTTTCAACTCTGTATCATTGTTATGACCATTATTACATTATTTGTTTTCAATTCTACATTTTTTTTTCTCCCAGGATCTTCACCCTGTACAGTAAGTCGCTGCCACTGGACCTGGCGTGTCGGGTCTGGGACGTGTTCTGCAGAGACGGCGAGGAGTTCCTGTTCCGCACGGCGCTGGGCCTGCTGCGTCTCTACCAGGACGTCCTGACCTGCATGGACTTCATCCACATGGCCCAGTTCCTCACACGCCTGCCCGACCTCATCCCCGCAGAGCAGCTCTTCCAGCACATCGCCTCTGTTCACATGACCAGCCGCAACAGAAAGTGGGCACAGGTGAGGCGTCGGGATGCTGCGCAGGTGAGATCAGGAGCGGTTTTTGTTTACGTGCTGTTTCTCACTGTGCCTCCCTCCGCCCCCCCACCTCCAGGTCCTGCAGGCGTTACAGAAAGATCAGCAGGAGCGAGGCAGCCCAGTGCTGAAGCGCTGAGCTGGGATCAGAGGGAACGGTCACACTACCAGACTGGACCAGCCCCCCCCTCAGGCCTCTGGAGTCTCACCAGACTGGATGGACAGCAGAGAGGCCACCTTGGGGACAAATCTGGTTGTAGCTGCTATGATAAACCCCCTCTCCAGTTCAGGGTCACTGCTCTGCTCTGACTAGAACCCTGACCCTGGAGGGGGTCTGTCAGCGAAGAGGCAGGGGTGTGAAAAGGAAAACGAGGCCTTATTTAACCCCCACCACTCCTCAGCAGTGGGCTGGAAACTGTAGCTGGCAGGGGCTAAAGAATGTATCACACTCCTCCATACATGAACCTAGCAGACAGTGTCTGTCCTCCACAGACCAGGGGGACCAGAGATACCAGTTACTCCTCTAATCCTCTGTTTTTAATCTCTGCTGCCAGAACTCTGGCTACAGTTCCAGCTGTTTGTTTTTTTTATTTTGGCAAACTTGTCTTAAATTTTTATAGAAACATTAGTCTACCCCCTGATAATTAAGCAAAGGTAAAACATGTCCACAGTCAGATCTGTGAACGACAATGTTGAAACATGTCGCTCTCTTTTGGTTTTGCACCTTTTTCCTCTCAGAACTTCAGTCATTCCTTCGTGTCCTGTGAGTTTGATTCCGTCTGCTGGCGGTCATGCCTGTGCTTTTTCCATTTCCCCTCCGTGCACATTTAGTTTCTATGAAGACAACTCAGAGTTTGGTGTCTTTGAATGAAAGCACCACACTGTTACATATAATGAACCATTGAAACCCTCTCAGAAGAGGTCAAAAGCTGCCTGTAAAAGAGTTTTACAGTGTATGAAGAATGAGAGAAGTTGTTACTGTTAAACACATGATGGCCCCTGCTCTTGATATGTTTGAGGTACATTTCAGCTTGTGATTGTTTTGATGCGAGTGTTGATGTCTTTTGTGCATTTATTTAATATTTATCAAAAGGTTGACGGGACATGAACAGAACTTGAGCCTCTCCTCACCCGGCCGTGCTCAGAGTGTATGTATGTGCTTCTACGCACAGAAAGCTGCAGCAGCTCCACCAGTCTGCTGTTTGTCAATGTGTGATGATGCTCACAAACAGACCAGACCCCCGGAGCGTCGCTTCTCTTTGCCCACACAGACGGACCTGGATTCAGTTCCTAATGCCGTGCTCTGACATTTTAAACCAATGTTTGTTCCCACTTTCCCCACCAATTTCACTATGAGGTGTTGACAGTGAGTAGGCAGTTATATTTAACCAACAGCTCCCACTGTATTTGTTTATACTGAAGAGAACTTGACATAATGCGCCTTGTTTTTCTATGATTTCAAGCAAATCAAACATTTTATTTGTTTGAAACAATCAGAGAAAATATCTTCAAGAAATGTTCTCGATGCAAATAACTACAATCAGGCTTTTAAAAGCTCCTTCAGCACCTTGTCCTCAGCCACCGCTGCGTCACCTCTTATGTCCACAGCCAAACCATCCCACCATGCACCTGTTCCTTTGACCTCACAGAATCTCTTCTTCATGTCTTTTGTTCAATTAAAATCTGAACACATCTGCTGTGAAGAAATGTAGGAAGCATGATTTTAGCTTGTTGCTTCAGATTTGCTTTGTTCGTGTTTGGGTCTATCGATGTGCATAGAAATGCATTGTTAACAGCAGGTCTATAGCAGTCTGGGTGCAGTACTTATGGCGAACTGTTTCCTGGAGGTCGTGTAGCAGCTAATTTGAAAAAAAAGAGAGGAAAAAAAAGCAAGTCCAAGTGGAGCAAAACGTGCGTCAGACGATACGAAGACATGAAAGTGACTAGTTTGTGTTCGTGCTGAACATCCTGTCACTCTGAACACCGTAGCCCTTAACTTCACACCTCTCGGGCTTTTGTGGCTGTTGTAGTTTGAGGTTGTCATCAACACCTTGGTTAAAGTGTCGCTCCACCCTGACCAGGTTACACGTCAGTAATTCCGCAACTATCGCAGGTAAAGTTGCATTCCAATGTTTCGATGATGATGATGATGATGAAGCACCATCGTGCTGTTGATTCCGTATTGAAGTGCAAGTTTGTTAATTATGTTTTCATATGATGTGGTGATACTTTTGCACAGACGCGTTCACCAATTGAAAGAAAAGTGTAGAAACCTGATTGGTTGTTGAAGTGTGACGAGAGAAACTGCTCATGATCTACCTGTCCTGTCATTGGTTGTGAAGCTGCTTCGTCTGGTGTGTTGTGTTACTCGGTTTGTGTGTGATGGAGTCAGCTTCAGTGATGTCGAGGAGACGGGCTCTGTTTAAAAACAGGAAGCCACTTAGATTGTTTTGAAGTCGTCACCGTCTCCAGCCTGTTGATGGCTGCCCACAGACAGCGCAGCAGGCTTTCTGCTCTCTCTTTTTGATGCACTCCCCCTCCCCCCCACTCCCCCAGTGTGGTGTCACACCACAGGACTGCAATAAAGCTTTTTGCACATACATATAAGCCTTTAAGTTGTGCCTCACATCATCAGTTTGTTGTTTGAACAGGTTGTCTGTTTGAAATGGATGAATTGACCCTCCCAGCTCCCCTAACACTAACCTGCTCCCTGGCCTCTTCATCACAAAAGACAAGCTGGATGAACCACAGAGGTTCAAAACCAAAATTCAATCAAACTATAAATTTGAAAGAAGTGTAACATAATGTTGTGTTTGATTTTCAGGATGTCTTTACTTTCTTGGGTTCTGTTTGTTTTGTGTTGTCGTCTTTTTCTCAAGAGACCTGTGAACTGTAGAGGACTGATCGACGCATGGAGACAGCAGAGGGTCACCATGCAACTGTATCTCACTTGAAATGTATATAAACGATGGTTTTATTAAAATAAAGAGCTGTACATATTTAACCAGGAGCTGTGTCATGTGTCCTTTTTTTACATGATGTAAGAGTGACGTTGACCTCTGACCTTTCTGACATAAAATGTCATCACTTTGTTCTATCCTTATGGACATTTGCATTAAATTGTGTCATAAGGTCACAGTGTGGGATCAGTGATATCTCTCTGGGCATTCCTGATATATTATGTTCATAACATTGTGAGATAACCTTGACCTTTCACCTCAGAGTACTGTTTGTGGTATATTTGCCAAAAGAAATGTGATTGAGACAAAGAGACATCTTTGGAAAAACAATCTTCTCTATGGCCTAAGTTGTAGATAGAGCAAGAAACCATCTTCAGACCTCAAAGCACGATTGTGTCCTGCTGCCAAGAACCCAAGGGTTCCTCTGGTGGACCTCCAGAAGAACAACCATCACTGCTGCTCTCCACTGATTGGTCCAGACAGAAGCGTCTCTTCTGCGACAGACACACAACACACTTGCAACAAGTTTGCAACAAAGCACCAACAGTCTCAGGCCAGAGAGACACGATGGAAGTGTCACATCTGATGGAAACTTAGACACTTGCTCGTCACCTCCTCAGTGCCGTTTCAGAGGTGCAGCATGCTGGTGGTGGTGTCATACTGTGGGCTGTTACTGAGCAACATGGACAGTAAGAAATAAAGCTGAAAGTGAGGCCTGAAAATGTCCACTCATGTCTTTTTGCAGTTTGACAGATCTCCAAATCCGCATGTGCAAAGCTCGTCCCATCAAACCCAAGAAAAATGTTGGGACTGGGATTGTTGCTTCCACTAAGAGCTGAGCTGTCAGGTCTTCACCCAATCAGAACACTGTATGAGGAAATATCTTTTGGAAGAATGGAGAGTTCAGTCACTTGTAGAATTGATCTAAGGAGCAATATACTGTATATTCATATGTGTATATGTGTGCTTTGAGCTGCCCACAACTGCATTTCCTGCAATCAAGTGGCGAGTGGAAAGCTTGTTTCAGAAACCACAATCACCTGACTTTAAAAAAAACCCCAGATCTGATCTTGATAAAGGACATGCGGCACCACGGTGGCTTTAGAAGCCCTTTACTGCAGTTAAAGAGCAGTCGTGTTCAACTCCATCATCTCCTGAGGAATAGTGAGTCAACATGAGGACTGTGCACATCATTCTGCTCTGCATGCTGGGAGCCGCACTGCTCACCTCGGTGGCCTGCAACCGTAAGAGCTTTACATTTGATCTAATTCATTTCATTATTGAATATATTCTTAGGTGGAGGGTTGATTAAACAATGTTGTCAATGTCAACAATGTCTGCAGCTGCCATCGGTCCTGATAACTGCTGCTTCAGGTTCTATCCAGCGATAGTGAAGCCGAGATTTATCTCCTCTTATTACATGACTGATACCAGGTGCCCGAGGACTGGAGCCATGTAAGTACTGAAAACTTGTCTTCATTATGGATATACATTTACTAGAATGGCATAAATAAGTGTAAGAGTGACTTTGAATACTTTAATATGAGGTGTTGATACACAGTCCTACAAATTAATTATTCAAATGAATGAAATGAAATGGCCGATATTCTTCTGCTGCAATGTAAAATTGCCATCATACTATACTGTAAATACTTTATATATCTTTATTCATGAATAGTAATTAATTTATTCTTGAAGCTTTTTACTATGTTAATTGCTAGACATGATCATGCATTTACATTTCCCACCTCTTTGTTTCAGTTTTGAGACTAAAAAGGGTCATAACATCTGCGTGGATCCAAATCTTCAGTGGGTTCAGAGGATCATGAAAAGTTTGGATGAAAAAAACTTTTAACCTGACGTACGGGTGCTGAGGAGGCTGCTGCTGCGTCTGTCGCTTCATCACATCACACGCTGTGACATCTCTGACACAGCTGCTACACTGGAGGAATGCCTGATTGAAGATTTAACCTTCCTATAGAGTTAATGTCATCCTGGTCATCCATGTCATTTATGAAATTATCCCTTTTCCCTGTTAATGCCTTTTTATGCTTTGTATTATCTACAATATTATACAGAATAAACATCATATAAATACATTCAGCCGTGTGAATACTTTGTCTTCCCTTGTCTGGTCTGAATTCCACTACCTATGTGAAAGCAAGAACCCATGAGGTTTATTTCCCTCAATGATGATCAAATTAATTTTTCATATCAATTTCATATAATATATCATACAAGTTTAGACTTCTTTTTTCAAGAGGCAATTTAAATTAGTATTGTTACTTCAATTTGTTAGTGATCTTTATATAGTCCCTAAATTATTATGTGTGCTTTGAGCTGCCCACAACTGCATTTCCTGCAATCAAGCGGAGAGTGGAAAGCTTGTTTCAGAAACCACAATCACCTGACTCTTAAAAAAAACAGATCTGATCTTGATAAAGGAAATGCGGCACCACGGTGGCTTTAGAAGCCCTTTACTGCAGTTAAAGAGCAGTTGTGTTCAACTCCATCATCTCTTGAGGAATAGTGAGTCAACATGAGGACTGTGCACATCATTCTGCTCTGCATGCTGGGAGCCGCACTGCTCACCTCGGTGGCCTGCAACCGTAAGAGCTTTACATTTGATCTGATTCATTTTTATTCTTGAATTACAATATTCTGAGGTGGAGGGCTGACGTTCTTCTCTGCAGCTGCCGTCGGTCCTGATGACTGTTGCTTCAGGTACTTCCCAACAAGAGTGAAGGCGAAATTGATCTCCTCTTATTACATGACTGATACCAGGTGCCCGAGGACTGGAGTCATGTAAGTGCTGAAAACTTTTCTTCATTATGGATATACATTTACTAGAGTGACATAAATAAGTGTAAGAGTGACTTTAAATACTTTAATTTATGAGTTGTTGATATACAGTCCTACAGTATTAAGAATTATTCAAATGAAAAGCAAATCTTGGCCGATATTCTACTGCTGCAATGTAAAATTGCCATCCTACTATACTGTAATACTTTATCTTTATTCATGAATAGTAAATGATTAATTTAATTTATTCTTGAAGCTTTTTACTATGTTAATTGCTAGACATAATCATGCATTTACATTTCCCACCTCTTTGTTTCAGTTTTGTCACTCAAAAGTCTCGTCACATCTGCGTGGATCCAAATCTTCAGTGGGTTCAGAGGATCATGAAAAGTTTGGATGAAAAAACGTTTTAACTGACGTACGGGTGCTGAGGAGGCTGCTGCTGCGTCTGTCGCTTCATCACATCACACGCTGTGACATCTCTGACACAGCTGCTATGCCTGATCGAAGGTTTAACCTTCCTATAGAGTTAATGTCATCCTGGAATTGTTCTTTTATGAAATTATCCCTTTTCCCTGTTAATGCCTTTTTATGCTTTGTATTATCAACAATATTATACAGAATAAACATATAAATATATTCAGCAGTGTGTGTGAATATTTTTGTATTGTCTGGCAAGAACCCATGAGGTTGATTTCCCTTAATGATGATCAAATTAAATTTTTGAACAAAAATTAGGAACACCACATTCATCAGAAAATATTAATTTCTCCCTTGGAATTCAAATTATTCTTTTTTTCACAGTGATAACAGGCACAAATGTTCATTCAGTTGGGATTTTCATCATGTAAAACAGTGCTAAACTAACTAGTACAAAAGATTAGAGCTACTCCAGGACTAGAAGGTGACTGAAGCTTAAAATAAACCTCCACTGATGCAGGTTTGATTTAACATTAATGACGTTTGTTAAAGAAGACACATGGATTACTTACAGGCTACATACTGTAACTAAGATCAGTAAATACCACCAGATGGACAAGTTCCAGTTTTTTCAAGAGGCAACCTCCAGACACAGGTGAATTTAAATTAGTATTGTTTACTTTATTTCAATTTGTTAGTCACCTTTATATAGTCTCTCTATGTTATAAGACACTGCTCTAGATCAAGGCCTTCTCGTAGCCTAATTTAAACCCCATTCTGAGAAACGGTCCCATCAAGACTAGTGCTCCAACACCCCCAAGTGGCAACTGCTATCACCTACTGAAGATGTAGGCTACAACCTGAATGCTACTGCAGGAGGGGGCCAGGCCAACTGAGCAGGGGTGAGATATCATTATCCTCACCCAGGATTGGCTACATAGCCTCAATAAGCCCCTTTAACACAGAGAGTATTCATGTAATCATAAGGTTAATCTGGTCACTGCTGCCAGCTAGAACTAATGAAGTATCCTCTGAAAGTTCACAAGAAGATGTGAATGCAGCACAGTCTGTAACCGTCACTGAGACCAGTAAACTGGTATTCACCACAATATCTGTGATCCTTCGGATTCTTGGCTACAAGATGAAGATCAACCATAAGGAACTGCATTCCTCCATGGAGAGGAAGGATCAAGATGTTATGGAGAAGAAAGACCTGCCTAAGAAGGACAACATGCCCTGGAGTCTGCCAAACAGACTCCTAGTCCCGCACCCCAGTAGATAGACTGTTCACCTCTGAACTCTGTTCTCTTGTGACAGGGTCATAACACAAGAGCAGATCCACCAACGCTGAACAACACTGGAGAAACATGAGAGAAGAAGGTTTTGCACAACACCAACTAACCCTGTGACTGCATTTACATGTAAAAAAGCCCAAACTTCATCAACACGCCTGTTCAACCTGCAGGACCACAGGCTTTTAACTGGCACAGCTGCTGGTTCGTACGTGAGCCATCTACCCTTTCACTTAGTCTGACACAATTATAAAATGTGTCACTGGTAAACCAATGCTGTGTGGTGGTGGTGGTGGTGGTGTGTGTGGTGCTAACACACACTCAAAGTGGGACACACGTAGCAGGGTCACACAGATTCACACACACAGATGATTGTATTTTGGTTGTAGGCTATCAGTTACATCTGGATTTTTATTCTTTATGTTACCTATATCTGTTCTCTGATAGAACCTGAGCTTGTTGTAGGTCCTCCTAACTCACTGTGTATCTGAGCACTATGCTGTCCAAACCCTCAACACAGTACAGAGGGTTCATTGTTGATGTCTGTTTATAACATCTTTAAAAATGGATGCTCCTGTGACACCAGATGATGAATAGCAGCTTTCACAGCTGTAGGAGGACCTTCATCACACCTTGATCTCTACTATCTTCCCATCATCACCGGGCAGTCTAAATCCTTCCACCTGCAAAACTCCTCCATGCTTTCACTTTCAGACATGTATAATTTCTGTGATAATTTGCATTATAGTCACTTCAGTGTATTGGTAATGCTGTTACGTGTGAACTAGATACAAAGCATGTTACCATTGGACAAACTTTCACTGTCACCACTTCCTTCCCCATGTCCTACATGAATGAACACCTTATAACCCCTAACCCTATAAATATGTATATAGCCTACTTTGCGTTTTGGGTTTTCTTAAATACTCATTTCCACAAACATATATTTTTGTTGTAATCGAGGTTACTTACATCTGAAATAAAGAAAGTCCCCTTTGCTTATTTATCTGTATATTTTGCATTTGTCTTCATTGATAGACAACCTCAACTATATCAAACTTAAGCTTTATTTGATTAAATGAAATCATGATTTTATAGGCTTCAATAATCAATTCAACATAATACATTTTACAGCAATGGCAGGATCAGAACAGATGACACATATGTCACAGTGACATTTCAGTGGACCATGGTTTTTGGCCTCAGTGCCCTAAATGCAACATTGATTGTTTTGTACATGACACACTGACACTCATTTTTGCTCCTGATGACCCTCGTCTGTTGAGCCCAGCTTTCTGATTTCACTTTCTCATTAACTTGTATCCAGTTTCTTCTTCCATCTGCCACAGCTGAAGGTGATTTCAGCCTGCCGGCACCTGAGGTTCTCCAGATGTTCCTCCAGTTGGTCGGAGGCATCCGCAGTGTTCTCAAAGTCCCGCAGCAGAACCCTGTTCCCCAGCAGCCCCTGGCACTCCTTTAGCCGCAGGTTGTCTTTCTGCAGGCTGTTGCGTGCCTGCTTGGTCCTGGTCAGGAGGTCTCTCTTCCTGGCCACCGTGGCCTCCACCTCAGACAGCTGCTCTCGCTTGGACTGAACCTGCATCTGGTTCCAGAACGACTTCTCCTTCACGTTTGACAAGACCTGATGAAGCAGAAGAAACACAACACCGATCATAACAGGATATCATATTGGTGAAACGACAAAGAAATCTTTGACATGATCTGTACAGATTCCTCAACATACCTCCAGGTTGATTCTGATCTTGTTCTGCAGCTTTGATGATTCCTCACTTTGCTTCTCAGCTTGTCTTCTCTGCTCCAGCCTTGCAGCCAGCAGCTGCTCAAACTGGAGCTGGAGCGGGTCTCTGCTGTGTTCCTCTTCATCTCTGAGCTCTTCCTCCAGCCTGTGAATCTTCATCTTCAGCTTGATGTGCCTGAGCCGCAGCTGGACCAGCCTGTCCTGCCACAGCTGCTCCTCTGCCAGGGTTGACTCCACTTTGGCCTGCGCTGCCTGTTTACCCAGGCCGTGGCTGAGCACCGACACGGCCACATGCTGCTTCAGTGCCACAAACTCTCGCCACTCAAGTTCCACCTGAGGACAAAGATATGACACTTTTTGACCACTGATCAGTTTAACACGGTGGTTCCCAACCTTTTTGTGGCTCGTGACCCCATTTTGACCTCACAAATTCCTGACGACCCCGCGATCACGGCCGCCAGCTCAGATATTTTTATATGCTGCATTTTATTTGAACTCGATTTATACTCAAGAAAGTTAAAGTATAGAATGCATTTGTTTAAGATGAATAATATTTAGTTTAAGATATTTTTTTATCAATTACTAGACATTTCAGGCGACCCCATTTCGATTCCAGGCGACCCCACGTGGGGTCCTGACCCCAAGGTTGAAAAACACTGATTTAACATAACACACATCAACACTTACTGGGCATCGGAGTGGTTCCCTGTCTTGAGAAGTTTAAAAGATTAATAATGAGAGTAGAATATAAGTGAAGTTGCTTCTCTTTGTTCCCCGGTCTCCCTTTTTGAACATTTGTGACTTTTTTGCTTTCATATATTCCCCTGTGTGTCCCAGGGCTCAAGAACCAGATCCCACATCCTTCTCCCCCCAAATCTGCTGTCTACGTCAGGCTCCACTGTTCATTCACCAGTGAGCGCCTCTGTCTGCATTCAGATCCTGGTTCTCCTTCTCATCCTGACTCCCTCTCAGTCCCTGGACCCTTTACTCTCCATCACCTGTTTGCTGCTGCTCTGTGTCCCTGTGTTTCCTCACACTCCAGCCTCTGTTCAAGTGAATTAACTGTTAGTTATATGTTCCATGTTGTAAAAATGACATTAAATGACTGTCAACTAACTAATGTTTGCATAGTGCTGAAAGCAGTATCGCATGTTTCAGTATGCATGACGCATGCAGCTGCTCTCTGTGTGGCAGCATGTGTAGACCCCTTGTTCTTTTTCTGCAGAGCTGGGGGACAGTTTAATGTCTTGTTTTCAGTTCCTAAAGGCCGGCTCCACCAATTTATCACTGAATGTCTGGAACATTGTTGGAGTTGTTTTTTATCTTGTTTTAACTATAATACAAGTGATATAACAAAAAGCATGTAACAATTAGATTGGAGTTGCATTTAAGCAGAGAAAAGGCTGCATTTCTTTTCCAGTCTGACCACACAGGTAATACTGGAACAGCTTTTCAAAGAGACCTACAACCTGCAAGACCTGTCGGCCATGTTAAAGAAACAATGGGAGGGAAAGGTCATGACTGAAGGGAGGTAAGAGATGTGGCCAATGAAACGTTACCTTTACTCTGAGATGCTGGTGGTATGATGTGATCATTTACTGAACAATCTTTCAATCTTTGAAAATCTAAATCTTATTCATTCTACAAAGTCTTCACAAAGCCCGCTGAAGGTCAGTGTTAGGCGAAAGTGTGAGTGTGTCGGTCTCTAAAAGTTCGATCTGAATGTCGTGATCGCCCCCTGGTGGCTGGCTGCAGTAGCTCCTAAACCACACCCCCTCTATTATGAACACTAACATTTCTGTCATTCTAGTTTTTTTTAATCACACTGAGAGTTCAATGAAATCATGTACTATGCAGCTTTGTGAACAGTTTCTCCTCCGCTCACAGATCTCCAACACGCTGCTGAAGATGCTGAAGATCATCACCCACCTTGTCCACCTTCTCCTGGGACTGTGCCCTCAGCTCATCCTCCCTCTGCTGGGCTGACCCCAGGTCAGAGGTGAGCTGCTGCTTCAACTCAGTCAGGACATTCATGCACTTGTCATACTCGTGCAGCTGCTCTGACTCCAGGCCCCCCCCTCCCTGCAGTTGGCTGTCAGTCCTGGTCTTCTTACACAGGTACTCAGCCAGCTTCCTCTGCAGCTGGAGACTGTGTTGAATGGCTTCATCTCTCTGCTCACACAGCTGCTGGAGGAGCTGCACGCGCTCTTTGTCCATGATGTCTTCATTTTCTGCAGAAGCAGCGGTGAGTCTGTCTTCCCCTGCCTCCTCCTCCTCCTCCTCCTCCTCCTCCTCTTCCTCCTCTGCAGCACTGGTCCTTTCTCTGTCTGGGGTGTCCAGATGAAGTCTGGGAGGTCCACCGTCATCATTGCTGTTGATTTCAAAAACAACACTCTGGTCATGGGACGCTGTCTGTTCGTTGACCTCGGTCACCCTCACATCGGTGCTGCTGCTGTCAACACCAGGAGGCTCAGCCTCAGCTCCACCATTGCCCTCTGGCTCAGAGGTGGCTGCTTCAACAGGCTGCTCTTCTTCCTCATGGTCTGACAGACCTACTTCAGCTGGGACATCCTCTTCATCAGCCCCATTGACAGTAATGCGAGAATTGTCCTCCTTGGAGGGATCTTCACCTGTCTCCCCCTGGGTGTCATCCCTCACTTCACTGTCCTCATGTTCTGTCTCCACGTCCATGTCTGTGTTTAGAAGAATACCTAAAAATAAAAAAAATACTGTCCAGTCTGTAGAGATATGAGGCCGGTGCAGCTCTGTAGTCAATGGAGAACGATTCGTTTTGTTTAGGTTGTCCTGGAAACTGGGTTCAGGGAACCAATCAGAGACGCCCTTGCCCATGCTCATTAATATTAAAAAGCGGGCAGTGAGCAGCTCACGCTGTGAGGCTCGCTGTGCGCAGGCGCAGTTCTGCCTCCAACAACAAGAAGCAGGAGCAAAGGCAACATGGCCGACCTGGGGAAAAAGTACTGCGTTAACTGCCTTGCAGATGTTACAAACCTGCGGCTTCGCTGCACCGACTGCCCTGATATCGAGCTGTGTCCGGAGTGCTTCTCGGCGGGTGCAGAAATCGGTAATCACCGGAGATGGCACGGCTACCAACAAGTCGACGGCGGACGGTTCTCTCTCTGGGGTCCCGAGGCAGAGGGAGGATGGACCAGCAGGGAAGAGCAATCGCTACTCGATGCTATCGAGCAATATGGATTTGGAAACTGGGTACATCACTCAAGTTATTTCACTGAATTTATCTCTGCACCTCTTTTTCACACGCATACATACACTCATGCACACACATGGCGTAAGCAGTGATGGGGATAACGGCGGTATAAAATAACGGTCGTCTCAAGAAGTCCCGTCACAAAATAATACACCCGGTAAAGTGTACGTTATACATCTGTCTCAGTCCATCAACCAGCTAACGTAAAAGCCGTTTATCTGGAACTAACCAACTCACTCAGTATTCTTCCGCACAGGCAGGCGATAACTGCGTACAGTTTTTGGACAAAGTAGTAACTATAACAAATTACTTTTAGGTTAGATAAAAGTTAGAAAGGACCGAGGACGGTTGGACAATATAAAGACCTTGAGGTGGCGGACAGACATGATGTCAGAGGAGTTGGACAACCGGACATTTATCTGTAAGCTCTGAGAACCTGCATTTATAATAGCCTACAAATGGACGGTTACAGGTGTACGTTAGTTTTAAAAAGTGGCGCTGGTAACACGTCACATTACACAGTAACTGAACCACTGTGTTTATGGTGAAGTGAGGAGAGCAGCAGCAGCTGGTGTGAACCAGTGAAACTTGAGTGGAGGACTAACCCTGCTCAGTCACTAATACCTCATCTTACAGCCTCCAACAATACGCAGGATGATTAACCACATTCGTTTGGCATGATGAGACTAAAGGAAGCTTAATGAAAACAGTATGTCATCCCTTGTTGAGTCTGGTTAGAGATTGGTTTTGGTCAGCAACTGAAATGTTTGTCAGCTTCATTCAGTTGTTTCGTCCAGCCATTGTTAAGATAAAATCAAATATGTGTTATCGATCCCAGACTGGGACAAACATGCCATACCAGTAGAAAAATAGAAGTCAAGAATAAAATGGAAAGAATTTTGATATTCAGAAATAGTGCTTGTTATGTATCCATTCCACAGTGTGAATTTCTCCACTGAAACTCTTGATTTTGCTTTAATCAAGGCCACAATCTAGATCAAAGTTGCTAAAATCATCAGATTAGCGCTAGCACAGGACTCCTTCCCTCTCTCTTCCTGCTCTGTTACACTTGACCTACATCCTCGGTGGCGGTTGTCTCGTCTCAGCTCGTGCAGGAATCAGAGGTTAGCTAGTCTGCCAGTCAGTGACGTCTTTCAGCAGCTTACATTAGCCTGAAGCCCCGGGACGACAGAAGTAATGAGGTGCATTCATGTGTGGGTTGTCTGACCCCGCTTTGACCTTGTGAACTGTAATGTGAGGTTTGCACGGAAACCTTAAGAAGGGAATTTCTCATTGTCTGCCATAGCTCATAGTGCAAAGCAAACTGGACAACAATCTACACAGCAAAGTAATAAAACTGTCATCAGCCATAATTAAAACAAACAAAAAAATACATATTTAATACAGACAGGGAGAAAATTTTAACATTTGAGCAGCTGGAATCCAAGAATCTGTATTTTATATTATATTTTGTATTATTTGACTTGTTCTGATTTATATTCCACGATTTCTATATAATTTTTGCATATTTAAGAGGCTGTATAACGTTTCTGTAGCTACCATTGTCGTCATTAGCACCAACTTCCTGTTTGTGTTTTTCAGGAGGACATGGCTGCTCATGTGGGAGCGTCCCGTACTCCTCAGGAAGTCATGGAACACTATGTTACCATGTACATCCACGGAAACCTGGGGAAGGCCTGCATCCCTGACAACATTCCCAACCGGGTAACTGACCACACCTGCCCCAGCGGGGGGCCCCTGTCTCCCAGCCTCACCACCCCTCTCCCCCCACTGGACATCAGCCTGGCTGAGCAGCAGCAGCTGGGCTACATGCCGCTGCGTGACGACTACGAGATCGAATACGACCAGGACGCGGAGAAGCTCATCAGCGGGCTCTCCGTCAACTACGACGACGAGGACGTGGAAATCGAGATGAAACGCGCTCACGTGGACATGTACGTACGGAAGCTCCGGGAACGGCAGAGACGGAAGAACATTGCCAGAGACTACAACCTGGTCCCCGTGTTTCTGGGCCGAGACAAGAAAGACAAGGAGAAGGAGAAGCCGGGAACGCTGGGAGCGATGGGCGCTGCTGGCGGTGGTGCAGGCGGGGCGGGAGCTGGTGGTGGAGGCGCAATCGGATCAGGTTCTACGACGGCAGCGGCCTCGGGTTCTGTTCCAAGTACACCCAAAAGAAAGATCACCAAGGAGGAGAAGGAGCAGCGGGTCAGGCTGCGGGGGCTCTGCCAGTTCATGGCCCATCGCGAGTTCGAAGACTTCTTTGAGAACATCCATAAGGAGCGCCTGCTGAGGGCCAAGGTGCGGGAGCTGCAGCGCTACCGCCGCAACGGTATCACCCGCCTGGAAGAGTCTGCGGAGTACGAGGCGGCGCGGCACAAACGGGAGAAACGCAAGGAAAACAAAAGCGTGGTCACGCCCAAACGGGGCAGCGGCGGAGGGGGCGGGGGCGGGCTCGGCTCAGGGATGGGACTCGGGGGTGGAGCCGGAGGAGGAGGAGGCATCGCCGGAGGGCTAGGGGGCGGAGTCGGGATCAAAGAGGAGGGCAAAGACGGAGAGTTTGCGGCCATCGAGAACCTGGCGGGCTTCGAGCTGCTCTCGGACAGGGAGAAGGTTCTGTGTAACTCTCTGAACCTGAGCCCGGCGCGATACCTGACTGTCAAAACCATCATCATCAAAGACCACCTGCAGAAACGGCAGGGCATCCTGGCCAAGAGCCGCCTGCCCAGCTACCTGGACAAAGTCCTCAAGAAGCGCATCCTCACCTTCCTCACGGAAAGCGGCTGGATCTCCCGAGAGGCATCGTAGCGTCTCCATCGGGAACATCCAGTCAAACATTGCTGTAAGCAAGGACTAAACTACTGGCTTTCACCATCTTTTCAAAGGTGACCTTGTGAATATGTATATTACAAAGAGACGCCCCACTGGAAAAAAAAGAAAAAAAGAAAAGTCTATTTTCATACCAGCTCTGGGAACAAAAAGAAGCCAATATTTTTACATTTGGAAAGGGAGGGGTGGAATTCAGCTCTGGTTGGTGTCATTGATGAGGACTTCAGTCCTAACAAGTATTATGAAATATTGTATTGTTCACTGTAAGATTTTAAATGATCTAATTTACAGGAAGTGTTTGACAGTTCCACCTCTAATGGGTGATTGAAATTGTCACTGTTGTGGTTGCAGATGTTTTTCAGGATCCCTCAAATGTTTAGACCCGTACAGTACCTGTCATCCTGGTTGGAGCTAGATCCATCAGTTGGCCTATTTGATAAATCTGCCAAAAGCCAAAGATACATGAAACAGTGTGTCAAGTTAATTTCTCAAACATAAAACCTGCCATTCAGTACTGAAAATCTGAATTATTTATTACAGTAAGAGCATTACTTTGTGATTATCGCACAAAATAAACAATACAGTAAAAAGCATGTTTAGGTATCAATCATTAAGACTCCAAAACCTGGTGAGGGCTGTGTTAGTTTGGTTTGATCAGGTTTGATGGTCATCGACCAAACCATCAGTCAACTGTCAACTGAGTTGCCAAATCCTGATTGGTGGCTGGAAATACAGAACGCAATGTTAGTAAGTGAGGATATGGCAACATCACAGTCAGAAGCAGGTTGAGAAATGAAACCATCATCCTAGCCACATCTTGTGTTTTAGTTTAATTTGTCCTCTGAAATATTTGAAATATCCATGTTGTGAATTAGCCTCAACATACATGACCTTTCCAGGAACGTTGTCTGGCCTCACACAGCTTCTGATGCTTCCGTCTCCACTGGGTACAATGCAGGGAAAGATGCTGAATGCATGAAGGCATTAACCAATGATAGTCCACTGTTCCTCCTCAGTGTAAGCATTAGAGTCTTTACACCAAACTTAAAGAGCAGCTGATTGGCCACGACAAAACAGACGTTACCTGCCCTTTAGTCTTTGAAAAGCAGCTCTGCACAGAATCTGAAACAGCAGGACTGGTGACTCACTCTCATTTTCCCGCTTTGTGCAATTTTTTTCCAGGCTGAGCTAAGTGCTGCCTGCTGTGCTATTTAAATGTAAATTAAGTTGTGTCGCAGCAAGAGCAGCCGGGTTAAAATTCATGAGAAGAAATAGACATGTTAATGTTACCTGAGTTGGAATATGAGCCCGATTCATATTCCTGTTCAATAGGCCTTTTTGTGGAGTGGTGAATGGTGCTGGTTCTGGAGGGGGAGGCATCATCTTTGATGTTTCATGTTGCTCCTAGGACTGAGGTTTTTAATACTCTTTAATATTTATAAATCGGTGTCACACTCCAAAGCAGTACAGTTGAGTTTTTGACTTTTCAGTATCGTCAGCAGTCTCACCAGTCACCACTCAATGTGAATGCGTCCCCACCAACAAGTACTGCAGTATCAACAGTCTGATATCTCATCTCTTTGTACCATGGAGCATATTAATCTGCCACAGAATGCACTCCACAACAAGTAAAATAAAACTACATCACCTAGATGTTATAGGAAATAAATGAGGCCTTTGAAAATATATATATATACATATATACTTTTATGATGGAGGCAGAGAACCACAGACAGTGTAAGGTTATGAGTCAAAGTATTAAAGGTGAGAACACTGTTTTAATTTGAGGATTTCTGACACTATACTAATACAGGGGTTCTCAACTAGTCTCACTCTGGGACCCACCTTTTCCCATGGTCATTAAGTCACGACCCACTTATTTAGAATTCAAACCAAGATTATATTTTTTTAAGCCTTTAAAAACTCATTTTGCTCTTTATTGAGCAAAGTGCATTTCAGAGCACATGAATGAAACTGAGGAGGACCATGACAACTGCATGTATCAAACTGCACAAAATGGAGACCAACACCTCGCCTCCAAAATTTGGAGGATTATAAATTAGAAATTTATAATGCAGAAAAAACCCTGTTTTGACCAGCTGTCCGCGACCCATCCAGAACGGGTCCGTGACCCACTTATGGTCGCAACCCACCAGTTGAGAACCACTGTATTAATATACAGTTTGTTATTTTTTTCCCTTTTGATTCTTACTTGACTCTGGGCCTCAGCAGGAAATAATTCAGGGCAACCACAGATCTAAATTATATCAAATTAAAAAAAGAAAAAAAAAAGAGTTAAAAGTTAGTTTTATAGACTGCAGTTGCATTCTAACATGTTTTCATGAAGGAGTTAGACACATTAGTCAGAAGTAGAGCAGGTTCATGCTGGAGCTGAGGGGGAGGAATGAGTGTTGTATTATTGTTCAGATCAAATATAATGAGTTCAGGTCAGAGTCAGTGGTGACGCACATTTCCCGCCAATAAACCAAACACCCCACTGAAGGGATTTGATGGTTCTCTTCACTTTTGTGATTTTTTATTTTTATTTTTATTTTGTTCATCAGTGACAGTCTTTGTTTTGCCGTTTCAATCGTGGCATCAGTCTGCATGTGCAACCAAAAAGTGTTGTTTTGTTGTACAGGAAAATATTTCAGTTTGATTCTTTGTTTTGTTCCCAGTGGGGGGTAAAATATCTTTTGTAAGGGTGGTGGGGTGGGGAGGGTGGGGGTTTGTTTACTTTCTGTCACCAAATGTGAATAATTTTGTAAGATAAATTTAAAAAAAAGAAAGTATAATTACTGACCGTGAAATGTACAGTATTTTGTGTCATGGAAATTTTTTATAGTTTTTGTTATTAAAAGCAGGTGATTGTGGATGATCAAGAATCCTTTCCTCAGCTGTGGGTGTAGTGATGGCATGCTGTTGAGCTGTCTCTGATCTTCTTACCAGTCTGATACTGTTGAGCTGTTTTGCTGTCCTGTTACTTTGTTGTTGCACATGACAAGGTATGTGTGGAGACGTATTAAACGTGCAAATACTTTATGATTCTGAATAGTCCTGCTTCCTCTTGACTGCTTTGTAGTAATAACAGTGTGTAACTTATTTGGCTTTTTATTAACAAAAATGAAATATTGCTTTCATAAATATGTATAAGGACGGAGGCACTGATGTTGCATTCAGGTGCAGTCAGGCAGACGGCCGTCGGCAAACCAACCTGATGTCATTTTACTCAGCAAGAGAAAGACGGTAAAACGTGGGTCAGGTAAACAACACAACATCATATTGTCCCGCCTGTATTGTTTTGCCTCATGCTGGCGGACCACTTGTTTATCAAACACACCTGTTCCATTATCTCTGGACAATGTCGTTTGAAGGTCAGGAGTCAGGACATCTCCGCAGCACCACTGTGCTCATGATGCCAAGAATGCATAACGTTCTAACATATTTCTACTTGACTGAATACACTGCAGCTCCTGCCTTTTTCCAGCGTCTGCAGATTGGATACTGCTCTTGGCCATATTGCAATTTCAATTATGTGTCAATGAATTGTGCAGCTCCAGCTCATACTGAAGACAAAAAGCTCTTGAAACTGCAGATTTGCAGGTTTTAGTGATGTCTTTAAATAATTCATTTGTTGAGTTTTTTGCTGTTACAGAGGAATAAGATATTAGGATTCACACTATTTGATGGTTGATAGTCTATTCATGAAGTTTGTTGTTAACAAGAAAAACATCTATTGTGTCAGTCCACCTCTGTCAAACAGGCAGATCTGTCTCCAGGTCCATAACCACTGCTGCTCTTCTGTCCCCATCCCCTCACAGCACTAACACTGAACCGAGGTAACGTCGCTCAGGACTGGACATGACGAGACAAACACTAAAACCAACAGGTCTTTCAAAGACAATCAGTTTATTCTGATGCTGTGACACTTTGGACAAAGGTCCATATACATACTTATGCTAAAAGTTTCCTGATACAGCTGTTACATCACTGTTACTGTGACTGAGGCTGGCAGACAGGAGTAGGTGAACTTCATTCTGAATGCTAGCTTCAGATCCACAAGTACCGCTCCCACCCTTTATTCACACACATAATGAAACTCACAAAAGACAAGTTCAAGATTATTGGAGCTTTAAACAAAACCGGAATGATATCAGCAGTTTGGGGTCAGTGTTAACTGTGGATGGATTTCACACCTGCTCTCATCCAAAAAAAATGCCTCAATTTATAGATTAGAGGAGATCAGGATCATTTGAGAACGTTTTTCGGCTCGTGTTCCAGTCAAGACTGAGGCAGAGTGATGAGACGTGAAAGCCTCCGTCTGTTACCTGATGCTTCTTTTTAAATAATCTGACAATAACTGCCTGAAATGGTTTGTGTGATGTCAAACTGAAATGTAACTGTAAACACTGTCCAAAGTGTTGGATATCTGTTACATCAGATGGATATTGTCCAGATGCAGAGTTCATTTCAGCTGGTTTTCCTCTTCTTGTAGGCAGGAGGGGTGGTGACCCATGGGAAAAGGGGCGGCAGGGTGCCGTGTGACCCGTCCACTGGAACTGAGGTCACCCGTCACCCAGACTACAAGACAAATCCCATTTTGTCACAGTTCTTGTCATTTGTTTCTTAGGGGGCTTTGGCCACGCCCACCAGCGCTGGCCTGAGGGTGCGACCGTGAAGCTTGTAGCCCACTTTGGTTACCACGGCGACGGTGCCGGGCTCCTTGCCCTCCACCGGGGCATGGAAGAGGGCCTCGTGCTCGTAGGGGTCGAACTTCTGGCCGTCGGGGTTGAGCTTGCTCAGGCCGTGCTTGGTGAACACCTTCTGGATCTGGACCTCGGTCATCACCAGGCCGTCGTACAGGTTCTTCAGGTGAGGGTTCTGGCTGGTCACCTCCTCCTTGGGCACACTCTCCGTAGCCTTCTCCAGGATGTCGGCCACTTCCAGCAGGTCCTTACAGAAACCCTGGATCCCTGGTGACGGGAGGGAAGAGAAAACATCAATGAACAAATAAGAGTATGAAGATAACAGAACAGTCGAGCTCGTCATGAAAATTTAAATAAGGTCCATTCTCATACTCAGTGTAGGCATGAGTCTGAAGCTGGCCTTGTGTAACATCTAGTGGTTGGAACATGGAACTACATACAGAAAACCTCTGGAGAAAAGTTCAAAAGTTCATTAACTGTTAATAAGTTCAAAGGAAAGCAGGTGTTTACCGTATAATTTTGCGTCTTCTATCATCTTCTGACTCCGCGTTCTGAGATTCTCTGTGTCGGCCAAGGCTCGTTTATACTTCTCCTGGAAACAAGTTAAAAACATGACATGATTGGCTGTTACCTCCCACCGCCCAGGGCTAATCACTGTGACCACTGACCATGTCTCCAAAGGTGTTGATGTAATGAATGTCATTTTCACAGTTTGCCTCCAGTTTACCACTTTTATATTCACTTTTGCATTGCATTACTCTCTATATAAAGCCTGGGTTCAAACCACAAAATCAGAGTCCGTATGTTAACATGCATAGCTTAATTGATCTACGCTCAAAATTCAATTTTGGCGTGTAATCGGACCTGGTACTGACGCTGTTCCTTTACTTGGCCGGGGCAGGCGGCTTCTCTGCTCCACTTTGTGCCATCTATGCTGTTGTGGAGCAGCACACATGCATTGTCTAGTTTCAGTCCGACATATACTGTACATGCTGAAGAAAACTGATTTCCAATTGCATTATCTGGGTGTCTTAATTGGGGTTGGAGAACTCAGACATTAGTCGGACTGAGTGTCATCATGTAAACATACTGAGTGAAATACCACAACACATGTTTTACCATGTTATGGTGTCTTTAAAAAAGGCTGCAATATAAGTGTTTTATTTTTGTCTGAGGCCAGGCTCTGATGCCAAAAGTTGGTTTTATACATTACTGTATCTGTATCAGTGTCTCTGTTTTCAGAGCAGATGTGTTGATTTTCCATGTTACATATATAAACAACAGTCAGCTGTGTGAGGCAGCTCAGACTTACTGTCATTTCCTTCAGCTGCTCCTCCAGCTGGCCCTTCTCCTCCATCAGGCCTTTCTCCGCTGCACTCTGCTCTGGCTTCTCAGCGTCGTCCTCTGACCTCGGGCCATTCTTCTGCTGAGTGGCTGTACATAACAATCGTGGAGACGCTCTGGGTGGGAAAGCCATACAACCGGTCGTTAGACAAATCTTTTGAACCAAAATTCAACTGATTAACATCTCAGTCAGTCTGGACCTAGCTAAATGTGCAAAACTAACTCAAGCCCAACTTCAAGAGTGCTTGAACTGTTACAGCTGTTTGATGATGCAGGCATCTGATGCATTATATTTCCTAGAAACAGTGTTTATGTCATATTTTCAATTGATTCATTGAGACATGAATCCATAGATTACACACCAATGTTTACAGAGTAGCGCTACACAACAGCCTATGTTCAAATTCTGTTTATTTCCTTCATGTGCACAAACTTAACAACTGCATTAGACAACACAGATAGAACAACATTAATTAAGAGGAAAACAGTGGTGTACACATCGCATAACTGAAACTTAACATTTATTCATTGAAAAAAAAATGAATGAACGCTTCGGCTTTTAAATTATGACCATATCCTAACGTCCATGTATGTAACCTGTCCAGTAGTCAGGGTATTTTGGTTGGTTTTTCCAGACGTATTAATTGAAGGCATCAGACAGCTTAACTAAAACCACTGCCAGGAGGACTCTGGCAGCCACCCTGGAAATCTATCTGTTCTCCTGTGGAGACTTACTACAGTGTCTGTTGGCACAGTCATTTCACCATGTGCGATCTTGTGTCATCATCCATGGCGCATGAAACGTCTTTCCCTTATTGTTCTATTATAGGATTATAAGTGAGTGGATCATACACGGCCACTGACAATACAAGACACTCAATTAACCATGTATGTCTGGGGTTTGGATTGGCAGGCTCTCAGAGTCTGGTTCTAACTAGCTCCATCCCTCTCTTCACCGTACAGGACATGTCACGTTATGTCACCACTAACCTCTGTCTCTGTAACAGCTCTCGTGCTTAGAAAAGACAGACAACAGCAAGCTGGACATAGTTCAAGACGAGCTAGATCATGTCAGGTATACACACGTCATTTAATATCTGTTTCCATACAGCGACAGACCTTTAACAAGGACCATGGTCAGTTAGAAAGCTAACACTGCTAGCCGGCTACTGCCGTTTGATAACAGCAGCTCAGCACAAGCCGCCACCTGCGTAGCGTTTCTATCACAGACACACCAGAACAACAAAGATAGTTTACCGTGTCAGCGCAGGGGAAGCTACCAGGGAGTAGCTGTGTCTCAGGGCTCGGACACACAGGCTCGCCATTTTCCCAGTTTTGAATGTGCACTGTGCAGGTCCAATCTCCTTGGAACACACGCTGACGAGACTGACAACAGTGATGGCAGCGGACACCGGCCTGAACCAATCAGAAGCCAGGAAGAAGGCCACCTCTCCGTGCTGACCAATCAGATTCAGAGAAGAGCTTCCTGACGAAATACTAGTTTGGTTGAGGTGAAGTTAAAGGTGAAAGTAGCACGTGACCAAGGACAATGTTTTCTCTTTTCTAACAGCCTTATCAATATTATTACCATATTATTACATTGATAGAGCAACTGCTACAATTAGGCCTATATCAGTTTTTTTTTTTTATAGCATTATACAAAGTAATAGGCTACTGTTGTGTCTTTCATTTATTAGTGATGCTTTTAGTAATAATCTTTAGAAACATTGAGATTTGTTATTTTTTGTGTCTTTATTCAGGGAGTGATTATTCTCTCTGGGCCTTTGGACAAAGAACAAAGTAGGCTACTATTCCTACTGTTCCAGTGAGAAGTTGAAACGGGACCAAAGGTGGATCCACTTTGTGTTTGTATTGTGCCTGCAAACTCATGATGCAACAACTTTGCTGCCTTTTTCCTGCAGTTCCACTGACTGACAGTTGGTGGTAGTAACATACACTGTATTGAACAGGTAATCCAGGGCATCCATTCATCCATCCAGCTTCCTACATTATGCTCTCCACTTCCCTCTCAGGGATCCAGAGGCGTTCTTATAGGTCAGATGAGATTGTCTTTCCAACATGTTCTGTACCTTCCACTGTGCCCAAAGCGATCCTGATCAAATCAAATCGCCTCCGCTTCATGGCTCCTTCTGACCTGAGACTGAGCTCCCTCTGAATGTTTGTGCTCCTTTCTGCATCTATGGCGTGTGAGCTTAGCCACCTTATAGACAAATTTTACTTCAGCCTCTTATATTCACAGTTTCATACTTTAAGTCTCTACCAAAAGTTCTCGTCCACAAGTGAGGGTTGGAATATAACAGCTTTTTTCTTCTGACTCAGCTCCCTGTCACCACAACCGTCTGATACAACACTATTCCTGCTGCTGACGCTGTCCACCAGTCGATCTAATGCTTCATTTCAGAATGCAGACATGCAGATGAAATGGTTAACAGGGAATGTTGTGAGCTTTACACCACACTTTGGATACAGTCCCTGTATAGAAGTCTTGTTTGATCCAGTACAGTTTATGTCAACCCTCTGCACTGGAAATACAAGATGCATTGATTCTTGTGCATCACCTGAAGTTCCTTCAAGAAAGACCTGTGCCAGATAGGCTAATACAAGTAAAATTGGACAGGACAATCTATGGATATAAGTGATATGGAATTGTCTGTGTCTTCCATGCAGCCTTTTCAGCAACACTCCCTTCCTTTTCTTTTTCTTTTTTAATCAAACTGACCTGTCACTCTCCGTCCAACAGCAGTCAGTAAAAATTTACAGCATAAAACAGAACTGCTCATGATAAAAGTTGCCCCAAATCTAGAGTTGACAATAACACTTCAAGAACACTTACATAAAATATACATGTAATTAAAATGTCCTGTTAGTCAGATTGTTGATCAACAGAAAATCTAAAAAATAAAATAATTGCATTGTGTGGACAAAATATTCTTTTCTCTAGTTAAATGCACAATTATTATAGGCTGTATTATTTACAATTTAGATAAAATGAAGAAAATTAATAGTTAGCCATACGTTAATCCAAGTTTTCTCTCTTTTTCTCTTTTTTTTAGATGATTTATAGATTTGTCTCAAAATTGTAGCCTAATCTGAATGTGTTTGTAACAACAAATTTCAAAATAAGAGTTTAACCTGTAATTTCAAAATAAGAGTACTGATGTGTTGATGTTTTCAACTTTAATACTTCATCTTTCACCAGCATTTTTTTTAAAAAAAGGCTTTAAGTCATTATACAGTTTGATATGTTGATACAGTTTTGTGCTTTTTGTATTTTTGTTTTCAGATGAAATCAATCACTTGTCAAACATGTCACATTGTTTTTTGTTTGTTTGTTTTCAAATATAAAGTCACATGATGCATCATCCCACTGGGTTCCAATGATGTCATCACATTCCAATGGCATGTGTCTGTGTGATGTCATACAGAATGTTCTCATCATCCTGTGTGATGTCATACAGAATGTTCCCATCATCCTGTGTGATGTCATACAGTTCCTTTGAACTCTGCTGAAGAAGGCTAGCACTTGACTTCACAGACTCATTACTCATTTAATCGTCACAGCGAACGGCAGAAAATCTGACCTCTCTGTAAACTGACAAATGATTAATTGCTGTTAATTACAAGATATTACAAGTTATTATTGATAACAAGTAATACGTAAGTGTAATTAATTTACAGCCCACATTTTGTCTTCCATCTACAACCGTGTTTTGTTAAGCAAAGTTGGAAGGAAGTGACAAAATGTCATCAAACGGAAACCAGCAACTGGGGAATGACCCTCAGATGCAGCAATTCCTTAAAAAACCACTTCTGGACACCAATGTTGTGAAAGAGCTGGCTGAAGAAAATGCTGCTCTGAAGCAACAGCTGCTGAGCCAACAGAACAGCTGGATGCAGGAAAGGAATCATTTGCAGGCTTGGTATAAAACGCTGTTTGATGCAAAAACCCGCAAACTCAT
This sequence comes from Decapterus maruadsi, assembly GCA_030347415.2. NCBI lineage: Eukaryota > Metazoa > Chordata > Actinopteri > Carangiformes > Carangidae > Decapterus > Decapterus maruadsi. Next base: position 14,877,928 of record CM064898.1, on the reverse strand, counting down.
ACTCTGCAAGGACGATCTCGTTGCCTGCCAAAACCAAAACAGCTGGTTCCAAAACCAGCTGAAGGTAAGAGACGAGAAGATTACATCGCTGGAGGACTCCTTTGCCAAGTCAGTTGGTGGCTTCATGACAGCAAAGGAAGCTGAACTCCAAGCTATGGAGGACAGTTACAACACGAAGATTGACCAAATCATTAAAGAGAAAGATGCAGAGATCTCCTTTGTTAGAGGTGCAAACGCAGCACTGGGGAAAATGCACATGGACGGCATTGAGGACCTCCAGGCAACCAGGGACAAGCTCCAGAAATGTGAGTTTAACTTGGAAGCCAAAACCAACGCCCTGCATGAGATGACGATCAGCAAGGACAAGAATACGGCAGATGAGCTCCGAGCTTTGAAGGAAAGCTTCGAAAAGAAAATTGAGCTCATCATTAGCGAGAACGACAAAGAGCTCTCTAGTGTCAGACATGAAAATATGGCCCTTGCAACATTGAACAATGAGCGCAGACTTGAACTCCTCGACATGAGGACCAGGCTGCAGGAATACGAATCTGACTGCGAGGAGAAAACCAATGCCTTGCAGCAGGCGACTTCCAAGGAAGAGAGGATGGCAGTTGAGCTCCGAGCTTTCCAGGAGAGCTTCGAAGAGAAAATTGAGCTCATCATTAGTGAGAAGGACAAGGAGATTTCCAGGGTCACAAGTGAAAACATGGCACTGGAGCTCATGAACAAAGAATGCCGACTGGAGCTCCTCGACATGAGGACCGAGCTAAAGAAATGCCAAACTGACTGCGAGGACAAAACCAACGCCTTGCAGCAGGCGACTACCAACGAAGAGAAAATAGTAGCTCAGCTCCAAACTCTGAAGGAGAGCTGCAACAAAATTGAGCTCCTGGTCAAAGAGAAGGACAGAAAGATCTCTGGTTTCATACACGAAAACAACGAACTGCTGAAATTAAAACAACAGCTCGTGCAGGAACTGGAGGTCCTCATGACCACGTCCAAGAACTCTAAAGCCAGAGTCGAGGACCTTCAGCAAAGGCTTTGTCAGGAGACACAAGAGAAAGAGGAGCTGCACAGGAGGACAGTGGACATCGAGGAGAGATGGAATAAAAATGAGAGATCCTGGTTGTCGTGGACAACACAAATGGAGAAGGAAATGGAGAGCCTGGCCACTGAAAACACAGAGTTGCAGGAACTGGCCTGCAAGACTGACAAGGAGAAGGCAAAGATCAGGAAAAAGGAGGAAAAGAGGCTCAAAGAGGAGCTGAAGCAGCAGAGGAAAGAAAGGGAAGAGAGAGAGAAGAATGAGGAGAGGGAGAGGAGAGAGAGAGAAGAGCGAGACATGACAGAAAGAAAGGAGAGAAAGAAAACCGAGAAGAGGGAAAAGAAAGAACAAGAGAAAAGAGAAAGAGAGGAGAGAAAACATGGAGAAGAGGGAGAGGAGAGAAAGAGAGGAGGGACAGAGAAAGGAAAGGACAGTGGAGGAATAGAAACCCCCCCTACTTTCTAACCGCTACCCTCCACCCCCTGCCACCTCAACAACTCCTCTCCTGCTAGAAATGAATGGATTCAGTGTCAACATTGGGTTTTCTCCAGGTGCTCTGGTTTCTCCCACCTATTTCGTTAAAAGAAACAAAAAAAACCCCATCTGTTCATTTTGTTGTTCTTGATGACAAACATAAAATAATCAATGTTTGTTAAACCAGCAACAACTTGAATGAATGTTGACACAAATCCACCAGATGTCCCACCAACTCTCTCTATATGAAATCTCTCTCACTACCCTCAACCCCCCACCACCCAGCCTTTACCCCCCACCCCCCTCCCGCACCTGCACAACTCCTCCTGTAGCATGGTGCTCTCGAACTAAATTAATAGATTCAGTGTCAACATTGGGTTTTCTCCAGGTGCTCTGGTTTCTCCCACCTATTTTGTTTTAAAAACAAACAAACAAAAAAACCCCCAAACATCTATTGCACGTCTGTCCGTCCTGGGTGAGGGATCCCTCCTCTGTTGCTCACCCTGAGGTTTCTCCGATTTTTCCCTGTTAAAAGGGTTTACCATGGAGTTCTTCCTCAGTCGATGTGAGGGTCTAAGGACAGTGAAAAATTGGCTATACACATAACATTGCCTTGCCTTGCCTGTTCTATTAGCAACAATTGAATGATGGCACAAATCCACAAGTACTTGAGAAAAGCAGTGAAGATCTGTCACCGACCACCTATGAAATCTCAAAATGGGTTGAGGTCATGATGTTGTGATTCAATAGGATCCTCCGTCTGACTTCATCGCCACTTGGGCCTAAATACCCCCCCCTCCCTTTCCCCTTACAATTATTACTTTATTTCTCTTTTTCTCCAGCTTCTCTATTAAATATTAACATGTCATGATCAATATGACATGATTGTTCAATGCATGCAATTGTATTTTTCTGTATTTCTTTGTTCTTTAGTTTAGTTTAATAAGTTTATTTGTACCAGAGTACAAAATAACATTAGTCTCAGATAGAGAAAAGATGCTTTGTACTGATACTGATAGTCAGCTCAGAAGGAGAAACATTATGGATTGTTTTGCACACTAAATGGACATCAGAATACATCATTAAGTTATCAAAGCTAAGCATGTATACTTATTAAAGGGATAGTTCAACATTTTGGCAAAGGTTTGTTACCTTTAATTGTCGGTGCAAGCTATTTTTAGAGAGAAGAGTCACGAGCTGCTCAAAGCTATGCTACGAAGGCTAATGGGATTTCTTGGTTTCCCTCATCAAACTCATCAAATACACAATCCAACGACTCCAAAACGCTCTGGTGGACAAGTTGTGACCTACACATTCACCACGCTATGAGATAATAACAGAACGTTAAAAGAGAGAGTTGTTTTAGCGGTAAATTCATGCAAAACCACTGATGAGGCAGTTTTTCAGCAAGCAGTCTCTGCATTTGCCCTGAAAACATCTCCACCTCGTAACGTTCAATCATTATCGCAATACTATGCTGTATCGATTACTGTGGCGGCCTCACCATCACAAGAACATTATGGAGTTTATCCGGTGTGCTTTAGAATTCTCTACTCACCACATTTCTCTGCTCAGTTGGCCAGAACAGAACATTTCATGTTCAAACATTCTGTGTGTATCTTCATCATTCATTATCTTCATAGACTGTTCATTTAAAGACCTTTAGTCACTCTGTCTGGTCCTTGTCAATTAATCAGCTTAGCTGTGTATCATCGTTCTCCCTCACACATACACACAGTACTCCACTTTTCATTTCCTGTCTCTGTCTCTGCCCGTCTTTCAGCGTACATCTGACAAGGCGGAGCTAATTGATAGGCATGCCATTTCTCTCTGCTCCCCCCCAGCCCTGTGGCTCCACCTGTTCACATGTCACAGCCACTGCCTCAGCTGGAATAAAAGGTAGATGCACATCACTCTTTCATTTCGCAGTAAGCAGAACAGACAGGTTGGCACGTCCTCATAGGGAGGTGAAGCTCTGGTGTCTGTCATTTGATTTGATTAGCCTCCGCAGATAATATATAGACATAATTCTGGATTCAAGGATGGTTGGAAGGTCAGAGAACGGTCAGGAGGAGAATAAGGAAGCTGTTATAAGTGGAGATAAGGTGTTATGATGAATAGACTATGAAGGAGCCTGTCACTGAAAACAATCAAATAATTCAGCTTTCGAATTTACAAACCCATCAGGTTTAAATTCCAAAGTATAAGAAAACATTTCATCAACCAAATAATCTCATTTTAGAACTGCAGCTTTACTGGAGCTTTCAGTTTTATCACACCATGCAGCTCCAGTCAGCTGTTATGGAAGTGTAGGTTTGTGGTTCAGGAAGAAAAAAAAGTTTCTGAGTTTATTGTTCACCTTATTTAACTCTACTCCTTTCTGAAGTTACAATTGTTATTACAAATGACTTAATCTTGTTAACTTGGTGCAGCTGCAATTATTTTGTGTATCGGCAGCAGTTGCGCAGTAGATTAAATATGTTCAGGCTAAAAAAAACCTGGCATTTTCATCTGTAATGTCCAATTTTTCCAAAGGAACTTTTGACAAACCTGCCGTGACAGATCTGAACTTCACGTCATTCACTGACCTTATCCTCTTTTTAACCTCTCCCATCTCTTCTCTCCCACCAAAGCTTGGCTGAGGACTCAGGGGTTTATTTGTGTCAGAGCAGCGTTCTGCTTCCTTTATTTGATCATATTGATACAACAAAGTCACTGGTATCAGTTTTCAAACATTTTCAAATCCTCCTATGTGTTCAGTCTATAGCTGAGTCCATGCTCTGCAGCTTTCAGAGCTCCTGCCACAGTGACGTGATGAGGCTGCCCCACGTCCAGGTCTCCTTCAGACATCCCAAGATTCATCGTGCACAGATAATGAAAGCAAAACAACAGCCAGAGCTGCCCGCAGCCTTTATGGGCCCTAGGCTGAATTCGATATGGGGGCCCCACCCACTGCAACACTTCAGTTATGAATTTCATTAAGTGCTGTGCTGTTTAATGCCCTCTGCATCGTAACAGGCCATCTCCCTTTCTATGGTTTTTCCTTTTAGTTTTTTAGATTTAGTGTTCTGGAATTAAATTGACAGTAAAGTAAATGTGGTGAATGAACAACAAGATAAACAATATAAAACTGAATTATTATGTCAGAAACCTATGTACAAATGTCAAAAAAAGTTTTCTTTTAAGTTTTTTTTTTAATGATGAGAATATTGTATTGGAGTTAATAACTCTTTTCAACCATAAAGCCTTGGTACTGCAGCATTTGCACTGCACATTAACTCGGGCCAGAGTCTGTGAAGGGCATGTGAGGGCAGAGGGCGTCTGAAGTGACAGTGCCAGTGAGGATTACACCTTTTAGATGTTAGCACGGTGTTTCAGCTGAGTTCTCCAGCTGACGCTTACAAACCTGCTTGGCCTTCACATCCACAATGTGCACAGCTACTTGGTATTCAGTCAAATTGTTATACTGCATAGTCAATTTTCAAAAGTTCATTTCTAAGTCAGGTACAATATAGTGTGCATTTACCGAGCTGTGTGACCTTGGTGAACAAGAAATGGTCTCTCCCCTCCTTTTACGGCGTCTCGTCATTTCTATTTGACAAAACAAAAATAGGCCTACTTGAAAATGCCCCGCTGCAGTCCCACCAACACACTCTTCAACGGGGCAATTTAACCCCTGGGAACACATGACATTCGCTGGATGGTTATCTGGGCTAAGGATGTGTAGTCTTTATGAGGAGTCATTCTGAGCACTCAGCCGCGGAGATGGAGCAGCAAACAGGGCTGTCTGTTTGTTTACCAAAGACGCTGCAGCAACTTTGCCTCAAAGCCCAATGTCATAAAAGAGCAGGAGGAGGAGGAGGAGGAGGAGGAGGGGGCTGATGGAAGGCAGACACAAATGAGTGAGGGCCGTAGACGCTGATGAGGAGCGATAACACAAGGGCTCGAAGGAAAATAAACCTCACATCAAAGCCCACTTGTAATGGAGGAAAGGTCGGGCGCGCCGGAGACGGATTGTTTGAAAGTTAGTTTTTCAACGCAAACTAGAAGACAACATATTCAAGGTCGTTCAATTATTCATGTTTGGGGATCCTCTCTGAGCCCTTTCATTTCTCATCCAACAAGACTAACAAGACCTTCACTGTATCACCAAGAGGATGTTTGTTTACATGGATCAGATTCAGAGTGGGATAAAAAAAAAATTAAAAAAAAAAGAAAAAAAAAGAGCTCACTAGGGTCAGATGATTGCTTCAGTTTTTGACTGGCAGAGTGAACAGACAGCCAGCAGGGGGCATGATGCTCCACCACCACTGTCTGGACCCCTGGGGCGAGTTTTCTATAGATGATAACATCACAACATCTAATCACATCCCTCACTTTCATTCACATAGGAAATAGGAAAGTATTTGTTCCCTGTGAACCGTCCCTCCTGATTGAAATGTTTTACTGAATGGCCGTGGAGTGGTTCGGCTGAGACATCGTGGCATCGTGCAATTCACAGCCGAGCCCCTGAGGGAGGCTTTCTAAAGTTAGTGGCATCCACGGGGCAGCGCACGACAAAGAGGACTCCCATTCATCATTGTCTTCACATTCAGTTCTGCCCTGAGAGGGAGCATATAGCAGGAAGAGAGCCTGTCATCGCCGCTATCTGTGCAGCCCATCACTCTGCGCAAGGAAGAGTGGAGATATGCAGAGAAATGAAAATGATTTGTTCACTCTACATTTTCCATAAAACCTAACTGTCTCAGTATGGACCTGATATTTAAAGTCATCTCAACTTTATCCTGATTTCAAATTCATATTCCGACAAGAGCTACCATCGCAAAATATGTTGGAATTATTACTAGTGTTCCTGGCCTGCATGTATTTACAGAGCAGAACTCATTTAGAATTAAAATGGAGGATTATATTATATTTACTCAGGGATTATGCATTTGTATTTTCACAAATAGATTTAGGCAGAAGTCTTCCCTGACTATCTCTGACACCATGTTACAAAGTGAGGATAACAGGCTGAGTTGGGATAAAACAAACAAAGATGGCACCTCCCCTCTGACTGAGACAGAGAATCCATGGCTAACCTGAAGAATGGGATAACTTGTGGGAGGTTTCACCGCTACATCTCTTGGCATGACAGTGCATCATTTCCCCTCATCCTCATAGCACACTCCACCTCCACCCACCCTGTTTTCATCGCCATGCTCCCTAGACAACAATTAAGACATCTTCCTTGCACGGTAAACAAATATGTCACAATTTGCATGGCTACGGCAGGGCGTGTTTCAGGAGCCTAAGTCGGGTTCAGGGTTGTGTTGGTGGTGGTGGTGGTGGGGGGGCGACTGGGAGGCTCAGATGTTAAGCTCTGTTGAAAAGAGAACCCCAGGGGGAGCGCTTGTTTGATTGAGTGGGAGGTGTGGGTGGGAAGGCTGGAGGAAAGTGGACTGGTTCTCTGGGGAAATCTGACAAATGGATATGTATTGTGAGAATTCCCAAAGCATAAATTTCCATCAAGCACTGGCAGAATAAAACGGCTCCGATGTGTTTATTGCTGCAGTGAGGAGGGTTTAAAGATGTTGAAAGTTAATGGAGCTGAAGCGTTTTAAAGTGGGAGAATGCTTTTATCCTGGTATGACAGCAGAACTTCTTCTGTCCCGAGTTTCACTGCAGGTGTATACTGCACAGTCATGGTTAAAATGCAATTAGATAGCACCACAAGACCACCACAAGCATTTAAAGGAATAGCTCAACATTTTTGGCAAATTGACTCATATAGTTTTAGGAGTAGGTTTGTTACCTTTAATTGTCGGTGCAAGATATTTTTAGAATGGTGGAGCAGAGCCGCAAGCTGCTCAGTCATACTACAGGGATTATGGCAATGGGCCAATGTTGAACTATCCCTTTAAATAAACTAAAGGGTTTTCAGTTTCACACAAGTGTTTATTTAAAGTTATATTTCCAACAATTTTCCAATAAGGCACCAACTGAAAGGTTGGAAAGTTCCAACTAATGACTTTATTTTGTTGTTGAATGAATTAATTGTACACTAAGCCACCAGCCAGCTCCATTAAGTCTTTGAGGAGGCTGAAGCAGGCTGGCCTCATGCAAGCCGATGCAAGGCAAGTTCATTTGTATAACCCATTTTTACTGTTTGTCTCAACACCATAACAACATCCTCTGCCCTTAGACCCTCGCATCCACTGAGAAAAAACTGCATAAACCTCAGAGTGAGCAACTGAGATGGGATCGCTCACCCAGGACGGTGTTGTGTAAGAAAACAGTTTACAACATGGAATATGGGAGAAGCCCTGATGTCCTGACCTGCAGTGGAGAGCACACAGACATCCTGGTCTGAACAAGTGGTCAGATACACAAAAGCTAACCAAGTCCTTGGAGGACATGTAAGTCAGCAGATCATCATCTGTTATAATGGACCCCACCCACTCAGAACATGAACTGTTCACCCCCCCTCCCCTCAGGTGAGGCATGAACATGAAAACACTTATTTGTCCATGTAGCTGTGTGGCATTGTTTGTCCATGTATTAGTGGCGCCAGGGGACAGTGAGGCGTAGTTTCCTCATGTCTGAACATCTTTCCAAGGTGAGTTATCAACCTCAGTGTTTTTAATGTGGGATGGCAGAGCGTGACTGTGGGTGCAGAGATGGAGGGGGTGGAGGAGGAACAGCCTCTGTGTGGGCCTTAATAGATGGTCACACCTTTTAAACCATGCAAGAAGAGATTCTCGGCAAGCCAGCAGTGTGTGTGTGTGTGTGTGTGTGTGTGTGTGTGTGTTAGTGTCCATACGTGCTTTAAGGTTCCTGAACTGAGGTAATTACTCTTCAGGAGGTCAGTGAGGTAAGTCATTGGCTGCCTGACTTTTGCTGCGGAACATCCTTTTAAATTGTGTTGGTACTTCACCATATATTGATGAAAGTGTGTGTCTGTGTGTTTGTGCTTCACTACATGGACTAGAAATGATATAATAATAAAAGTAAATACTTTTATTTAGAACTTCCACTTTACTTAAACCTGCAATTATCAGTGTTTCTGCTTAACAATGGATTAAATATGACCTTGATGTTTGACCATCAAGATCTAGTTAGTTCATACTTGAGTCCCAGTGGACATTTATGACATCACTGTGACCTTGAACTTTGACATCTGACCACTAAAGTATAATCAGTTCATCATTGAATCCAGATGAACATTTGTACCAAATTTAAAGAAATCCCCTCAAGCCGTTGTTGAGATATTGGAATATTTTTGTGCCATATTTGCACCTGTTCCATCAAGACATAGAACAACTGGAGGTGTGTTTCTTTTTCTCCACAGGCTGTCATTTGTGTGCATGGGCTAAGAATTATTTCATCATCACATCAAAACATGAGACACAGTGTGAGATTTCGATTGTCAACTCCTGAAGGAAAAGCTGCAAAATCAGAGACAACTTTTTGGTGTGCATCTCCACAGCACGACCTCTTAGCAAACTAAATGCAGTAAATATTTCATGGCCCTCATTGACGGGTGCCTGTGGCATCGTCCTGTTTGTGTATTTGATGAAAAGCACGGATGAATAAAACAAATCTTGCATCATCTGAGCGCAGAGGCAGCTCAGGGAGGAGGCAAACCTTGGACTGCAGGAGAGCAGCTTGTTAGCATGCTGTTGAACGTAGCTTTGTTCATCGTGGAATTTAATTGGATGTTATGAAGATTAATGCACATGAGTTCTACAGAGCCTTAGGAGAGCTGCAAAAGACCCCCACTCTCAGCTTCCTGAGACAGTCTGTGGTCTCTTTAGTGGAGGAAGGTGGTACTTTGACTTAATGTTGATTGATCACCTGATTGCTCAGCTGACTGACTGTTTTCATCTGTTCATTCATTCACATCTTGCCCATATGCACCACAAGCTCTTTACCATCTGTGACATACTTCTGGGATGATAATAGCATCCGTTATCCTTCCTGGGGTCCAAAACATATACATGGAGACAATAAAACAATAAGACAGTTGCTTTAGTTGAAGCCGTGACTTACGATTACAAAAGCCTGCCTGGAACGCAGCATTAGCCAAAACGACCGGATTTAAAAGCATATAGTTGTTTAATATATCTTGGCTCACTATAATTAACTGTAACAACTAATCTCAGTAGAGAATTTAATTGCACATTTTACCAATGACTGTAATATATTGAGTTCCTTGGAGTGAAATCATATTCATTGTGTCTGTATCTCTTATTTCTTCTCTCCGTACCCTTCAGATGTTATAAAGTACAAAGGACAAGGGAGTGAATCAATTTTGTCCCTGGATGTTTGACTTGGACTGGTCCAGGCCACACTTTCTAAGAATCATGCGGTGAACAGATGATTTGTACAACACAACAGACTACAGGAAAAGTGGTACATTCAACTTTTTAGGTGGTGAACCATGGGGAAGAGGATGAGCTCTTCAAGTACACTGAGCATCTCTTCCATTATAGAAAGCAAGAAAGACAGAAGAAAAAAGTGAAATGAAAATACAATTTAGTTGAATCTGTCGGAGGCCACATACTCACACAGTCTTTGTTTTTATCTCTGAGTCACTGCTCATTGTAAAAGCTTTGTGAACCTGTGCCAAGTTTTAATAAAAGTTTTGTTTTGCTGCTGCTCTGACTCTGCTTTTTATTTGACAGGTGAAGAGAGCCTAATGCAGTGTTGATGAATTTTGGATTAACATCAAGTCTGGCCTCATTCAAAACACTCCACAGAATGCATAATTTACAAAGCTGCTGATGTAAAAAGCTCAAATGAACTGTACAAACATACAGATGACTGACAAATTAAAAGGAAAATTAATAAATGAGTGGAGTAACATAATGAATGCAGGTTCTTTCACATGGGGGCACTGCTACAATTAAGCAATTAACATCCCATCATGCTCCGGGGCATGGTCTCTATATAGGCCTGAATACTGTATGAGAATATTGCTGTATCTGATGGTTGGTCAGAAACTCAGACTGATATAATGATGAAGTGAGGAGGGAGCCTTCAGTAATAACTCTGTACGATGCATCATACAGGTTAGGCTGCATAAGAACTGAAGGTCATTGTGGGGTAACGATGCTCAGCACTGACCTCAGGATTAATGAGGACTTAATGAATAAAGTGGTCAGTATGTGGATTCATAGATATTTCTGAATCACTCTAATAGAGCAGGCCTCTCTCTTAGACTGTTCTTGGGTAATTCATGGTTATCGACTGCTGCTTTGGTTCTGGCGTCTGAGTCCAACCAACCAACCAACAGCTCATCGACCATCAGGTTTTTCCTGAAGCGCTTTTCACTTCTGCTGCTTTGCAACTATGCATCGTTTTTTCGACTGCTGCGTTGTTCTTTCACATGTTTATTCTGAGGTTGAGTGGAAGGTTTTTGTTTGACTCTTGTGTTAGAGCTTCCTACGAGGTGAGCAATACAGATACCAAGTGTTTTTTTAAGGCCACCACAAGCATTTAAACGGATAGTTCAAAAATTTTGGCAAATGGGCCCATTTAGTCTGAGGAGTAGATTCATTACCTTTAATTGTCGGTGCAAGCTATTTTTAGAACGGTGGAGCAGAGCCGTGAGCTGCTCAGAGCTACGCTACAGAAGCTAATGGGATTTCTTGGTTTCCCTCATCAAACTAATCAAATACACAATCCAACAACTTCAAAACGCTCTGGTGGACAAGTTGTGACCTGCACATTCACCACGCTATGAGATAAGAACAGAACGTTGAGACAGAGTTGTTTTCAGGTTTTTCCTGAAGCACTTTTCACTTGCTGCTTTGCATCGTTTTTCGACTGCTGCATTGTTCTTTCACATGTTATTCTGAGGTTGAGTCAAAGGTTTTTGTTTGACTCCTGCAGGTGTTAGATTTGAGGTCTTGCTTTCAAAAAAATATTCATGTTCATCTTTCTCTTGCAAACATTGTGTTTCAAAATGCTCAATGTGAAATCACTTTTTCTAGACAACCTTTGTTTTGTGTGTGTGAATATACAGTATTCATTAGGAAAACAGTTTTCAACTGTCTAATAACAATTGTTGATGTGACAGTCGACGGTCCTGTCACTATGAGTCCAATTGATCATGCGCCCTGGCTACTTGGCCAAGGGGGTGTCCCTTTGGCCAAGTGGTTAGCGCGCATGACTGTAACCTGGGAGTCTGGGGTTCGAAGCCCACCCGGGCTCTCTTCATCTTGCCATATTGAGAATAACTTCCTGCTATCTGAGGATGGTCAGTCTGAACTGTCTGGTTGAACATGAACATGATCTGGACTCCCTCCCTGTGGGTCCTGTCACATCCACCACAGAACTCCTCTGTGTTTTGATCTGCAACTTCTGTGGGCATGATGTCATGCAGGTACAATATTCATTTTGATACATATTAATTAATGATCCCACGTATTCCAGGCTCATGCATCATTTACAGTGTTGACACTTTGAATTATTTGGTTAAAAACCAAATAAATTTGTGTTAGTTTTATTCCAAAGCTTGCAGGATTTTCAACACCTATATGATGTTGTGATATCACAGTGGAAATGTGTTCTTAAGCCCTGCTCTCCTCCTCTTCCTCTCAGCTCTCTGTAACACCGCTGCACCGACTACCCTCACAGCTATCAAATATTCAAACTGACTCTGCTCCATGCTCTGCCTCTCTGGATACCTGAGTGCACTGATCTGAAACCAGTTGAGCAAACAACACCACTCAGCACATTTATTCCCAACCAGCAGCAACAACAGAAGGATTCTGGCGATAAATAATTCACAAAGATCACCTTTTCAGCGCTGATACTCCTCATAGGTCACCAACCAACCAAGGCCGTGAGTTAGTCTTTAAGGAGACACTCTGCTGAGATAATTATCTGTGCGTGTTTGTGTGCTTCAAATCCAGACAGGCTCATAAAACAGGCTGGGAAGGAAATATAGCAGCATTTGCTCAGCATGTCAATCAAATGTCTTGTAAAGCCTCTGCAATAAAGTTGTCTGTCCTACTCTTTATAGTCCTATATCCGGTCTCCTTGAAAATCTGTTCAAATCTAAAGATCATCCAAACTGACATGATTGCATTCTTTGTTATCGATGAAAAGATTACAACTGAAAATGTTGGTTGTCTTTTCACTTTTATAATGGAAATCAGGGGAGAGAAGAGGGGACATGCAGCAAAGAGTCAGCCAATGGTGCTGTGAACTCACTCTCTGCTCTAAATTCTGTATCAAGTACAATTTTATCTACTTTAGTCAGTTTTTAAAGATGTTGACATTTAAACTTGTGAATATGAATTATTAATAAGTGTAAATAACTGACTTTATTTCCAGTGAATTGACTCTAAAAACCATAAACAAGCAACATCATGCTCCCATGTGTCCTGACCCAAAGCCTGGGTGTCACCAGGCACAAATACCTGAGGTGTCTTAAAGTCTGTTTGTGTCCCTGAGCTGTTGCTCATATTGCTCAGTTGGTAAAAGCTGGACCCAGAACACTTGATACAAGGCAGCATGTTAATACACAGAAACTAGATCATTGTTGAGATTGTGTGGCTGCAATTTAATGTGAACATAAAGAGAAAATAAATCCTTGTGTGACCCGAAGAGACACCCGACCCGACCCCTAGCAGGGGGTTGGGTGCCTCAAGCAGTCCTATAGGTTAATCCAGACCATGCCTCTAATTGGATAGCAGGCTGGACACAGAGGAGAGCAATTACTTAGTGGGATCAAGTGTGAACTATATGACCTCCTCTGCCAGGTGGCTACCAACACACAGGCTGTGAGAAGGATGAGGAGACTGACAGGATGCAAATGTGCTGTAGTGGTCATCTGATATCAATGGTAAATGAAATGAAAGAATCCATACCAAACACATAGAGAGAATTCAGGAGCGACTGCATCTAAACTAACTGACTGGTGGTGACCCACTGGCTTTACAAATGATCCTCAGGATTCTTATTCCACCTCTTCACAGGAATGGACTGAACTGGATGTATCAAAACATCGTCACTAAACCAATGACTCACCTTCAGTGTTCATATTACAGCTGGTTCATTCAGTCACACTGTCATACACAGTACTTTAGGTTTTACCTGACACTGTGAAAAACACCATCACAAAGGTGTGTGGTATGCTGGTTGGCATCATCTTCAACACAGTGGGTTGGATCAGAACATTGTTGTGGGTAATTTTGCACCCATGGGCTGGTGCCATATAGAACCAAACTGAGTCAGTTCTGACAGGACATTTTAATATGAAGGGAAAGAATAAGTGGAACAAATGAAATGAAATGAAATACTGTAGGGCCCTCATTATATTGTAAATAAATGGCAAATATAATCATGTTTGTGTTCAGTCACAACAACCAATTGTTTGATTAAGCTTATTGGCCCAGTGATTGTGACTGAATCAACCTGCTACTGAATGGATTCACTATTTACTCTCGTGATATGATATTAATGAAGCATTCAGATGTTTAGTATTTGAGTCTCCAGACTGAGTTCAGGATTTGATCTATTTCCATTACATGTGCAACATTGGATCAACTGACCTGACTGCTGTAAACTTTGTGCGAGGCGCATATTTGGAAGAAAAAAAAGTGAAGCTCTGGTTTGAGAATTTCAGTGGAATGACTTGTGTTGCTGAAGGAGCAGGAGGAGCGCGGTACGGCTCCATGCCTCTGAGCCCCTTCCAAATGTTACACACTATTATCTCTGGAATACGTCACATGTGAGAAGTGAGCTCGGTGTTTGTATAGAGAGCTCAGTGTCAGGACGCTGCAGCTGCTGGACAGCAGATGGCACCGCTGCGCCGCCCTGTGGATCCCGCTTGGCACAGAGACGCGTCCACGTTGTTCCCACTGTCTGCCTTCGCTCCAGTTCCCCTCCCTCCTCCCCTCCCTCCCTCGCTCTCTCTCTCCCTCTCTCTTACAGTATACACCTATCTATCTTCCCCGAGCATCAACAGTCTCTTCATCAGTCTCCGCGATACGAGCGCTACTACGGCGCAAAGCATGGCACCTCTGCGCCTCCAACAAGCGGTGTCCACCGCTGGGCACCTCTGCGTTTTTCTGTTGACCGTCTCGGCCTGGATGGCACTGCCAGGACCCGTGCGCTGTGACAGCGAAGCTTTCCACCGACGCGGCGGTGGGGTGGACCGTACGTTTGACATGGGCGGCGGAGACAGTGGCTCCCCACCGGGCTTACACAGGGGCGGCGAGGAGGAAGACGTCGCCGCCGAGAGCTCACCCCGCTTCAGGAGAGCACTGTCCAGGGAAAAACAAATGTCCTTGCTCAGCAGCTCCTTCGTGCTCAAAGGGGATGCAACCCACAACCAGGCGATGGTCCACTGGACAGGAGAGAACAGCAGCGTAAGTAGCCTATCTCCCCCCTCCTCCTCCTCCTCCTCCTCCTCCCCCCGTCCCGTCACGATCTGCTGGTTCATGCACCATCCCCACCATCCCCGTCTTTGTCACCTTCCACCATCCATCACTCCAGCCACTGCATACATCACCAGAAACAAGTTATTGTTCTCGCAGGAGGCTGCGCCGCTGCCTGGCTCAGAGAGCAGGAGGCGTAGCGGGGTCTGTGCGCGTGCAGGTGGACCACCTGGACGCACGGTGGATGGTGTGAGGCTTTGTTGAGACTTTGAAACGTCTCCTGGTTTGGATCTCCACTAAAAAGACACAGTATGACACCAGAATAACAATAACATGACAGCACATGGTGCCCTGGGTCATCAGGAACATGTTTTTATCTGTTTACACTGAGCTGCGCAGAAAATTCTATTCTATTCTATTCTATTCTATTCTATTCTATTCTATTCTATTCTATTCTATTTTTTGTCTAACTCCTTTAGTGTTCAATTACTGGCCCCAAAAGACCCCTCTGAGAACCACAACAATAAACATGCACTCATGTGTGATAACACTGAGGAGGAGTCTAAGGAGGCGCCCAGAGTCCGTGAGGAGACAAGGAGCGCGCACCGAGCAGACAGCTCACTGCTTGATTTAGTAACATGAAGTCATTACTGAAATGTTGATGGAGCTCTCTGTCCATGAATTTTGCAGGAGCTTGCTTATTTGTGGCCAGAAACTAAATTGGGATGGGATGGAACAGAATGTAGTAGTGCTGTGTGTCTGGAGAGCTGCTATATCAGGAGAAATAATTCCCCCTAGGATTCAGTGATGTGAAGTATGGCTCTATATCGTGGTGCATCACTGGACTAAGCTCCTGTAAGGATATTTTTGGGGACAGTACGACGAGGTCACTGTATGAATATTACAAAAGAGAGCAGCTACACTATGTAAACAAGAGCAGTCTTTGTGATGGATATTGACAGGGGCCTGGGGGATATGAGCGGTGGTGTCTGGTGGGGACTGGCACTCACAATCAGAGCCTTTTTTGTCAGCGCAACACATTGCTGCTTTACTGGACGTAGCTGCAGGCGCCTCTGAGAAAAAGACAGGAATAAAAATAAGAAAATAGAAGGGCCCTCTGTGGAGTGTATATATGCAGGGCCAGAAAGTCTTGTATTTTCTTCTGCTATCTGAAGCCACACCACCACACTTGGCAAACTCCTAGATAGCAGCACCAGAGACACATCTGAGGTCTGACAAATTGATGAAAAATGCTGAATAAATGTTAAATAAAGTCATTAGAAATTCATTTTGCACCAAATTACAAAGTTGCATGCAAGTTCTCAGTACTTTTTGTGCTGAAACAAAGGTGAAAATTACCTCTTTGACAGATGAAAGACAAAATAAACTCAGCGTGAAACAAACAGCTGACATGTTCCACTCAGAGAAGGAGGACTTTGTTTTAATAACATGCAATTGCTAAAATGGTCACATATAATTTACATTCTTTTGATATTTTTTTTCCATCTCGGTTGGTCAGTCCCCATAGCGTTTTGTAATCTGGATGAATTTCCTCCCAGACGAACACCGGGGCCAGTTTTACGAGTCTGGTCCCATTACATCAGAATCGGCTGTGTGGAGGTTTCGTGCGAACACGGTGAAATTCTGAATTCAGTCTGTCCATCACTGAGGTGATTCATTTTGGAAATATATAGTGATCACCAGCACAGCTTACTGGATTCACATCAACTGGAGAACAAGGAATACATTAGGGCTGATAACATATTTAAAAACTGAATTGGAGTTAGTAACATTAATCACAGATTTACTTTTTTCCTTGAAATTTTACTCGCAGCGACTCCAGCAAAACCCTGGATTGTGAAAGAGTTGTGTTGCCTCACCCAGAAGGCCTGTGCATTATTGACGAGGAAACATAAAATCGGGCTACTTTGAAATGGATCTATTTTCGAATAGAACTAAAAAAATAAGACGTTGGACCAATTCATTCTTCAATAGCAACAGCAGAGCGGCTCTGGATTATAGGTCTGGTCACATTTTCAGACACGACAAGGCAACTCACATATTCTGCACCACCACCTGCCCTGAGAGGGACAACAACCTCTCTCATGTGGCAAGTACTTGTGAGGAGGACAGGCTGAGGCTGTGTGTCTCAGCAGCGTGTTTGGACCACCACCACTCACAGGGAACAATCGTCCATGGTGACGGAAAAGATTCTGCTTTGTAGCTCTCCAGACATTCCTGAGTGCAGTCCCTCTTCAGATCCACAGCCTGTGAAGCCGCACAGAGAGCTGCTGCTGCTGCTGCTGCTGCTGCTGCTGTGGAGCCCCAGATGATGCTGTTAGCTGTGCAGGCGTCTTCTCCTGAAGGATGACAGTGGTTGGTTAGTGTCCACACATGAGCTCTGTCAGCGCTGTGCAGCCACCAGAGGCACTCAAAGCTTCAGCCATGTAGCCTACAGTTTGACCCTCCTGTTGTCCTCCTGGGTCAAGGAAAGAAGGAAGGATGAAGGGAAAGAAGGAAGAAAGGAAGGAAGGAAGGACAAAGGGAAAGATGGGAGGAAAGAAGGAAGGGAAAAATGAATGAAAAATAGGCAGAGGGAGGGAACCGATTTGGTCAATGGGTCAAAAAGGAAGGAAGGAAGGATTGTAGAAAGAAGGAAGGGACAAAGGAAGGAAAGAAAGATGAAGGGAGGGAACCGATTCGTTCAAGGAAGGAAGAAGAAGGAAGGAAGAAGGGAAAGAAGGAAGGGAAAAGGGATTGTGGAAAGAAGGAAGGGAGAAAGGAAGGATGGAGGAAGGGAACAGATTGGGTCAACAGTGTTTACTGCACAATAGGAACCACTTGGGTGAACTGTTGTTATAATTACTGTGTGCAGTGTTGATATCCCTAAAGGGTCAACATGCTGACCTTGACCTTTGACCCCCAATCACCAATATCTACTCAGGTCATCCTTGCTGTAGTGCAAGTCTGTGGCAAATGTGAAGGAGAGTGAGAGATGTGAGACATTGTGTCCAGGAGAGAGCGCCGGGCAGACGCGTGCGTGGCCTGACTGTGTTGTCAGAGTGGAGGCATGAAAATTGAAACCTGGCCAAGTTTAGTCTGGAGCTCTGATCACATTTCAATTTGAAATGTCTGCACAAAACAGTTTAAAAGCAATGAAACTGTGAAGGACTTATTCACATTTATATCCACTCATAAAAAGCAATAACCAACGCTGGCTAGATGGACATGAGGATTAAAATAGAGGCGGTCGCACTCAACTCTCCTTGCCTTCACTTCAGCTGAAGGCGTTGGCACAAGTTAATCTACATTAGCATACATTAGCACTGTGTAGCCCATCGGCATTGACAACGCATGTGAAAGTAATGGGCTGCTCTCTCACACTGTCTGTGGTGGCAGCCTGAGTGAGAGACAGAGGGTGGAGGTTACCTGGAGGGCTCCAGCGATGTCTACGGCTGTTGGCATGGTGATGATGTTGATTTTCCTCCTAAGTGAAATTCCTTCTAGTGGGTAAATCTTCCACAAGTGACTCGTGGACCTTTCTGAACTTGGAAAGTGCTTTGTCAGATGCTCTGCTCTGCTGAGATGCTGAGACAAGATGCTGAATGCTGTTCACGATGCAGAGCAGATTGTAGCAGCTGTCTTGCCCCTAAAACAGTGTTTGCACTGTCTGTGCTGAGTGTGTTTACTTTATGTTCAATGTTAAACTGATTTGCTCCATCCACACGCCTCAGCATCTGTTTTCCTAACACTCAAAGCATGTGGATGTACTTTCCCCCTGCTCATACGCTGAGTTGAGGAAGCAATGCAAGTTTTGTCGCATGATGTGTATTTTCTGCTCAGCACTGTTGACATTAGGGATAAAGCCATTGGTGTCTTGCACTTATACAAAGAGTATAGATGCAATACAACCTGATTCGCTTCCAAGCACATTTAATTTGTAGTTTAATTCTTTGCAGTAAATCAAACCAGTATTTCACTACAGTCAGATTACATCAATTCTTACTCGGAAATTATTAGCTGCTAAACTTTAATCATACAATTGTATTGATACATATTATGTGCACTTCAGTAGCCCTAAAATATATCAAACACACATTCTTTTTTTTTGTAATTACAATTTTGATCAAATGAGCACAGATGAATCACTAAGGATTTGTTTCATAGTAATGAGTGAATTTTGATAGCAGTTGGACTTTAGGGCCCTCAGACGCTTTCTGCTCAAACTGCTCAAAGTCACTTCTGAAGATGAGGCACCACAATTCAATTAAATCTTGAGGGAGTCTAGTACTTTGGCATTTAAGACTGGATATTGAAGTAATTAAAAAAAACTGACATTCTCCCACTGCTCTCTGGACTTTTTCTTGTGATGAACTTTCCCATCTCCACTGGGATTTTTTTTTCTTCTTTAACTGCTCAGACTCTGCCGGCCACAGGATCTCTAAGTCTGACTTATTCTCAGTTAATTTGGGGTGTGTATGTGCTCTGAAAGGTCAGAGACTCTGAGTTCATCTCAGCCTAATAAACACAGACAAATGGCGCCATTCAATTTCCCTAAGGTTGACATTTATGAGAAGTACTCAGATTGATGGGAGGGGGAAATGAGTTGCTGCCACCTTTCTTGTTTCATCATTTCATTTTTGAGTCTTGGAAGCTGTCACTGACCGATCATTTGGAGGATTTCATCTGTCACATCTGTCTTGATGGGTTATCAGGGATGTAGCAGAGGTCAGGCCAGTTTTCCTCATGATGATTCAGACTCATCAACACATCACTGCATAAATGAGTGTGTGTTTGTTCCGGTTGACTTCCACCTCTTATAGTGCTGTTCAGTGTTTTGGCAGGAGGATAAATTGGTAATTCACAATAAAAGTGCTGTTACTGAAAACAGCTTTTGTGTACTCACCTGTCTCTGCAGCAGTCCATGAGATGAGTGTGTATTTTCATAAATATAGAAGGGAAAATTGCCCCCCCCCCTCTCCGCCTCTCTTTCTGTATCTTCACTCATTGCATTTCACTGATAATTTTAAGATGCAGAAAAATGTTCCGAGTGCTGTTTTCAAAGTGGCATCTCAAGTTTACAACAGTAAATGTAAAGGCTTTCAAGAGAGGACTATTAAATTAATGTGAATTTGTGATGGAAAGCCTGAGGGGGAAAAAAAACAAAACAAACAGTTGCTCAGCATCCAGTCCTGCAGGTGAATAGCCACTTGTGAGGGGAAGTGTTGGAAACTCCACTTAGGGCCTGATCTACTAAAGGTTTGCTTGTGTGCAAACTTGATTGCACGCGCAAGCACACTTGAATCTAGGGGTGTCACGATTTCGATTTTTTATCGAAATCGATCGAAATTACGTCATGGTCTCGATCATCGAAGTCAATTAGAGGATCGACGATCCCCCCCCTTTACCCCCCCACCCAGCCACCGCCTGGTGTCCCCATTGCGCACCATGCTCTGTTCAGTCACTGGCAAGTTCTCCTTTACTTTCTCTTTTGAGACAACACTCATTCACTCTTTCTTTTTTAACCGGCGGTGTCAGCTGATGTGCCCGTCTGCAGCCACCCAAACAAATGCACGTGTTGACTGGCTCTATTCCAGCCTCGCAACTCTCAATATCATCACCCTGCCGCAAATAATAAGCCGCAAAAGGTGCAACTCGCTACTGGAGTTCTGGTCGATGTATTATTTGCGGGGTTTTCGGGGAGGATCCGGGACTGATTCACTGACTGTGAGCCACCGCCAGTCTGATCAGAACCTGATCACAGCGCTGCAGCAGCAGCAGCAACGCTGCACCGCTGTCTTTGACAGTCTGTCACACTCTCGTGTATCAGCGCGATCTCCTTTACATTAGGTTAAGCCATCATCAGGAGAATAATGACGCGACAATGAAAATAGAATTGTTGATATAAATATATTTGGCTTTTTTTGGCTCCTGGATCATTATTTTTGAGGGCATTCTTGGTCAAATGTATTCATTTTGTTTTGTTGCACATTGTCATTTTAAAAGTAGCCTAGTGCACACTGCTGTAACCAAAAGGATGACATGCACCCTCTGTGACCTCTCATTTATTTTGTTGTTACCTTTATATTGTAAATAAATTATATTTGACCATTAGTGCCTAATGTGATACATTATGGAAATTGCATCACTTATATGTAGCCCATATTTTTGAAATAAGATTTAGACTAGTCTGGAAATGACATAGGCCTCTGTGCTGTAAGAAAAAGAAAAAAAATCGAGAATCGAATCGAATCGTGACCCTACAATCGAAAATCAAATCGAATCGAGGATTTGGAGAATCGTGACACCCCTACTTGAATCTGATCCACTAACCGGGTGCACCGGAGATTGCATCTCTCAAACGGGCAAAATAGCATATGCGATACATTTTGTGCTTTTGCCTCGATGAATACGCAAATATGGCCGTTTCTGCCAGAACGCACAAAATATTGGGAGGAGATGCAAATAGATTTATTTAGCATGTGATTCACCAAACCTGAAACAGATTGCGGTGGCAGTTTTTGCGTCTTTATTTAGTACATTTGAAAGGCAAGTCTTATCTGCCACAGCTTTACGCAAATGGCTGCAGTCATTGGTTTAATACCTGCCAGGGCAAAAGCTCTTATATCTCTACATTTCCTCACGTCTGAGGCATTCTGTAGCGGTTTCTCAGGTGTTAAAAGTCCTGTAAGCGCCGTTACACAAGCCACATATCTCTCCTACAGTGCGCTCTTCTCCTCTCCTTTCCACTGGGACCTGGACTGAGAGACCTCACCTCTGTCTTCACCCCGTCTTTGATCCCTTGGCGTCCATCCAGCTCTCTGTCCACACTCTCCATTTTCACAAAAAAAATGTGTACTGTATGTGAACTCTGAACTCCAGTAGTCTTGGGCTCTCTGTCAGGGTTGTTTGCTGCTGCATTGTTTTGATTACCAGTGTGCAATGACTCTTGGGATATGTTGGGCCACAAAGGATCCGCCCATTGGAGCCTTTGTGGCCATGCAAGGAAAAGAAGATTTGTTGGAAACTTAAAAAAAATGGGACAAGTCTGCAGCAGACTCATGGCAAACATTATACAATTATTTTCATAAGCAACGTAGTGCTCACTGCTCACCATGACCTTTATTTCTTCATCAGTTATGTGTAAGATTTGCAAATGCCTGACATTTGCAACACATACATAGTTATGACATTAAAAACACAGTGAGATAAATTGTGTGAAAGCAACACAAGCACACACACGGTTTCAAACAATTACATCATTACAATAATTCAAAAGATCATAGACTGGGGGGCTTTAAGCGACTAGAAGATTACATGTTTGAGAGCATATCCTTGCATTTTTTATAAGAAATAAATAATGCAAAATTCATATTCACTGACAGACATCAACATGCAGAGATGCATATAGATTGCATGTGTCTTGGGAAGGGATATGAGGCTTTATAACATGATACCAGGCCTCCGACTGAAGGAGAGAGAGCTTCCTCTATTGAAAAGACTCTCATTGTTATCTCCCTCCCTCTCTCTCTCTCTGAGTTGTTGACTAGCCCCAGGGAACTCTGAGCTGTGCTCATCGTCCTTCTATTTCTATCTCCTCTCTATGGTGATGAAGGGTGTCACTGTCTGTATGTGTGAGTGTGTATCAGCGAGGAAGCAGCCCAACATTTAATAGGGTTTTTGCGCGTATCGATTGTCTAACAGAGGGACATATTATACATTGGCATTTCACTCACACCTTTGTTAAATTTGCGTGTTTGCGTGTGCGCTCATGTGTGTTTGTGTGTTACTGGTCCCTAGTGGCCTATCCCACAGTAGCATAAGTGATAAATGAGCAACAAAAGGGGTACTGACAGTCCAAACTCTCGCCCCACCCAACACCCCCATGGGGGGCTTGTGGGTAATTCCTGCCACTAACTGGTTGAAGAGGCCTCCTGGGTGGATCGAAGTGAGACTAGAAGAGTAGGACTCAAACATCTACAAGGATTTACAATATCACAGCATCACTACTTGATGATCACTCCATTCACTGTGTCATTATTAAGTTTGACCTATAGCAGGACGACAGCACCACCCATCAGGAACCAGGATCACATTTGTAATACTTAGATGAGGTCATAATAATTCATTCAATAACAAGACACACCTGCACAGATGTGTGGATTGATAGGTTTACTGCTGTATTAGTTGCTCTGTAAAATGCTTTTTTAAGCTAAATGATAACATATCAGGTATGGGATGTGCTTACTATGAATGTCGTCATCAGTTCATTCATTCATTTTGTGTTGTGTTCATTGAATGTAATTGCAATAGAGCCAGCACTTGTAATATTTCAGTTAGGATGAAAGCATTGAAGAGAACAGTTGTCATGATGTTTTCATGGTTAAATGAGACCATCCTATAAGGAAAAGCATCTGCCATAGTGTTGATGAGCATCAACCATTCAGACAATTTGAAACTGTACGACACTTTCTTTCACCCTTACTGGTACATCCTGACAACATGCTCATTTATTATAGTCACTAAACTTTGTTGTGCGTTTAGCCAATGTGCCGTGCAATTAAAGCAGCGGTTCACGCCAGCGACATAAATTGCTTTTCACTGTCAGGCACATCACGGCTGTCAGCTGACATCATCTCTGAAGTCCTCCCTCCAACCGTTCTCTGCCTCATGCCATTGGATCAAAAATGTATTTACAGTTCATTTCACTTCCTTTATGTAAAGAACATTAAGCGTTACCACCTTTTACCCTCACCCTCCCCCTCCTTCACACCAACGCCTCGGTTACCTTGCCAACACCACCTTCAGATTGTAAGCTTAATTTCATCCACTCAGGTCAAAGGATTATCCGCCTCCGGTATACATCTAATCTAAACATGGCATTGGTTGAATTTAAATTGAGTATTTAGAGGGAGCCATGTTTTATAATAAGGTGCTTAACTGCATTTGAATGGTGAATAATGCTTCATGAAGGTGTGCACACAAATCGCAACAATCCACGGTCGTATCTCTCTTCGGTCATACACACACACATACGCACATGCACTGCTCCTCCAGTGTCCTTGATGTGAAAGGCATTTGTTCACGCTTCACATGGTGAACAGACAGTTCCGGCCCTGGTTGTTGTTGCATGGTTGGAAATTATTAGCACATGTGAAAAGAGCCTGTCTCGTCATTTATCTGGTCTGTCTGTGCTCATCCAGCTTAAAGAGACAGACTGTAAATCATCACCTTTGCTTCTTCGCTCTCTCTCTTATTTTAAACGTGAATCATCCACTGTAGCCAAATTACAAGGCGCAGAACCAGCAGAGCAGGCCTGCCAACCAACATGGCTGACAGGACACGGTTAAGAGTCTTTCTTCAATGTCAGCCTGGTTGGTGTTGTTTTATTTTTTTTAATGAATGATACAATACTTGTCATCCATTATGCCACCATAAGGGTTTGATATATAATGTTGTGTTGAGCCAATATTGGCCCTTTAAAAGAATACATATTTCAGTACTCTTGTCAGTCTGTTGCAAATGATGTATGTTGTTAATGATACACTTTCTAAATCATAATAAAAACATTTTTTGTCTATAGATATATTACAAAAGCCTTTTTTATTGTCAGTAGAAGTAGGAATGTCAACTGTTGTGATTTGTGTTCATATTCACAGGGCCGTTGCTAGGAATTCTGTGTGCCATTAAAGAACACTAAAGTGGGCCCCTACCCCCTAACTTTTCCACTTTTTTTCTTAGACTATTATCATTTTTTATTTATCCTACTTTGTTTTGATGCTAATTCAGCATTACTATGAGTATTAGTCAAGGTCTTATGCAGAATAAATCAGTCATACAAAGATTAGACTATTGGGGTTTTTGTGGACCCTACTGGGCGCTGGGCCCCTAGAATTATCATCACCTTTATCCCCTATGCAACGGCCCTGCATGTACATGACTCACATGATCCTTAATACCAGGTCTTTGTTTTGATCTCACTGTGATCTGTAAACCAGCATTTTAGTGTGAGTGAAAAGGTTTATTGTTTCATGACGGTGTCACCTGGAGTCACTTCCTGTTCGTCTAGGTGTTACACTGTAACATGAAACAATCAGGCATAAGACGATGAGGCCAGAAAGTCAGACTCTGCTTCGAATCACTCACTCAGTGAAATCTAAGCTGGCAGAATGTTATGAGGCCTGACTGTGAAACGAGACATGCTTATATCTTTGTCTCTCATCTGTTGGCATAAGTTGACAGAAGCAACAGTCGCAAGTTAATTGTCTGAAACATGAAAGCATCGTTCATCTGTCGATAAGATCTCCGTCCAAGGCTCGTCTCTGAGCGCAGCCTTCATGTTGGCATGACATCGCTCTCTGCCGCTCAGTGGTAGCTAACCTTTGTCTCCACAATGCCACGGACTCCGCGCTAATGAGACCTTGGGAAAGTAAACCAAGCAGCATGCTATCAGTGGTACTGTCTAATTAAGTGTTTAGTGATGCCAGGTGACTGCCAGCTGCCCAGCGGCTAAATGAAAGCCATGGGATATGTTTGTCTTACAGGTTGTTTGGGACTGCTGGCAGTGGTTGTTTGTTTGTGCGTCACTGTATGTAAAAGGACCATGTGTGTACTCCTGTTTGTGTTTACTTCTTATGGCTTGGTAAGGTTGAATGGATTGAAAGCCATGCTTAACATGAGCACTCCTGTGTTGGTCTGTATGCCTCTGTGTGTGACGGAGCTGGAGGGCTGGAGCCGGGGGGGTTGGTTGGTTACCAAGCGACAGCCAAAACAACTAGCTGGAAGGCTGTGACAGACAAGACAGCTCCTCATCTGCTCGAACATCCCAGACATTCTCCAAACTTTCCTCCCGTTCTTACACTTCTAAAAGTATACCCAGCGTGCGTTCATTGTTTTTCCAGTTTTGTCCCTGTAAACAGAGGAACTCTTTGTCTCCGATGTTCCCTGTTGTTTCGTGCTCTCCTCCGTCCTCCGTCTTGCAGTTCGGCTGTCATGGTTGAAAGTTCCTGCTCACGTTGCCCTGGCAACCCA
The DNA here is from genome assembly GCA_030347415.2 of Decapterus maruadsi. Taxonomy (NCBI): domain Eukaryota; kingdom Metazoa; phylum Chordata; class Actinopteri; order Carangiformes; family Carangidae; genus Decapterus; species Decapterus maruadsi. Next base: position 14,852,005 of record CM064898.1, on the reverse strand, counting down.
CCCTGGAATCCTGTTGGGGTCTTCCAGTGGTTTGGTTCCTGATCTGAATTCAGAGTAGCCCCCCCTTGCCTCACACTTCACCCAGGTTCCTGCATATTTCATATACAGCTCTGGCATAAATTTATGTCAGCTGTCAAGTGATCTTGTAGATCTAGAACTCTACTAACAAAGGGAAGGAACCTGGTTTTTGTGCCGACAACTGTGCGTTTTCCATTTATCCTTTAATTATCTGCTCTGTTATTGATGCTTGTGTGAACCCATTGGTCTGTCTGACATTTCTCTGAGCTACAGCAAAACATCCTGACAACCCCTGGCCAGATTTGAATGAAATTGATTATGTGGCTTCATGGTCCCCCAGGAGATGATTTTCTTACTGTTGGTGAGCCGCTGGTGTTTTATGATGTGCCACATTCAGGCCAAAAGTTCTGCTTGATGAACATCCATGAGATGGTATCTCAGAAAAGAAATTAGAGCTTGACGTTCATGGTCCTCAGAGGAAAATTACTTTTTGGGAGCTGCTGACTATTGTGCTGGTGCCATCATCAGGCCAAAATGCTCACTTTGACACAAAAATATCTCAAGGACAGGATTGCCATCAACTAACTAAAGCACATGCACGATTATTTGTCTTTTGAACCCTCTCGTAATCATATATTGCAATATAAGATGAACCTTTTAATTTTAATGATGCAATGACATTGCTTGTAGCACCGTCAGACTTAAGAATAGCAACATTATGTGCTTGTTCCTCTTATTTAAATAATTATATATATAATTATAACCTTGTCTTTTTCATGACAAAGACTTCAGTTAAGAAGTAATATTAAGTAATATTTGGCTTTTTAAACATTTTAATATTTCTCATGTTGTACAGAGAGGATGATGGGAGATGTAGGCCTATGTACAGTATATGTGCTTATTTACCTGCAGTTACTATTGGAACAGAGCAGAACTCTGTCAGGCGGTTGTGAAATGTGGCCCAGCAGGGTTCCTGCACTGTTTCACCTAGATTTTGATCTTCATCCCTTGGCACAAAGCTGTCCCCACTCCCTATCACACCCACCCATCTGAACCCCATCTCCCAGGGGCCTGGGTATTTTCAGCTTCTGTCTTCAGCCAAATCCAGCAGCATGGAACCAGTCATACATGTCAGGCGTCAACAGAAAATGGGTAGGTGCAGATAATCAAGTCAGGTCAATTTTATTTATACAGCACTTTTTATATAGAGCAGGTCTAGACCGTACTCTTATATATTATTTATTGACTGGTTGGGTTAAGGTGGGAAGACAAGAGAGACAGAGAGACAGAGACAGAGAGAGAGAGAACAAAGCACAGCATAATGAATAATCCATGGTGTCCTTGGTTCTGATTGGCTGAGGCCAATATATATATGTATGAGAACATACATAGATTTGACTGAAAAAGTAATTATATTAATTAACATAAAAATAATTAACATTAACCCTATGGTGACTAATTCAAGATGAATAAAAATCATCTACTTAATCCTTAGACTTTTGATGAATGAAATGAACTGCAAGTGGCTCCACACGTTGGCTGCTGCTTTGCAGGTGCTGAGACGTGAGGATGATGTTAGAACAAAGGGAACTGTCCTTGCGAGTACAAAGGCAGCATCAGTTCAAATGGCATTTTAACATTACTTGTGGAGCAAAGGCAGAAGTAGTAAAACACTGAAGGGGATTGAGTATCTTACAGTAACCTCAGTGTATTTCCTGTTTTCAGTGCTGGCCGTGACCACTGACCATGATATTTTTTTATGAAGTGTTTTTGTGACTTGAACTGACTGAACTTTGACTTTGAAAACATTGAAGGATCAGAAGGTGACCACAGAATATGAATAATATTTGGAACAGTGGTTTCTTGAAGGCGCTGACATGATGCTGGCCACTCATTTAAAGGGAGTCACACAGAACTCATTTTATAGTGTTTAGTCTGGAGGACTTGTTTGGTGCATGGTTTTGATTCCTTACACTTTGTTCCCATTGAATTTTATTTTGAACCTATCATTTCTGTGATGTCTGATGTGACTGTGCCCTGGCATCTTAGACTGGTAGAAAAGTTTGCTTGTCAAGCTGCCTTTAGCTGCAGCAGAAACTATTTAGGAAGGTTAATTATTATTGTATGACTCAACTTTCTTTATTTGTAATTTTCTCTCATGTTATCTTATTTCAACATTGCACTACTGTATGTATGCTTTGTGGTGATGAAAGGATTATTTGTTGTGTTACTAATAAAGTACTATTGGATTCTTTCAGCAAAGGAGAATATTTGAACATTTTGACTGTAGCCTTTGGCTCAACATCCACCACTCTGAGGTCAGTTAAGATATTGCAGCGTTGTACACATGCACAGTAAACAAATAAATGATCACAGATCTGCAGCAGGTTAAAGATAGACGACTGCTACAGTAATAGAGTGGCTGCTTTATGAACAGCTCACTGTATGTACGTTGCGTGCGGTGGGTGATAGTTTGTGCTACAACCACAGCTGCCGCAGCTGAATCAGAATCCTGTGATGCTGTGATCACTGTAGCATGATGTATTTTGCAGCACATGCGATGCAGAGGGGGTCCACACACAAAAACAACAAATCATCAAACTATTAAAATCATGCAGTAAAAAAAGGAAAGGCAAAATAAGTGAAACAAAAAATAATTAAAACAACTCTTGGAATAAAACAATAAACACTGTCTCCTGTCTATGTGACAGCAATAATAATAATGAATATCCAGCTCACAATTATGTTTAGCAGTTTAATATTCAAGTAGCGTCTGAAATCTAGCAACTGCTGTCTGCACTGCATGCTCCTCTGTACAGTGCATGGTGGCCTGTACATTTAATTAATGGTTCCATTAGGAGGACATGATGTGTTCTCTGTCATTTTTATTGTTATAAAACATTCAGTTTAATTTATTCTATTTTCTTTTTTTAAATGTATTTATTATTATTATCTTTTTTATTCTATTTTAATTCATCCATTTTTATTGTATTTTATCTTATCATTTTACTTAATTTTATCTAGTGTTTTCCCCCATTGCAAATGACTGAGTGTAAGATAGAGTTTCCCCGATGTCTCTAAAATCCAATGTTCTAAAATTATTGTGTGAATGCGTAATTGTGCGTAATTGTATGTGAATGTACTGTATGTGTGTCTCCCAATACGTGTTCCCTATATGTTCCTTGTTTTATCATGTGAAGCACTTTGAGCTGCCGTGGGCATGAAAAGTGCTAAATAAAGCCTGATTGATTGATTGATTGATCAGTCACCATCATAGATAGTGTAACAGTAACATTCATCATAATATAAAAATCTCCTTTTCTCTTACCTCTGCGATCCACAGTCCCATGGTGCTTTTAGCTCCGTCCTCAGCCAGGCTTTCTGTGAAATGATCAAATGAGTTAAATAACGTTTAATTTGGCTTTTTAACGGCCATCTGAAGAGCTGTAAAGGAGCAGCGCACATCAGTCAGTCTTTGGTGAAGGTAATTATTTCATATGGAGCCACAGTCATCAGAGACGCCTCCAGTTTTTTTTAAAGATGACAAAAAGCAGGTTGATCTTTTTTAAAACAGTGGGTTTTTTAATATTTTGTAAAGGTTTCTTTTGACTCTGATGAATGAGCCACGGTGATTAAAACTTTTCTAATATGCCTCAGAAGGGCTCAGCTGTGCTTTCATGCTAAAGAACCTACTTTTAGTTATTTAGGGAGAGCGTGGTTTTAACAGACTGCAGTTGTCCTGTGTTCCCAGCTGGTCTGAAGTGTGTTTTGGAGCTCAAGCACAGACTTCAGCTCAGGCCTGTCTGAAGCAGTTCAAAGGCAAACGCTGCCACCCAAGCTCTCTAGCGGGGAATGACACGCTCGTTCACCACACATACCTCCACACACAAGGTGACTCAAAGCAGTAAAACGGGAATTAGCATGTGTTGACGGACGTGAAGCTTGCCAGTAATAATTCTTCTCCCTGGGAAAAAAAAAGAAAAAGGCTGAACGTTTGTGAGTCATGTTGATAGCAATTACAGCACCGGTGTATCAGGGGAGGGGCGGAGGAGGAGGTGGTGAGTGCGTGTGGGAGGAAAGAAAAGGAGGGAAGGGAAAAAAGAATGGAAGGAAAATAAAACTCTGCACTCAGAGGCGTCTTTCATCTAAACTCTGCATGTTTCATGGGTGGTTTTAAACAATTGTTCTGTCAGAAACAGCAGTTGTTTTACATGAAAAAAGATGAGGCTGTGCGCTGTGATCTGAAGCTTCAACAATGTAGCGTGCTCTGCTGGGCTCCCAGACTGTTTGCACCCCTCCCTCCCCCCATTCCTCTCCCCTTCTCCGTCACTTGCCCTCTATCAGGTTTGCTTTTGCTTGATTGAAAGGCGACGTGCGCCTTTGAGCGAGAATAAAGATGCAGAGCCGTGACAAATTGAATTATTGTTTGGAGTGCTGCTTGTCACAACAGCGGTGTTAGGTGATTTTGGTCGTCTGTGGAGCAAAGAGGAGAGATGGAGCAGCCTCCAAAGGGGAGTTGACAGCCAGCCACTGGGTGTCCTAAAATAGACTCGAATTCAGAGATGGGTGATTATATGGTTTTTAATATGCAGATTCATTTGAACGCGAGCTGTTCAGGTATGGATTCATGCAGCAACATTTCATTTGAATACGTCTCTGAAAATAGAAAACGCTCCCAGCTTCCCCTGGTCAGGAAGAGGATAACATCAAATAACTAAAACTTTCTTTAGGGAGGATTTAAACTTAAGGGTGGGTAAGGAGAGAGAATGAATGCAGTAATGTAACAGATAAGTCAAAAATATGCTTTTGCTGATAGCCGTCGAATAACTCCTACATGAGTGAAAATGCCAGAAATATAAAAAGCGAGGAAGGGAAAGGGAGAAGAGATGCAATAACTGATGCTGAGAATGGATTTTTCCATCTATCACTGATATGACAGTACCTCTGCTTATTCTAAGGCAGATCCACCGCCAAATAATAGCTTCAAAATATCAGAGGTGTAGAGTTGCAGTACTCTTAATAAAGTTAGAAGACAAAAACTGCCGTCAGTCATTTGCATGGCCTGGATTATGAACTGCAGTAACTACTTATTATTCATGGGTGGGACCAAACCTTTCCTCCACGTCTTCCTAAAGTTTCATGAGTGAGCCTTGTGTGGTTATGGCCACAGGTGAAATAACAGGTTCCACTGTTACTGTGACCAGTAGAATAATTTACATGGCTCTTGAAGCAAAGAAAATGTCACAGACTGAGAGAATGACGAGGTTAAACCGCTGTGTTGACAAGTGTTGACCACTCAGTGCATTTGTTGGTAGATTTATTCACTTGTGAAACTTCAATTCTCAGCAGCTTTTGAGAGAGGTCAGCAGGGTTTCCCTGGCACACCTTTTCTCTGACATGAAAGATCTGCAGTGTTTTACTCAGGGCCGTTGCTAGGAATTCTGGGCCCCCTTCAAGAACACTAAAGTGGGCCCCTACCCCCTGACTTTTCCACTTTTTTTTCTTAGACTATTATCATTTTTCATTTAGCCTACTGTGTTTTGATGCTAATGCAGCATTACTATGAGTATTAGTCAGGGTCTTATGCAGAATAAATCAGTCATACAAAGGTTAGACTACTGGGGTTTTTGTGGGCCCTACTGGGCGCTGGGCCCCTAGAATTATCATCACCTTTCTCCCCTATTAACAGCCCTGGTTTTTATTACATTCATTTTACTGATGCTTGTTTCCTTCCTAAAGTTGATGCTGATAGGTGTATCGAGGTGTATTGAAAACTGTGAGCGTATGGTGGCTAATAGTAGCAGATGTGATTCAAAGTGCCTGAGAATATATACACATACCCACCCTCCTGTCACACCTCATCGCTCATTCACATGCATCTTCTCTGCTGCCGTCCCTGCTGGGGGACAAACTTGAGCAAAGTAATTCTACTGAACCGTCCCGCCTGCGCCCTCCCTGCTCAGGGAAAAAGCCATTTGATCCCTCAGCCTCCTCTGCGGCTGAGCCGGCCTATTTGTTATAGCAATTGGGACTGTTTTTTTCCCTCTGTATTTTCCAACTCTGACAGAGAGAGAGAGAGAGAGAGAGGGTGAGGTGTAGAGAAAGAGAGGTGGAGGAATGAAGGTGCGTCGAAGCCTCTTTGGAATAACGCGTGTAAACAGAGGCAGTGCATCGCTCAGGTAATGAGATTCTCGACTGTGCTTAAATCAAAACCCCCTCAGCACCAGAGGAGGACAAACAAACCCCCCCCCCTCCCCATCCCCAACCTCACCCCCTGCCAGAGACTCACACATCCATACATACATGCTGTCGCCTTATTGGCCTCTTTCTTTCTTTCTCTTCTCTCCTCTTCCCCTCTCTGTGAATTTGGACAGGCTGTTTTTATGCAAATATGTCATTTGGAGGATCCCTGCTCCCAATACATGAACACAAACACACACACGCACACACACACAAAACCCCATAGAGGTTCAGAGCTGGTGCACTGAGGTGAGCAACTCTCCAGCAGGGCCATAGAGGCCAACAGAGGAAAGCTTGTTTGCCCTTTCTTTTAATTTATTGTGCGTATTCAACAACAGGCCCAACTGGTTCTCTCTTTCTGTGGTTAATCCCTTTTTTCATTATCATCCTCTTCTTTTCATTTGCCACTGAAACACAGCTTAGCACCAAGCACTGCGCAAAACACTAGCAGGATTTCCAGAGTGTGGTGTTTCTTTCTCTGGGATCTGTAAAGCTGCTTTGGCTAAGAGGCCATAGTTGTTCTGTGGGATGATTGTAGGTCACTGCTGAGGACGTGTCTATACAGTATGTCGAGGTCTCGCATGATCCACTGATTCAGTCAAAACAGAGCTACATTAGGGTAACACACGAGGAGGCGTTCAGGAAACGTCACACCCAGCCAATAGGAAGAAGGTGAGGATGTGATTTGTCATAATGGCTTTAGGTGCAGCTGTCGGTAAACCTGAAATGATTAAAATTAATTATTTTTCATTAACATTTCTTCTTTACATACATTGCCTGGCAAATAAAAATGTGGAGTGTCAGAAACAAATGATATTTTCAGTGAGACTACACAACAACACACTTGGTCAGTTCACATCTGGACCAAGGTTATAGGTGTAAAAGTTCATTCTTAACCTGTTAAATAGTAGTTTGACAAAACAATCTCAACTCAAAGCCCTTTCAAACACCTGCAGTTGACATGATGTCTGCCCATTGGCTGTTGCGAACTGATCCAAAGCATTTATAGAATTTAGATATCTGATCCACAGCATTTCAGTGACCATATCTCTTTACATGAATGTTAGCCTATAAAAGAGAAACATCTAAAATAATTTTCAGATAATTCTCAATGCATTTGAGCAATTCATTCACGTATTCAGCACTGACCATGGCAACTCTAATGTAGCTTTATATTTATCAGTTGTTGTTGTTGTTATTTTGGTTGCCATGTGTTCGTGAAAGAAAGCACCTGTCATTCATCTATTGAACCGCCAAGTAACACAATGAGTGAAGCATCATGTGGAGCTGATTGTGTCATTACAGTGGTTGGGCCTGTTTCAAACAGAAGACTGATGTTATATTTAGTCCGAGGCTTCCAGAGAATACTGTAGATTTTTAAAGAGAATAGAAATAGAAAAGCCTTTACAGCCAATCTTTGAATGATGTCATCTGCAGGATATTTGGCCACTGCTGGAGCTGACCCTGTTTCTGCATCCAGAGGCCTGTCAAGTAACTATGGTGGTTGAGTAACATCAGAACAGGAAGTTCTATAGTACACAACTGATGAAAATTCCTATCTTTGATGATGAAACAGACAGACATGTATCCCTGCATTCAATGCCTGTGCCTGAATGTGTGTGTGTGTGTTGCAGTGTCACAGTGCCAGTCCCTGTTAGTCCCATTCCGCTGGCCCATGGAAAGAGGACATTCTTTTCTGCAGTGTTACAGCCTTGTTAAACCCAGTCCCCCGGCTTCCTCTCCTGTTAAACTGAGCTTTTCTCACAGCCCCTTTCTCCAACCAGTCCTTCTCTAACTCTCCAGACAGTGAAAGACAAGTCAGTCACCCGCCATTTAGAGGAAAAGCAGCACAATGGCCGATTGGTATAAATTAAAAGCACTCCCTGAGGCTACATTTGATTGAATGTGTTTGCATATACTTCATCTCTACATCACTTGCGTTGCTCAGTTGGTGCGTCGAGTGTCAAATGGAAAAGATAAAGTGGAGTTTTTCCCTCTTCTCTTTGTTCCTCATAAATCTCTTTACTGGAACTGGCCTCCAACATGGAAGCCAGTTGCCAAGAAGTTGGCCTTATTTCCCAGTCAGTCGCTGCCACTGGCCTTTACAGCCAGTATGTTTTGACACATTGGGTGGGGAGTATGTGTGTTGTAGAAAAGGAGTGTTATGGTTCTGGCTTGTGTCTCTCTCCACATCTATCACAATGGCTGCCAAAATCCCCATGACCTCATTCTCATTAGCACTGCTTGAAGTACAAAGAGCCAGGCTGGGGCTCATCGGCGAGGAGCACTGGTCCTGAATGAATTTTTAAAAAGGGTTGGAAAATGGTCGATCGCCGCGGAAAGCATCCACAAAGTCTCCACGTGTGTAAACACGGCAGATAATTATGCGAGAGGGTCTGTCGACTTAGTGTGAGCTACAAATTAATTAAGCCGAGCAGTGGACGCTCACCATTGTGAAGAAGTAGCGCACCTTGTGGAAAATGCGACTGTGTGAAATGTTTTTTAAGACCATGTCCCCCATTCAAATTAATAAACTGTAGCTTGAGGCTGGCAGTGGGGATGTTGAGTCAAGATTTGCAGACAAACAACCTAATAGGCGGATAAATCTATTGAATGCTATGCTTTCTATGCTTTTTTGCTTTTTCAGACATCTCATTTAAGAAGCTGTCTTACTGCGAAGTGATTCAAAATCAAACCTGCTACCTTCTCAGAAAGTCTGTGTCATCCACAGTCTGAGCTGATGCTGCTGTACCTGTTCTTTCCTCCATTTTCTTTATAGCTTTTAGAATGACAAAATTTAGGCTGAAGTAGTACGTGTGTTTCTAACCTTAGGAGACAGTTGGGATAAAAAAGAAAATCATCAGGACTGCTGCTGGGTATAGGGAAAAGATAAAAGAGCAAAATGAAGGCTGATGAAAAGGTTCCCCTTCTTCAAAATCTCCCACCCGGAGAGGGGATTATCTCTCAGGAAATATCTCCATCTTCAAGGCTCCTCACTTTCTTTCTTAATCTGTGTTTCTTTGTAGTGGGAATCTCCACATTTCTTGCCAGTCTCTATCTGATTTCATACTTCATCATACGAACGAAGCCCTACCTTGGGCTGAGATCCATCTTGACAGGGAGTGGAGACAGACCCTCATGTGAACTCCCTCTGAGCACCTCCTCCTCGTGACCTGTGAAGTCTGCAGTGTTTCCTCCTGTATGTGTGAAAAAACCTGGAAATTACTCTTTTTTTTTTTCCGAGGAAGTAAAATAAGCAGAACACTGTGGGGATTTTGTGTTTTTTTTTTTTTTGGCAGGAATGACCTTATTATGTGGGTGACACTTACTGTGTGAAATTGTGATTTGCTTTAATTAGCCCATTGGCACCTGCACCACACGTTTGTCCCAACGGTGCCACCTCCATTACTGCCTTGATAATTCCTTATCTGTCAGGCAGATGGGCTTATATTGAGATAGATACGAGCATGGCATCCATGATGTTAATGATGTGGAAAGCGGGTGCGAGACCTACTTTGGATGGTTATAGTATGATTGCGAGGGTTGGGAAAGCATCTGTATTAAACGACTGGATAGAGAGAGGGAGGTGAAAATGGAAGCAGATTTCCTCCGTGTTGCCGCCATCTGCAGAAAGATAGATTTACAATAGTAGGTTATTGATATGCAGATGAATTCCCCTCACACCACAGAGGGAGACTGGAACAAATAAGTCATGGCTGCTTTGCTTGACTGTGGACTGGAAGCACGTACATTAAATATTTTTTTCCCACCACCACCCGGCCACACATCCCCATAATTTCGCTGTGCTTGGGCCCGTTGTCAAAGACATTCTCCACCTGCTTTTTCAATTTGCTACACATTTCTCTGAGTGAGATAGAGCTCCACATCAAAGCACACATCACCTCATAGTCCAGGCAATCTAGTTCATTTTGAAAATAGAACTAATTGTAATAGTCAATATTCAAATTCATTTTCAAAGAAACTTGTAATACAAAAAATGTTACATTTCATGGATACTTTTATTGTGTAAAGTTTCAATGTGATAGGAGTAAAGGAAAAAAATAGCCTTATTGGGGTGTATTGTTTTCTGGCCTTATTGGCACCATAGACTTTATATACAGTAAATCAGTCTTGGATTGATGATAATTAAACTTTTCCCCAACTATGTTGTTCAGGACACCTCGTTGAAATGATGTATGGTGAAAAAAAATCTATTACAATTTGTCTGTCGTAAATCGCTATTTCCCTGAATACGTGATTGGCTGTGATGTGGTCTCCGGCATGGCGTGGTGGCTAATCCTCCAATGTGGCAGCGGTGGTAGTGGTGGTTGGAGGGTATATGCTGTCTGAGCTGGATAGCAGCAGCTGCACGGGCAAGCTTACACACACACTCAGCACACTCTCAAATGCTGGACACACCCACGTGATGACATGCTCCTCAGAGAGGGAACCCCAGAGAGTCACAGTCACACACTTGCAGCAGGTCGCCCCTCGCCGCCTGTTTTTGTGCGACTTCAGAGCATGCTGTGCGCACATGTCAACATAATTACAACCTGCTGGGCGTGTGTGTACGTGTGTTGTTGTGTGCGCGAGTGTCCCTGTCTGGTTAAATTTGTACAGTATGCTGTTACCCCTCTCTCCACGGTTGCATTTACAGACCACTTGTGTGTAACACCACAACACTCCAGTATCATGCCTGTCATCAGCCCTCATGCTAAGAGCCTCTTGAATTCAGCCCCGTCTGTCTTGTGCACAAAGGACACCATCATTTCCTCTGTTATCCATTCTCCACTGCAGAGCGCTGATATAATTTTCCCATGTATTTCAGGAAACAGTAATGAGTGTATATCCAGATGAGCTAATGCCTATGGGCTCGCTTCCCATGTCAGACAATGGTGGGCTGATGAGGCTCTCAAAACACAAGTGTATGTGATTGCACATGCGCGCACACCTCTCAGACTCACACCTTTACCAGACACAGGAACAATGAACATACAAACTCACACCCAGCTGTGCGGCTCCAGAATAGCACAGTGAGGCTTCTAGGAGACAAACGTTGAAGCAGATACAAGTAGCCTATTAAATTGATTGTTGCCACACTCTTTATCACAGTACAGATTACACTCCGGGTCAAGTGGAACATCACAACTCATTGTGCTATTTTACATTTACAGAAGCCAGTGACTCTGACTACTTGCACTACTATAATAAACAACTAGAACGTGATCCAGAACCAATGAAGGACCAAAAACACAAAGGAACCAACAAAAGGAGCCTCAAATTCATCATTAGAGCTCTCTGAGTTCAAATATGACTGTCAGTGGAGGTGTTTGCTATAATTGTTATTTCCTTGGCTTAGCTTTTCCTCTGATTAACAACATGGCCATATTTTCAAAATGAAATAAAATAAATTCACATGCTCAACGCTGCTTCAAAGTAAGAGTTCTCGATAGATATTTAGGTGGCATCTAAAGCACAATTATTTCTATTGTAGTGAATAAAATGATTATTTTCCCCCCAAGTATCTTTACTTTAGGCTACTTTTATTCACAAACCAAATATTCCCGAAGTAGAATATGTATTTGAGTAGGCCTAGGCTATTTGATTGAAATGGCCTACAGTAGGTTATGCAGTTAAAAATAGGCTATTTGATATAAATACGGGTTCATTTAGGCTACTGCACGTATTTCTGTCCGAATTTCAAAAAGATTTTTTACTGATTGTGTTTTTAAAAAAATGTGTGAGCTTCACCAGGCTGAGGGATCACTGAGCAAAATTTGGTAAAATGCACTGACACCATGTCATGTCAAGCAGCCAATCAGAAACACTGTTGCTGTGTGAGTGTACACGTCACTAATCACAGGTCAGGTGTGCAGGAAGCAGCGGGTCCTGGAGTCAGCGCTTCGATTAGGACATATTCGTCATATAAAGTGGTATTGTTCCACAAACTACAGTATTTTCCTTCGGTTAGTTCCGGTTGATATTATTACTATGTTTTTACTCCATGTCGGCGAGGACTGAACTGTTGTCATCATTACACGTGGAGCCAAAGCGAGCTAACAACGTTCTACCAAGCAATGCTAATGCTAATGGATACAACAGGACGACAGGGAGGAACGGGATGGAGATGGAGAAACCTCGGTGGATTACTGAACGTCTGGAGCGCTGCAGGCTGTTACTGACTGTTACTGACCTGACTGTAGCTGACTGTTACCGTTACTGATTGTTACTGTAGCTTACTGTTACTGACTGTACTAGGCTATTGTAGCTTACTTTTACTGACTGTTGCTAACTGTAGCTGGCTGGTACCGTACTGACAGGCTACGGACTGTTAGCTGACCGCTGACTGTTACTGACTGTAACTGACTGTTGGTGATTGGCTGCTGACTGGCTGCTCTGGGACACCTGGAGGCAAGGTAAGAAACAGAACCTGGAGATCTTTCTGATGCATTTTTTCCCACTGTGGCCTCGTGCTGAGGAATTGAACATGTGGTGCAGACTGAGATTATAGTTTCAGGTGAAGTTGTTGTGGCTCAGTTTTAATTGACAGTCATGTTGCCTCCTTAGGATTAGTATTGCTGATCGTGCTACAAATATGCTGTGGAAATAGGCTTAGTGGACGAGTCTGATTGGGGGTCAGTCAGTGAATAGTCTCGCTCGCCAGACTCTCTAACTAAGAAGAAGGAGAAGTGAATAGTCTGAATGACCAACTTGACCAACTCCAGTCTGTTCTATTAGGCTACATGATCATGAGGTTAGATGGGGCTACTGTATCATCAATAGCATACAGGTGTTTGGTAGGAGTGGATGTAACCGGTGTAGCCAAACTCTTGGCCAGGCTGCCCCAGCAGTAGTTTATTCAATCTTAGTGTTTTCTACTTTGAGCAGGTGCATTGAAACCATTGAAACTTCTTCTCAGTGAGCATAAATCACACTCACTCCACTATAATCTCCTGCTCATTTTTTCCCCCAGTTTAGCAAATCTTTTGAAGTGTCTTCCTCAGGGGTTAAAACAGACATCCAGTTCTTGCCAGATTTAATATGTATGAAGCTCTGTGTGCTGCTGCAGTTACCTCTGCTTCACCATCACCCACAGCAGCTTCACTTCACTCATCATGCTGGACGGGTAAAATGACCATTTGTGCAGGCACAGTTGTTTACAAAGTGATTTTTGATGGGAATATCAAAACAAAACATCAAGGTTGCCTGTTGGTTTTGAATTCTAATATCAGGTATAGCCCCATGAATCATTTCTCATCTTTTCATATTCATTTGAACACACACCAAACCATCCCCTTGTGATGTAGAGATTATTTAATACATTTTGGAAAATGTAGCCATCCATATTGTTCCTTTCCTCCGCATGTCCTTGCTGTTTTGAACCAGCTGTGTTACATAATTCCAGGCCACAATACGAAGAAAACCCTGCAGCTGCTTTTCTTTGCTGGGATTTTCCCCCTCACTTCTATCATGTGAAGTGAACCTCAGCCAGGGTGAACCTGATTATACAGTATTTCCACAGGGAGGCTAGTTGAAGAAGTTTCAAAAACGCAGTGTCACTGTGTTTGTGTGTTCATTGCTTGGTGGTAATTGGTCTTGATTGGCTGAGTGGACGGTCAGAGGAAACTACCCAGAGCCTGGGAACTCACTGTTTGGATGTCGCCGCCAAAATCCAATACTACACTGAAAATGAACTCGCCTCAGCAAAACCCACATAATATCCTATCATTATCATTCCACTATAGCATTTAAAAACATTAGTAGCAGAAAAAAAGGCCCAACAGGACATTCCGTATCATTTCAGATTTTGCAAAACCACGCCGAGCTTACATGGCTTCCTGATTGTAGCGCATAGTTAGAAGTTTATCTGCTCTGTTCCTCATAGATTTCTCCTCTCCTCCTTTGTCTATCGTTTTCCTTTAGTTGGTTTTGTGCCTTGTACCTGCTGGACAATGGCATGTAACCTGGCACGTCTGGGAGACCAGAGGGAAAGACCAAAGGAGAAAAAAGGCAGAAAGGGCGTACAGTGAAAGAGGCAGCTATAGAGAGCCAGACAAGATTTCAGAGATGCCCAAACACAGAAGAAGAGAGGGCTGTTAATCTGATAATGGCTCCTGGGCAGAATGACTCTTCCTGGTCTGCATTGTGGCTTCACACACACTCATCTGTCAGGCCTTGACTCTTCTGTAATTACATAGTCTTCCTGTGGATACAACGTGGGAGAACGGGTGCATGGGAGAGAGCATTGAGGTGTGGCTGATTGGAAACTGAGAATAACAAAAAAGGCTGTTCAGATCAGTGTGTGTGCGTGTGCGTGGGGGGGAAAGGGGAGGGGGGGGGGTGTAGACAGAGTAATAGAGAGGGAGAGACAAAGAGGCCGACTTATGTACTTAGGTAACCTGCCGTGTGCATCTGCACTGAGATAAGGGTGTCATACAGTAGGCGGCTCTCAGTTGACCTTTACCTCATGTTGTTAACATGGATTCATTCAGTTTCTCCTGTTTCCTTTACTCTGTCGCTGGCACCTCAGGTGAACTTGAGACAGGCTTTCATCTGGTTTTATTTTCACTAATGTTATTTGCAACCATTGTAGGTCCACGGCTGTAGGTGTAGCTTTGGCTGGCTAACAACACAGGAGGTTATGCAGTTAGCAGCTAATGTATCCTGGAGCCTCTAGACTGCAGGAGGGATGAGCAGTGGGCTATAGAGGTCTAAACCCTGGGAACGTGTAAAGTGTTGATCCATGGAGTTACATCTCCACTCTCAAGCTTCTCTGTGGAGCTTGGTGAGCCTCTGATTGGCTTCTGAGTCATTGAAAACATACCAGATTTCAGGTCAACATTTTGTGAAGCCAAACTTTGGATCCAGGTGTGCTTACTGGAGGCATAACTGAGGGTGACTCGTTGTGACATCACAAAGTGACTGTGGGCCTCACAGCTTTGTTCATTGTGCACTGGTTGACTTGTTCTTACCATTTTTATTCAAGTGGGCAGTGTGAACTGGGACCCTATTTTGTTTTAAAGCTGTTGTATCGCTGTGCAGTTTTGATGTTTCTCGTTGCAGTATTTCATATTAATTCCCATTATTGTCACATTCTGGATACTGTACCTGTTCCAGCTTTTGCCTGTATGGCACCTCCAGTACATGTAACGTCTGCTGCCCTAAAAGATCAGTCACACATCGTCTTTACCTTTTAATTAGTTGCTTGCCTTGGACACAGTTAAACAAATAGAGTACTGGATCTCACTATACAGTATTCCCTGGCTTCACTGTCTTGTACATGCACGCATATGGGCTGTGTTTGGGTCCCATGACTGGTGGGGCTGTCGTCAGGCCACGCTGAGCTCCAGGTCTGGAAGAGAGGAACTCAAATAATCAGATTTTGCTCAGTTGCTGTGACCCTCGTCTGCTCTCACCGTCTCTGATGTGCTTCCATGTGAACCCTCTCAGTCCACTATAGCGCTGGTCGACTTTTACAGTCACAGCCTTCTGCTGTCGTGCTAAACTTTGAATTTTACCCCTTGTCTGAAATATGGGCTGCACCTTTTGGTGAACCCTGACTCCTCCATGTGAAGTCATCCACTGAGCTCATTCAGCCTGACAGGCTCACACCTCTGCTCACCTGTGAGGGGGCTGTGACCCTAAACAAGGTTTCTGATGACCTTTCTTCACAAGTCTTGAATAGACTCTATTGACTGTGTATGAACTATGAAAACAGCAGACTGTTTGTTTCTCCATCTTCCCTCTAAATTTCTACATGCAGTTTATTTTTGGGTAGTTTTGTCCTGAATTGAAAGAGATGTTTAGATGTTTTTCGGCGAGGTGTCTGAGCAGCTGTGGAGGTTGATGATGTCCTGTAGAGGGCTTTGTGAGTCACACTGGAGAGGGAGAAGCAGATTATATTCTTGAATGGAAATCAGCAAATTCTGATTGTCCTTGCTACATGAGAAAGCAGAATGGGTATCAGCCGTAAAGAGTGCACAGGTCGTGTAACCACTGTTCTCATAGTGACACGTGTACATCGTCTGTTTATATGCTATTAGTTGACTTAAACAGACCACATGAGCAAATTTTAGATTGACTTGATAAGATGATTGGATCTTCAAGTGAGCTGCAAAACTGCTCAACGGCTGTGGTTGGAGAGACTATCTATATGGAAATCAAGTCATTTAATGTCTTCCCCTTCTGTGTTCTCGCTTTCCTTTTTGCCTCAGCTATGGGGCCTTTACTTCATTTGACATTGCAGCAATAATTAAAATAAAATGTATGTAGGAGAAAGGCCGCATTTTGTCTATTGAAATGTCAAGTATCGATCATGTTGTTTTTGTTGTAAACCTGTGTGAACCTGCAGATTTATACGTGCTCTACTATAATTTCAATCACCAGGTGACAGTCGACGGAGTGTCAGGGGTGTCATCACTCCTCTGCTGTATTCACACCCTGGCAGAAAACCGTTCTCAGTCTTTGTCATCAGCTAGTCAGAAGTCTGTCTTCTTTTTTTTGTGGAAAAGACAAATGGAATGTGGGAATGCTGTCACAACCTGCCACAATCAGCAAATCCGGCTGTAATCTGTCATAGGATAAAGACTGGGGCAGTGGTTACAGTTTAACACTACCTCATCAAATGTTGATGCTACAAGAAACATACATCAAGTTTTTTAGAGATTTTTATAATTAAATCTAAGTGTACTGTCTTAAGAGAGTGGAGTGACTTTTTGATTTTACAATATAAAGTTGATCCATCTACAGCCATGCTCAAAAGGTAAACAGATCAGTAGAGCATGGAGTTTTATGCCAGTAGCTGAATAATGGAGCTCAGCTGTAATGGGTCATCATAGCATCATTTTCCTAAACTAAAGCCTCCCTGATGTGACTGAGTTGCGCTCCACATGACGGATCTAGCTTCAGTGGATCTTTATTTGTAATTTGTGCAACTTCTATGAACACCATGGTCATGTGTTACATTTTCATAGCTGGTGATCCCACAGTATTTATATTGGGAAACAAATCCTGACAGCTGTGAATCATGTTACAGAAGCAGATTGGGGCCTGGGGGTAGTGTCTCTGACAGCAGAGCCCTAAAGTCCCATCTGTTAATATTTGCTACTTCCCTAATAAACCTTTTAGTATCACGGAATCTGAGAGGTCTCCAATTTCATTATCATCACAGCTCAGTGTAGTAATAATTACAGTTAACAAATTAAACTCTTCCTGGAAATTAATTTTATATTCAGTGAGTGAATAATTCAGATAATAAAAGTGCCTGCAGTGCAGAGTTGATCTGCCTATTATTGAAATGTTATTGTGTTTGTCGTTTGTTTATGGTACAACCTGATTAAAACTTGCTAATTACCATGTGTTTATGCTAACTCCTCCTTATTTGGTTTATAATTAAGATTAAGGGATGGGTAAGTTTAGGGCTAGTGTATTAATCTTTGTGTCATTTCACAAGCCACACTATGCTGGTGATGACAGGGACTCGACAATACGATCTCACTCTGACCCACACTTGAAAACTGTGGCCAACGGCAGCTTTGTGTCACATTGGATGAACCGTCAAGACAACAGTCTGCTCGTCGCCATGTCAGACGGTTCATGCAGAGGTCATTGTGGCTTTGAACAGACTTTTTCTCTTTTTTCTACTGACCCAGCCCTTCACCAAAGAGCACCATCTTAACAGAAGAAACTCATAGTTCCAGGCAGCAAAAAGTTAGATAGATTAGATATTTCAGGCGATCCCACGTGAGGTCCCGACCCCAAGGTTGGGAAACACTGGTTTAGGGCGTGCACATAGGCTTCAGAGAAGAAATGGGGTACTGGCAGCTGCCATCACCCACAACAGGACAGCTTCAGTCCCCTACCACAGCCCCCCTCCTGAGACAATGGCTCTTTGTGGAGGCAGGAATAGGTCTACCTTTAAAGCCTACCTGTCCGGCAACACCTTTAATTAGTGAGCTGACCTTGTGGGCCACATGTAATTATAATCACACTGAGCTGTGATGATAGCACCCGCAGAGTGACCTGCAGAAATGCTTTAAAGGTCCTACAGGGCTGGGTAGAGGGGGAAGCAGACGAAGGATTCCTCAGTGGACAAAGATGCTAAAATCCTCTTTGTTACAGGTTGTGTAATGTTTCTTTTTTCTGTCAAATGACACATGTTCACAGATTGGAGAGACACAGTGTTCCCTTCATCTGTTGCGTGAAAACGCCCGCAGGGCTAAAAACCAAAAATCTATTGTATTGTGGTTGCATGCTGCCTATGTGGGTGGAAACTTTTCCTGCGCCTCCTTTTGTCTGCTGGGTCTTCCTCCATCTTCCTCCTCAGTCGCCAGCCCACAGCTCTCAGGAGTGTCATGCCTCCTCTCCTGTAACTTCACAATCAGGCGTTACATCCATATGGTCCTTTGCCTTTTCTTTTTCACGTAAGGTATCACCATAGAAACTGCTATTCCTGCCATTGTACAGTATAGTGGGTAATTTTGCTCACTCTGTGGTCTTTATTCTTCGTTCTGCAGCAGGATCCAGCATCAAATGCCAAGAACTGGTGTCGGTGTCTGCGCGAGCGTGGAAGCATTTGTACGGCTCCTGTTTGATCCTGACAGTGATTACAACTTGTTATGAGCCAGGGTGTGTGAATCGAACCATTCCTTGTTGTGTGTGTTTGACGGTGTGAAAGCGACAAAGTGCATGTGAATGATACCGTATCCTCCCCATGCATGTAAATGGAGAAATTGTTTAGTTGTTCTGTGTGCTCACCTGAAGGGATGGGATATAGCACCAGCCGACTGTGACAATTGAAGAAAATGAAAAAGAGCGCAAGAGAGAGAGGACGTGGAGGAAAAAAAAGGGGGGAAATATCCGACATGAATAATACACCTGCATTTCAAAAGAGGCGACTCCACCTGCCGAGACAGCCCTGGTGATGCTTCGACAGTATGAATGTGCTAATAGGAATTAGTGTAGTTGCAGCTCGTGTGTGTGCATCTTAAATATATCATGTCGTGTGAGACAACAATGGAATTTGCAAGCAGTGAAACTGTGTCAGACCTCAGCGAATGTGGAATCTCTCACCCCCAGTCATCTGAAACAGATATAAAAGCTGTCACTGCACAAACATGGAGGTATCCAGGGATGATTTATGACTGCACTGTAAAAAAAATTCCGTAGAATTTACGGTAAAATACTGGCAGCTGTGGTTGCCAGAATTTTACCGTAGAAAATACGGTCACAATGTATGAGACATTACGGTATGCTGTTTTGGCAACCGTAAATTTCACAGTAGAGAACTGTTATTTGTTTACGGTAATTTGTTGTAAAAATAACGGTTATTATATAAAGCTGTTTACGGTAAATTCTTTTAAAAATAACGGATATACTGTAAACCTAATTACAGTCCATCAGTGAAAAAAACACGGTAAAACTGTAAAATGTAGTACAGTATTTTATTGCAAAATTCACGGCAAAATACTGGCAGCTGTGGTTGCCAGAATTTCACCGTAAAAAACACGGTACAATGTAGAATGGAAGTACAGTATTGTATTGCAAAATTCACGGTAAAATACTGGCAGCTGTGGTTGCCAGAATTTCACCGTAAAAAACACGGTACAATGTGGAATGGAAGTACAGTTTGTTGGCGTAGATTTTACAGTCAGCAAATGCAAATGGTAAATTATAAAGGAAATAACCAATGGGCTCTATGCACAGCTCCACCACTTCCTGAATTTAAGGCAGGTCCTTTATTTCCTGTTTTACATATTGGACAAACTGATTAATCCAGGTGTGTCTGAGTAGTCACATGGTCAGACACACCTGGATTAATCAGTTTGTCCAATAATGTAAGACAGGAAATGAGGGACCTGCCTTCAATTAAATGGTGGAGCTGTGCATAGAGCCCATTAAGCCCATTTTAGACCAAAGTACAGACTATAATTGACAAACTTCAAGAACCTCTCTTTGCATATACACATTCTCTGTGAAAACAGAAATTGTCCAGTATACTCACAAGACAGTGTTGACATCTTGAAACTCAATGAAAATACAGTGTGTGTCCATACATATGAAGGATAGTCCATGGTAAAAGAAATAAACATCATGAAAAAAGGAGCCACTTGCCCTGTGTTGATCAACACTAATGAGTCACTGAGTCCAGACTTGGCTGAAGAGGGCTCTTAACATGGACATGGTGTTCCAGCAGTCACCAGTTCTGCTTGAAGACTCATATGTTGTCCATTTGGTGTCCACTGTAGACTGGCATGATCCTCTCTGCAGCCACAAAAAAGAAACAAAGCAAGTTAGACTGATGCAGTGCCTGAGCATGGTGCCTACAGAGATAAATTCAGCCTTCTGTTGTTAAACTGACCTCCAATGAGCTATACATAGAATGAAACCAGCACTCTGGAATATACAGTAGTTTTGCAGGTCATCAAGAGTATTTCATTTATTTTATTGTATTAGTGTGAAAGGTAGAAACTGTCACTTATCAGGACTAAGTGATCATCAGTATTTGTTTTACCCTTGTCGAATTGCAGCCTAAATCCTGAATCCTGTCCATAATACTGATTTTTTTTCAACTGTATGTTTGTATGAAGCTGTTGGCACCCTGCACTTGTGAGAGATCAATTGAGTGAAGTTTGAGTTGTGCTTGTATCTACTCATTTGCTACATAGACATAAACCATTGCTTACCTTGAATTAGCCTTGACAAGACTGGTGTTTGAGTCATTGGGTCCAGACTTGACAGAAGACAGGTGGGACGGAGTCTCATACAGACATGGTACAATTTTGAAGAAACTGGAACTTTGGGCAGGTGTTGTCATCATTCCTGCTTGAAAATTCACCAGCAGTCTTCAATCAGGTGTTTGCTGTGGACTGGCATGATCCTCCCTGCAACCAGACAAAGAAAGACAACAAAGAAAAAAGTGTTAATGACAATAATGAAAATTATTATTATAGAACTTACACTGTTACAACGTGCTTCCTGCAACGACAACAACAACAACAAAACAAGACATTAATAAAAGAAGTTGGAACAGAAAAAAAATTAAATGGTGAATGAGGAGTAGGTTTAAAAAATCTCATAAAAAAGGCCAACTTATAAATATGATTTTGGGAGGCGCTTAAAACAGTAAAATCTACTAAATCTACCAAATCAAATCTACTAGATTGAGAGAGATTGAGGGAGAAACTGTGGAGGCTACAGCTGAAAACACAATCCTTTGGATTTGACATCGAATCAGTGATTTTTATTTTTTATTTATTTATTTATTTATTTTAAGTATAGATCTGAGGATTTTATCCTTAAGGAACTCCAGATAAGTGGTGGTGGTGTATACAGGGAGATGGCATCACCTGCTAGGCATTTCTGTCAGTCGCACCTCCTCCGGTGCCCACGGGTCAGCTGCAGGGTCATCAGCCAGGAACCACCAATCACTGACGTTTCGCCCCTTTAATCCTGGAACATCTCCTGGTAGCGGAGCAGTGGCAGGGATGTCTCCCTAATATGGTAGTAGACATACATGAGAGACATAATTATTGATGTGGTCATGTAAGTATTTGACAGGTATGAAGAAACAAAAACATTTAATGACAGCACCAGGTCAGAAGCCTATCTATTTAAATGTACTCACTGAAGCTTAGTGTTGATAACGCTGAAGATGTATACTGGCCATGCCACATTCCCACAAAGTAGGCTGCCTTGCATTCTCCAGCTGCACCATGCTGAGGAGAAGTAAAATTATTTTGTAGTGTTAAAAGTGTACAACCAAGGGTGGGATGGTTCTGTACAAATCTGTATGTTGAACACAAAATGAACTCATGTAACACTTAGGTAATAATGATAATGGACAGTATCTACATGAATATCTGAGCAGGCGGTTTTAGGCCGGTGTATTTTCCCTGTTCCACACAAACACACTAACACATGACGCTAAGTTACCTGATGATGTTGCCTCTCTTAGGAACTTCTGCACCTCCAAGAGACCAAGGCTCCTCTTCAGACCGTCTATCTCCCCTTACTAGCTTCCACATACTTTGCTCTGATTAGAAAACACAACACATAATGTTATATACAGGTATAGTGCACTCAGGTCCTGTCTCTCATTCTACAATAGCACGCTACACATGTAGTACATCCACAAAAACAAAAGTAAACACTGTCTTCAATATACCCCCCAGCACAGGCTGTTTTACAAGAAGAATGTGATAAATTATTAGCGTTAACCTTGACATTATTGTCAGTGCTGCGGCAAGTAACGGTCCAGCTTCACATGTAGCACACGTGTTAGCGTTAGCATAGTGACCGTTAGCGCTATTAGCGTAACGTTAAGGATCGACCGTTAGAGGTATTAACACATTCATGTATTAACATAACGATCGACCATTAGCGCTATTAGCGTAACGATCGACCGTCAGTGTTATTAGCATAACCATAGAGCATAACGACGTTAGCATTAACGTTAGCCTAACGACGGTTAGCGTTAGCCTAGCTCATATGCTAAACGGCCACAGTAACACAAACCACCATGCCCATTTTTCAATACTTACAGTTTGTAGCTTTTCCACGGACAGTTGGTATCGATCCAACCTGAGAAAGTCCAGTCAGATCCACTGACACTCGTTGCTGAAGCAGTCAGACTTTTTTGCAGACTGAAGCTGGAGCATTTCCATCAAAGATAAAATCAATCCACTCATGTCGTCTGTGGCTGTAACCAGGATGTAACTATGGTAACCGCGCTCTGGCCCAAATAACGGATCTTGGTGGCGCGGGGCAAACCAACCGTTGAAGCAACAGATGGGTTGCTATGGTTACTTGCTGGGTCACCTGTGGCAGAGCTATCGCTCTGACCTGTGGGTCACCCAAGCGAGGTGCAAGCATAGTGCTTCAAGCTTCTTTTTTTTTCCTTTTTAGATTTTTTAAATATTTGTACAAGAGATATTTGTATTTAAAAATATATGTAGTTTAACATAATTTCTAAACTCCACGTTTGCACATTTATTCTGAAATATATAATAGCCTGTATTGCACGTTATTTTGACTTAGTATATTAATCTTATCTTAATAATACAATACAGACAATAATACAACATGTACCCTATAGTTTTTTTCAATTGCATTAAGTGCTTCACATCGGCCTGATGCCTCTTAACTGTGATATATGCATATACCATGGCCTGTCCTGATGTATTGCCTTACTTTTTAACATTCTACTTTCTATAGAAATGATTGTATGATTTAATGGTTGTATACCGTAAATTTAAACGTAAACACCAGCAAAATCTGTAATTCAGACAGAATGATACCATAATTTTTACGGTAATTACATGCTTGTGACATTACAGTATTTCACCGTGAATTTTGCAAACTTTTTACAACATTCACAGTAAAATTCCATATTTTCTACTTAGTAAGACCGTAAAATTTAAAGTTATTTACTGTTCCTTGATTTACGGTAATTCAATGTATTTACTACAGTGATATACTATTTTTGATTTTACGGTATTTTACTGTTGCTATTTGACAGTTTTTTACCGTAATTTCTACGGACATTTTTTACAGTGTGGAGAGAGGAAAAACGAGCAAGTGTCTTCCACCAAATTCCATTTAGACGCGTTCCTTCTATATACACAGGGCATGAAGGAACTGGAGGGGCGTATAGCTTTACGAGATCCCAGACTGACCGTCCCCTCATAAACTGCTCCAGGGGGGACGTGTTATGAAGCTTTGGGTTCTCCAGATGCCAACAGTTCCCATGGACTCTCTTGTTGGATATTGGAGGCTTAATAATGAAGCTAATGACTGTCACTACTGTTTTATTAAGTCCCTGCCCTGTTTGCCTGGGGGCTCAGGTGCACTGCCTGTAATTAACACTTGGTAATTAATTTACCGAGGAGCTTGGAAACGGATAAGGGTGCCCCAGAGGTTAAAAAATCACTCGCTACAGGAGATGGAACGAGCCATACTCGTCCGAAGAAAAGGGGATGCCGTCGAATTCCGGCAGATTAATAATCCCTTTAAACCTGAACATTGCTCGCAGTGCATGGAAGCCCGCGTCTCATCTCTGCGAGAGCTCACCACGGCTGCTTTGCATTCACCGTCTGAGTAGGAATTAATTTGGACTGAGAAAGTTTCCCCAAATGTGTTCGGTCAGGCCTGGAAGAAGCTCTGGCTGCATTTAATATCAGACTTAGTAGTCTGTGGTGAGAGATAGCATGCTGAAAAGTCATTTCGTTAAGTCCCCAATGACAGTATGTCTTTGATACAATGCAATTGGTTCAGAGCATTTTGTTGAATTAGGTGACATCATGATACTTGTAGAGAATTACACCTCATTTCAGTCACTTGAAGCATGAAATGATCTGGTCCTCGCTGGCAGCGTTTTGTAGAAAACAAACAGCCTTTTTTTTTTTTTTTCTCAAAGATTCACCTCAAGTCTAAATTACTTGTTGGCGGCACAGAGGTTATTTGCGGTGACGCTACCTGCCCTCCTGCTTACAGGCTCCATGAAGAGCAGCTGGGTGTCATTACTGCAGGACCTGTTTATCTCCAGGTCACGACAACAACCTTTACGCAGCATAGGAGCTGACGAGCGAAGGTTATCACCAATCCGCTGACTGCTCTTCCAAGTGATTCTGCCCTTGTTGCAGTCTGTTAAAAGTGTTAAAAGGCAAAGAGTCGGTTCCTATACATGACAGGGGGGGCTGTGAACTCCAGAGCGTTGTGTACTGTGTATGTTCAGTGGGTTATCTACCAGGTGAGTGTGTGTGTGTGTCTAGAGTACTGTACGTGTGTGTGGTGGGAGAATTAAGCAGATAATGCAGTGAAGAGCAGTTCTATCAAAGAAGGGAATTGGCGGGGAGGCATGAATGTGAGCTCTGTACCATGACTCTCTGCACTCATTCAGACTGGGTGTTCCTGCTCAGTCTACCGTGCACCTCTCTCATGCTCCTCTCGCTTTCTATCTCTTTGTCCTGAACCATCTCTCCTCCTCTCCCCCTCGCTCTGTCTTGCTACTTTTCATCCCTCGCTGCCTCTCCTTCCCCTTTAGCGCTTTTTCTAACCCTGAATCTCTTCATCACCTTGCTGATCTCATCATCTACCATTCCTTTTCCTCTTCCCTCATTAGTCCGATTCTCTTTCCTGTTTCATTTTCATGTCACCATCCTCACTTTATTTTCTCTATTAACAGCAACACACACACATGCACGTGCACAAACACGCTCAATTAGCTGTAGACAGATAAGAGCTGGGCTGTGATTAGCCCAGGGAGTATTGTGTTGGGGACAAGTGAGTCCACACCATTAGCACTATTGATAGCCACCTTAGCTTATACAGGTTCATAGGGACCACTGCTGATAATCACCTCAGCTAACACACAGAGAAGTCAGCATGTCATAGCAGATGTCTGTTTAATGCATCTTCCTGTCTGAGCAGATTGTGCTGCTACTAGGTGACCATGCAGGAGAATTATGGTGAGGAAATACATTTAACCTTTCAGATTCATTAGATTATTTAGTAGTAGAACAATAATTGTCTTTTTAAAACTATTCTCTTTGACACAGACCTGCCTGACCCTCAGTTATAGGCATCCAAGCGTTTATAGAGGAGCTGACCTTTATTTCTACTGTTCCGGCCACAGTGCTGCTTGCATAGTTTTTGCAACTGACAGAGACATGCGTGTGGAATCTGTGAACTGCTGTGGTGGATCATCAGTACAAGTGACACAGTGGTAGTATTTAAATTATTTTAGCTGCACATATGGCCAAACGACTGCAAACTTGCATCAAAGTCCACACGATTATCCCTGACAAAACCCCTCAGTGTTGGTAGTAGACAAATGCAGGGCTTTGTGGTGGAATGAAAGGTAGTGAGTTCCCTGATCCTCACAGCACCTTGAGACATGACTGTCTTCACTAAGTGATCCATGAATGCATTATGCCGGAGTGATTTCCTTTTATTACTCAAGCCCCATCTCCACAAAAACTCTTAACACCACTGTTTAGTGCATTTGTCATCATCCAATCTGTAATATATAGCTGGCTAAAGGAGCGACCTGAGGGGAGGAAAGCTGGGATGTTTTGCATGCTAACTCGCAGATAGATGCAGCCCAGTTGCCCTGACCCCTCCCTCCACACACACACGCACACACACACACACACACACTTTTCTATCACTGACTCACTGCAGAATCCAGTCTGTCCTATAGGCAAGGCAAGGCAGGCAAGGCAATTTTATTTGTATAGCCAGTTTTCACAAACAGCTCAGAGCACAGCTCAGAGAGTGCATTGTATGCAACAATGGATGAAGCCAGACAGACAAGACTGGTATGGTATGACCCCTAAATTTGAGACAGCACAAGTAAATTTTTCATCCACTAAACGGTTGAAGATGTTTTGGGTTTCCTTCAAAGCTTCAGATGTTGTCTGGTGGCATCTCAAGGTCATGTTCAACCAGCTTGCTGACCGGTTCTCTGGCCCTGCTTCCCCCTGCCACATCAGTCTGGATTGAAATTCCTCTTGTGTGTCTCACCCCCTTGTGCGTGATTGTTTCCCTCAGCTGCGTCTCCCTCAGATGGAGAAATGTCTCAGTCGTCTCACAGTGGCACACCTGGTGTATGACTCTGCAGCTCTATACCAGAACATGTTGGAATACGTGCAGCTTTGATGATAAGTGTCATGTAAACTTCACTGCTTCATTCAGGAGTTGCCCTCCTCTCAAGGCCTCCTTTAGTAGGATTTGCCAAAGCCTACTTTGCTAAGTAGTGGTCTCAGCAAAGGATCTGGCTCTAAGGTGTGCTTGTTCATTATGCTGCATCAGGGCAGCCAGCCAACAAACTATTTCCTCTCCATGTGTTTTGTTCCTGTGCTCCATGTGCTCACAATCCTCGTACAATAGTATGGCTCAACCATAGCATCGTGGGTAATTAAGTGCTCTGTCTTTGTCTTTGTCTCATTGACGCGTTTCTTGAACAATTCATCCCTACAATGCATACAAAACCGTAAGACTTGGATGTTCACGAACGGACGAGCTGCCAAAATCATCCTGGTAGCGGAAACCATCCATTCTCCAGAGGAAGCCTTGGCAGGTGGCAGTGGTCCCATCCTACAGGAACAGCACATCCTGGGTGTAGGCAGCTGCCAACTCGCTCTGTTGGCCTGTATCAGCTTCCAAAGCCTTGCATAGGTAACTGGAATTACTTGACTATTAAGCAGTGAGTGGCCAGACTCTTGTTTTTCTTGTTTTTAGAGGAATTATAGAAATATTCTGGATATTTCACTCATTTGATCAGCAAGCAGATGAAGTTGAAAGGTGCATTAAAAAAAAAAAATAGACAAACATTTCAATCATGGCTGCATCCACCTCTGATCTGCTTATTCACAGCCTTATAAGGAATAAAGAAAATGTCATTTTCACTAGCAGGGAATGATTTAAGTGTTTTTTGTTTCCCAGAAAGCAATTTGTCATCTTCAGATTGCTTGTTTATCTTGACCGAAGCAGCAAATCATGAGATTAGAGTGCTTGGAATTAGGACTACACAAATAATCAAATGATCAAAATCACTGTACAGCCAAGTGCGATATCAAAATTGCAGTCTACGATGTAATAAATATGGCCTTTTCCCCTTTTTCTACTTGTTTGTTTACAGTTAGATTTAAATACAAATATTCCTATTACCACTATATTGAAATTGCCATCACATTACCCAGCAAAAAAATAACTGCAGTTTAATTTAATCAAACCTAGTTGAAACCTGCAAATTATTTCATCATCTTTGCTTAATCAAGGAGATGGATACAAATAAAAAAGGACTAATTAGACTAACTGATTTATCTACAGCCTCAACATGTGTTCCTGCAACTGTACTTTACTTTAATTATGAATCCCCATTAGCACTTGCACGAAGGCGTGGTTCAGGCCAGTAAACTTTACTGTTTGGTTTGAATAAGACATAATAGCAACAGATTCTTCAGCCTTTTGGTTGTTGTGTAAAAGAAACGTTCTGCCTGCTCTTTACCTGCTTTGTTTATGATAATAACACATTATTAACACAATAGGTGTGCTTGATGAAAATGAGCAGTTGGAACAGACAGTACTCTCGCTTTGGGACCGTAACACAGGCACATCTTCTTTTTGGTGCCAAGTCATTCATCTTTTAGAACACAGACAATCTTGATGTGACTAGTGACAGCTAGCTGACTTCCTCTCTGGGCTACTTGGCTTTGATCACCGTCTCTGCTCCCAGTTGTCTGTGTCTGCTGCGATCTGCCCACAGCAAGAATATGAACCTTCATCTGTCGTTTGCCGTGTCTTCGGGACATTTGCCTGTTATGTCTAGACTCCAGGAGGGACGGTGAAACAGTGTGTGTTGTCAGACAGCAGTGCAGCACTAAAGGGGGCTGTCAGCGACGTGTCTCGGGCGATACGGCTCGTCTCTGTTTAATAATGTCCTGTTTGACACATTGTTTTTATGCTTTGGGGTGATCAAGTCCCATAATAGGGATCACAATGTTGATGTTGATGCAACTCAGCAGCAGCAAAGAGTGGGACGACAGCTGGGGAGTAAAGGAGTCTGTACCTCCACCACCTCCACTTTGTGTGGTTCTTGGACTTCTCTGGATTACTGTGGTGACTCCACCACACAGAACAACAGCTGGGTCAATGGCAGCCGGTCCTGGGGGGGGGGCGCCTAAATCTGAAGGCATGCTGGGTATGTGGCATTGAGTGGTCCGAGGGAGTGTGAGACTCGGCAGCTCTCCTTCTTCCCACACAGTCCCTCACCTGGAGCTGTCCCATAAGACTGACTTGTCCTAAACACATTCCCAAATATAACCTATACAGATTCCATAGGGACAGACGGTTAAAGGATTCGGTGCTGGAATGAAGATTATTGTTGTTGTTGTTTAGGAATTTATTGGTTTTTAACGTATCCCATGGAGTTGCATTCAATATGACAACAGAGAAGAAGGATATATGATCTCCAGTACAGGTGCATGTATAACAATGACATCATGGTCACGCTTCTTCAAGAATGGTGTCGTTGAGGAATGTAAAGCATGAAAGCCTCAACAGCTGAGCACACACATGCATGCATACTATACCCACTGTAGTACTGCATACTGTACACTCTGTATTCTATGAACACAGCCATGTGTATACACTGTTCCTGAAGGATGTACAGTAGCAGAGTTTGTTTCCATATTTTCAGTGTGAAACCAGTGTGGGTTTCTGTTTAAGAACCCCACTGTGCTGACATTAGCAAACACACAGACACACCCAACAGATTGAGATGTCTGAAATATGGAGATCTAGCCAGACAATGTGTGTTCTTCTTCCACTTCCTCCCCTTTTTTGCACATAAGAAACTGTAAGAAATGCTTTCAATTTCACAAGCAAGGTGCTTCCACCCTTCAATCGCTGATTAAGCTTTGGTGGTGTCAGAAGCATTCGAGAGGCTTTTCTGGAGGAAAAAAAAGAGAAAGTCCTTTACGTTTGAAGTTATTCTACTGTGACAAAACTCCACACTCTGCAGGTTTCGACTATTTCTTACTCTATTTCTGACTCTATTTCTGACTAATCTGCATATGAACTAAGGTGAAGTGTCTGTATTTCATTACCACAAAACAGTATCATGCCTTTGGCCAAACTAGTACAGACTGATTGTGACTATGACTTATTTACATAAAAGTGAGATTTGTTGCATACAAGAGCCAATTACTGGGCGATGGACAGTGTATGCATGTATACATTTATTAGGCCTGCACGATATCAGCAAAATCTGCGACACTGTTCAATATTGCAATGATATGACTTCCGATAGATATTCAGGTGTGCATATTAACCATACAGTTGCTATGTCTTCTAAAAATGACTCAATACTGTCAGGCCTGTAGTGGCGCTGTTACACTGCCACACTGCCACACAAAAAACATAAAAACAGAGGAGAAGAGTGGAAAGCTTGCACACTGTAATTGAAATGAAATGGACATTGAAATTAATTTAAGATTTATGGAATTGCAAAATCTTCAAAAACAATCAGTAATATTGAAACAAACTGTGTGATAGAGGCGACCGCAGAGCCGCTGTGAAGTGCAGTATCAAACTGTGTTAATGTCAGACATGTCCAGCAACTGACTCCACAACACGTTCTGACATTTACCAGCTTTAAACAGCCCAGAAGGACAGTGGTGTGGGAGGCAGTCTTGCGCAGTCTCACATTCATGCATGACATGCTGATGTGTCCAGACAGCGTGTGCATCAAGGTGAGGAGTGCTAGTGCTGGTCAGCTGCGCCGCATCCAGCTGACTGAACAAGAGGTGTTGGACGTGTCAGGGTGCAGGAGGCGGTTGAGGGAGGTGTGGGTCTGAAAGTCTTGGTGTTGTGGATGTGCAGTTAGCAAAATAATGCAATATGTTAAACAATGCATGCGGATGTCAGATGGATTCAAATGCTGTGTGGCTGTGACTTTGTCAGACAGGCAGCTGTTTTCAGAAGGCCACCGTTGTGCAGTGCTGGACTGTGGGGCCTGATCTCTGGATGAGCATGGATCTGAGCTGGGGAGCTGCTAGATAGGAATAAGTTTCCCTCAGACACTGACAAAAATATGTAGCTCTGAAAGGTCAGTCCACGCGAACCTGCATGACAGAAAAACAACAGTTTGTTTTTCTGACTTGTGGCTCTGCAGATAGAGAGAGAAGAGGAGGGAGAGAGGCTGATGTGTATTCATGGGGATGGGAGTTTTTGTTTTGTACACTCAAGTATGTAAATGTGTGTTCATGTTTTCAGTCGGGTATCATGGCGGAACACACGCACATGCTGCTTTAGACACACACTTTTGTCTAACCTTGTAGTTTGGGAAGGTGTCGACAGCTTCATCCTTCTTGAATTTGTCTCAGCATCCCAGAACACTGATGTGAGCAAATACACACAGCACATGAGGCAGTAATGATTGTTTGCTGTGTATGTGCAAATGTGTGTGATCAGTACAACTCAGCCAGGTAGACACTCTGCACATGGATGGTGAAGTCTGCACCATCAACCTGCAACTGCACATGTATGGATGCCACCAACCAGCTGTTGGTCCAGGTGTGGACACATTAACATTTTACCTGTGTCCGTCATTTAGTTTAGTTCCTATATTTTCCTGTGTATAATTTTCCATCAGGTAGTTTGTATGATTATAGCCGCCCAGAACTCTGTTTTAGCTCATTATTATGGCTGTGTGGCTCCAGTTCTGATGAACCCCGCCTCTCACACCCCATTTGCCCTCGTTCTTCCCTCTGTGTTGTTGATGCAGTTAATTTGGGTCAGTGCAATCAGCGGCGAGGGGGGCTGCCTCGCGGTTTATTACAAGCCCTGGTGTTGTGATCCGACTGGCCTCCGTGTTTCACTGTTCCACATGAGGATATCTGCTTCAGAGCGTATTGCGCTGTACTGCAGGAGGCATGCACGCTCTTTGACTGACTTCTCCCTGGTCTGAACTGTGATGTCCTGTGGGTGAGTTAAGCAGTATAATTAATCACTGCCCGACACACACACACACACACGAAGTTTAGGGGAGCTGGGTGCATAGTAGCAAACTCAAAATGTCAGTTCAGCAGGGAACATAAAGCTCATAAGAGCAATAAAAGCCATAAAAAGCAGCATAATTCTCTGTATAGAAAAACACTGTGCCCTGTAAAAACCTATTTCCTTTGTTATTTTTCATTTATCCACTCTGCCACTTCGCCCTGGGGTGTAAATAAAACTTTTAAGCCGTCTAAACGTAACGCTGCCACTGACAGCCACATGACCTTTATTAAGGTTTTAACTTAAACATTTACCCCTCTTTTCCCCACCCTTCTGTCTGTCATTCTCTGTGCTGCTGGAATACAATATAATGCAATCAGTCAGACATGAATCACCGTTAAATGGACCTACTTATGAGTCTGAATGAGAGTCATCAGTCAACAGAAATAGGAAAAAAAAAGACTCTTTAAAGTCGCAGGATGAGCGTGCAGCTGTTTTGCTTCTTGGCCAGGTGCTACCACCAGCTCCGTACTGTACTGTACAGCTGTGTTACATGCATGGAGTAACCCTGTTAAGGTCTCATCCAGGTTAATCTGTTTACAACACACCTTTGCTGCTCAGTAATTGAATCTCAGCCATGAATAAACCAATAATAGGAGGTATTTGTATTGGCATCGGCTGCTGAGGGTTACTGCTAATTCATGGGAAAAGAATAATGATCCCAGCAGTGATCTCCTTGATGCTCCTGACAAATAACTGGGAGTCACAGGCAATTATGCTTTCCACTCTAATGAATCACAGAGATGTCAGGCGGAAGAGGGTGGCTGCTAAAATACACTGACCCCAAGAAATCATTTGACGTTGGCGGGAAATAGCAGCCAACAATCAGATATCCAAACTGAGGGACAGAGGAGGAACTAACGTAGGATGAGAGGACTAAGACTAAATGATATAACCTGACTTGTAACACTTGATCCCCCTCTCCAGTTAGTCGTGTGACCACATTAAAGCCTAACCTCACTGTCGTTTCTGCCACTTTGAGTGAAGAGAACTCCACCGAACAGCGCTGATATTCTAACATATGGAAATACTGTGTGTGATTTATGCATGAAAGTGACAACGTACGAGGAAAGGGAAGTGGCAGGGTGACAGGAACATCATGCTTGTTAAGTGTCGCAGGCAACCACAGGGGAGTGGAGTACATGTGCTGTACAGAAATAGCATGAGCTTGGTGCATTGATGCAGGATGCTATCAATGGATATTGCTGAAACTTGCTGAACTTCAAAAAGGAAGATATCCTGCTTTTCTGGGTGACCAGATCTGTGTCACCAGACATGTCTAACCCCAGGGAATATTAGAGTTACCCTGTTCACGTTTGTCAACTAAATGACAAATAGGGTTGGGCATCGAAAATAGAAGCGGCTCAAACTTTCCATCTGAATCGTTAAGAAGTTTTAATGACCATTTCTCTAAACGGTTCTTAAACAATTTTCATTTGCGGTTCATCTTTGGACCTTGTGATACTAATTCATCAAAAAAAATGATGCAAACTTTCTTGACCCCACCTCTGAAAAGAATCGGAATCGAGAATCGTTAGGAACTCGATTCAGAATTGGAACTGGAATCAATAAGATTCAAACGGACCCTAATGATAAATGACACATTTCCCATTTGACTTATCAGTCCTCTAATCAACACCAGAAGTACCAATCCATTTTAGCTGTACAGTGGATCAATTGGCCTCCAGATCAGGAGCGAAGCAGGTCACCTCCACACAGAGATGGTGTTTGCTTAGACATTAAATCAGCTATGTAGAAGTGATCTCTCCACAGTGCCCCAGTCCCTCATGTCCTTCAGCAATGAAGTGATGTGATATATCTAGTAAGGCTGGGAATGCTTCAAACAGGAGAGAAAACTCACAGTGCTATCCACTGCTGCTGAGACCAAGACCCGGCCATCAGTTCCTCCATTCCCAGATGGTGCCGATGGTAGTGAGCTTGGACGGGGTCCGGGTCCAGACCTTCTAGGCGGGGGAATAGTTTGGTTTATTGTACACCGCTTCAATTCGGCCCATTTGGCGCTTTCAAACTCCACCGGCTGGGCGTGTTTAATAAAGCTTTCACCAAAACACGGCCACCAGGCCGGCCGCAGAGGGGGTCCCTTTGTGCTTTGTTTTTAGCTTTTGTTTATTTTTGGACACGGAAAGCTGGTCGGATGGACGATGGAGGAGTGGGTGTGAGAATGGGGGAGGGAGGGGTATGTGAATAGCTCGGCACAATAACTTAACAAATACACGGGGAGGATGTGAATGTGTGGGGAGGAACAATGAGTGTTTCCATGCAACCAAGCAACACTGATACAGAAAATACCAAAAGCATCAGTTTCTTCTCCTCGATTCCACTTTCACACCTGAAACACACACACACACAGATGCAACCCGCACACACACACCATTGCCCAGAACCAGGGTGCTCCTTAGACAGCAACAATAATAAGGATGTTGTTAATTTGCCCAAATGAGCAGGGGGCCTTTAGCGCAGGCTTGTAATTAATTAACAGCAACACAGTTACTTAATTAGCTCCACATGAAAGGAGAAGGTGGTGGAGGAGGAGGAGGTGTACAGTGTGTGTGTATGATTAAGGGGAGATGGAGATTGATTACGGGTGCAGGTCTAACTGACTTCATGTAGCATGTGTGGATTTAATAGATTCCTTGCGTCGGGCTGAAATATCCAAGTGGGGACAGAATTTAATAAGTGCGACAAATGCTGGATAATGAATATCTCCAGCTTTAAAATCCATCTTCTTCTCTCAATTCCCAAAAACATCATTCCATGGATATACTATATGCGTCGTTTCTCAAAGCCGCTTCCCTCTTTTTCCCGTTTCCACTTTGAATACGATATAGAAACTATATGTGGGTATCCGCATACATTTCGATGCCTGCGTGTTCATAAATGTCAGCCAGTTCCCACCCACTCCCCGGTTATCTCGCTTTCCCCAACTGCTCGCTGCGAGAGAGCCTTCGCTTTGTTGGCTGCAGGCTAAAGTAGAGCCTTATCAACCCAGATACCAAGTCAGAATCCCGGAGGGTCCTATAACCCTCTCGATGAAATCCAGCAACTCAGCATTACCGCCTTCTGTATACATATTCAGGCCTGCAACAGCACGGCTTCAAAGAGGCCCCCTTCACCTCTGCCTTAATTCCTCCACTGCTCTTTTATTACCTATTACTTACCCTAGTTAGCGTTCATACACATCACTGGAGACCATCATGTGCAGTTGTATGGGGGTTTACAGTAGCAAGCAGCCATAAGCTGAGACGGGCTGTTCTGTCGTCGTTCATGTATCGCTTACATTCACACGCCAACAGCTTTGAGCTCCAGCAGCAGCAGCTCAGGGGGTCACCAGGAGAGAAAGACTGATCCAGGACCAGAACTGTCACATGTGAAGAGATTTCAAGTGTTTGTCATGTAAGATGTTTCAGGTTTAGTTTAGAGTTTGGGGACAAAGACCAACCTCTTATGTATGCAAATGGGTTTAGTGACATGACAGGCTAAGTTGAGGATTGAATGAGGGTAAGAGACTTAAGATTATTGAACTATGATCTTGTTTGGTGTCATGAAAGTGAGCTTTATCCTTCCCTCTTTGGGTGCAGGGAAGAGGGGGAAGGAAAACAGAAAGGGAAGGGAGATGTGAGAACTGAGGAAAACAGGAGTGTCAGTAACAAGTAATCCAAATGAATAATGTTTTAATTGGCTCCCGTTACAAATGATATAAATGACACACAGCGTTGTCTGATTGGAATTTAGGATGAGGGAATGATCATTCTTTGAATTTAAGCAGCATGTCAAATTAAAAGGTCAAAAGAAATCATCACTGTCATACCAGACCAGATGATACTGTATTTATGTGAATGGAAAAAATGTTTATTTTATTGCTTTGTCTTTTTATTTACAAAGGCACGTTGTTATGTCTTCTTTTAGAAAGAGCAGTCGTGCATGAAGCGGCTGCTTTGTTTATCTTGTTTGTTGGATTTTATGGATAATGACCAGCCGCCTTTGAGCAACACAGGGATGTTGTGTGGAAGAGAACACCCTCATGAGGGTCAATAAAATATTCAATTAAAAAGCATCACACACTGCTGCAAAGATGTTTTCTCCCCACATCAGATGCGGCTTGTTACCTAATAACATCAGCATATGGACGGAGTATGCAGGATGTATAATGCAGTAGGTTATAAAGGCAGTCTGAAATGCAGTTGTGTTGTGTTGGTGTGGTTGTAAGCTCTGGCTCCCCTCTGGCCTTTCACTGGGCTCTAATCCTCTCTGCTGCTCTATCTGGATGGCTCAGACAAGACGAGGTCAGGGGACAGCAGGCTAATGCAATCATATGATTTAACTAGATAGAGAAAAGCAGTGTGTGTTTGTGTGTATGTGTGTGTGTGGGGGGGATAACTCTTAAACTGCGAGCCAGATAGAATAAGACACTACATGAATGCGCTCTTTTTAAGATAATGAAATTAAATCTGCTGTATCTCTTCTTATTAATACATTGCTGGATTTTCTAACTTTATTTTTGTATCTCAAATTGAAATGGCCAGATACCAAAAGAGAGGGTGGAGATCGCAACGAGTTCACCGAGGCCACACAGCTCAGTAGATTCATGTTACTGTAAATCGTAGCAACTCAGAAATGAACTTCTGAATACTCACCACAGAGCAGAAATATTTGACTGAGTGTCAAATGGGTTTTCTTCATACTTGATGCATTTGATGACCTGTGTGTACATCCTGGTTATAACAACTTAAGTGTTTATGTTCAGGCTAATTCAGCAATGATAACTATTTGCCAAATCCGGACCAGGAAAGATCAGTGGAAGAGGGGAATCAATCAGACTGCACACATTCATGCAGATACATTAGCTCAGTGAGAAGCAAGAAGAAAAGAAAAGGGAAATCGTAAAAAAGAGAATGTGAAAATGCCATTGTTGGAAAGACACAAGAAAATGGTGTCATGCAGGGAAAACAAAAGAGAATAAGAGATCCAAGAAGGAGAAAGAGTGATTCAGACGCCACAGAAAGGGAATATTTCTGCATTTTGTTCATAGAGCACTAGGGAAATAATGGAAATGTATTAGATGTATAAATCACACGCTTTTGGCCCATGAAGACTGCAGTTCTGGCAGACCGTCAAACATCACCATCGTGACTATCAAAGGCGAAGACAGACACAGTGACACTGTTCCTCCTTCAGCCTGGCACACGTGTTGCAGATGACAGCTCAGAGAGCATCGGCAGCAATGGATTGTCGCGGATTGCACTCACTTTGTAATGTTGTTTTCATGTTAGTGGTGAGTTGATTGTGTTTGTGGTGAACAACAGGAAGACGTTGAAGTGTTGACGCGTGTGTGATATTCATTTAGATGCATGTTTTGTGGTGTGGCTCTTCACTCTTATTGTGAGTGACAACAATGGAGGTCCTTGTGTTTGACATAAATGAATGAAATGTGTGATGTAGTTGGAGAAACATGGTACTTGTCGCAGACACACACAGGCACAGTGTGCAAAAGATTTCTGCAAATGACAGTAGAACTGTACTGTAATTGGGTGCTGGGACAAAAAGTATTCTGCAGGCCCCCCGACTTTCACTGTACCTTAAAGGTACATTGTGTAGGAATTACTCCCATCTAGCGTTGCAACTGAATCGTATTTTTCATGCTGCATTCACGTGAAATTGGGCAGACGGACGACGGACGACAGCCCCTGCACGTAACGGCATAAACAAGCCTCTATGTAAACAAGTGGTCCATCAGCACGAGGCAAAACAATACACGTGACAATATGTTGTCATGGCAATGTCGTATTATTTACCTGACCCATGTTTAAGGCCGTCTGCCTCACTGCACATATGAATGATATGAACGGCAAATTCAGAGCTGAAAGGAACACTTCCCTTTGTTGATGGGGGGGATTACTGATTAATGAAAAACATACTTTTGAACAAAATAATCGATTTTCATCAATAGATAACAGGAGAAGTTACACAATGTCCCTTTAATGATATCACTGAAGTCAATTATAATCTATTGAATAGTGTGTACACAACCAACGGGGCCACCAGGGCCCCTTTGCATTATTGAAGCTGGGGAAATAGATGGGGTTTATGAGATGGGTTCAACTTCAGTTCTTCAGAGTCTTTCATTGGATTATTCATGAGCTATTTAGGCAACAATATTGCCTGGGACTATAAAGCAATAGGGTTTCCTCCTGTGTAATTTCATATTTAATTCACTTAATTTATATTCAGATTCAAACTTGGAATATGAGAATTTAATGAAAAGCAAAGAAGCCAACACTAAGGTCAGGGAAATTCTTATTTGGTGGTGAATTTGTCATCCACGCCTGAATAGAAAGCAAAAAGATCCTCTAGTCTCCATTATTATACATCTCTCATTTGAGTCCTACCTGGACCAGGCAGGATTAATACTGGAGCAGTGCTGTAATTACATGCTGCTCATCACAGATACTTCCGAGTCACTCTTCCCTCTTCTCATCTCTTTACCCTCTTTTTTTCCTATCTGTTGTTCCTGCTGCTGCTCCTTTTGCTCTGTTCTAGAGAGTCGACACTTCAGTTTCAGCATCTTTACTGAATATGACAAGTGACATTCAGAGAGTTATTGTCAGAATCATTCCAACATCCCAGTAGCACGCCGATAGCCGCACAGTAAATCATCAGAGGGCACACAGGAGCTGTGATCACACGTGTTCACAAGCGGCAGCAATTCAGGACGCTTCGGCAAATGTACCGGCTGCTTATGATGGTTATCAGGCCATCATGAAGTAAGCTTTCACAGATAGAGGGGCTGCTAATGCTTGTACTTGTGTCTCAAACC
Source organism: Decapterus maruadsi (assembly GCA_030347415.2). Classification (NCBI taxonomy): domain Eukaryota; kingdom Metazoa; phylum Chordata; class Actinopteri; order Carangiformes; family Carangidae; genus Decapterus; species Decapterus maruadsi. The sequence goes on along the minus strand of CM064898.1, from coordinate 14,813,352 downwards.
TGCCTCCAGCCAGGAGCTGAATCAACCTATCCACTTCCGTTAACTGCAGCTCCATGCCAGAGTGTAAGTGCTTTGGGAAGTATGTGCATTTGTGGATCTTTGGAGACGCATAATCTCAGCTTGAAGAACTAAATTGTGAAGGTGCCTCAAGGTTCCTGAACTGGTTCCTTGGCCCTCGGGGGAGTTCCTGCAGAGAAACGGGGCTAAAAGGAGCCGAAAGGGAAGGAGAGAAGCATTTGCATGCGGTAAAAGAACTCTAAGAAAATGAAAGTGAAACCTCATTGTCAAGTGGAGATTTATAACACTTACCTATAAGTACTGCAGCTCCTTGGATCTGTACCTATAATGTTATGGAGTGCTGTCTTCTCAGCCAGATGATGAAGCGCGTTGTGGCAGCGTGCAGCAGTCTGCTTTGACAGCCGGCCTCACCAGACGTTGTCCCGTGAGCCTCTTTGATTGGTTAATGATTTACATGGAAATAACATCAGCAACAAAACCGTTTCTCCAGACTGTTAAGTCTGTGATCGCTGGTGGAGTCGGCAGCAGCAGCCACAGCAGAGAGAAGGCTTTGTCTGAGTGTGTGTGTGTGTGTGTGTATATGTGTATGCTTGGAGTAGAGAGCAGGATGCCTGTTTAAAATGGCCCAAGCTGAGCAGATGTCTCTTAAGCAGAGCAAATTTATACAAGGTGTTGGTTTATCTATCAACATTTTCTTCCAGGATTGTCTTTGCGCATTTTCATTCCGCTCCGTCTCTGTCTGTCCCGTCTCCCAACCTCACCTCAATTTCCCCTTCCGCTGCTCCCACCTTCATTTAATCTGTTTATGAATTGTTTTCGCTGCGCTCTGCACCGGTGAGGCAGCTGCAGTGATTACAGGTGTCCTTTCTGCGGGAGCACAGGCAATTACCGAACGGCAGGAAGTGGCTGTGTTCACCAATGACTCTCAAGAATTAAGAGTCAGTATTTCAATTACGCAACCATATCCTCACTAGGCTGTGACGGAGTTTCTAGTTTCGAGAAGCAAACTTCAAAAGTTTGCTAGGACAGAAACCTTAGATATGAAGCTCAAAACCAAGGCAGTAAGTGCAGTATCTGGTATAAAACAGTCAGAATTGGTCAGAAAGACAAACTATAAAATACAATGAATTCAGTCAACCTTTATCTAATCAATTGTAGACTTGGTAGTTATTCATAATTTGATGCTTAAACCTGACAATGAAAAACATTTTTACAGATACTGCACTTTGCCTTTGGAGGGCCGGATAGATAAGGTATACTGTAAATGGAATGCCGGGGAATATAGTGTCATCAAGGATCGATAGTCAATAGATAGAATGAATAAATAGATGGCTCACTAATATTGATGACCAATACATGGTAAAAGGAATCAAATCTTAGTTTATCTGTGCATCTGTTGAAATCCCAAGTCATTTTTCCCATCAGCGCTACCTTGAAGAGAGGAACACGGCGCATGATGAGAATGTGAGTCCTCACTCCTCCCTGCTGGGTGTGTGTACCTCACCAACTAGCCTGTCTCATATCACAGCAAGTGTTTTCATGTAATCAAGCTGTAATTATACCATAAATAACCATAGATAGGGCATCCATATCCACAATGAGCCTCGTCAACGTCTCGCTGCAGAGAGTACTTATTAGCTGATTGGTGGGCTGTCAGCTTTGCTTCCTGTCAAAGTCACTTGGAGGAGGTTCTGATTGGCTGGCAGGGTGACAGAGGGCAACAGAGGGGTTGACGGGTGCTGTGGGAGGAAAAAGGGAGGGCAGGCATTTACACTGAAGGCTGTGGGCAGGGTTTCCAAAAATAGCCTGTAGCTGTGACAGGACAATGACGGGGCTGGGTGTGTGCGCGCATCCGTGTGTGTGCATGTGTGTGTGTTCGCATCTAGTGAAATCTTAATAACAGCAGCACGGCAAACTCTGCCCTATCTTTAGACATCTCCATAGTCACAAGGGCTCAGAAATAATAACATGGGCAACAGAGACTCTGTGTGTGTGTGTGCGTGTGTGTGTGATACCAAGGAAACAAAGGGAGAGAGAAAAAGAAGAGCCACGAGACATGGGTGTATCCTCAGGGAGTGAGGAAGAAAGATGCTTGTCTTCCTCCTTTGTTCAAACACCTATTTCAAATTACACACACGTAGATGCACAATCAGCAGCACACACACACGCACATAAGGTCTCCCTGTGCGAGGTCTTCCTACAAGATCCCGAATCTCGACAGGCAGGAGTCGGTCAATGTTAAAAAACTCCTGTGTTTGGGTGTGAGCTGCTGCTGAGACAATCGACAAATCAGTGATTGATTTCCTCACCTGCCCCGGGGAGAGACAGGCTGAAGGAGGCAGGTAAATGATGGAGGGATGAGGAGAGAGAAAACAGACACCGGGGAGCAGGAGAGCGGTGGTGGTGGCAGAAACCAGAGCGAGAATAATGAAAGGGCAGTTGGCCAAAGGGGGATATTAGTAGAAAATGTACAGTTCCGTGAAAAATTGAAGGTCTTAAACTCAGCTATTTAAGTTTGGATTTAACCTCCCTGAGGAAGAGCATCTCTTGGTACGTTTGACTCTGCCTCCTTCTGGTAAATGAGCAATGGGAAGGCTGTAGATAATAGATGAACACTCGTTCCAGTGTGATGTCAGTATTTGATAGCAGCAGGCTGTGGAGCAGGTCTAGTGACAGTGTTCACTGTTCAGCCATCGTTGGTTTTACATTGAAAAACTAAGTTTGACTATCTGGAATTAACATTGTGGATATCAACAACGTCTTTCTGACTTGTCGTAATTACATTTTGAATACTTGGATTTTTCATTCAAGATATCTGTAATTCAGTTTTGCCTAGTCAAAAAAAAACATTTCAGATCCACAACTATAGTCTTCCTATCCACAACTGTCATTTCGCCTAGTCAAAACTTAATTTAAGATACCTGAAAAGGGACATGAACTGTAGATATCTTTAATTGAGATGAATTAAAGATATCTTGAACTGGAATTATTACTAGTCAGAATCACATTTTTTTGCAAAATAACTGGTTTCCTGAAGGCATCACCTAAAGAGGACATTCTGTAAACTGGCGGAATCTCCCTTTAAAGGTACATTGTGTAGGAATTACTCCCTTCTAGCGTTGCAGTTGTATATCACAAGCGACTCAATCGTATTTTTCATGCTGCATTCACGTGAAATTGGGCAGACGGATGACGGATGAAGTGAACAAGTGGTCCGTCAGCACGAGGCAAAACAATACACGTGACAATATGTTGTCATGGCGATGTTGTATTGTTTACCCGACCCACGTTTTACCGGCTTTCTCTCGACTTCTGTTACTAAAATGACATCTGGTTTGTTACCGACGGCCGTCTGCCCGACTGCACCTGAATGCAGCATCAGTGTAACGCTCCATACTTTTGAGCGAAATAATCGATTTTCGTGAATGGATCACAGGAGAAGTTACACAATGTCCCTTTAAATTCATGGCCTCATATGGGAAAACGAAAGAGCTAATGACTCAAATGTGTGAAATCATCTGTTTCAAACCACACACCACCAAATCTGGATCTTTTCCCAGAATGCCCTCTAATGATTAAAATCCAATGATTGGCCTGAGGCTGGCGTGAAAGCACCTTGTTTGCTCTCAACTTTAATTGACTAATTGTTTAGATATTTTGTTTTGCTTTGCTCACTGGGCTGTATTGTTGTGCAATCTATTCCCAGCCTTAAGCACTGACACTCTCCGTGAGTTGTGCTCTACTGTGGAAAAAAAAGCTCCTATTGATCACAAATCATGGCCAAAGGCATTCCAATTAATCACCAGGCCTGTCCCCTTTTGTGCAACTTGGGCGTTTTTTTGCACCACAGTTGCTTTTGTTTATTATGTTGGGAAAAAAAGCATCGGATAAACAAAATGCACTGATGCATCGAGGGGGGCCACGCCCTTTTTTACAGTTGGTTACCTCAGTCTTTTGTTTGTGGAAGGCTGAAATGGAGGACGGTGGCATGGTGGTTCTCTCTGGGTTCTCCACGTTCCTCACACGCTCCTAAAACATGGCTGACTGTCCATAGGCATGAAACTTACTTGTGTGTATTGTTTGTCTACGTCAGCTCTGCTGTAGACTGACGACCTGTCCACGTCCACTGTACTCTGCTCTCGCCCTGTGTCAACTGGGAGGGATTGGCTCCAGCCTGCCAAAGACCCAGCGTGGATAAGCGGTGCAGACAATGGATGAAATGGAGGATGGGTCCTGTGGGAGAGCCAAACAAAAGAATTCTCTCTAACCTGCTCTGAATCATTTATGGCAGGATAGTTGACGGGACCGTAGTGTGGTTTAGATCAAGACAGGTCGACATTACTCCAAACTGGGGGGGGTCATTAATATCTAATATCTGTCTGTTGTTTCAAACAAAGACCAGAGTGTACATTCATTTTTACAAGGGGCAATTATATATTATATTATATTATTAGATGTATTAATTGTGTCAAAACAAAGTAGAGTATCACTGGACTAATGAAGAGCTTAGCTGTTGCAAGTTCTAAACTCATGTTCCTTGGTGGGCTTTTACACGTATCATGTAGTTAAAGCTGTCATGCAAAAATGCTACAATTGATAATATCCAATAAATAGCTTAAAATATAGAAATATACAGTGTGTAAAAAGGCAGTAACATAACAAGCAGACAAATAGTGAAACAATAGAATGTATCACCTAGAGATGGCTGCAGCTCTGCTTTGATTTTTAGCAGCACTTCACCTTTAGAGTAAAGGAGTTCATATCTGGAGTTAATTTAATTTGGTAATTTGGAGACACTTTATTTGGATAGCTCTTCTACAGAGAGTGTTTGTAACATTTAATTAATCTTTGCTGAACATTATGTACGTTCAACAAATAATGTGAATCAACTCTTTGTGCGTCTGCATACCAGTAGGCAGGAGAGTCTGGTTGGCGTCCCCATAGATGAAGAAAAAGAAAAGAATCTAATTCTAATTGTAAGAATAACTTGTTATAACTTGTCACATTAGACTTCAGCTGTCACCTCACCAGTGCAAGGTGATAATACGTCTCCACAGTGGAACCGACACGCAACACAGTACTGTTGTAAAACTAAATGTAACAAAGCCTGAGATGAAAGCTTTGGCTGTAACGAAGAACCTGCAACAAATGTAAGCAGTGTACAGTTTGAACAGAATAATTTCTGCCTCAGAGCGGCTCTGCCTCCCAGACATGTTTGTTTAACTAACGCTCTCATCTGCTCGCACTACATTCTAGCTTTTTATCACATTTTACTTTTATTCCATTTGTTCCACCTGTGTGAGCCCCAGCCGTGCTGACCGTGTGCTGGATGTGAGGAGCTCACCGTGTATTTCACTGCTACAGAATTGAAGGCTACAGACTATTGTCTGACCACAAAGGGCTGTATGGGTGTGGATACCTTTCTGTGTATGTGTGTGTGTGTTTCCATGGTTGGTGTGATATGTTTGTTAGCTGGGATAACCTTCAACCACTACCCAGCCAATCGGAACAGGCCCGACGTGCCGACTGCATCATTTCTGGCATGTTTTTTTCTTTCACTTGTTTTTCTTTTCCCCTTCACTTGTTTTTCCTCCCCAAGTGTGTGTGTGTGTGTGTGTGTGTGTGTGTGTGCAAGACGCGATGGCAGCTTTTGTGGGGCAGGTTTCGATGTTAACACAAGCCTACGCACGCACACACAGAGAGACAAAGACACAGAAGGCAACAGCAACACTCTGCCTTTTATTCACGCACACTCGCACCGCACACACACACTGGCGTACGGCTGCGCTCAAGGTCATGAGACAGCCCTGTGGTGGAGGTAAATAAGTGATTATTGTAGCGGGAACAGGAGATGAGTGTGTGGGTTTCTTTATTGTTATGCTAATGTGAGGACTGGGAGGAAGTGTGGTGAGTTATTCTGAGGTTGTGTCTGGCTCTTACAACCGCAGCCTGGTTAAAGATGACCTTTTTAGACATGCATGGATGCATATGAGACTTTCACCCACACACAAACAGACAGCTCATAACACACACACACACACACACACACAACACACACACCTCATTGTGCATGCAGCTACAGGTGCATACAGTGTGTTCTATACAGACGCACCTGTCATATTTCAGACATTTGGACCAATGGAGAGAGCTGCAGGGAGGACGTGCTGTTTGACTGCTGCATAGATTCCTTTGACACAATAGCCAATGGGATTCTTACATCTGAAACTTGTAACACTTTACAATAAGGTACACAATTAGAATATACTGAGGAACTAATGACAAACTAAGTTACTGAGGAGTTAATGACAAACTAACTATTAGTGCAAGTCTGCTCTCTTTTCTGCTGTTAGGTTATGCTCCTCTCGCCTCTGTGCATTTGTTTACAATGAAGCCTGTGAGCGCATGTGTTTGTGTAGCCTTGACCGCCATAAACGATTAGATTACGGGTTACGGAGCACGTTTGTGTCGCAGTGTGCAGAGACGGGAGCTGGGAAACCGGGGCGGCGGCCAGGTACTACATTGATGTCGCACGGTTGGTTTTCAGCTGTGAGACGCCAGGTGGAAGGTAGTCATGTAGTAACGATTACTCCGGAGCTTTTTAATTAAGGTAAAAAAAAAGCATAGCCACGGGAGAAATCCTGCTTAGTTCCTCTTTAATGGACAGTTTTTAAGTAACTTCTAATCTACGGTAATGAGGAACCATTACTTAATCATTAGTTACCTACCTCCGTTGCTGCCCCCACCCTCTGGAATTCACTCCCCCAACCCATCAGAGACTGTACACACACCCACACCTTCAAATCACTCCTAAAAGCCCACCTTTTAAACTGGCTTTTAATCTGTAAATTCATTTCTATTTCTCTGTTTTTCTATCCTATCTCATCTTCATTTTCTATCCTATCTCCTCTTGACCTACCACATAGTTTTTGTATTTTAATTGTGTTGTTATTTTAATGTAAGCGTCTTTAAGCACCTGTAAAAGCGCATTATAAATGTATGTATTATTATTATTAAAGTAAAGTCAAAATCATTAAAATGAATAACTACTCTAATTTTGTGTACCTTAGTTACTCAGTAACTACTCTATATGTGTGTACCTTATTGTAAAGTGTTACTGAAACCAGTTAAACCACAGTCACATGACTTCAGCATCCCCGGCACTAACCCTGTAGACTCTGAGCTCTTTCTTCTGATACAGTTAAGGTGCACTCACTGAGTTGTGTCAGGACACGACAGTGGAGGCAGAACATCCAGCTTAACGAGAATCTCAGTATGCCTTGTGTAGAGGCTAGTACACAATGATAAGGACCATTACAGTGTCACACATTAAAGGTGACAGATGTTATTTTGTGTGATGACTGAGTCTAATGCAACAAAATACCATAAGGATCCTCGGTCTCTCTGCTGAATCAGTCATTGCAGTGTTACTTCCTGTAGGACGTTGCCCACATGCAATTTAGATCTGTTTTGTGTAACAGTGACTTTGGAGCATCAGTATGTGTCGTAATAAGTTAATCAAAAATCTATTGATTGACTGATTAAATCACTGTAAACATAAACAAAGATCTTGAACATTTCCAATTTCTCAAATGTGACATGATGCTCTGTCTGATGAATGAAATAAAAAGAATAAATAGAATCATTACAGATCACATTGATTTTCTGAGGTCATGTTATATTTTAGATGAGAAAGTAATTGGCAGAATAATCAATGAGAATAACCATTAGTTGCAGCCCAGCAATGAAGCGTAGAAAATAGTTTCAGGAAATGATTTACAAGACAACAGGCTTTTTGTAAAATGCTCACTTCAGCTTTGATTGCATCTTTTCTTCTTTGGGCAAACATCAAACAGTGTTTTCACTGTTTCTGCAGTGTTTGGAGGAATAGGTGCATCTGCATCTTTCATTGATTTCTGCATGTTAGCAAAATAAATGCCATTTAGTAAGCAAAGTGCTTCCAGTATCGGCTCTGTCTGGACTAGGGTTGCACATTTCCGGGAATTTTCAAAGTTGGAAACTTTCTGTGGGAATTAATGGGAATATTATGGGAATAAACAGGAATAAATCCAGGGAGCTCGGGGAGAAAGTTTTCCAGGTAGCGCCTGTTAAAACTGTCTCCACTGTGTAGTGTGAGAACGAAGGAGGCACTGATGCTGCATTCAGGTGCAGTCAGACAGGTGCAGACTGTCAGCAAAACATTGGATGTCATTTTACTCGATGAGAGACGGTAAAATGTAAACAATACGTCACCATGACAACATATTGTCACGTCTATATTGTTTTGCCTCGTGCTGGATGACCACTTGTTTACATAGACGCTTGTTTATCCTGTTACATGCAGTGTCTGTTGTCTGTCTGACGTCTGCCCGATTTCATGTGAATGCAACATCAATAACAACATAATTCATACGCATTATACCTTTAACTTCCCATGAAAAGTTTCTGGTCATGGGTCATGTTTTCCATTTGAAATGTATGAGGTGTAAATCAAGCGCGTCAAATCACATCATAGACTGAAAACACAACCAGCTGAATGATGATCTGTGCTGATCCTGCATGGAGCCAGTAGAGGAACTGGGCTCAGCGATGCTCCGGCTCCTCCTCAGCCTCAGCGCTCACATCAACACATCACACTCTCACAGCCTCAGACAGGAGCCGAGCTCAGTTTCCAGCTGCATTCCACAACTGCATCCAACAACCCTGCAATTGTATTACTGAATAAGATCTGTGGATTGAATTAGTCCAATTTGGCCTTAATGGGCCCACTTAGACTCACATTCAATACCACGGCCACCTGTAATCTGAGAGCCGGCCATTTGTTGTAAATGACTCTTCAGACCAGCTCCTTGTGTTTAGCCATATAGCCACGCACACGCACGTCAACACAAACATCTGACGGTGGGAAGAAACAATCATTTGCATTTTGTCTGTGTGTGTGTGTTGGTACAGTATGGGGGCTGGGAAGGGCTGTTTGTGTGTGTGCACTGCAGATGTTAATTTGGTGTTTCTGTGTGCGTGTTTGTTTATGTATGTAATTATGTGTGTGCCTTCGGTGTGCTTGATTAATTCTGGCATTCAGCCTCATGTGTACTGTACGTGTCTGATCTGTGTGTGTGTGTGTGTGCTCAGATGCACATTGACTGCATTGATATAAGAGTGTAATGTGTGCATGCCTATAGTCTGGAAGTGTCATATTAGTGGATTCAAGGGATGGTCCCATTTGTGCACTGTTCTCCCTCAGTATAGCCCTCCCGCTCCCCCTCCCCTCCCTCCCCCACTCCACTTTAAACCTTCCTTGTTAGCTTTCCTCTTCTCGTCTCTCCCTGCCTCCTGACTGCCCAGAGATTCCCACAGGCACTGTTCCATCTTCCTTTTTTTCCCCCTCCCTTTTGAGATTTGTTTATGTCTAATCCACCCTTTTTTTTCATGATATCATCACATTTGCCTTCTTCCTCCTCCTCATCGCCTGTTACATGTTGCTACTCCTTCACCTCCCCTCTCTTCTCTCGGTCTACATCCCTCCCACTCGCTCGTCCTCACAAATAAAAAAAGCACAAAGCAGAGGATGGCTGCAGACCAGAAAAGACGCGGAGAGAAAGAATAATCAGCTGAGGTTTGGACTATAGCTGCAGCCGCAGCGACGCCAGAACCCAGTCGCTGCTGTTGGACAGCCCATAATAAGCCTGTGTAACCATCTCTCACTCGCTACCTCTGGCCAATGATTAGTAATTGCAAGCAGACCTCAGTAAATCTGAATCAAACAGTTGCTCCTAGATGCAGGAGCCTTGGAATCCGTTTTGCATTCTCCCACATAGGACTGTGGTGAGAGAGCAGTGAGTGAAGGAGAGGACATTGCCCCGGCCTGCAGACAGAAACTTCTACAGGAACATCATGTTGAAGTCAAACTGAAGCTCTTAGCCCTGAGCCAGATCACATCTGGAAATCTGAGTGTCTACATGCACTGAGTATCCTGAGATCAGGACCACTGAGGACTTAGTCCTGTAAGTGATTGTGGCGGCTGAGTAAAGCTGGATGTAGAATATCTACAGTATAGTACCTTATTTATATCTTAAAGCCATAGAATTAAGGAATTTACTGTCACAGACTTTATATAAGCTGAAATATAGATGCAGGCCAGCTGCCTCTGAGCAGACTGGATGAAGTTGGTTCTAAAACAACACGTCTTATTTGAGCCTCTGTGTTGAAACAGTTGAAACACTGGGAGTGTGGGGGTTTGATCAGTAGCAGTGCTGCACAGCAGTGTTTTACCGCATGTTGGTGGCACGGCTCACATTCTGCCCTTGGTTTCACGCTATTCTGCTAATTGATGCTTGGTGGTGCTAGGCACCAAGAAACACACAACAATGTGTGAACAGGCACAGATTGGAAAAAGAAGACAAACAATGCACAGTTCAAAACGCTGGAAAGAAGTGATGTTTTCTGTGGAAAGAAATGAAACGACACATTTGTTAGTCTGAAGCTCAAGGACATTTTTGCAAAAAAACTGAATATAAACTTAATTTCTGTTTGTTTAATGGAAAACTCCACAGGGCACTTTTAATTAGTCCCATAAATTAGTATATAATTTAATATGTGAAGTGTCCCATATTTGACTCTTCTTCTGTGTTTTATTAAAGGTGTTGATCCATAAGAGGAAATATTTGTTGTAAGAATCCAAAAACCCTGTCTGTGTAGTTTTATATCTTCTCTCTCAGCCTGAGCTCTGGTAACTACAGGCAGTGAGCCAATCAGAAAAGAGGAGATTCTCTTCCTGGCACAATTAAATAAATCTTGTATTTTTCCTTTTGTCCACAAATCCAAATAAAAGACTGAGAATGGATCTTTAATAAGCATTGTACACGTTACCAAAACCTGTTTATTCCTCTGCAGCACCACTCCAGTACTTGAAGCTACAGATAAAGGAGCTAGTGCTGCACTGAACAGGGCCAGGGTGGCATTATGTTCTGTCAACAAGCCAGATATAAGGTCTGTCTGTCAATAGTGGCCTCAGGCAGAGTGAGAGTGAATTAAGGAAAACATGTATTGCCATTTATTTTGACCTTAGCTGGTGTTATTGCATATAGCTGATACTGAGCCCTTTAAAAATGATAAAACTACATATAATGTTTTTGGTTGAGTTTTGTTATTGAACTATTGAAAATAGAATGATAAGCCTCAACCCAAGAGAATACTGAAGAACCCAATCCTGCAGTTCCCCTCCTGACCACTAGAGAGAGTCTCCAACAGTTAGTCAGTCTCCATAGACTCCCATGTTAAACTAGAAATGCTTACACCTAGGTCCAAAAACATTCTACTTTCCTACTACTCTCTACTTTTCGACCAATTTTAAAGCAGAAGTAAGTGATATATTTGTGTTAATATGTCTTCAGTTTATCTTTGACAATTTTAGAGTGTTTGGACCAAAACACGGGTCTGTCAGTCACTCTGCTCTGCTCTGAAAATCATCCAATTGCGGCATGCAGGGCTGTGTTTCGCCGTGAATGTGGCGACGTAGGGACGAGGACTGTTATGCGTTCAAGGAAACTCGTATTTTTCCACCGTGAAGTGGTACCAGTTCGATCGTACGAGTTCAAATCGAAAGCGAGTGGCTGTTAGAGTGACTTTCACCGGTAAAACAGGTCGGAGAAACTCGAGTGGGTTGCCTCTACAAAGTCGTAGTTGTGACTTTATTGAATTTAATTTGATGCCTGATGTCTGATGATCAATTAAAAGTGTGTAACTTCTTTGGCTTTTTATTAGCAAAAACCATTGCTTTCATATTTAACTGAAGTCGCATCACATCCACATACAAATGAAAGCTTTCTCGTACCTTAGAATGAGTTGTCATTACAAATACATAAGTGGGCGACGCACCGAACCGAGGCGGCTCGGCTCGGGGAGAAAGTTTTCCAGGTAGCGCCTGTTAAAACTGTCACCACTGTGTAGTGTGAGGAAGGACGGAGGCACTGATGTTGCATTCAGGTGCAGTCAGACAGACGGCTGTCGACAAACCAACCGGATGTCATTTTACTCGATGAGAGAAAGACGGTAAAACGTGGGTCAGGTAAACAACACGACATCACCATGACAACATATTGTCACGCCTGTAATGTTTTGCCTCATGCTGACGGACCACTTATCCTGTTACATGCAGCGTCTGTTGTCTGTCTGACGTCTGCCCGATTTCACCTGAATGCAACATCAAGAATACGTTCCAAATAGCAACCGCACCGCTAGATGGGGGTTATTCCTACATGTTATACCTTTAAAGTCTTAAAGGAATGCATAATCGGGGAAGTGGTTGCTCTGAGTGACAGATGGTTGAACCCATGCTTGCCACAAACAACCATGCACCAAATTTCCGGTTCCTCATTTTTGGCTGAAAAAGGAGTTGGGCTGAGTCAGCAGAGCGAGCCTCAAAACCCATGAGTGATGTCACATTTCCATCTCTGTCCTCAGCCTCAGCAGAGAAGATCTGTCAGTTCCAGGGGAGTGGAAGCAGTAGGAGAAAGGTTAAGAGTTACACCTTCCTTTAGCTTCCTATTGACTGTGGCTGCAGCTTACAGTGCAGTGATGTATAGAGTGATTGATTTGTAGTCCACTATAGATTTTACATAGTGTTTCATGTGGCCTTAAAAAGGTTCCATAAAGTAAAACAAACATCAACTGCATCCCATAATGCAGCAAATGGAAATTAACTGTAGTCTGGGATTGAACCAGGGCCTTCACAAATAAATCCAAAACACAACACATGAAATTGTATTCTGCTGCCATGGTAGCGCAGGTAATATTAGTGTGTACCAGTCACAGTCAGCAATCAGTTACAAGTGTTATCTCATCTGTCTACACACACAAACACACACACACATCATCACTTGCGTAATATAACAAGAATGTGTGAGAAGTGACTGCACTGCCAAGTTGGCAGAAGCTGCAGCTCAGGCACAACATGGTGAATCTCATGATGCATCAGTGTACGTGTATTTCACACATGCTTCAGGATTCGTATTGATGGTGTGTAGGTTGATGATGTGTATCTGTGCAGTTTTGAAGGGTGATTATTTTTTCATGGTTTGCAACATTCCCTCCTGTCTTGACTTTTCCCTGTACGTGTCAGAATCTGGGCCTTTTCCCTCCGTTGTCCTTGACGCTTGAATCAGAGTATTTATTGCTTCTTCTCCTGAATAACTCTTCTTGTAAAGCTCAGTTTGAAAGTAATCGACTGTGGCATTTTTCATTTGAATAAAGTCCATTATGTTGCTCTCGGTAGTAGACTGAAGCCTCTTATCCAGATGTCTTCTCTGTGAAGAAGCTTCAGGTGTGCAGTACAGGAAGCGGAGCACTTTGCATTTGAAGGCGAATAGAAGAAGTTGTGAGCACATATGTCAGGATCAGGCGATGTGGGCTGCCTTTTATTTCATTTGAATAAATGATTTGCAAAATACTGTGTGGGCCAAATGTATGCAAGCCCACATTGCTGCTGCTGCTGCTGCTGCTGCTGCATATAGACCTGGATGTTCAATCCTACAGCTTATCTCCTAATCACTGAGAGGGAGGAGAAGATGTTTGCTTTGTAGGGAGACTTGTTAAATTCTGTCTCATTACATCATTCATCTCTATAAATCAGGGCTCGAGGATCTATCACAGTAGCTGTTCAGATAAACTGAAATAGCAGCAGCTGTGTGTGTGTGTATGTGTGTGCAGCGGCTAAAGAGCTAAAGCAGCCGAGGGCATCACCTGCACCTGGACCAGGACCAGGGCCATGTTGTGGGGGATGACCAGCAGGCTGGGGTCTGGCTGCTTCTGGGCCAGTGTCAGGGGGGAAAGCTCTTTGTTATTCTGCAGAGATAGTCAAGGCCACATTTCTCTAGTGAGGGCAGAGCACACGCTGTTGCCTTCAGTGTCCATCTTTCACACAATCCGCCAGTGAGAAGTCAAAGTAACAGATTGAGAAGCTTCTAGTTCAATGTGCATTTGGACACTTTTTCTCATGTTAAAGGGATAGTTCAACATTTTGGCAAATTGGCCCATTGCCATAATCGCTATAGTCACAGCAGTAGTTTTGTTACCTTTAATTGTCAGTGCAAGCTATTTTTAGAACGGCAGAGCAGAGTCATGAGCTGCTCAGAGCTATACTACGGAGGCTAATGGGATTTCTTGGTTTCCCTCAACAAACTCATGCACATTCTCCACGCTATGAGATAATAATTGAACGTTACGAGACAGAGTTGTCTTCAAGGCAAATACAGAGACTGCTTGCTGAACAACTGTCCCTGAAGGCAACCTGCATCAGCGGTTTTGCATGAATTTACCTCTAAAACAACTCGGTCTCGTAACGTTCCGTTATTATCTCATAGCGTGGTGAATGTGCAGGTCACAACTTGTCCACCAGAGCGTTTTGGAGTTGTTGGATTGTGTATTTAATGAGTTTGATGAGGGAAACCAAGAAATCCCATCAGCCTCTGCAGTGTAGCTCTGAGCAGCTCACGGCTCTGCCCCGCCATTCTAAAAATACCTTGCACCGACAATTAAAGGTAATACTGCTATGACTATAGGGATTATGGCAATGGGCTAATTTGCCAAAAATGTTGAACTATCGCTTTAAGTCATGTTGGTATCTCCTCTATGTTGGAGTTTCCCTCTCCCCTTATTTGCTTCTGCTGCTTCTATCAATTCCACCCCCAGTCTGCTGTGCTGTATTGGCAGAGGAATACAAATAAAAAAACAACATTATTAAAACATCAAGATGAAATATGAAAGGCATTTCAACATGGAGTTGCTTCTGGGTGCACATTTTGAGCCTGTGTGTTGAGGTGTGGGGCATTGTTGCATATTCCAAGTCACTGAATTAGCATCAATTTGGAATTCATAAGCTTTTTGTGTGACAAAGGTAGAAAATGAAATTCACTGTTCCTGTTTTCTGTATCTTCTTTCCTTGTACCCTTGTATTCCCTCCTTTAATTGTCTTCCCCATCACCTTCCTCTTTGTCTGTATCTCTGACATCGCACATGGCCTGATAGATACAGGAGTCTTTGTTATACTAGATCCTGTCCTGTTCTTCATGCACCGAGCAATTATATTCTACTGACACGCAACAGGGACACAGTGCAGACATGATGTTTGCATTCAGGATGTAATCTCCTCCACTGTCCTTGATCTGATCTCATGCATATAAAAATGTGAACCACATGCACAGAGAGGTTGTCACAAAAGTTTCCTGCCTTCTGTTTGGGATGTGACAGTTGCTCTGTGAAGCTTTGTGCTCATAGAGGGCATGTACGCTCACAACTCTTCT
Source organism: Decapterus maruadsi (assembly GCA_030347415.2). Lineage (NCBI taxonomy): Eukaryota > Metazoa > Chordata > Actinopteri > Carangiformes > Carangidae > Decapterus > Decapterus maruadsi. The sequence continues at coordinate 14,798,038 of CM064898.1, read as the reverse complement.
CCAACTAATATAAAAAAACAACAGGACATGGAAATGTTGTGAATACAGGAGGAACAGTCCACTGTAACAGGTGAGACAGGGAATCACCCCTTCACTAATGTAATAGCAGCTCAGAGCTCTTGGATTTGCATTTGTTTTAATACAAATCAATTTTTTATGCTGCAAACTCATATTTTATGCTCTATAGTCTAGTCTTTATTTTATTGTTTAATTTTTTTCTTGTACTTTCTCTATCCCGTTTTTCTTGTTTAATTGTATGTTTGATGTTCATGATTTTTTTTATTCTCGATTATTAGACTTTTTTAAAAATTCTGTTTTTATGTTTTCTTTTCTTTCTTTTTTCCCCTTTTCAGTTACTGCTAAATGTTTTGTCTTCATGTAAAGCACATTGAGTTGCCCCTTGGTATGAAATGCACTATATAAATATAGATGCCATTGCCTTGCTTTGTGTTGCCTCTGTGAAAGGAGGCAGACTCTGTGTTCTTCATCAAAGCCCACTTTGATGAAGAACACAGAGTGTGTGTGCTGGAGTAATTCCTCCACGTCTCACAATATGACAGATGCAGCTTCTGCATACATCTCCTCTTGTGCAACGTGCTGTGTTGTGATGGCCCCATATATTAAGACCTGGAGATAAAAACATTGCTCAGTGAAATATCAGCAGATGCAGCAAAGGCAGTTGTTGTTGTTGACTGTGGGAGTTCTGGGTGTTAAATAGAGCGATGACCACACTGTGCACCGAAACTGTTTTTCTTTGTTTTTACTTCACAACAGGCTCTACTCATGCTAGACTTATACGGTTGGGTTGTGTTGGCACTGGATTTAAATTGCAAAGTGAGGGATTGCTCAATGTGACAGAATTCCCAGACATAATGGAAAATCACACACATTAGGTTCTGAATATAAAACCTTAACTGTGGTCGCTATAAAGATATTACCTAATAAAGACAGATCTCTACAAAAATCCACACAGATTCTTTTAGCCAAAGATTTACAAGTGAGCTGATGATGATTCTGTTCTCCTTTATGGGTTTGGAGGGAAAGGTTTTCTAGAAGCACAAATGGGATGGTAAAAAGACAACATTTTTCCGTGTTTTATATCTCAGCTGTCACCAAAAGATAAAGGCCCAGGCCCACAGGAGTTATATTGTAAGGTAGTGGCTCTAATGAATAAACAGAAATAAATAAACCAATAAATAGATGTTCTTCTAGTATCAAGGCCAGTCACTGTGACGAATCAATGGCAGGAACTTTTATATTGGTGTCACAGTGGCACATTGAGTTCTTGTTTTGCTATCTCAGTCTGATTCTGGACTAAAAGAATAAACTCAGAGCATACAGATGGATCTCTGGTTAGTAACAGGGAGTGAAAGGACATGCATGACTCAAGCAGAGAAGCTTTCAGTCCAGTCCTGAATTCATTCCAATACAAAGTGCTGTGAGGACTCGTTACTTGGCTTCCATGTTGTTAGAGAGTGAAGAGGACGCTGCCACTGAGGGCTTACTGTCTTGGTGTCTGAAGGCAGACGGGAAACTTCAGAACTCGTTGAGTTTATTCAGTGTTTTGTCTTCACCTCAGCCTTGTTCAGTTCCTCCCTGTGTCTGTTAGTGGACAGGAGCTTATAGTGTCAAACCTCTGGCGGAACTGAGCATTCACAGTGACGCCTGCGTGTAAAAGGCAGATGTGGAAATATAGAATTTTTTAATTGTTTTATGAATGAAGTATGTGGGAACAGATACATTGGGCAACTCTAAGACAGCCTGTCTAATATTGTTTATGAGATAAAATGTTTTTGTTTCTATTTATGAATATAGATCCCATTTACCCGCCTCGCTGTGTGTATGGGTGTGCGTGCAGGTGCATGGGGGCCACTCCCTCTCCCAGACTGTGTGAGAACAAAGAGCAGCCAAACAAAGAACTGGAAACGTCTGAGTGCTTGAAAAACCGTCCTTGAATATTTTTCACTGCAGGTACGTCTCTCCCAAGATCAGACACAAGTGAAACAGACGACGCTCTAATCCAAAATCGAAAAAAAAGGACATCTCAGAAAATAAAAGATATATTTGTAAAGAGCTGTTGCAAAATGAAAATCATTTTTTCCTAAATCAGTTGGATTCATTTTCAATTTTTTTTGTATGTTCCACATCTGTGTTGCTTCAAAACAAAGCGCGACCTGTGATGAATAATGAAAGGCCTGTACAGTAGCTTGGCATCTCTCCTGCCATCTGGCAAGCCAACCACAACATCCACCGCTCACCGCCATGTTTATGTATGAGATGTCGCGTGCCGCGCCGCGGGGACAGGTCGCAACTGGACCCCGCGAAATAAAAAATCCCTCCGCCATCTGCACCGCTGACATTTCCCACACCAGTGAGAGAGCGCGAGCATCTGGTGTTCACCTCTTGACTTGTGCAGGATTTTCAAGTTGTTGTAATGTCATGCCACCATGTGGTTTATGTGCAGGAACGGGTGTGAGCCACACATGTAGAATGCAGTTGGACTCTTGTTTTTGCGAGTGCACGTGTGTGTGTGTGTGTTTGGGTGTGGGCTGTCTGACAAAAGCCGTTTGCTGTTTCTCTCTAGTCAGTGGGTCAGTGTCTGTAGGAGGCTGCTACAGAGATGAAAGTGAAGTATGAAAACTTTTGATTCCTGCGTAACCTCGCTCTACTGATGTAGATGTGGATCATTTTAGCTTGGTTTCTATGATCTGGTCTGATCTGATCTGACTAAAGATCAGATTTTTATTTAGAAAAGAGAAAGGATGTGCTGGGCAACCAGAGAGTAAAACACACAAGTGTGGGGCCAAGAACCCTTTCAGGCTGACTGCTATAGTCAAAACAATAATAACCATATACCCAAAAGTGGAATGGTGCAGGTATTAATAATGACAGCAGCTCTAATCAATGATTATTATAATGATATAACCAGTAGTGGGAACAGATCTGGAGTCAGGAGGAGAGAGAAGAGGTTCAGTCTGTTAATAACAGAGGGAACTGTGATGGAAATGCATAAAAAAAACATTAAATATTAGAATTCATTTAATGCTCTCTCTCTCTCTCTTTTTTTAAGCTCTTATAGGACCAGCTCATTATTACGTCCCACATCCACTAAAGGGCATTCCAACCAAATCTGTTATGTAACATCTGCAGAACACTTAAGTTTTAATAACCCAGTAAAAAACTTCAAGAAGGGAAATTGAAATATTTGAAGTAGTGGTGCAACGGATCACAGTGGACACAGTTGGTTCGCTGATCGATCGATAAAAAAAAAAAGAATGTCTGTGTCTGTAGTAGGGCTGACCCATATACATTGAAGCTTTGAAGCTTCGTTCGTTGCCATGGTAATCGATCATGAAGTCCGTGATCGATTTTTTTCCCTTTTCAACACCAGTTCTCATGTACGATCTGCATCATGGAACCTGCCTGACAAGTTTTGCAGACATGCAGTGTTTGTTTGCCATACATTCATACTGTGCCACAATCTATTCTATGGAAACACTATAGCTGGCTGCTTATCTCATGATATGTGTTGATTGTGACAAGATGAAAAAGTAGATTTTCATTGGGCGGGGTCTGCAGTAGACAGACAGAGGGAGCTACTAAGGCTCTGTTTGTTTGGCTCTGCTCACCGCCACTGCTATCAAGTTCTCCCTCAGCCAAATTTCCATTTTCTTTGTAAAAATGAAAAGTTTTTGCAGTTTTACCCAAGATGGCATTTCATCCCTGCCAACACTAACCTTTGGCAGCTGGCTGCAGCTCCCGGCCAAGGCTTTGTTTGTTTCACACACCTCATACGGCTTGCTTAATGATCCACCACCCTGCTTACTTCACAGGCTTGTTGGTTGCGAGGTTTGAAAGGCCTTTTCACTCACTTGTTTTCACTGCCGTTTGACAGACAGCACGGCTTGGCCCTGTGTCAGGTTATATTTGCATCCTTCAATGGGTGAAGGAGCCCGACTGTTTCTACTTGTTAGGACTTCTAACACTTGCTCTGACCTCATTCTATAGATGGGTGGCCTTGGCCTGAATAGGACAATACAAAGAGATGGAAAGGAGCCCATTGAAAATCTGAAAACCGGGAGTGAATTCTGGTAGCCTGCAGAGTTCCTAACAATTAGCATTTGTGTCTGTATGCATACACAAACCTACATGTTGTGTAATGGTGTGTTTGTGTACGCACCCACTTTCCTGCTCCTTCCTAAGGGCAGGAGTGAAGTGTGACAGAACAGAACTCTGGGTCTTTCCTTTAAGGCGGTGGAGATGAAAGGAGCTGCAGGCTGGGTGGAAACTGTGTCTGTGGATGTGTGGGAAGGAGAGACTGGCTTCTGACAGTGGCCGCAGCGTGGCTCCGTGTCTAAACATGACCTCTTTAAAGATCTGGCAGGAGGGGAGGGGGACATGTGACCAAAATGTGAGGTACAGTACTGTCGTTCTGCCATGGATAAGTTGAGCTCTGAGAGAAGAAGAGTTAAACTGGGATTTATGCATCGTCATTGTGTAGAGAAAACAGAACTGGAGACATGTTTACATTCTGCCAGCTTTTTTTTTTCTCTCTCTCGGTAACAGAAAGTGCTGCCTCAACTGCATTTTGCACAAATAATGAAAAGTGGATTTGTTTCCATAATGACTTGCAGTGGGAGAACTGCCACTATCAGCACACAGTCTGTAGGTAGCTACAGCTCACAGTGTGCTCTCATCAGAGAAACAGCCACTACAGCATTACTTCTACTAATACCCCAAATTTGTAAGCAGCACGCATATACTGTACATATATATATACACACAGTACTGTGCAAAGGTTTTAAGCAGGTGTGGAAAAAAGCTGAATGCTTCAAAGATGGAAGTGTTATTCATCAGTGAATAAAGAGACAAGAATCCTAAATCAAATCAATATTTGGTGTGACAACCTTTTGCCTTCAAAACAGCATCAATTCTTCTAGGTAGGTACACCTGCACACAGTTGTTGAAGTACCTGGGCCGGTGTTTTTTCCCAAATATCTTGGAGCTCCTCAGATCCTTCTGTCTCTATACGTAGGCTAATCCTAGACAGACTGGATGATGGTGAGCTCAGGGCTCCGTGGGGGGGGCGGCCACACCATCACTTCCAGGACTTGTTGTGCTTCTTTATGCTGATGATGGTTCTACTGTAAGTGACACTTGCTGAATGTTTAGGGTTGTTGTGAATAAATTTGGGTCCAATCAGACGCCTCACTGATGGTACTGCATGATGGATAAGCATTCTGACTTAACAGCACTTTTTCATCTTGCCTGAAACTTTTTGCACAGTGCAAACTGCTGGATCATCTGGTCTGCAGAATAAATCAAAGTGAAGAATCCAAACAGCAGTGAGATCAAATGCAGGAGTGGTGGAGTATCTGGGTGAGGTTAGACCAAGAGAAGGAAGGAGCAGTGCACTGTGAGAACATGGGATTGATTGGGACTGCAGGTGACAGACCAGCGGTGGCATCATGGGTCAGTATGGACAGACACTACAGACAGAGTCAGCATGCAGCTTGTCCTTTCCTCACCTCTCCAGGTGGTGGACACCAGTTTTCAGTGGTTGTGTGTGTTTCATCTCGACTGGCTCGAAGGCTCAGCCTCTGAATCCGGGCCGTGTGCATTTTTCTGTGGACTGAGGCTTGGACACTTTCACAGCAGTAATGTAGAACCCAGAGCAGCTTTATAATGGAAAAAGGCACGCAAATCTCACTTCCCACTTTCCACACTGCGAGACTTTTAAAGACACCTCCACTCTGTCTGAATGAGCAAGCTGCAGGGTTTGTTCCTAAGTGAGCACCTTCAGGTCTTATTGGAGCTAATCCCCATTCTTTTCATAATAAAAAGACCCTGGCAGTTGAAATGCATGAGCATGTGTGAGGTATAGATATAGACACTGACGGGCAGAAACAAAAGAAAAGTTTATTATTCTTCCAACCCTGCTAACCCCAATTAATGCCCCCCCCGTCCCCCCCATAAGAGCTGATGTTGGAGAGACAGAGAGAGACAGGATGATCTCATGGGGGGAGATGGGATCATTGTTGAGACAGCATGTCTTGCTTCAGCTGATGAGTAATGAAGCAGCACAGCCAAAAGGCACCAAACTCAATTATCCGTGTTAATGCTCCATTTGGTTGCACTGAGCGTGTTAGTCCTAATGTATTTACATAGCCCTCTGCTCTGGGCCAGGGGCCTGTTGGACTGGACACTGGGAACAGAGCTTTCAGGGCAGGGTGAATATTTCTGGGATTGGGCCTCTGAGAGTTCATGGTCAGTCTGTTGAAAAATCTCTGATCATTTTCATGGAAAAAGATGATTAATGATCACAAACCATGACATGGTTACTTGCAGCTGTACCTCAAAAGAAACATGCATTCCTTGTGGTCAGATCTTGTCTTACGATAACGGAAAAATGTAAACTAAGAGGTGTCACCAGGAAACACCTGGTGGGGCTGAAATCCGCTGTATTTGGATTAGACCACAAGAGAGTATAGTCAGCCAATCATGAGAGAGGCCCAGAGCCTCCTCCCTTCTAATTGGCTCACTGATCCATCAGAGAGAAGCCTGAGAGAGGAGATGTTGAAGTAGATAGAGATGGTTTTGGTTGGTTAAAACCACCAGTCATCTTCTGTAATGAGTCAGCAACAAACTGAACTGTTGACTGCATCCTGATGGAACACAGTATTAATTGTTAATTAATTGTTTTTGTAAAGTTTATTTCTATTCAGAGTGAGTTTCGTCTCAGCCGACTGTGTTGATAAACTGTTTCTATTCAGTTTTCTAATTCCCATAATGTCTCCCATTGGCGTTGACTGGTGGTATTGTAATAACCCTGTTCATATCCAGGGGGAGTGCGCACTGGCCTTTGAATTAATCTTAATGGGACCTAATGACAGAGTGGAAAAATGTTGGGATGGAGGCCTGCAGTCTCCCCGAGAGTCAGCACAACTGGAAACCGACTCAAAAACAGCCAAAGAACAAATCGCGGCTCTTTCTTTACAGATGTGAGGGTTAACATACAACATGTAGGATAAACTGTACACGAACCCTGGACGGGGAAAACGCTGTGTAATAATGTACATGGATGAATAATGTATCTCCTGTGTGTAATTAGAGCAGCTCCCACAACACATTTGCCCAAATTAGACCCTGAGTGTATCTCCACTGTGTTTAATGTTGCATTCACTACTTGTTGCACCAAGTCATCTCCACAGTAAGTCCCATTAACAACAACGCTCAGACATAGGTGGTTAGTTAATTAGCTGCATGTGTGGTTTAAAGGTACATTGTGTAGATATCGCAAGCAGCTCAATCGTATTTTTCATGCTGCATTCACGTGAAATTGGGCAGACGGCAGACGGACGACAGCCGCTGCAAGTACCGGCATTTAAACAAGCCTTTATGTACACAACTTATGTACACGTGACAATATGTTTTTATGACGATGTAGTATTGTTTAGGAAGGAAGATTGGTAGTTACGCATATGAGAAAAAGAAAACCCTCAGGAAAGATGAGAGCAGAGGGAGACAGAGGGGAACAGGGATTATGATGATGCTGAGGCGACAGCTGTCGAGCTGTGGTGAACAGCTGTACCCGCTGAGGCCAGGACGGCACCTCTGTCCACAGCACCATGACAACCAAACACAATGATAATTAAGCATATCAACCTCCTTCACTCTGCATATAGGTAAATAGAACAGATGCAAATGTAATAGACTTTTTGAACCGGGCTGTGACGGTATGTGTGGCTGTGGTCTGGCAGGGATACACACCTCCGTCTCCACAAGAAAATATCCATAAAGTTTTTACTGGCCCCGTTTGTGTGTCGCTCTGTGAGTATACTCTCTGTGTGTGGGTCTGTGCTCCAGGCTCAGACAGAACATTATGACACGTTCCATCGATCAGCGGACGCCGGGCTGTTTTTTTTACTTCCGGAGTCACAGCTGCTCCGGCACAGCTTGTCCCCGTCAATACTCCAGTGAACCCCCGCCAAAACACTTTGTATGATGCATACTCTCTCAGTCAGGAGAGAATAACCTCTGATGGTGTCATCAGAGGTTACACTCTTTCCCAAAGGTGGCCTCTATAGCTATCACAGCAGCGTGTGTCCCTCTGATGTTTATTTTCCTGTCTGGAAAGATTATTATTAAGCAACACAATCCAACACGTCCACCTGAAAGTAGCAGAGACATTTCCAGCCTCTTATCTGTCTGATTGGTCCCTCTCTCTGCTTGTAGCTGTGGCTCTGAGGTGGGACACCACCACCAGCGGCGACATGAAAGAGATCGCACGTCGTCACCGTTTCTGTATTCAAAGGCCTCTCTGCTTTCTGATGCCGCTGACTCTTTTCAGCACGCCAGGAGGACAAGATGCTCACTGCTGGTTATTATGTTGTCGCTCCTCTGTCGCTTCAAATTGTGATTAAATTTGTATTCTATTGTCAAAAGTTGTTATCCAGTCAGATTTATTAAAGATGTCTTCAGATGTTGGCTGCATAAATGTGATATTGATGCAGGCGTTGCCTATAGAAATTAGATTTCTCATTATGTGCCATTTTTGGTAAACTCTATTAACCCTTTTAGCTCTGGCAGAATGTTAGATGCAAAAATAGCTGAACATACGTAGATGTTGGTAAAAAGGGATGTATTACATGTTTTCTTATCTCTATCTTCTAAGTCACAGCTTTAGTTTTATGAGACAACATTCAGGATCTGGACACCACAGCAGACTTAAAAGGAGAGTGAGTAGGTATTTTATTGACCTCTATCAGATTTGATCATCAGTTTTAACTTTTCAGCATCTTTCCAATCCTTCGACATGAAACTAAGAAAACAACACAGAACAGCATGGAGGCCTGAATAACAACTCAACGGAGAAATGTTTCTGTAGTGGGAGGAAAATCAGTAGACACGATGATCTCACCTCAGCAACGCGTCTTAAACAACACATGAGGTCATGAACCTCATCCGGTGACCCTGTCAAGACCAGCACTGATTACTCAGATCCAAGTTAAGTTGGGTTCTTGGTCCCAGCAGCCCCATCAAACCCCATCAAACCCCACTGCCTGGTTCCCTGTAATCCGCCTGGATCGATGGATAGATTTGAGGGCCAGAGCTTGTCTTGATCCCCCGGCTTCATTGATTACCATCCCCATTACAGCCTTCACACTCCAACCTCCCTGTCCCATTTTATTTCTCAAGGCTCTTTCTCTTATTTTCTCCCTCTATCAATACCCAGCCCCCCCCCCCTTATCTCTCACAGTTATTCCCCAACTATAATTTGTCTTTTTTCTCTCCTTGTTTCATGTGATGTCTTTTTACCAACTAATCCATCCTGAACTCTTTTCTCATTTCAGCTCTTTGTCTTTAGGTGCATCGGCATCCTCCTTTCATCCCATCTCCTGCTCTATCTGCCATATCTCTCTTCATCTCTTCTTCTCCCTCCCCCTCCCCAGCTCCCGTCTTTCAGTCCCAAAGGCCTCAGGCTCAGTGGACTATCACACGTCTAAAAGCATGAACATGAACCATCGATACGACAGTTCAGGATCTGATTCACGCTCATTTTGCTCTTTGTATTGCTTCAGAGAAGAGTCATATATAATTTGGAAACACCATGATCCCACACAATGTCTCTTAAAAACAAGGATCCATGCATTTTGTAGCATGTGCTATTGGTGAATTTGCACCAAGTTCACATTCAGAGTTGGACCAATCACCACTCAGTCTATTGGAATCTCTGCAGGCAGGATCATCCCCCAGTTCCACACACACACATAGACCTTGCCTGGATATATGTTTTTTCCATGGGAATACAGATATAAGAAGCACTTTTGGCACTGCACACCTTACAACAGTATATTGCACCAATGTACAGTCTTAATTGGGGATCCTAACACATTTATCTAACATCCAGAATTCTTTGAAAAACAAAGAGTCATGATAGGAGATATTTCTTGGGAAGTTTGCATATGGTTGGTTGCATAGACACAGTTGATGCATACCTGCTGACTCGTGAGGGTTAAGTGCCTGTGACTGGTATGTTGAAGTGTGTTTTTTAAACAGTTGTTGATTAGAGTGGAAATCCAGTGAGTAAATCATGTTGACTTGATGGAGCTCCATACCTAAATGTTGGCGATGCTCCTTTGATTTATTATTGTGAATTACAGTCCCATGTGTTGAGCCTGTTGTTGTGGATGCACCCCATAATTAAAAGCTCTGGAAGGATGAGTGCATTTGTGAGAATGATTATCTAACTGCCAGTTTGATCAGTAGGCCCATTGATATTTATTGCCCAATATCCAGAGGAGGACAGAGGACAGTGGAAGTTTGGGAGGGGGAATAAAACTGCAGACATTTAAAGATGCAAGCAACAAATAACAACAGAGCTGGTAGACATGAAACAGGAGGAGACAATGACAGCAGATGGATAAAGGCAGAAGAAGAAGGTTCTTTCTTCATGCAGGTATAGGAATCTGCTCTTCTTTTCATATTTTCAGTTAAAATACCATTTACTCACCGGCTCCACTATAGATATTTAGGAAATGGACGGGAACATTTCGATTGAGACCTGTAGTGTTGGCTCTCTGCAGCTTTCTAAAAATAACCCTGTTTCTAGCACCACTCACTCCATGAGGATGAGCAATTGAACCAACTTCAGAAGTGAGCAGGACTTTAGTGTTTAAGGTGTGGCTTAGATTTAGGTTGTGTCTGTAACTTTCTGAATTTAAGTGATGAAGTGATGAGGCCTCTCTTTCAAAATCTGACACTTAATTTGGTGTCTGTTGTGTTGGTATTGATTAAAGGGAACTATTACTGTATGTTCAGACCCAACTCTGTATTTTAAACCTGGCACTGAGCATCAGTCTCATTTATACAAAAATCTAATGTAGAATATTTTCTTCAATGCAATCCCGAAGCTCCAGGCTCCTGTATTATGTTATGTATTTGCAGGACTACATATGGTTGCTCAAAGATATGACAACGTCCAGTATCCACATTACAGAAACTGTTCTGTTTTCTTGATAAAGGTAGTGTTGCAACACTGGTGCATTGTCAGCAGTATTTTGTATTGTCTATAGACATTCTGTCTTCAGATCATATAATCCACCCTATAAAGAAACACAATGTTTGAAACAAGCCCAATAAAGTTACCTTACTATTAAATGACCATTCAAACTGAAATTACAGTATCAGCCTATACAGTATAATTGCAATATGAATTATTTCTTTTGTTTTGTTTTACATTTGACCCTAGCTATGATCAATAGGAAGAGCCATTAGTGACACCAGAGCTTCTGTCCCACAGCGACTTCACTTTTACGCCATTCATTTTAACTTTGGCTTTAACTTTAACACTTCTGATTAAGTATTTTTAACATTTTATTTATTGTAAAATAAAAAACATAAATACAACACACTAATTTTTGGACGTCCTGCCAGAGTTCATGTGATATCCACAGGTGCTGCTGTTCCCTCTCAGTGGACCGACTCCAGCGAGAGGGGTCAGCACAAGTCTTTTGTGTGGATAGTGCAGAAGGCAAGCGGAAGCAAAGGTCCATGTAATTACCCTCCTCACTTCTCCGCCTGAGTAGTTTAATGAATGGAATCTCAAACTAGTGTCAGAATGGTAACCAGTGCGCGGGTCACCGGCTGGCCCCAGATAAAGACTGCGGTCAAGGTCCAATACAAAAAAACGACTTCCAGCAGATGTGCCTACTCAGTGGCGGCTGGTGTCCTGAACCATTAGTGCGGCCATTGTGCGCTGATAATGGGGAACTATTTGGATGAATGAAGCACTTTATTTTATGTGAAGATGTGTATGTATCTGAGGGAGTGAGACGGCGTTGGAGACACACTTTGGGAAATTGTCTCTTATTTCATATTACCCTCCGATACAATTAGATAAATAGTCTCAATAGAGTAACATGGGTCTTATTTCCTCAACAAGATACTGCTCTGAATTTAAAAAAAAAAAAAGAAAAAAAAAAGGATTTTATTTGTGTGTTCCATTGTGTGTTTAAAGATGAAGAACATCCACAAATTCTAATCAAATCCCTCATCCCTTGCTGTTTTGCTAACCCTCCTCTCGGCCATGTGCATTCGTTTCAAAAATGTAGCATAGTGTAGCTAGCCACTATGTGTGCGGCTAGTGTGCTAATGCTAGCTGGCTGCTCCTCTGTCCGCACCATGACGGCCCACAGCATGGCAGCACTTTGACCAGAACTACATGCACGTTTACGGCCTTGTAGACACCAGCTGTGTGTCACATGACGGTGTGTATCTGCAGCAGTGTATAGTCATGGCTGTGCTGTTTGACCACAGAATGTCACGTCAGTTTTTGCCACATTTAGCATCACAGCTTAAGTTTTACTCAGCAGATAAGAAAACATATTTTTAAATGAAGATCTAATGCAGTCACACATCTGGTGGACTGGTTAAAAGTGTCCTCACATGTCCTGGAGCTGGAATGCATCCAGGACATGTGAGCCAACTGGGTTTAAATGCTAATTCAGTCTCAGTAGCATGCCATCACACTTCCTGCTATGAAAGGTGAAAAGGTCGAGGTCAACCAATTGAAAGCCTTGCACATGTTTGCATCTGTATCATTGTGGCTTTGTGATTTTGAGTGTCGTTGTATGTGTGGAGACAGAGGGACAGACAGAGGGATGACGATGGTGTCAAAGTGTCATCCCCCAAATTTAATCATTGTGCATTTTTACTTTTGTGCCAACAGAATATAAATTGGGCTTCATATCTTTTATTCTTTTCTTTTTTTTGAAGTTCATCCCTTTTCTTCCAGTCTGTGATGAATTGTTTATGTGTGTGGTCTGTTTCTGGTGCCTTAGAGGGATGTGGGGAGGAGGGAGGGGAGGGGAGGGAGGGAGGGGGGATGTTGCACACTTCGATGGAGTATTTGTATTTCACTGTTTTTGCTCTGTAAATGAATGAGTGCATTCTTTATCGGGAGCGTCTGTCTGTCTTTAGACCCCCCCACCCCTCCTTTATTCCTCTGTCTGTGCCTCGGCAGCTGATTGATAGCGCTCCATTGACACAGTTGATGGAAATGCCTGGAGGACAAACTGCGGCTGACAGGCTGGAGTTCATGATCAACTTGGCCACGAGCTCCGGCCACAATGGGGTCTCTTGTAGCTCTTGTGCAGAGTCATCCAGGGGTCCTGACCACCCTGTTGACTTTCCCCCAATAAAAGCCATTAGCCTCATTGTCTGCCAGCTTACAAACAAGGAGCCCACAGTGGCTGATTATGTGGTCACGGTGTTACAAGATGGTCCCAGCGGAGCCAGCGTAGTGCTTCCTCCGCAGCGGGTTCAGGTCATCAGGTTTGTCACAAACTTCTTTGCAGCGTGTCATGTGAATGCATCACAGGAGGGGAGACTTTTTAATGAGCGGTCAGACTTTGTGCGCTTCAGCTTGACATGTTTTCCCAGTCCTCGTTGTCTCTAAACATGGCTCTGTGGTTCATTCCCGTTGAATGACAACTGACTGGCATGGCACTACGTTTCTTAACAAGACAAAAAGAGCGCATTTTTTTTTGTATCACTCTGGTTGGATTCTCAATCTGTGCCAATTTTGCCCTTGAGTCCAATGAGCTGTAGCAAGAAGCTGCCAAGTTCTGGTCTTAATGCACTGTTCTGTACACTAGAGGCAACAGAGGAATCTGGCTTCATGTGCTGTTCAGCAGTTTAGTCAGTGTGGGCTGGAGCGCTGCTGCCAAATAAATGCTCTCTCTGCCTCCTGCCAGTGGTGATTTATGGCAGAATACATCCTTGCCCTGTCCACTTCATCCCCAAAGACAAATTATTTTCCAATTGAGCAGAACTTGGGCCTTGAAAAGCGTCTAAAAAGAGGAAAAGAGAGGCAGCATATTTCATTATCTCTGCCAAGGAGGCTCTGTTTTCATCCATGTCTGTTTGTTTCTGTTTTTGTTAGTTATTTCACAAATAATACTGAAGCGATTCGCAACAAACTTGATGGAGGGATGTATTATGGGCCAGAAAAACAACTGATTAAATCTTAGCGCTGGTTAAAGAGGCAGGTGGGACAATTTCTGGAACCATTGGACATTTTTTTGACACGTTCATTAGGCTAATGTCTCAGTTAAGATTCCTTTATTTGTCGCACAGTGGGGAAATTAACATTTGTGCAGCAGCAAATAGCAACAGTATAAAACGAGAAACAGAATAAGACAAGAAGAATAAACATCACAGAACAATAAGTTAGAAAAAAAGGCAATAATGTTTGTCTCTTAAAGATGAGCTGCTCTGACAAAATCCGATGTCTTATCACCAGTGATCTGATCTCCAAAACATTTCACATCAATAAGATCATTTAACAAGTCATCACATGAGTGAGTAACGGCCTGTATCCATGGCAACATATTTCCTGTTTGTTTGGTCTATATCTGCTCTGCCAGAAGAGATCACTGCATGATTCCCACTGCAGATTTGATGTAAACAGCACCATCAGCACATTTGTTGTACTTGGAGCAGACGTGAGGTTGTGTTGTGTTAGGTTTGTCCACTATACATCCTGGGTTTGTTCAGATTACAGAAGCAAGTGGAGCTGCTGCTAACTCCTGATCCCTGATCCGTGACTCTGACTGTGGTTCAGATGGAAATCTGATCCGGCAGACATGTGTAGGTTTGTGTTGTCTCGGTGGAGCCCTGCGGTCCACAGTAGTCAGCACGAGCCTGTTGATGAATGATGCATATGTTAATCTCATCGGGCTGATAGAATTGAGATGTACACTTTATTTTCACTGTTTCTTTCAGGCACCAGACAGAGGGTGTGACTTATTAATGTGTGCCACGCTTACAAAGCTATAATTATGGATTTATATTCCAGACCTGGCTTCTTTGTAACCAGCAAGCCAAATGTTTAAGTGTGCAAGTGCTCCATTTTTACATGGAGCTGCCTTTTGAAGCCGGCTCTGGGCCACGGTGCACGTTCTGTATTTACACGGTTTGATGCAGAGAGAAAGTGATGTGCTTTGTAATTGTTATCAAGTTGTTCTGTTGAACAAGTTTAACATTTCAAACATTCTGCTCAGTATGGATCCGTGGTCCTTGAAAGAGCTGAAACAATCAGTCCTTTTTAATAACTTATTGTTTGAATCTTTTACTGATCAAAACCTCAAACACTTCATTGTAAACTGAATCTCTGCAGAGGCTTTTAAAGTCTTTGAGCTCTACAGCACTGACCCCTGTTCAGATCTGTAAACCTGAGTTTTCAGTGAACTGACCTAAACTCATCTCTTCACACTAAAGGTACATTGTGTTTTAACAAGGAATTACTCCTTTAATAACTTATTGTTTGAATCTTTTATTTTTCATTGTAAATGCTGCATTCACGTGAAATTGGGCAGTGAACTGACCTAAACTCATCTCTTCACACTAAAGGCACATTGTGTAGGAATTACTCCCATCCCATCCCATCTCCCATAACGGCTTTCTCTCGACTTCTGTGACTAAAATGACATCTGGTTTGTTACCGACGGCCGTCTGCCCGACTGCACCTGAATGCAGCATCAGTGTAACGCTCCATTCCTCCTCACTGCGTTACCGCTGTGACTTTTCACATACGCCACCTCGACCTGAGCCAACAGCTCCGGTGTCTCCGCTGAGTTTCCGTGGTTTCCTACCATCACGCTGCCACTGAACGTAAAAACATGGCGACATGACCCGCTCCATGTAGATATGAATGATATGAACGGCAAATTCAGACACTTCAGTTTGTTGATGGGGGGATTACTGATTAATGAAAAACATACTTTTGAACGAAATAATTGATTTTCGTGAATAGATAACAGGAGAAGTTACACAATGTTCCTTTAAACTGTCTCTGTTCAGCTGGTGGGTGGGCAAAGTGAAATAAAATCACATAACTAAGCAGGAGGCATGAAACAAGGATTGGCTTGGAGAGTTTGGTAGAAGACCTGATGCTCATGTGAAGAGACCAGCGCTGTTACTTTGCCCGTCTGCCTGCACGGCCAGAGTGTCAAACTTTGCACAAGTGTCTCATTAGGAGAGAGAGGGACAGCTTTGCAGAGGCGGACAGCCTGTTTCCAGAGACACCAGTTGGGCCACATTAGGCCAAAGACCAACCAGGGAACACTTGCTACATCCTGCATTCACAGCTCACACGCCGGCTTGTTCACAGCTTGGATGCTATCTGATTCTTCATCAGCAAGGAAAGCTTTCATGACCGAGGACTAGAAAGAAATAGCTGTATGCTGTCACTGCATCTGTTATCAGGCCTGGCATGCAGCCCCCCCCCCCCGCTCTGGGAAATGTCCTCTGTTCTGCTTTTCTGGACTCCACAAACATCTTTTGGAAGCCAAACTCCACCAGGCCTGGAACTCCTGAGCTGGGGCTGCTTTGAGCCCAAGGCCTTGAGACTCCACTGAGTGGCTTTGATGGCAGTCTGTGTTGTGGAAATGAGTTTAGAGCTCTCAAAAGCCATCGGGGAGGTGCCCAGCTGTGGTGCTCTGCCTTTACCAACTTTTAGTTTTGTGCAGAAAAACCCTTCTTGAGGAGACGGGCCGCACCTTCGGGTTCTTTTAGAGTAGGATCTGCATCTACATGCTACTGTACAGGCTGGGGAATCGCCGTGTCACAAGAGAGCAACATCAGTCTCTTTGCCTCTTCTTATTGCTAGCACTGAGGTCTTAAAGTTCTCCAGCAAAACTATTTGGGCGTGCAGCCATGCGTCTTATTAGATGAGCAGAGCAGCTTATCAAAGAGACAAACAGATCAGGTGAATATTTACCTCCTGAGGTTGTTTGTAGTCTTTCATTTACTCAGGCCATGTCGTCAACACTGAGTTCATTTTCAAATGCTGCTTTCAAAGGAAAATGACTCTTAAACTCCATGTCAGAATCAATCTCAGCCGAGGCAAAGGAAATATCTGTGACACTTCTTTTTCATTATCCATGTTTTTCCCACCACTGGCAGTCAAGGCTGACAGGAGCCAATTTACGAAGGTCTCCACCATCTGATTTCACACAGCCCGACCATGAGGTTTTCAAACTACGGCGCAGTCAGCAGCGTTTCCAAATGTCTCCATTTTTGAAGCTGAAACCTGACGATGACAGGACGGAACAGAGATGTGTGTTAAAGTAAAAACCTGGTAGTGTGGAAGTCATGTCACCAGACATTCATAAAACATTCATACACTTGTTCAACAAGTAAAAATGATCAATCATCATCACCAGCACAGTGAATATGGTGATCGAGGCTGTGCTGGCTGTCCACATTAAGATGTATCGGCGGTGTCCAGGCTGCAGAGCGTGTGCAGCCTGACTGCCTGTGAGCAGCTACCTTAAAGACAGGCTTCTGGCAGCTGCCTCTGGGCAGGAACCTTTGGCCCGTCAACTTCCCTCTGCATGAAGGCAGGCCCCGCTTTATCACTTGCTCTGTTACCTGGAAGCCGGCCCGTCAATCACACCTCCAGACCCCAGTATACTGCCTGACCTACTGACATTTCTTGCCATAACAATGCAAGTCCCTGCAGACCCACTGTCAAGCGCAGGAGATCTCAGAAATATGAAAGACAAGAAACTCTGATCTAATGCACATACAGGGTTTGTGCCCTTGACCAAGATCTCTTGGCATTTTAGTATTTATACATAATATATCCTGGATATTTCAATTGAATAATGTAAAAACATAATCTCTAGAGTATAGAATAATAAATACAACAAATATAGACAGATAGATGTAAGCTAAACTCATAACTTTGCCTCTATAAATGAGGAAGGAGGAGAGCATGAGATTCCTCTAAATTCAGAGGTGTTTGTTCAGCCCTTCAAATAGAGCTCGATATGAAAATCAGCAGTGCTGCAGACGAGGTTTCCATTCGCTTGAAATATAAATGCAGAAGATAGATCAGTTGGTCAAACATTGATCACATCCATACAGGTCTATTGACCAACCAATGGTGCTCTTAAGTTTAAAATTAGAAAGCAATTATGAAGCATTGATTGAAAACCCTTCCTTCAAGTCCTGTAGCCTGAGAGGTTGTGCTTCAAGGACTAAAAAGTATAAAAGAAATTAATCAGAAAAACTAGATTTTAACAAATTATTTTTAATATTTGCCGTTTTATTGTAATTGTTCTTGTGTGTATATTAATCCTATTGTTCTTCCATAAAAATCTGACACAGAGAAATTAGCACATAGATCACGAAGGCCTATTAAAAAATGTAAAATCTGTAGTTAATCAAAATTTTCTTGAGGGGAATTGGTAAACATTGAATTATGAATTGAATTTTAGAGTGAGAAGACATGTTCTGACAAAACTGCTGTAAGCTGAACAATATTAAATGATCCATTGGCACTGGTTAGGACTAGGAAGCTGGATCAGGTGATAATTCAGCTCCTTCTCTTCACGTCTGAACCCTGTGTGTTAATGTGTTTCTCTCTTCTACCTTCTAGGTCATCCTCATCCTGACCAAGTACTACCACGCTGACTCCTCCAAGGTGCTGGAGAGCTCGCTGTGGAGGTAGGCCCTTTACTTTTCTTCTTTTTTTTTTGTATGGTAACTCTTGCTAACTATCTATATGTCATGCCTGGTCTCAGCTTCCCTTTAAACAGCAAGGTCAGGGCGGATGTCAGTCACCTCTGCACTGCGCTTCCTCAAGGAGACGAGGGGTTGATACAGAGCCGCAGGAATTAGGACGGACAAAACATCAGCGGGCAGCTAGGGAGAGAGCAGCGCTGCGAGGCCAGAGTGGGCATCTGTTCGGGCAGATAGCATATCAGCGTGGCACAGGGCAGGACAGCGGGCACCGGCAGCGCCAGGGAGAGAGGGGTCAAGTCTGGCTGGCAGGGCTTCTACTATTTAGCGAAGCTGCTGCTCACCAAAACCACTTCACACTCCTCTTTGCCTCTGGAAGCAAAGCACCCATTCTGCTTCACTTCACAACAACTGTATCTTGCAGTGGTACACATTTTTTTCTCATGGAATATTAATTTTGTCTTTCTTTATTCTCGATATCCCCCCACCCAGCTCCCAGGGCACTGCTATGTAGCCGAGGCTGACCTTCTCATAGACAAGGAAGCGGGGTGGTGGAGACTTAATTATGTTAAAATTTCCCAATAAAACCTCAAAAAAAATCGCTGGCTAAAATTAGCCGTCTGGAAGACATTCGCAAGAGTTAAAGGTTTGTGATGGCGGCACTTAATTCATGCCATTTACCTCATTGAGGGCTCCATGACTTCAAAGCTTCAGCCTCTCATTATCTCACTAGCTGACTGCCTGTCTCCCTGGAGGACACATATGAATAATGTACATATTTTTATCCAGCCCCTGTTGATGTTTTAATTGTTGCAGTCTATGAATAATGCTCCACATTCACCAGTGGACAGCCTGCCTGAGAAAAAGGAGAAGAAAAAAAAAAACACACACAGCAAATGGTTGGGTTTAATCAGAATTGAATCTAAATTGGCAGAGGAAGAAGAAGCTGCCAGGCTGCCTGTTGGCGCCATTGTCCCAAAAAAAAAGTGAAATTAGCATGAAATTAGCATGTTTCCAAGACGACCGCATGGTTCCTCGGCCACGTCTTAGGCGCGAGGTGTACCTTCAGCTCGGCCAGGTGTGGTGTGGCGTAGATAGACACAGTCCACTATAGCTATAGGCTTTGAAGTCCCCCCAGGCTGCAGGATCAAATGAAGAAGATGAATGGGCTTGGCTTCTTCCCCTGTCAGGTGGCGTAGATCAAGATGGCAGACTTCACACAGGGGGGAAGTTAACAGCACCGAGGAAAAGTTTTTGAGGGCAGCTGAGTAAATGAACTGAGAGCCCTTTTAGATCAGCACCACTCCGTAGAGGTTTGTCTTGTGTCAGTAAGCAAAGCACACAAACGCGTGTCTTCACAGTCGAGCACCTTTTACCTGAGCGGCTCAACACAGGAAAATTAAATATCAGCCGCTTTCACCCACTTCTCAGGACCCAGGCTCGTCTCAGCTGTTTCCTGCATGATCAAGTGTAATGTTTCCAGCTTGTAGCCTTTAATGGTAACCAGAGCCATGCTCCGTGCCATGTCTGTTTCCCTCTTGTGCTGCTGAGAGTTTTGTCTGTCCCCGGGCTTTGGCGTCAGTGCCGGCTCCTTTATAATCGCTGCGTGTTATTCCAGCATGTCTGTCCTTCAGTCTGTTTTGGCTGGCCCAAGGTCCTGTGCTATAACACGACTGATAAAAGAGCTCCACACATCTCGCCGGACTCGCCTCATGAAAGTGTCTCTCTTTGTGAACAGAGAGGACGAGAAAGTCAGCTTTCTGAGCAGAAAAAGAAAACAAAGTCTTATCAGAAGATTTAGAGGACTTTGGTTATTTATAGTGATTTATAGTGACCTTCTACATCCCCCCTACCATCAGTACCATTATGGACTCCCTGTGTTTGAAACAAAGGCACTAACAAAGCTTCAGGAAGTCTTTTTACCTAGTATTTATATAGTTCCCTCTTGAATACGATGTGGAAATCTGTGATCACAGATCAGGGTTCTCTCTCTTTTCAAAAGCTTTATTGGTGCTAAACGCAAAATGTGACTTGAGCATTTTAACTCTCATTATGAAATATTAAAGGTCACATAATCTAAAGTTAGATGTCCATGTGTAGTGTGATTATAAAGAAGGTTGAGTTTCTATATTAATACTGCGAAAGTATCAAAGCCTCAGTCCACAGAGAAGTGCACACAGCCTGTATTCAGAAACTGAGCCTTAAAACCAGCCGTCAGGACTTCCTGTCACTTTGTGATGTCACAACAAAGCAGTCACCAAATCCGGCCCACATAGACCCACCATTAACCGCTCAAGATTGGGTTTTTTTTTTGTTTTTTTGAGTGCTTGCTGAAACTTTCTCTACTTTTATTAGATCTGTCAGAGAAGGAACATTAGATGTCTAACTAAATAAGGAAGTTGCACCTTGATTTAGATTCTGTAACTGTTCAGTATAAACAGTGAATGTTGAACAGCCTCTGGGAACAACAGATGATAAAGAGTGTGAGGTGGACTTTGAGAGCTCAGTGTTCTACTTGAGGACACTTGAATCAGATGTTTGTCTAACCTGATGTTGTCATTGAATTAGCTTGTGCTTCAAATACATACATCAAATAGGATATGGTATCGAGTACACAGAAGGAGAGGTGCTTGCAGATTTACGTAGAGATGTCTGGATTTGCCACTGCATTACCAAACACTGTGATGACTGCAGGCTGACAGAACTAATCTTAAGACTCTGGCTCTCCAAGTCGAACCATGAAATACTCAGTAAACCTTTTTGATCCTCAGACTGAAAGCAGCAGATGTGCACTTCTTTTTTGAATCCCCGGTGCAAGTGTTTCTTATTTTTAGATGATACACACAGCTTCAAACTGTATAGGCTGCCAGACGCGTCCGTTTACCATTTGATGGATATCAATGTTCTGATTTGGATGGTGTTAATGTCTGAGATTTTATAAAGGGTTTAATATTGTTTGGGAGGCTTTCAAAATCAAGAAATGTGTCTGAATTAACAGTCAAAACAACAGACATACAGTATATTGGAGCATCATTTTATTTAATTTTGTTAAGATCCAGACAAGAAGCACAGTTTTCTGGTCTCAAATCCAGATCTATTAGATATTATTGTTATTTTGTATTCTGAATGAACTTTCCCAAAGGTTGATCAAACCAAGTATGTACAGCGCCGTGGCCGTGCACTCATTTTTTATTATAGAGTTGTACAACACAAACACCTACTGGGGTCGCACAGTCCCAAAATGTGTGCTGGTGTTGGAGTGCTGGAGCGGGGGGCATTTATAATTCATGCCTCATCTTCCCTAATCTTCATCTCAATAGACAGCAGAGGGCTGGTGGTAACCACAGCACGGGTGAGGTTGGGGGGGTTGGGGTTGGTAAGTGGAGGAGGGGCTGGATCTGACACACCACCATAGCTCCACTGCACCACACAAAAGAATTCAGTTTTCACCATGGAAATGAACGTCCATGGGTTTTTGTTTTGTTTTACTTGTGCACATGAATGCTTAGTGTAACTAGACATCTGTGTGGTATTCGTGTTTTGTGTGCGTCATCACCGTTTGTCAGTCATCATGTATTGCCTCTGAAATGATCAACAAACTGAAGTGTAAAACGTGGGTCAGATGAACAATACGACATCGCCATGACAACGTATTGTCACGTTTATTGTTTTGCCTCGTTCTGACGGACCACTTGTTTACATAGAGGTTTGTAATGCTTGTTTATGCCGATACCTGCAGCGGCTGTCGCCCGTCTGCCATCTGCCCAATTTCATGTGAATGCAGCATGAAAAATACAAACAATTTTTAAAACTGTTCAAGGACCATTCTGGGGGCAAATTCAACTCGGGTTGTATTTAAAAGAAGGAATCTGAAGATTTTCAGTTTAATTGCTTCTGTTTTGCGGTGTAGCAGTGGAACTCCAATCCGTTCCATTCATCAGGGACAGACACAACTACATGTACCGCAAAACAGGAGCAATTAAACTGAAAATCTTCAGATTCCTTCTTTTAGACCTAAAATGTTAGGAAAATACAGTCCCGAGTTGAATTGTCCTTTAACAAATCCTTCAGTCTCCAGTGAATCTGCTCAGATCTGAGGTCAGCCACACTATTTTCGCATCTACTTGAGCCACTTTGTAATGATCTTTAGATTCTTATCCGTCATGCAGCATAAAGGAAGTGGGACTGTGCAGCGGCCCCGACAAGGTCACATGACAGATTTCACAGAGTAAAGCTCAGCGACACCTGTGAAGAAATGAATCAGAAATAAATCAACTGAAAAAACATGAATGCAGAGGAAAGAAGTCCACGTAGTAAACTCATGTGTCTCTGGTTCCTCTGAGGCCGAACACATCTAGCTCACTTTGATGCCTTCTTTATCCAGTTAATTTCAGATGTGAGTGTGTGTGTGTGTTAGTGTACACACACACAAAGTTATTTCATCATTATAAATGTGTTGATGATTAGCCCTCCCTGGGGTCCAGATCACATTTCCCCAAACTAAACAGGAGAGAGAGCCGCCGAGTGGGAACATGTGCTTCTGGGCCTAAACAGGACAGCGTGTTTCATTTCCCCTCCACTCTTCCTCTTCCTCTTCACCTCACCGCTCTCCTCTCCTCACTTCCATCCATTTGTTTCCCTCTCAGGCTGTTCTCTGTCTGTTTTCTTGCTTTCTCCTTCTTGGTTTTCACTGCGGTGCTCCCTCGCTCCAGATGGTCTGGGGTGCTGTAAATACTTAATTGAGGGGAGAGCATCATCCTCCCTTCACCCCCACATGCCCCAGCTCCACCACCACCATCGCCGCCACCGCCGCCTCCTCACCGCTGCCCTAATCCATGCATATTTTACAGCCTTGAGAGAGAGAGAGAGAGAGAGAGAGAGCGAGAGTCATAGATAATGAGGGCGAGGCAGCACCCCAGGGAGCTCTGCTCGCTGCTCGAGATGGCAGCCAGGGAGTCTTCTCTCCAAACACAAGTGGTTTGATACAGAACCACGGAGCCGGTCTCCAGGGCTGTGCCACTGTGTTGGGTGGAACTATTCTAGGAAGGATTTTAAGGATCTATAGAACTCCTACACATATAGGAAACAAAACTGCAACTGCAAGAAAGCAGACAATAAGCTGCTTCAGGGATGATCCAGTTGTGTAATTGTTTAATCATGTATTCATGATTAAAATGTGTTACCAGAAATATGCCCATGTAAGCATGCACATGAGTCCACTGTTTGACTAAATGAAGAATTGGACACGTGCAGGAGCCACTTCCACTCCAATGATTAGCTGTAGATGATGAATCTCTTCATTAATCAGCCAGTTTGCATAAAAATACTGCGTCTACGCCACCAGCGATCCGACAGAGTGAAGAAAGACTAGAAAGAACAATCACAGATTCTGAAACCGAGGCTCTCACACATCGCTAAACTCTGAACTTCCAATGGGACTAGAGACGTCTTAATGAGGCTCCAGACGGGCTCCAAAACTCTACATATTCCAGTAGTGTGAAACCGTTTACACAACGACTCACAATAAATGACAAGGATATTAAAAGATGATGAGGGAAACGGTGATTTCCAGTTATGACGTTTTTTCCACATTGATCACACCTATTTCCTCCAAGATGACGAGGCAGATGTGCAGCTATAGCGACTGATGCATCAGCTTGTTTACCTGGGGACTCACTCTCTCCCTTTCCACTAATGAACATAGCACTGAATTGAGTCATTACTAAGTTATGTAAACACACAGCTCAGTCCCCTTAAACGACTCCAGTCTGGTTTAATTGGTTTAGTTGTAAACATTATAATAAAAAACACTGACTTTGATTAGATCTCCTAGTTGAGAGCATGTGATGCTGCCTCTGCTGCAGTCATGTTTATCAAACTGCTCTCACTGTGACGCTATGCCATACAGACTTCATGCTGTTCCTCAGTAGCTTGCTGTTTAACTTAACTACTGTTACTATAATGACTGATGGTGTCCAGATGGCCCCATTCCTATCCTCAGTAACCATGACGACCAAGGTCTTATAGATAGGAATGCAGCGAATCCTTCTCTTGTTGTGAGGCAAAAAGGAGAGACATAACAGTGATTAGGTAACGTGTCACTGTGTTTATTGACCAGTAGAGACTCCACACGTAAAGACTGGCGTCATTTAGCTTCCTTTGTTTTCTCCTCAAGGTGGAACAGTGGTACAGTGGTTGGCATCGGTCAGTGTGATGGACTGGTGACCTGTCCAGACCTCGCCCTCACCCTATGTCAGCTGGGACTGGCTCAAGCCATGCTGTGATCCAGCATCGCTAAGCATTCAGAAAATACTGTCTGCAATTGTCAAGCTATCATGGAATCAATACGTCAAATGACTGTCATGTGAAGGGCTCTATAGCAGTGATGAACCCTAGAGAAGTATCAGGCCATTCTGCAGTCCTCCTCAGCTCGACCAGCTGTTTACACCTCACAGTTTAACAGGGTGTGTAAATAGGCTTGTTAGGTTTGTACCTGACTTGTTAGTCAAATAAATGCATAAGGCGGCAACATCTCAGTCGGGAAAAAGGGTAGTCAGTGTGATTGAAGATGTTGGCTCATTTCTTTTCACGGGAGGATAGTCTTGTACATTGAAAAGGTTAAAGTAATGTTTTTGCATTGTCTGATCCCTTAGTTTATAAAGATCTGTTTTTTTTTTTGAAGAAATATATTCTTTAAAGGGACAATAAGGAGTTTGTATTTGGTTACAAAACAAAGTCTTACATTAATGTGGATCAATCTACAGTATTAGGGCTGACCCAAAAAAATCGAAGCTTCGAAACTTTTGGTTTCGCGGACGCTGCCCGGCGGGTCATGGGAGTAACGCAGCCAAATTTATGGTCGAAACTATGACGGTATCTGATCGCCTTCAAACCTCTGACTTTCATTCTTGATTAATGAAAACATTCTTTTGAAATGTTTTCGCTTTCGTCCGTCTTGCGCCGATCCAAGAATTTCCCCATGTGCACGGAAGCTCATGGGAAATGTAGTGTGAAAACACCTTGCTTTCCAAAACTACTCGTTGTTCCTTTAAAATAAATATTCAGATTTGAAAAAGATCTGGTAAAATCACTATATTGATAGAGCTGAGTGTTGGCATGTAGTGTAGCTACTGAAATGGTCCATGAAAGAAAAAAAAATCATTTTACAGTTCTAGGGTCAGTATCGGTTACAATTCAAGCCAGACACGGAGAGTGAGTTTGTTGTCCTATAATGCAGTGGCTGCCAATGATAATCTGTTGGGAAATGGAGGAGGATGCAGAAGTGCAGAAAAGCCGTCTTACACTGTACTATCTGATTGGACCTGACACGACCTGAAAACTGAGATGACTCTGCAAGCATGTGTCTGTGTCTGGATCATAATGCCATGGTGTGTGTGTGTGTGTCTGCACTGTGTAGAGGCATGTTGAGTATATTTAGGTGTGTTTTTGGCGTACTACATGTGTATGAGAGCCAGATCGTGTTCACACGGCGGCTGAAAGCGCCCATGTACACACACATCTGGAAGACGTTTCCCATTTCCACATTCTTTCTGTCAGGAGGATCACAGGTCCACATCTGCACACAGCTGGAGGAGGCAGAGAAAGAGAGACAGAGATTCACTTCCAACCAAATTGTGAAAGGAAACAATAGTTGGCAGAGCTCAGAGCTGGAGAGACACACAATCCTTTCTACAGTTTCCCGTTTTTGTCTTTATCCAAATGTCACGGCCTCGCTGGAGGCTGCTTTCCAGGACACTGACCTCCCAGCCACACAATAGTGCTGCAGGAACGTCTGGTATTTGTAGTTTTGCTGCTGTAGTTTTGACTTATAAAATCTGTGATGGATGAACTCAGCATAATAGTTCTGTGTTCGTCTCCTGCGAGCCATGAACTCAGCGGAATGAACATGAAGCTCCCACTGTATGGGTCATACCAAAAGGTCGTGGTAGAACAGAATCTACAAAGACAATTGGCAACATGGGCAACAAATCATTCCTCACCAGCTTGTAGTTGTCTGCAAGAGCCATTTATTTTTACTGCAGCATCAGCTTCATCTGTGAATGCTTCTAGCCACAATGTGCCAGCCCAGTGTTTATGGGCTGTGGTATCATTAGATGCAGTAGTTCATGGTCCCCTGAGGATGAATCCCAATGACTCTGCTGAGTCTCTGGTCATATGTACTGCACCAAAACACTTGAAACCTATTCAGACTTTCATGATCTCTGGATGATGGATCCTAATGATCCTAATAAAAGCCACTGCCTGCATGTACAGTACCAGCCAAACCAGTTTGAATTTATACAAGGATTGAGATATAGCATCTCATTTTCAAGGGGGTCCATATATAGAACACATACACTACATTACATTATAGACATACATAACATACAGTATGAGAAATACAGACATCTTGCTCACACACTCCCACACACAACCGCTACCCACATAAGTCTAACATATGGAATAGAGATATTGAATAACAAGGATCAACGGTGTGAACATAAAACAACATAGTGAGAATAACAAAATTGGAAAAAGAAAGAATAAAAATGAATTGATTGTGGTGGAGATGGAGACAGTAGAGGATAAAAGTGGGGAGAGATAGAGACAGGGCCGTTAAAGTGGAAATTGAGGTTTGGACCAGCATGTGAAATGTTAATTTCACTTTTAATAGAACAACATGTCATCTTCTTAAAGATATGAGAGGAGAAATTGGCTTGTCAGCACCGCACACTTGTTTCATGTAGTCATTAGGTGATACAGAACGCTTCATCTTCTTGTTCTGTCTGTTCTATCTGTTTCATGTCACCCAATTAATTTATACAAGCAAGAAAAAAAAAGTTTCCCTCCAGTTAACAGAAAATCTGAGGATTGAGGGTAAAGAAAAGCACATGTGAGCATGGCGTGTCAGAGTGAAGCCAGAGTTTCCTGGCTTCGTCTGTGAGAAACCCTGTATTGCCTGATCAGCAGCTGCATGAGGAGAGGTTAGCTGGAACTTCTACACAACATGATGCACAAACACGCTTGTAGCCTACACACAAACAAGCCTGTGTCCCCGGTGTGTTTGCATGTACAGTCGGGACAACAGGACACTGGGACTAATCCTCCTGATGGTACCTGCGGCACATTTGCTCTTCAAGCTGAGGATGAAAAACACACAAACACAGAAACGCAGGCACATACAGGTTCGTCAGCAGTTTGGTATTTACCCTTGCCAAAACAACTAACTGCTTCGATAATGAAAGGACAGGTGTGTGTGTGTGTGTGTGTACCTAAGATAGTGGCTGGCTGTTTATTTTAGTCTAATGAAGGCAGCTGATGTGTTTTGGATCATACACCTGAAGCTGGAGCGCCTCAGTCAATCAGCTCTGTGTTATAATGACACACTACGTCCTAATTACAACCTGAGAGCACATGGATGGTTCAGTTCAGTGGTAAAAAAGGGATTAGTCTAGTAGGAAGGGGGCGTTCCCATGCACCCGAAAACTTAGCTTTTTGTAATCTTTAAATTTGATGATCCCTGCGCCAATTATTGTCCCATGCATATTTTTTTGGCCATCTTTTGTGGCCATCCTGGATTTCCGACTGTGAAAATGTAAAAATGTAAATCTATATAGCTCCTGAACTATACATCCAACAGAGACAACTGACCCCATTTTCTTTTTGCCTTGGCATGAAGAATGATTTTTGGAAATTCTGAAAAATTTAGGGATTATGTAGAGACATGCATTTATCCAGATTTAAAGGTAACTGGGTTTACAGTATTTTAATGAACATGCATGTAACTTTTTTGTGATCTGGGGCTGGTTTCATCAACTTTGACTGTGTCTTAGGCAAGGACAGAAGAAAAGGTAGAATAGACACTAGAGCATCAAATGTAAAGGTAAAAGGTAAAGTGCAGCATATTATCTTTACTCAAGGCAGCAGCAAACAGAAAAGAGTCCAGCCTTGTTTGTAAAAAGCTCAGGGTTAGAGTTAGTCAGCAGCTGCTCAGAGTTTTCACACATTCAGTCTCAACACATCAAACTCAGAAAATATCAGCAAACAAGTTAAGTTACATTTTCCTGCTTTTTGTTGTTTGATGTGACTGGTCAGCGTACTGTAAGTCAGTGTGGAGATAAAGTGTCTGTGGTTTAAAATGAGGACAACTGACTAAATAATAAAGTCAGACAGAATCTAAATGGTCCAAACCAATTTATCTGCTAATCCTGATTTCTCAGGAAAATGATTTTACATGCACAACAGCTGTACAGTGAGTATAGTTTACAACATAATTATACTGTTTGTTCATTTTATTTCCCCCAAAACTGGCAGGACAGTCTGGAGGGTTGTTGTCTGATCATCTCACTGCTTTTGTTTTTTAATTTTCTTTTTTTTTCAAACTTGGCCTTTTTTTCCTTTTTCCTTTTGCTGCTGCGTCCTCGGCAGTAAACTGGATGAGGACGATGTTGTTGTTTTAAGGGACCCAAGTTGTAATAAAGTGGAGTGGAGTCTTCTCCTGGATCTCCTGAATAATTTACCCCCCGCTAATAAGAAGTTATGGTCACCACCAGCTTTAATAATTTCAGCTTTGCTTCTCAGAAATGTCTCTGTGTTGCAGCATATTAAGAATATTTGTCCCTGGGAAAAATATTTAAAAAAAATAGCACAGTTGCTGAATTAATCAACAACTCAAAAACTGACCTTGAGGTTGAGAGTGAACACGACTTAAACAGTTTGTCAGGTTTATGAACAGACTCCCACTCAGCATCTGACTTTTGTCTTTAAACCTGTAATACAGCAGAGCAGAGTGAAGGAGAGACCCGTGTTTTGGCCCAAACACTCTATGTAAGTGATTGCTGACGGAAAATAGGACTATTTAGGACTTTTATTAACAAAAACATTCCGCTGACTTCTGCTTTAAACTGTGAGTCTGACACTGAAGTAACACAGCTATAGGCTACATAATATCAAACTTCTACTGAAGGTCATGATTCAAGACTGCAGTTCATACACAACTGCAAAATAAGCTTAAAAGCTTTCATACTTTTTATGTAGGCTATAATTCTTTTGGATAAAAGTTTGCACATCTTGTTACTTTGACTTTTTAATCCGAAACATTTTCTTTTACTTTGACAAACCTGGGTGCACAAAACAGCCCCTCCCATTGCAGAGTGAGCTCAGGAGGCTGAGCTCATAAAGAGCGGTTAAGGATTGTGTATGTGTCCTCTGTTCTCAAATCCTGATAGAGTTTTGAACTGCACAGAAGGTCATTCACTTCATTTTATGCCAGAAACACACACACACCATCACATTGCACTGCCAGCTCTGTTTTTTTCAGGAAGACTTGGCAGTCTCCATCATGCTATCATCAGTAACACTTTATTGGTCTCAGAGAGCTCTTCACAGACTCTTATTGCTGTTTTATTTATGAGCCCACCATCATCAGAACAATGAGCCTTTCAATAACACGCCACAGATAATTGCCATAGAACAACGACTATTATGGTGTTAATGATGTCGCTAAGAGATGCATCACATGAGCTGAGCTGAGGAGGTGAAGTTGTGAGCCTGAACGCAGTTTTCTCTTTGGCTTGTTTTATGACTTTTTATTAGCTGTTTGTGCAGGGGGAGGAGTGTGCAGAGGGGTGGGGGGGGGTGGGGGGATACATTATGGGTGAACAGTGGCTCTGTGACCACTTAGAGCTGAAATATGAGAGAAAAATGTCTACTTTTAGACATGTGAGGGCAGCATGACTGTGCAGAGATGAGATTGATGCTACTGTCATGGCTACACAAGAGACTGTTAGTTTAGCTTAGCTTAGCATAAAGACCATGCAGAAACTGATGCGCAAAAATAACACACTGAGTTCTGACCCAGGCTCTTGACCAGGTGCACTAAGGTATCCAGACTTGGTACCTTATAACCACACTGGGACACAAGACTTGAAAAAGCTTAAGGAGATCTTGGAGGTCTCCAGTTTTTGTGCTAAGGTAAGGTATTAATGGCTTCATGATGGCCTCATGGCAAGGCAATTTTATTTGTATAGCCCGTTTTTACAAACAGTTTGTCTCAAAGGGCTTCACATGGCATCATAACAACATTCTCTGTCCTTAGACTCTCACATCGACTGAGGAAAAACTCCATGGAAAACCCTTTCAACAGGGAAAAATTTGAGAAACCTCAGGGTTAGCAACAGAGGAGGGATCCCTCACCCAGGACGGACAGACGTGCAATAGATGTTAATGGGAGGACATGTAAGCAGAGAAAGCTTTACAGAAGCATCAACTAATTCTTTAAAAAATGTGATTCGTACTCTGAGTCCCAGAATCTTATTCTCGTGCACTCAGATTTTATAGTGTGCCAAAGTGACAACTTGTCATATTCTACAAAATGTGTTAAAACTGCTAATAACAAAGGTTACAGACTAGTTTACAGTGACAAATCACTCCTTTCCTGTGCCAGATGTCTTCCGCCTGATGTGCACAGGGAGGATACCTTAATGAGATGTCTGTGCAGTTTGGAGGGGTCTTTGTTTTAGTTGAGGTGAGGTCAGGCCCCAACATCTTGATCTCAGTGTTGCTCCTGTTCCAGCGGGCAGTAAGCATGGTGGGCAGGGGGCGGGGCGGGCTGCTTCTGGGGGGAAAGCATCATCATGGAATTCCAGCCAACACTGTGTGTGCCAGACAGGTGGCATTTGGAGAGACACTGGCAGCCACAGTCCCCACGGGAGCTGTGTTTACATTCCTTCGTTTACTTTGTGATGATTAATATTACGAGGACAGGGAGCCGAGGGCTGCATGTGTGTTAGTAAAAAAGGAAGAATAGGAAGATGGGGAAGGGACCTTGTGTAACTTCTCCTGTTATCTATTCACGAAAATTGTGAAAGAATGAATCCCACTGCACTGTTCTGTTCGACGGCATGGATCTGATCTGGGACCTCCCTGCCCTTTCATTAGCATATATGGAAAGCCCATAGTGAGGGCACCCCCCCATTGCGCTTCCATGTGCAGCATGGAAACCAGCAGCAAAACTAAACCTTCCAAATCTGGCATACCAGGCAATCCTCCATGGCCTTCCATGGCTTGTATGGAAGTGCCAGAAAGAGGAGTTAGCTGCCCTTGAATGGAAATGGATGAGGCTAAAATGCAATGAGACCAGTGACACATGCACCGATAGCCACTGCTAGTTAAATAACGACGCCAGCAGATCAGTGGCACTCAGAACTTTTTGAGCATCCAACATGGCTTTAATTTTGGGCCCTCCGAAAGCACCAAACCAGTCAGGGCTCCTTGCCCCCCCTTCCTGGCCCTTAGTGCTGGGACCTCCCTGCCCTTCCCGTGCATACATGGAGTGCCTAAGGTATGGAGAGCACACCTCTTTACCCTTTGCCTATACAGTACATTGAAAGTGAAGGCAGGGAGAGCAGCAACTGTAACATGGGTAGGGTGGGTGAGTCGGAACATGTACACTAACAGCTTGGTGGCTCTCCTGGGGCGCGCAAAGTGGCTGTGCAGAGGGAGCAGGCAAAACCCGTTTAGATGGGTGCCCTTTATGGGATTTGCCAATTGGAGCATCAGCTGATGTGGTGTCACTGAGGTCTGCTGCTATAGGCTAATGTACTGAGAGAGTGGGGTGAGCTGCCTGAACACTATGCTACATGTACGTATATTGTATTACTTAATGGATTTCACTTTTGAATTTAAAAGGGAGTTAGCTCTGGATCGTTAACTTTGTCAAGAGACTCTTTAATTAGTGTTAACTTTGATTTCTAACACAATGGCATCGTCTTTATCATGTTTTTAATTTTGAATCATCATGACCTACGTATATTAATTTTAGCCTTTGTATGCAATAGAAAGAAAAAGTTCATCATCAGACCTTAATTCATCACATGTCCCCTAACCCCAGCTGGCAAAGGGCGAGGGCGGGGTGCGCAGATATTCCATCCCAGGCTGAACACAAAGAGACAAATAGTTACTGACTGTTAATTATTTTGGGTAGCCAATTAAAATGCATGTCTTTGTAGGGGAGGGGGCAAAGTAACTAGAGATAAGAGAACCCACATGGGCACCAGGAGAACATGCAAACTCCCACAGTAAGGCTCAGCCAGCCGGCAGGTTGAGAGACAAACTCCTGCAGTGAAGCGACAGTGTTATCCGTGCTGCCTATGAGCACACAATAAATGTCTATTAAAACATTAGAATGTCCAGTATTCATAGACGGATGGCACTTATGAAACTTAGGGGCCGTCCATACGAACATGGATGTTTCCTCTGCATGGTTTGGCCTTTCACCCACACGTAACCGCAGTTGTGGGCTCCTGAAATGGGAGTTTTTTGTAACCGGAGTCCAGGGTGAACGTTTTCGAAAAGTGATGTGTGGACAGGAAAACCAAGGGAGACCACAATTTCTCGTCAACATTGTTTGACGTCACACCGTGCGATGGTAAACAGTAAGTCCATGGAGACTTTTGGAGGACTCTAGACGTGACCAGCTGACGGAGTTGCTGTGACTGGTTCTATTTAGCATTTAGCATAGCCATTGTTGTTTTTCCAGTACTGTATGAATTTTTCCAGCTTTGTGATTGGCTAAAATGGCCTTCCTGTTAGGAGTGCTATCGCCACCTACTGCTTTGGCATGTGCATGACATTGTGGAAGATTTTGCGGTTTCATGTGGATGGAGACATGGTTTTTATGGTGTGGACCATAAGACCTAACCCTTTTCTTTAACTAGGTGCCATAAAAGTTTGGTTTCAAAAATACCTGTGTTCATGTGGACTAGGCCTTATTCTGATTGCGTAACAGACGCCGGCTGAATCTATACTCAAAACACTCCATCAGCCGTGTGTGACATCTCATAAGACTTGGGATTCTGCAGCAAGCTGGGTGAAGGGACTTTGAATAATGGAGTGAGAAGCTGAAAATCCACGGCCTTGGCACCCAGAGAGAGGGAAAGAGAAAGAATTATTGAGTGAAAAAATAAAAACAGCTAAGAGAGGTGTGAGGGTGCAGGGGAGACTGGCCTGTGCATCGAGGCTTTGATAGTGGATGCGGGGGAAAGAGCAGCATGGTCAGTGACGCTTTCCTCCTCCTCCTCCTCCTGCCAACCCCTTGGGTTGCAGTTGTGACTCTCCTTGACACACAAACACACACATACAAACACACACTATGGTAAAGTAGGATTTCACAGTAGCCCGAGGCGTGAGGGTGCGAGGAACTAAGCCAGGCCCAGTCACCACTGGCTATCTCAATAAAACATGAAACGCATCCAGTATATGGCCTCCAGTCGATGCTGCTCAGGCTGCTCAGAACTTATATACTGCCAGCATCCCCCCAGCGTTCTCTTATATACACACATACACACACATGCACTGCTGGTTTTGAGGTCTGGTGGAAGCCTGGAGAGACGGTGGCTGACAGGAGCCAAACCCTGATCACACATAGACTCCATCTCCCAGGAGGCCTCGCTGCTGCAGCTGCCTTCACCAAACACACCTCCTCACCTCTTGAGTGAAGGAAGTGGATGGTCACCGCTGTCACCATGGCTACCGGCTGCCAAAAGCAACAACAGCTCTCTGGCAAGGCGACCCATCGTGGGCTGATATATGAATTTAAATACCGTCAGCTGTGTAAATACGGAGTGGGACATCAGAATTGTATCCAACGGGAGATTTAATTATGTCTGACTGCCTCTTCAGACAGACTTAGATTATGATTGCTGTATATGTTCATTCACTCACCCGCCAAATTAAACTACACGACTCATAACGGGAGAATGTGAAAAGCTCACTAGGGAGGCAAAAAAGAAAGAAAGAAAAAAAAGCACTGCACTGTACCTCTACACAAAATGACGAAGATGACTTAACACGATTTTGGGCTGAAGGGAGGCTTTGGCCTTTCTTAATCTAGCTGGAGCTTCTTAGCAGCTTTTCTCATTGGCACACAAGGGGGGTGGGGGGGTGGGAAGGGGGGTTAATGGCACTTTAATTTAAGTTGCCTTTGGTTCCACTTACAGCGAGAGACCGTCTCCTCATCCTCCCTTTGTGATTTCACTGTCTGTTTCATCCTGCTTCCTTGTGCCCTGCAAAAAAAATATTGACTTCAATAACTCATTTTTATGTCACTACAAAGCAGATAGATGCTATTTTAGTGGTGCACGGTTGCAGTTTCTTGTGCTTGGCCCTGTTTGATTGTTTCTATCCTCCATATGAACCCAGAGGTGAGTGGAGTGATTTAGTTGAGGATGATGTGAAATGTAAATGTAAATCCTCAGTACTCAACATTTAACCCTGTTGCATGTCAATACCTGGTCATGGCTGTGTTCGATCCAGGAGCTCGCTTTACTGTACCATGGTTGGTTAGTGTAATGAGCTGTTGATGAGATCGACCCCATAACTAGTGGTTCTACTTATGATAAAGGGAGCAAAGGGGATTTTTATTTTTTTCGGTTCACGCTAAAATTTTCCATTAAAAAAACTAGAGCTGCCCAAAATAGACGCAATGGTAGTGGAAATAATGAAAGTAATGGCAAACAAACACTGCATATCTCCCAAATCAGGCAGGTTTCCAGGATGCCAAGTAGCCTACTCATTTTAATGTAACAACTGTCTGCTGATGAGAACAGGTGTCTGACTCGATTACCAAGGCATGATGAAGAACAGGTGTCATAAATAAGTTAAAAGTTTTCTTTTGTGGGTAAAAAAAAACAAATTTGATCAGTTTGTTGCCTTGAAGCTGAATAAATCAGAATGAGCCATGTTGTTTTGTGATATAAGGTCGTAGGTGATTACATGAAGGCAACAGGAAATGTGGCTGAATGGCAACAATTTAACAAGACTTAATCTAATATTGTATAGTTTGTATGTTCCTTGCTGTAGACCTAATTAGCCTTGATGATCATTCATGTCTTTCACTATAAGAGTCTTTCTTTTCCGTCCTCCCTCGCTGCTCCGTCCTTTTGGTTTGGACTAGTGCTGCACGATTTGATAAAAATGTGCGATTGCGATTATGGTGGAAAATATTGCGATTTGCGATTGCGATTGCGATATTATAAATTAAATTCCAAACTTTTTGCAAAGAGGGCCACATTTGGTGAGGTAAAAATGTGTGGGGGCCAAGTTGGTCGACCATTCAGCCTGACATCCTTTGAACCATTAACATTAAATGCAAATTATCTGTTTAATACTTTTTTTCATTGCAAATGGAATTCTTTTCAAATGTGGGACACCCCTTCACCGTCACCCGTCACATGTAGCTAAGTCAAGACAAGGCAGTTTTATTTGTACAGCCCATTATAAACAGTTTGTTGCCTTGAAGCTGAATAAATCAGAATGAGCCATGTTGTTTTGTGATATAAGGTCGTAGGTGATGCTTCCACATGAATGTGACACAGGACTGTGGTGTTTGAGTCCCATGTGGCTGTAACCATGGCAACAATATAATAACAAGACAAAACAAGGTAATCTAATATTGTATAGTTTGTACGTTCCTTACCTAATTAGCCTTGATGATCATTCATGTCTTTCACTATAAGAGTCTTTCTTTTCCGTCCTCCCTCGCTGCTCTGTCCTTTTGGTTTGGACTTTTTCTTTTGCTTTCTCTGATGGCCTGTTGGCCTGCATATAGTTTCCAGACATCAAGGTTAATGCCTCTCCCCCATCAGCATCCCTAATGTTTCAGAGAGAGGTGGGGAGGGGGGGTAAAGTGAGGAGGGAGGACAGCTTGTTCACTTCTAAGTGGGTAGGAGCTGATGGGGATTGCTGCTTCTTCACCGGAGGCAGCTACACACTGTGTGCACATACAGTACTGTAGATGAATTGTCTGCCATCTTTTCTTTGAAGAAACCCAAGATTTCCATTGAAAGCACTCATCTGCATGTCTGAGGTGATCTGAAGCCCATTATTCCAGTCCCCCGTATCATTCAAATTTCATCTTCGAACAAAAAGTCTTTTAGGGAAACAAAAAGCCCCAAAACCCAAGACAATCAGGGAGAGATTGCATAATGCTCATTTGGCGGCCGGCTGGGACATTTGGCTCTGATTTGTCTCCTCTTTAACCCGCGGAAAAAGAAAAATCAGCAAGGATTTGGGCTAATCCTCTTAGCCCACTGCTTTCTCTCCCCCTGCCGACTGGAAGACGAATGTGAGCTCAGGCATTCGGACCCCCCAACTGAGTCAAGCCCGGCTCACCCTCAGCATATTTTAATTATGAATCGGATTTTGATGGCTTCCCATTGACTTGTTGGCAGTCTGTCTTTTGCTATCAGCCTAGTGGGTTAGAGATGTCTGAGGTGAGACAGCCAGTGAGAGACAAGCTGCCCTGCTGTCCACTGTAGTCCACCCAGCTTTTCCTACTCAATCTCTATTCTATCTTCCTCTTATGCTTATTAGGGTTCTGGGCCCAAAGGGGCAGAACCAAATAGTTTTCCTGTCTATTATTATCATCATTGAACTGGAACAAGCTACAAACACCACATAGCTGGAAACAATGAACTCTGAATAAATCAGAAATTCTTTGTTCAGTCTCTTCATTATAGTTTTGAATCTTGTTTGTGAGATTGCTCAGTGAGGAGGGACGCCACCACACCAGCTCCCCACATTTGGCTGAGCCTATAGTGCAAATTGGGCCATAACACACTTACCACAACTTGATGTTTATGGTGACTAAAAGTTTGCAGTTGCAGTACATTATTTTTATGGGGCTTTTATTTTGAAACAAGCCCTTATTTTTATGGAAGGAAGACTGGCCTTGGTTGTCATACAATCTGGTCTTGATTTAAATCCCCAGTGTGTAACTTATTTGGCTTTTTATTATCAAAAATCAAATACTGCTTTCATAAATACATATTTCACTGAAGTCGAGTCACACCCGCATACAAATGAAAGCTTTCTCGTACCTTAGAATGATTTGTTACAAGTTGTACACTGCTTTACTTTTTGTAATAGTGAACATAATATTTATTTCTTATGACTATTTCAATAATGGGCCCAAAGGTGATTGAACCTTTTTGATCTCGCCACTTGTAACAAAAACACTTCAGCTGTACTGTATGTGAAAAAACTCATTTGGCTGAATCTGTATTAAGGCCAAAGATGTTCTGGTTTCAATATGGTTTCCTTGATTTTTTTTTTCCCCTCTCTGTTTAAAATCTCTCAATTTCTTTGCTCTCTCCATCAGTCTGTGTCAGCTAATTCACTTTGCAGCTATCTGAGAGATGTAATCTTCAATGTCACCGCTTTTACCATAACTCCCACTCATTCAGAATGAAAAGAGATGGAGGCAGACACACACAGATGGGACATAGAATGACAGATAGATTAAGAAAGGAAGAGCAAGAGTTGGAAGAACTGAAGTTAATCAAAAGGTGAGAACAACCCCCCAAAATCTTGTTTCTGCTTCAGTCACTCACCTCCAGTGGTTTAACTTCTCACCACTCGGTCATCGCTGATCACTGATGATGCCTGGACAGCCTTGCATCCATATTGTTAATATGAACAATACATATGTCACCACATTCATTGTTTTGGAGACTCTGTACTTCTCTGACCTTACATGGACTCTAAAAAAAATATCAGAGTGAATGGGGGAATGTCCACATTCCAGTTTAGTTTGTGAAATCCTATAATCCCATTTAGCTGTTTTGTGGGATGGTAATCCTTTTAGAGCCTTCTCCATTCTAGTCTTCATTTGGTGTGAAGGGCATGTTAAAAATAACATGTGAACACAACACATGAGTAGATCAAGCTGTTGAATATCTCCTTTTTCAACAAGTCTAACCTTAGTGTACCCATGCTGACACTAATGATTGTCAGACCACCACTGGTGCCAGTCTGAAGCAACAGTGCTAAACTTCATTACACTTCCATTTCTTCTGTGGTTTAAATTTAGTGGTTCAGATGACACAACAAGAAAGATAATTATGACAGACACCCTCTGCTGCTGCAGCTCCTGCTTTTTCCTCTGCAGTAATAACTCTCGCACTCTGGCAGCTTGTTGTCCTCTCTTGAACATGCTCAGAATGATTTTAAATCTGCTCCTATGTGATCTGTCAGTGCACAGCTTTTACTTTAATGAAGGACATTGATGTTGCACACCAGAGAGAATGGACACGTGCCTGGGAATGTCTCTTTAATAGTGCTAATTGGCATCTTTGTTGGTGTACCTTCTTATTCACATCCTCACATTAAACCCACAGTGTGTGTTCTGCTTCCAGGGTTCCTCCAATCAAAATGAAATCAGAGGACAGCTTCAGGTGACATCATGAAATAGTGCAGGAGATCAAACAGAGCGTCTGATTATAACATAATGAAGCCGTTTCAACAGTATGGAAGGGAACACAGACAGGGAGGAGGCAGAGGCTGAGATCGCTGCTACAACCTCTGTTTTGATTATTTTCTAAAGCTTTTGCTGTTTTTTATCTTGAGCTGAATTATCCAGAGAGGTGTCCTCCTCTCCATAACAACATCAATC
Organism: Decapterus maruadsi; assembly: GCA_030347415.2. Taxonomy (NCBI): domain Eukaryota; kingdom Metazoa; phylum Chordata; class Actinopteri; order Carangiformes; family Carangidae; genus Decapterus; species Decapterus maruadsi. The sequence goes on along the minus strand of CM064898.1, from coordinate 14,759,055 downwards.
TCACTTTAAAGCCCCAGTATGTAACTTATTTGGCTTTTTATCAGCAAAAATCAAATATTGCTTTCATAAATACGTATTTCACTGAAGTCGAATCACACCCGCATACAAATGAAAGCTTTGTCGTACCTTAGAATGAGTTGTTACAAGTCGTTACACATATACAAGGGAGGGACGCACCTAACCAAGGCCGCCATGTTGCATCAGTGGCAGCGTGACCGTAGGTAACCACAGAAACTGTTGCATCAGTGGCATTCAGGTGCAGTCAGACACCTGAATGACGCCGTCGGCAAACCAACCCGATGTCATGAGAGAAAGACGGTAAAACGTGGGTCAGGTCAACAATACGACATCACCATGACATCATACTGTCACGCCTGTATTGTTTTGCCTCGTGCTGGCGGATCACTTGTTTACATAGACGTGAATGAAACATCAAGATTATGGAGTTAAAGTCCATTGAGTTCCAGGTAAAGATCATGACTTAAAAAAATCATATGAACAGTTACCCTTCATTATTATAAACCTGCATAACAGCCTGGTTCGTACCTCAGAATAATGTAAAATGACATAAAGCCAGTATTAATGCATGTGTCAAGTCAAAAGTTCAAGTGTGTGTGTGTGTGTGTGTGTGCTCTGAAGCAGTCATCCCCTAACCCAGTACACCTGCAGTCTATTAAACCTTCAGCACTACACCGTGGCCCATAAATCTCTGCTTTCTTAATATTCTCCAGTTTGTCTGGCCTCTGACCAAGGCACGCTCCCTGGCCTTGATGGCCCAAGCAAACTCTCTGATGACTCCTAAATAACACAGAGGCGGGTGGGTGGAGGTGATTGAGGGAAAAAGAATAGGCAATCCAATTAAAACAAGCCGTGGATGATGGAGGGGGGGAGAAGTGTTTGATGAGAAACACGCGGCACACAGAAGTCAAAGATACACAGAGATGAAAGATGAAGATGAAGCACTGACATGCTGATGAGCCCTTTAATGACTTGTTATATAGACATCTGTGTTTACACTAAGTCTTGCATGGTATGGATGGTAGGCATGCTTTAATGGTTTCATCATAGTCTATTCAACTAAATCCCTTTCATTGTTAAAAAGATGATTAAACAATGATGGTGTGATCTGTTCGTTTGAAGACACAAATCTGAAATGATTGAAGAAACATATTTCACAGTGTCTAGAAAGCATCAGTGGCTGCAGCTATTCAGCAGCAAAATCAACTGCTAAAACCCTCCCGTTGTCAGACACGACAAGAAACTACTCTGGTTAGCTCAGTCATGTTGTAAGTTGGACCGTTTATTGAATTAAACAATTGATGATAACCACGACTAATTACAAAAATTGTTTAGACGGAGATAAATAAACACAACCAACACAACAGCTGGAACTGCCGGCATTTTTCCTGAATAAAAATAATAGCACACAGGAAGAATTGTCAACATGTGACATGTTAGCACGTTCGCTACGTTCACTACGCTAGCTTGCATAGTGGTGTCCCATTTCCATAGGGAAAGATTTTGAGCCACTTTTACAAACCATGTGGATGTTTTAAGGGGGAGTAATGGGATGGGGCATTAAAGGCTCGGTAGGCAGAAATCTAGAAAAAAGCCTTGAGTTGAGTCCACACGGTTCTCATCCCCTCCGCCAGTCCGTCACTTTCTTACGTTTTAATATTTTTTCATGCGAGAAAGTGACGGTTTAGATTCCCAATCTGTGGGAAAGATTTTGCAGAGCCACACACGAGCGGCAGCAGCGGCTCGTCACAGAGGCTGCAGCCGGGGAGCTGAGCTCATCGGCCGGACAGCTTCTCTGTCCTCCTCCCTAACCAAGGGAAGCTTCTTTCTTTTCCTTTTTTCAATGTTATCCTCCATAATGTAGTCAAGAAAAACCTTTTTGAACACATGACGATAACAAAGTATTTATATTTCGTGTAAAATAATACGAATAAGAGCTGCTGCTCTGTGATTGGTCAAAATCTACCGGGGTAGATTTCTTTGCAGGCTGAAAACAGAGCATGGGAGGGGTCTGATCTTTTTTCACATCACTTCATTTACATTATCCTCAAGGTTATTGTGTAAGTTTTTGCCTAATACTGTCAAAAAAAAGCTGCCTACCTAGCCTTTAATTAAGACGTATAGTGCATAGAAGTACACAGGGTGTGAGGACAGGAGGAGGTGGTCTTACAGGAGACTGTTGGAGACAGAGAGAGACACTGTTGCTCTGAAAGCATGTGATAGCTGGTTCCACCGCTGGGTAATGCCAGGCGACAGTCCCCGGAGACAGACCTGGGACTCAGTCTGCAGGCAGAATTGGTGGCTTGCACTTGATGTGAGCGGACATGAGTGGAGGTCAGTGAGCGGTGCAGTGATGCGCCCTTTGAGATTGATTGAAAGTCAGACATGCGTTCTGGGAGGTTCACCGGGAGGGCATCATAGCGGTTGGGGCGAAGGGCAGCCATGGCCTGTATGTAGGTGCTGTACTGAACCCTGTCTGACTTGATGTTTCTCACATCAGACGGGTGCAGCGTGGTCAGAGAAGGAGAGCAGGTCATCAATCATACAGTAGGATGCTCAGATTTCACACTCAGAGCTGTCTTTCATGTTGGTTGGTTGGCTGTATGCAGTGTGACCAGGTTTGGATAGTAGTGAAGTGGACAAGTTGTGACCTGCACATTCACCACGCTATGAGATAATAACAGAACGTTACGAGACAGAGTTCTATTTTTTGCATAAATACATGCAAAACCGCTGATGCGCGTTGCCTTCAGGGACAGTTTTTCAGCAAGAAGTCTCTGTATAAGGCTGTATAATGTGCAATGCTGAACTAAAAGCCAAGAGGAGGTACACGGAGAAGTACAGACAAAGTGAAGAGAAGTTCCAGGAGCTATTGTAACTAATTAGCTACTAACTAATGTCACCAAGCTGAGAAAATGTTGCCACAAAGTTGTTTGTTTTGAAAAGTTGCTTTTCTGAGATGTGCTTTCCACAGGATCCCAGCCAGGCCCCGCGCTGCTTCTGCTGTGACTGATCTGTCTGTTTACTCTGCCGAAAAAGAGGCCAGACGCAACATTTCTCCCAAAGCAGCTATTTTACCGTCATGATAGCGCTGCCTATTAGGGATCAGCTTGAATGTTTTGATGCGAAGCTGTAGAAGTTACTCAACAGGTTTGTGTGAGGTGGAAGGTCCTGGTACCAGTGGGTGCCTTCACAGAGTAAACAAGAGTAAGCACAAAGAAAGGTTTGAAGCCACTTTTGCTTCCATTTAGACTGTGAATTTGAAGACATGTAGGCTGAAAGAGTGACCAGAAACAGGAAGTACTGTCTGGATGAAGCAACCCTAATGGCAGAAAAGTGGTATAGAGGGATGAAAGAGCTGTCAGACATCCATCCATCTGATAGCAGAGCACATATCCTTCTGGTACATCATGTAATTCCTCTTTCACCACCTCGGCCCTGCCCTCCCCTCAGCCTCTCCACCTGCACCGTGTGCTAGCATGTCAGCCTGGCCTCCACGCCACGTCCGTCTGTTCCGTGCCGCGGCCGCTTCACCTCTCGCCGACTTCCTCCAACACACTTCCCACCCGAGTCCTAATCCAATCAGACACCTCCGGGCATGTCAGCTCACAGCCCTCTCACCTTGTTCTGAGACTGGACCATCCAGCAGCCTCCCTCATGGCTGCTCTCTGTCAGCTGCACTGTGAAAGGCTTCTTATTTCAAGGCTACAAATAGCCTCTTCAGCCCTAACTAAGAGAGGCAGAGCGATGGAGAGGCCACTCAGATTGGGAGAGAGACTGTCTGTGTGTGGGATGTGGGAGGGGGGTCTGAGAATCAGGAGCCAGCTATAGGAGACAATCAGACAAGAGAAATGCTGAAGTTTATAAGTTTTTAGGTTTTTAATGCGTAAAAGTACCACACAAATGTTTTTATAGCATCAAGGCTTTTTGACTTTGTCAGGAACCTCTATTTAAACAAAATAAAACATTTTTTTCATTCTCACAGAATTCTAAAATGCTCTGGTTAAAATCATGACATACTGTACTATATGTTGTTGGGGTTGCTTTCCAGTTAAAACTGAAATCAAAAGTGCAAAACCAACCTTTTCCTGGATAAGGAAGCCTAACAATGTAACCAAGAGATGAGAAAGTAATTGGATGGAAAAAAACAAAAGTGTATTTTTGGTGATTTAAGACTCAGGTCAAAACCGACCTTAACACAAGAGATGGTAGCAGAAAGATAACAAGAGGAAGGTTAAATAAGTGTTGGTGAGTGTTTTAGTCAAAACCCTAACCAACACTGTCTGCAGTAAGGCAAATATGTGCCTGTTACTTTGTAGGTCCATCCTTGATGCTGTGTGTGTGTATATTTGGACCCGACTGTGTGTATACCTGAGTGGCTGAGGGTTAGCTGAGGTCAGGGTTTGTCGGAGTTATCTTTGAAATTGAGCAGGTGGTCTGCAGGGAGCTGTGAGAGGCAGCTGCAGCAGAGAGAGCGTCAGCGCCGGCGCCGGCTCACATACTGAAATCACACCGCTTCCATCAGAGGCAGGAGAAGAAGACGTTCTCCTCGTCCTTTGCTGACACTCATCAGGGAAACACGCGTTAAAGCGTCTGAACAGACACCCAGCCGTTCACACCAGCTTCCCATCATCACAGTGGCTGATTCTGAACCTTGGTATGTCTAACGCTAAAGGTCAGTGCTGGGAAGTCAGAGTCCAGAGCAGGGCTGTCACTTTTTATATCGACATTCAAATATTCGAATCGGGATATTCGAATGTATCCGAACGAATTACAGGTCATTCGATATTCGTCGGAACGTCATTCTTCTAAAAAGTGACAGTGTTGTTTTTGTGCGCACGTGATCCACTTTGGCTGGATGCAGATGTCTGCAACGACATTCACTCTGAGCCTCACAGACATGAAACCGTTTCTGTGACAGGGACCAATGACATGGATGTGCAAGTATTAATACAGCTCAACAGTGAGATCAAAGCAGCCTCTGAACAGAGGTTGCACCTTGACAGTGTGTCAGGATGGTGTGTTAAGTTGCTCCAGAACAGCAGCTATGTCACCACGCCGGCTTCCTGGTTCGGCACAATGCAGCTCCAGGGCTGCCTGTCGTCCCGCGGTGGGCTGTCTCTTCTACTTCTTGATAGCAGTTCTGTGACGCGACACGAAGCCTTTCTTCTCTCTATCTCTCTCTTTCTCTGCGCTCACTCTGAGCGTTGGTGTTGATGTCAGGTATGAGAAGAAGAGACATCCAATATGAATAGAATTCCTAAGGATTCAGACACCGTGTCTGCTGCAATTCACAACTACAGTAACGTTCAAATGATGCGATCCTTTGCAACACAACAGGGGTGTGTTGCTTTGTGCTTTGTCCCTTGGTGGTTGATAATTAATATACACATGCATGCACCCATCTACTAAACATTTCTTCAGAGCTGGACTTATTTATTTATATAGTCAGGTGGTCATTATGTAGTTATGAATCAGTGTCCTAATGGTCACAATGCTCCATAATGGAAGTAACTGATGAAAAACGTCACTATAGGATAAAGAAGTCAAAATTAAAATGTCTATTCTAAATGATGACATGGTAACAAATGAAGGAGGGAGGGACACTGAAGCAGCAACAGGACTGGTGGTGAGTGATCACAATTTTTCCCAGAGTGGAAAATATCACAATCATCAGTAACACTTTGGAATGATCAACCATTTTTTGTAAAAGTACTAAACATCTAACGCTGCGCAGTAGTCACTGAGTTTCCTTTTGATTTCAACATTTGCTGAAATTCCATTGATAGAACATCCAGTTACATTTTTGGAGCCATATAACTGAAACTGTTTTCATGGTCTCTATTGTGACCAATGGGATTAAATGATAATTAGCCACTCTTTTTTGATCTTCATTTTTGGCTGAGCATGTGTCTCCCAAAATAATTAGGCATCTTGTGACTGTGTATGTGTGTATTCAGCAGATTGATCTCCAGCTAATTCCCAAACCCTATCAGATTCGTATATTTAAATTATTCATCGAGGCAGCATTGCTCCTGCTTGTTGGAGGAGTATCATTGGTCCAGATTTGTCAAAGCCTCGTGAAAGACTGCGTGCATTCTACGTATGTATGTGGTTTTCGTTTTTGTTCCTGCTGTACAGCCCAGCTCCCCTCCCCAGGGATCATTAAAGTTTCATCTTGTTACAGACCAGTCCTCCAAACCCACAAAGCGCCGAGAGAAGGAGCTGGTGAAAATCTATAGTGGAGAATATAAAGGAAAGTGGTGTTGACATGCTGTAGAGTGCAAAATACTAACTTGTGGTTAAGATGTTTTTCCTTTTCCCCTGTACACTATGCAGTCTGAACCCTCATACAAACCTGCTCTGTGCAGATTTATGGCCATGTTGGCTCCATGCACTAAAATCACTGTAAATCTTTTGAGATATTTTAGTTGCAGCTAATGGAGCAATTAAATCTGCTGCTTGTCAGGAAGGAGTGAATGCCCTAATCTGAGAACGGCAATTAGCAGTTACTGCTGACATCCCACTTCTGATGTAGTGAAGTCTCACTTCCAGCAACATCACAGCTCTCGCATTTCGTCCATGTACTTCCTAATTCTGAAAAGCCATTGATCGAACATGACACTTGCAGCTCTGATTGGAGTGCGCCGTGTCAGGGTGAGCAAGGTGGAGCAAGGTAGAAAAGAACAACAGCGCTGAAGTGTCCTTGAGCCAAACAGCACGGCTTCACCTACACAGATTGTTGGCTTAGTAATTCTGGGCAAACGGAGCTACAGCAGTTTGTGATGGCACTCATTTGGGAAAAACATGATTCATATATGCAAATCTGCTCTGTGTTGCACCGCTCAACTGGAGTTGATAGTGAATGGCTTATTTACATGTACTGCTTTATGTCTTTGAATAAAAGGACTAGTTGTTTAGTTCAACAAGCTGAAATTGGGGAACTTTAGATTATTCCTTGGCAGTCAATCACATCATGAGAAATCCTCAGTTGAGTGGGTTGAGAGGAAAACCTCCATTGACTCTTGAAACAGTAGCATTGCATTGTTAAAGGCACATTGTGTAGGAATTACTCCCATCAATCGTATTTTTCATGCTGCATTCACGTGAAATTGGGCAGACGGCAGACGGCAGATGGACGACATACTGTAACGGCATAAACAAGCCTCTAAGTAAACAAGTGGTCCGTCAGCACGAGGCAAAACAATACACGTGACAATATGTTGTCATGGCGATGTTGTATTGTTTATCTGACCCATGTTTTACCGGCTTTCTCTCAACTTCTGTGACTAAAATGACGGCCGCCATCTGCCCAACTGCAGGTGAATGCAGCATCAGTGTAACGCTCCATTCCTCCTCACTGCGTTACCGCGGTGACTTTTCACAAACGCCGACAGCTCCGTTGTCTCCGTTGATTACTGATTAATGAAAAACATACTTTTGAATTAAATAATTTGTGAATAGATAACAGGAGAAGTGACACAATATCCCTTTAACTTTGTTTGGCTTTTATAAAGTTCTTAGAGTAATTCTCACAAGGGAAACAAACAGGTCACCTCCTTCACCCAGACTGAGCAGTGCTGTATTTCTCCAGTCTTCCTGTGGAGCTGTCCTTGGTGCTGAGGTTTTCCAGCCTTCTCCATTCTGACGCAACAACCTGTCGACATCACTCTGGCTCCTGTTTCCCAGAAAGCACTGCAAGGTGGGCCAGCCAGCCCTGTTTTATCACACTGCTCACTTGTTGTAGTGAGAAGTGTTCACGGGAAGAACATTTGGATTCAAATGTGCCAATGTTTTCTCTGCCCTTGGCTGAGCCAGTGTTGATGCAAATGAAGGTGGTCATCTCATTTGAGTAATTACATTTAAAAGCACACTTGCCTCATTGGCCGAGCAGTAATATAACGCCCCAATTTGCAGACAGCAAGCTTTTCACTGTGTAAAGTAATAAGATAAGAGAGTTGTTGGCAAAAAATCAAAAGTGACATCAGCTGATGGGAGAAGATTCATGTGTCCTGAGAGCTGTAAAAAAAAAAAAAATCCGACAGCTACATGAAGAGGTTAAATTGAGCTGCTGCATGTCTAACTATATTGGCAAGCAGGAGATTAGATCAAAAACTTCAAGACTCTGAGATAAAAGCATAGTCAAGGTGAGAGGATGATCACAGAGGAGGATGGCATGCTGGGCCCTCAGAGAGAAGCTCAGCCTCGGAGTGGGAGTGAAGAACATAGAGTAATGTGGACGGCTAAAAGTGGGAAGGGAGGTTAAGTGAATTTCATCAGTGTGTTCGGTCCCAGGCTGAATCACAGGACAGGTTGTTAGGTATGACTGCACACACACATAAAAACAAACACACACTGTCTCTCTGCTCATGATTCACATTTCATTTATCATAAAACAGATGTGACTTTGTATCAAAGTATCAAAGCAGCACAGTTTAATTTGTAGTCGCTTGTATCAAATAGAGCAGATTCACCTGCAGTCTGTGATAGAACTGATGGAGCTGATTGGTCCGTGTCACCATCACCGTCCGTCCACATCACGCCGCTGCTTTAAGCAGGTTTCTGTCAATCAGATGAGACACCTGCTGAGTCATACAACTGAATCCTCTCTGGTAGAGTTCCTGCCTGGTGAATGGCACATTTCAACTTTGTGAGACGTCCTTTGTGTTAGAAGATTGACTCAAACCCCACCCCAGATAACCTGAGTCTCATGTCTCAATAATCTCAACTCGCCTCAGGTCTGTGTAAACTCTCCTCAGGGTTATGAATGGTCATGATTAAAGTCACACATCATATGAAGCATCAGATTAAATGGGATTATGGTGTTTTCAGAAATTAGACCAAGGCCTCTTACTTCAATATTCATCTTCCATCACAAAGGCTTCAAGTCTCAAGGTTAAATGATCTAAGAGGAAAAAGTCTGACGTCTCCTGATTAATTGAGCAAAGACATTCATAAAATCCATCCAATAACCAGCTTCCGTTATTAAACATGACACATTTGCTTAATCACCTCTCTTTATGCCTGATTGCTTGAGACAACAATCACCCCCCTGGCAGTGTTAAAACACACACACCTGGCTGCTTCCTGCACAGCTGACTGTAAATCAAGTAGTTCATGCATCACTGTGTCTCCAGGGGAACAGACAGACTAGACCACCTGTGAGTCCGAGGCCAGGACCGTCCTGGTTTATCATGACTGAGATCAGTAGCTGTGGACTCATTCCCCACATATCAATATATTCTTACTTAGATGATGACTAAACCAAGAACATATAGTATTAATACATAGCTGAGGTCCAATATGCAGCTGTAGGAAGCACTTCTATTGGTTGAATCACCTGTGTGATTGTTTTTGATGTATTAATAGTTTATTTGCCACAACCACAGCCTTCCTCCGACCTTAAGCATTCTGTAGTCGTCACTTACTTAAGAAAAGAGTGCTTCAACACGTTGTGTCTTATCTCAGTGACCTTGTTCACAAAAATGACAAAAACATTTCACAGTTATTTGAGAAAAAAAAAAAATCTTTCTCACATCTTTTACTTTCTTATTAATAAAAGATGAAAGTAGTTCCTTTGTGTCAGTAAAAAAGAACCTGTGCCGTAGTTTAGTGTTTTTCCACTTCTGCATGACCTTTCTTTGCCCTCAGACAGTTTGTGTTATCATCTTGGGGCTGACTTAACAGTATAAATAGATTTGTTTTTAAGTGGAGAATAACACCTAGGCTTAAAGGAGCTTAGATCTGAGAGTCGATTTATCTCATATGAAGTAAGTTTCCCTGGTAGTGATAATATTACCTTCAGTAGGTCTCGCTCGCAGCTCTGCACCATGTCAATCCACAAGACATGAACCCATAGGTTGTGCGTTAAGCATGGTTATTATGACTCACAGTTACATTTTGTTGCTAGGTGACATCTAGTTGTTGGAGTAACCATAACAGCAGCAAAGGGGAAAAAAGACACAATCTGTTTTAGGAGGAGACTGTGGTAACAATGCGCATGCATGATGCAGTGGTGGTTCAGGTTGTGTCAAGGGGTTGATTACCTGTGTGAGCCCAGTCATGGAGGAGGCAGCACCCTGCATGCTCTCAAAGAATGAATGACAGGCGCACACCGAGGGCTGCTGAACACTGTATGGATTTTTTGATGCACAAATTTGGCAACCAGGATTCCTGGCTATGGAACAGTCTACAGCAGTGTTGGGGTCAGTTGCCTGAAATGTCTAGTAATTGATAGGAAAAATATTTTCTAAACTAATTATTATTCTTTTTAAAATTATGATTAAAACCTCCGCACACAACCCAAACAACTGTATTCTATACTTTCACTTTCTTGAAGTTAAATTCAAATAAAATGCAACATATGAGCTGGCACATCTTGATTGACAGGGTCACCAGAAATTTGTGGTGTCACGAGCCATAAAAGATCGGAAACCACTGGTCTACAGTAGCACACCCAGTCCAGGCATGTGTTAGATTCATATTCTTGTCTTGTTGAATAAGAAAATCAGAACCACTGCTGATGAGAACTATGGGGAAAGTCATATACTGTAAGTCAAAATAAACTCTCTTTCTCTATATATATATTTAAATATATGTGTCACCAGCAGTACCCCTGCTAGCTCTAATGGTGCCTCTTCTTCCTTCAGCTCGGTGGGATATTTATAGCAGTGGTTAGTGTGTGGATCTCTCACAACCACACACACTGCTCTCACTGACGACAGGCAGCTGCAGTAAAGATTACCCCATGAGTTTATAGGCCTGTAAACATATTCATTACCGTGTGGCGTTTAGACATTTTAAAGCCATCTCAGTTGTGTTTTACGTGGGTGTCCTTCACAGAGATGACCGTTAGCTTTTACAGCCTCAGATGGGCGGCAAACTGCCACGACACATTACAGATGGCAGGGTTTGCATGTTGAGATGAACCTGATCAAATAACGACATTCACAATCATTCATTATCACATTAACGGAAAAATATAATCAGTAATTCAAGCGTAACTAATTTTCAACACTGGAGAAGAGCTGAAGCTCTCTGAGCCGATGTGCTGCACACAGGCTGTGTGTGTCTTCAGGGGTGACAGATGATTAGGGGACGTGATGGCACTGCAGTGTGTTCGCTCAGACCCCTGGGACAGCACAGCCTCTCACTTGTGCTATCACCCTTATATTACTGAAGCCAGCGTCTCTCTCTCTCTCTATTTATCTGTGTGTGTGTGTGTGTGTGTTCTTGTACTTACGACGTTGTGAGGACTGGAAAGAGTTTTTAACCAACAGTGAGAGTGAGGACATTTTTGGGATGTGAGGACATTTTGGCTGGTCCTCACTTTTTCCAAGAGCTGTTTGAGGGTTAGGACTTAAGGTTATAATTAGGTTAAGAGTAGGCTAGCTAATGGTTAAGGTTTGGAATTTGTTTTGGATGGTTAAGATTAGGGTAAGAGTCTAGTGAATACATTATGTCAATGAGTGTCCTCACAAAGATAGCATTACAAGAATGTGTGTGTGTGTAAGGGTGGAGGCAGCAAACTGAAAAGCATCCCATGTGAGAGCAGATTGGGCTTTTTGTATGATGATATTAGTTCCTTTTGATGTCAGTTACCACTGCTGCAGATTTGGAGTAACTCAATTTTCCACATCAATCACTGTATTTTTTTTCCATTAATTTAAAGTTTTGTTTTGTTATTTTGTTGTTGTTTTTACTTGACCTAAATTTTAAAGGGAATTGTCTACATTTCACAGTGGCACAGCACCCTTGCCCTATGTGAGCTTGGATTGGATCCCCCCTCCCTGAGGATAAGTGGTAGCCTAATGAGCCCAACACTGAAGTACCAAAAACTGCAGTTCCTCTATTGACCAGTAGAGCTCCACTCTAACAGTGAGTCAGTCCCCAGTTTGAAATCTCCCAATTATAGCAGGAAATAATTGTGTTTACAGCCAATACAGCTGTGGCTAGTGTCCCCCTTCATCACACAGGGAGGAGTGAGTTTTTATATAACTTGTTTTATGAAGTTATGAATAATTGAAGATGAGACTGCTTTGAGTGACAGGTGGGTGTATGCAGGAAACAAACTGTTATCTGCCAAAGTCTCTGCTCCATAGACATACAAACTCTCCATTTCTGGAGTCAGATACTGGTCTGCTTCAAAACCACGATTCAGCATCCTGTAGGTATTTTTTAAGGTGGCCAGAACTCGTATTCTCTGCTGACCTCACCCACAGCTCATCACTCAGCTCCTCTAAAGTGATGATGTGAATCCACTATGGATACATACCCCACACAGCCCACACCAAATCACTTGAAGACAGGAAGAAACATCTATCCCTTATCATATAGCAGGCATAATCAGAGTTAAGATTTTATAAAGTGTGAATTTAAAACACATCTCCGAACATATCGACAGTCAAACCAAGCAATCAGTAGAGGCTGATTGGGCTCTGGGCCTTGTCAGAGTCGGTTACTGTGACAAATTGTTTTGTCTGGGTTGTCCTGACGTTGACTGGGACCGTCTCCCATGAGGCTTCACCTCTGACACTCAGACATGTGCCGGTGTCTGATGATCCTGTCAGGCTCCTGCCTTTTGAGGTCAAAGGTCAGAATGTTGAGATTAAAAAGAGAAAGGGTGAAAGGGGACAAACAGTGTGGCAGAGGGTAGAGGCATATTTGATATTAATTAGCACCCGTTCATCCAAACCAAATGATGTGTTTCATGTAGAGGACAGTGCTCAGGATGAGGACACCTCTCTGAACCCATGAAGAAACCCAACTGAGCTTCCATCGGTGAATTAATTCTGCAGAGCATGGCTCAATGTTCAGCTAATCAGTGAAGGTCGGTGCTACCAGTAATACATACAGCACCAGCACTCAGCACATCAAAGGCTGCTTCCTCATGTCCTTCTTGTTATTGTCTCTAAATGCGCTCTTGATCAGTGGCAGCGCAGCAGCAGCCTTTCTGTGGACTGCTGGGAGATGCCCCTGGGCAACCAGCGCATGTTCCCAGCATGAGGCCGTGGTTAGCCTGCTGGGCTTTGAAGTCAGGACAGGTCATGGAGATTCAAGCTCTTCTATTTAAACTGCTATACAGTCAGGAAGCACCTGTGCCTTCTGTACACGGCAAAAATGAATCTCAATATAAATGCAGAAACTTTTTTTTTTTACTTGATAATTTGCTTCAGTAAATCTCAAACCATTAAATGTCCAGTATGTAATATTCATCAAAGCTTATTGGCAAAATCTGAAGCTATTACCCATGAATATATTTGTATAAGTGTATAATCGCTATAAAATAAAATCTGTTTGGTTTACGTAGCCTCCTTTAGAGAGTGTCGCCATCTTGCTCCACCATGTTTGTATGGCAGCCCAAACGGAAAATCCAGCCAGTCAGAGAGCAGGTTTCACGCTCATAAATAAACCAACGAAGAAGAAAGAGGAGGAAACAGCAGATATATGGTAAAATCTTCACCTCGTCGCTCCATGCTCCTGAAATACTCCCAGTCGTCCCAGTGCTGGTAAACAAGTTTTTTGTCCTCGGAGGCCACCGTCACTTTGCTGACGGAAGACGAGTGAGTGAGCGACCGCTGCGATCTAGAATCTGAACGCTGCATATCACGATTTTTTTACCCCCCATTTTACACACTGGACCTTTAATACTATTAATTTTATTACTTTAGTTATCATGATTGATATTTATATGTTATGTGACTGAGCAAGGTGCTTGTAACCCATACAGTACCAGATCCAGCTGTTGACAGCAGGTACCAGCTGGATTCTTACCAGTCACTGCTCCAGATGTTACCAGCTGCCAGTTCCTGCATGTACAGTAAAGGCTAGTTTCTAGTTTACAGCGGGGCGATGCAGTGGTTGGGCCTGTTGCCTCACAGCCAGTGCGTGGGTTCTATCTGGGCTCTCCAGCTTCCTCCTGCAGTCCAAATACATACAAATCAGTTTAAGCGGTGACGGAAGACTGCATACAGTAGTTGTGATGGAAACCCAAGGTACAACTGGAGAAATGATTACGTTCTGACAACAGAACATACAGTATACTGTATGTTAGGGAGCTATTCAACTGGAAGTGACTCATGAAATTCCAGGCTTTAGTCAGCGTTTTTCCCGTGACATGTATTACACCTTTGAGAGTGGAAAACAGCTGAAACTTTAATCTTTCTCTGCAGTGATCTAATTGCTGAATTTGTGGGTTTTTACCTCTAATACGTGAGCATTTCTTCTCTCTTTAATCATCCACATGAGATCAGTAATTAGCTTTTTGAGTCAGAGTGATGAGCATTTTCCAAAAGCCCGAGGAAAAAAAGAAAGAAACATCTTTTCCAGTAAAAGCAATTAAGCATTCAAGCATTCCTTTGTCTTTGTACTCCCTCTGCTGTGCCTCCATGCATCAGTGTGGTTATGGAGAAACAAAACAAAGTGCAGACAGGGTGAAGGGATCATTTGTTGAACGGCCTGATCGTCGCCGTCTGCTGTTTTAGGATTCACAGATGACTTCAGTCGAAGGATTTGCCTCTTTATATCTGCTCATACACAAGAAAGTCCTGATCTAAGCCAAACCGCACGGATCCAAGAGGGACACAAACAATGTTTCATGTGAAATGTGGGGGAGCGTGTCCCCAAGGATACTGATGGGGATGTCACCTAGACAAATGTCCCCATTTACTGTCCTTCCTCCTTCTATTCAGCTGCGACATGGGTGCACGGAGAGGTGTAGCGTGGGTGCTACAGAGAATAAGTGGATGGAGGGGAGGAGGAGGAGGGAGGGGGGGGGGTCTCATGGTGCCTTTGGAGTCTCAGCTCAGCCAAATCTAGCCAGCAGAAGTGGGTGAGTCACAGCTTAACCACATTAGAGCAGGAAGACTGAGGGGAAGCTGTTTAATCTCAGGCAGGAGAAAGGGGTCCTAAGTGGAGCTGCTAAGTGGACTTGTCATGAAATTCAATGCTATTATCGCCACTTCTTTACATCACTCACATTTCACTCAGCAGCGTTAAATGCATTTACTTGTGAGCTTTCTGGAGGAGGAATCTGATTTTACCATGGTGTCCATTCAAACCCATGTTTCCATCATCAGAGGTCAGGAGGACTGGGGCACACTGGACCATTGGAGACCATCCAGATGGGACTCTGTTTACTATTCACGCCAGATTCAAACAAGGAGAGAATTATGAAAACATTTTTAAAAACAGCCATGGATATTCTCATCCATGTGGTTATCACTGGGCAACAAATTGAATGGAAGGCAACTGGACTTAAATTCTGTTTGGACTCTTATCCAGGAGGCTTCATCAGTTCACATCGGTCTGACTCGTCCTCACTAGAGCGAACGTCAGTTCCCTTAGCTACACAGTAGATTTCATGTTTGCATTCACAGGATAAAACCTAATATTTCAGACACTGCAGACACAGTTTTTGCCTCCAATACTCACACCAGTCATGTTTGAGATGATCGGTGGGTTGTTTGGTGGTTTGGATTACTATGAACTTAAGTTACAGGGTGTGAAACCCTCTGTCTCTCTACCAACAACAACATTTAATGTGATTTAATGTAATTTATTTAACGTAAAGATCTTAATAATGTACTTCTTTGCACTAAAACAAAGAGAACAACTGAAAGATCTTATTTATAGGTTATTATGCTCTTATTATGTGAGATCAAATTGTGCTGAATGTGGCCCCTGAACTATAATGAGTGTGACACCCCTGTTCTAAAGTTGTCACTGCAGTTGTTCATATCCATGTAGTGATGAGTATTAATACACACACCTGCACACTACATGAGACTGGTACACTGAGGCTGTTGTAAATGATGCTGGACATGGGCAGTAGAACTGACGTCTCCTCCAGGATTTCAGTTTCCTTTTTTGCTAATTATGCTCAGTGGGAGAGCCGTTGTGTTGATGGGAGCGAGGGAGTACAGTTATTCCTCCTGGTGCGAAAGAGAGTTTTATATTTTTCAGTGTGTGGTGTATATAGTATATATCTGAACCTCTCTCAGGAGAGATGCATATGAGACACTGACCACTAACTGTGAACGGATTGATTTACCAAACAAAGAAAGGTGTTGAGGTTATGACCAAGTGCTATATTTGAGAACTGGCCGTGGCTACCTCTGTGTGTTTTATTTTATTTTATTTATTTTTTATCGTTTCTCTTTGATTTTAGTCAAAAGAAGCCAAACAGAGTGTGGTGACAGCCGGCAGGACGGGGCCAAGCGCTCACCTGTGGCAGCTCTGATACAACAAAGACCTCTTAGAAAAGCTTCCCTGGAAACGAATGCTCTCTGATGGTTTGGTGGTGATGAATATTAAAACCTCCACTCGCTCCCTGTAGATTCATAACATTATGTAATTTCTCCACACAAATGGAAAAACTAAATGCAGAGCAGTCTGTCAGGGGACTTCCATGAGCAGCTTCTCCAGTGACAGCAGCGCTCCGTCCTGATAACCATGCTCCAGTGGTTTTGTGTACTTCAAGAGATTATCCACTGCTGTGAAGTCCCCTCACCGAACATGAATCACTGTATCCTGGCTAACTGCCTGCTCAGACTATACTTGCAGCAGTGTGGAAGGTGCTTCCAGATGCAATTCACCAATTGCCACTGAGCCATCGGTGAGTAAGCTGAACAAAAAAATCACCTTCCCCCAGTTCCCTGCTATTGTGCATTTCATGTAAATTACCCCATTTACACTCATTGTACAGTATCTGCAAGTGCAAGCATAAAAATCTGTCACAGGATGGCTTCGTCATGTAACAGTTTGCATCTCTTTTTACAGTCCGGGACAATACAGTGCATTATCTTCCCGGTCCTCTCTGCTGCATTACACATGACGATGCCTTCAAGGCTGCCTGGCACTGCAAATGGCATTCTGATAAAGTGGTGCCAAGTGCAGACGTAAGGCTGAAAGTCCAAAGTGCTTCAAGGAGGAAAAGGGAAAGAAAGAGGGATGCTCACATTAATGGACTCTTCAAGTAAAGTCTGACTCAAAGTTATAGAATGCAACTTTTCCAACAAACTCTAAAAATGGTTTCTTTCTTTGATTTGAGTATTGCTCTTATATTATTGCATAGTGCATATATAGTTCCATTGATTCTCAAACCAGAGAAATCTGTGGTTTTAATTGAGCTGATACATGTCGACTCTGTGCTTCCTGTGACATCATACTGTAATCATGTGTCAGTGCTCCATTTAATCTAGTTTTGCACCTGTTATGTCATGGGGATGAGAACATCTCTGTGCAGCTGCTGGTAAAACTGTTTGTTTTTAACAATTATAATCACCGGGTCTGTTTGATTGTCTTTGGCTCAGTTGTATTCCAGTCTGTGCCTGTGAGGAGCTTTGATCTGGTTTGCATGCCTCCATCAAAGATTCCCCAGGCTCACAGGACTGCAAGAAGATCAGATCACCATGGAGGGATCACAGATCCCTTCTGACCCTGGAGAAGTCGCTGACCACCTTGTCAGTATCCTTCATGATGCTCACAGTCAGCTCCAGATGTTTCGTCAGACGCTTTCATTCGGACTAGTTCTTTGGTAGACAGAAGTATATAGAAAGTGTCCACAGCCACGGTTTAGTTCTTTAGCTGTGTCATGAGCCTGTCAGCCACACCAGCGTCCTGTGGACACTGCCACATGTTTCCTATTTCATGAGCTGTGCCCAGCGTAGTTGACAAATCTGCTGCTGTCATCTCAAATCCAAGAGAACTGGAGCCGTTATCTTTTTAGCTGTCATCCTCTGGAGGCGTCTGCAGCTGAGGAGCACTCACTCGCACTGATGTTGAAAATCTCTTTTTCTGACCTTGTGACTGTCAGCACGTCGCTGCCGTCACTCCGGGGCCGCAGACGTCTTGAGGAGATGGCACTGGCTTTGTAGTAACGAGTAAACATTTCCACAGCCACTTTTTTAAAATGAAAACGGTCTTTTCCTCAAAGTTTCCTTACAACTGCCCCGCTGCCTGTGTGCTGGCTGCATGTGGTGGACGTGTGGAAGGGGCTGTATCAGTCCACACTGCATTCTGCAGTCAATAAAGCTGAGTTTTGATGCAATCAGGCCATAGCTGATGGCAATAAAGCCTTTTCCCAGGGTCCACCTGAGACTCTCTGAGCTTTATCATCCAGAACCATTGGCGTGCTGTAAAAAGCAGGCGGAGTACAGATAGATGACACTGAGCTGTTCCCTGGTCTGTACAAAACAGCTGCGGTCAAGCAGAGTGGTCATTTTTAAAGGATGATGCCAGGCCAGAGAGGGGTCAGAATTGATGACCCGTCCATGTGGAGCAGATGGGAGCGTCTGCCTTTCTTTTTTTTAGCCTCACAAATCAGAGGAGCTGTGTCATGAAAACATTCCTCATGTTAACCGCTCTTAAAGGGACATTGTGTAACTTCTCCTGTTATCTATTCACCAAAATCGATTATTTTGTTCAAAAGTATGTTTTTCATTACTCAGTAATCCGTCGTCCGTCTGCCGTCTGCCCAATTTCATGTGAATGCAGCATGAAAAATACGATTGTTGCTTGCAAAATACAACCGCAACGCTAGATGGGAGTAATTCCTTCACAATGTACCTTTAAGCATAAAAATGTGATCACACTTGTTGAACCTGCCATCTGTCAGCTGGTATTTATGATACCTTGCTTTTAACCGCTATAAATTAGCATTGGCCCTCTCTCAGCAGTAATTTTAACACTAGTCATGGCAATTACCTTTCCTGGGATAAATCAGAAGCTGCCACCTCCAGCTCGTTCATTAAGAAAGATTGTTGGATGGTTATGATGGCTCACGACCTGATCTTTAACCCTCTCAGGACAAACCTTGGCTCACATTCTGTGGGATGCGGCTAATAACCCCACTGAGTGATAATCTGGCAACAAGACAAGTTTGCCTCATGCTTCATCACTCCTGTCAGCCGAGCAGTGGTGTTGTAATAAATTGCAGATTTTCCCAACCTTGTGCTGCTGTGGCAGCGCTGTAGGTTGCACAGATGATTGAGAACTCAGACACATTTGCCATAGGCTGATACAGCTCACTTCTCTGTCTTGTCAGAGGACACATTCCTTTCTTTCTTACTGCTCCCCACTTGCTAGTTGGGCTCCTGGGGACATCTGTGTGTCAGCCAATCACAGATGAGCCTTGTCAAGCTCCACGGTCCGGCCCGTCTGGCCATCCAGGCCTGATTTGGACTGACAGCATCTGTCTACCTCGGTGTTTGGCTTCCTGCTGAAATCAGACATGTCAGGACACATCCAGCTCCTGTATGTCCCCTGGCTGGTCTTTAACACACCAACACACTCCTCTGCTTCATCTGAAGCACAGTATCAGCGCTGTGTAACTTCACTCTGTGCTCCACTCCGCTCTGAGCAGAGATCAAACTGAGTTCACCGGCTCAAAACTTGAAATGGTTCAAGTGCATTTCTTCATTTTTTTTCCCACTGACCTGATTTACCATGAACATTCACTGATGAACTGCTTAGAAGTCTGGTCGGCGCTAAAGGTCACAGTGACCTCACGTTGCTGTAAATTAATCCCAGGGTGCCGCTGATACTGTGTATTAAATAGATAATTGTATCTTCTGGCACAAAACACATTTTTGACCATAACTCAAACTTTTTCTAAAGCCGATGCAGTTTTCAAGCTGGTGAGAGGCAGAGTGACATCAAAAAAGAAAGTATTTGCTTCATGTGTCGTAATGTTGCATTATACATTTTTATTTCATAGCGTAGTGAATGTGCAGGTCACAACTTATCCATCAGACAAGGATGGAGTCGTTGGATTGTGTATTTCATGAGTTTGATGAGGGAAAGGCAGAAATACCGCGCAGAGCTCACGTCTCTGCCCTGCCGATCTAAAAACAGCTTGCACCAACAGTAATGAACCTGCTCCTAAAACTATAGGGATTATGGAAATAGGTGAATTTGCCAAAGTGTTGACAGTTTGAGTATTTGGAGCAATTTATGAACAAACATATGAAGACAGTTATTTCCTGACAGAATACCATGAATGCACCTAATTCAATAGAATGTATCACATAGTTTAAGTTGGTTAATATATTCTCAATCTGAGCATTATTTTAGTTTAGTTTATGTACAACAATCAATTTGGGGTTGGTGATGGAGAGAAAGAGGTTAGACTGAAAAAGAATAAATGAGTGTGAAATAGTTGAAAAGTGTTAACTGAACTTTGAACGACTTCTTTTAAGTGTAAACTGGCACAACAATGAAACCCGTCATCACGACTGGGAGGCACATCTGGTGCTGTCCACTCATATTGATGCCACTCTGTAATATTTATAACCAGTGACACAGTTTGTGATATGATTCCAGACAGGTTGCTATAATTCAACAGGTTTGAAGCCAGGCACCACAGCAGCAGAGTCATGAAACCAAAGTGGTAAAGATCAGCCCGAGGTGAGAGACATTCATCCAGCTGCTGTCTTCTTTCTAAACCTTTTTCCTGGCTGGCCGTGGGGAAACCTGGCGTAAACATCAGCTGATTTCTAGGAAATAACGAGGGAATTGTTCAACCCACATCTGTAATCTTACGACACTGAGGAAGAGGCTATTGACACTTTTAACAAGAAACTCAAACAATGACGGAAGGGAATACTTTTCCTAGATGCAGAGAACTGTTAGTAATTATTACTAAACGTATATGCAGCAATGGATGACATCATAACACAATCTACCTGTTCACACATGAGTGAAAGCCCTGATTCAAAGGTTATAAATGCACAATGGAACAATTATGGTTCTCTGCAGCAGTCCCCTTGTTGAGTTTCCTTTTCATTTGGCCCCATCTAAGTGGGAGCACCTGGCTGTCTAAAGGTCTCTATCTCTGCACCTGTCAGTCTCATCCATCAGCAGCTAGCGCATTTAAGCCGGGCAGATGGATGTTTTACAAATCCATTAGAAACCGCTGGCTTCGTATCCACTCTCATTTCCCTCCTCTTCTCTACATTTTTGTATTCCGTCTCGTCACCGCGTCGGCTTGACACCCTCCGCTTTGTCTTCCCGGAGACGTCAGCCGCTGGGAGCAACCTTGACATATTAGGACATTAAATCTGAATCAGCACCTGTCGCCCGCCATGAAGTGCTTCCACATTTCTGTGTTTTCTCAAGCGCGTCAAGGAAAATACAATTTCACCGGCGGTTGTCTGTCTCTTCACATGCGCCCTCGTGTCCACCTCTCCTTCCCCTTTCTGTCTTGTGTTATCCC
The DNA here is from genome assembly GCA_030347415.2 of Decapterus maruadsi. Taxonomy (NCBI): domain Eukaryota; kingdom Metazoa; phylum Chordata; class Actinopteri; order Carangiformes; family Carangidae; genus Decapterus; species Decapterus maruadsi. The sequence continues at coordinate 14,737,823 of CM064898.1, read as the reverse complement.
TACCCGTTATGTTCCCCCCGCTCTTATTATTCCAACTGTAGCCTTTACCAAATCGCTTGTGTCCGTGGCACCTTGTTTAAAACAATGTGTATTCAACTGTGATGTTTGAGGACATACCTCCTGAAGTGAATAACACGGTGACACGTCCCACTGCGATGCCTTCGTAGAGAGACACAGGCTGATGTAAGCTATAACGGCACAGCTGTCTGTGTCCTGATGCCCCGTTTTTCTGCCAACATGCCATTTGACCAGGACAGAGGGCTACAATTACAGCAAAAGATTAAATTTGACTCCCTTCTCTCTCCCCTCTCTTCCCCGTGCTCTGCATCTCATCGTCTCATCTGCTCCCCACTCTGTGTCGGAGTAATTATTCCTCATTAATCTACAATAGCTCCCTACCAGTCCATTAATCCAAAGGTCTGGATGGCAAAAATGAGCTCTGCTATTAACTCCACATCATTATTCTTGCCATATAAGGTGCTGCAGCAGCTGATTTTCTACAACAAACCCCCACCACAAACTCCAAATTAGCCCTATTAGTGGCAGAATGTCTTCCATTGCCCCCTGACTCCTCTCTCCTGCTTCCTTACACGTCTCTGCTGCTCTTCTTAATGCTCCTCTTAATGAGGCAATGAGGAGTTTTGGAAAAGCGAAGCGTTTTCACACTACATTTTTGAGCCTCCGCACGCACCATGAAATTCTTTTACCAGCGCAAGACAGACTCAGGTTTTCATTCATCACGAATTAAAGTCAGAGGTTCGAAGACGATCAGATACTGTCGTAGTTCCGACCATAAACAGCGATTCGGGGGCGTTATTCTCATGACTCGCCGCAAAACCAAAAGTAAGGAAACGCTGGTCTAAACCACTAATAATAACAAAATAATGATGACAAGTGTGGGTAGTGTAGATTCATCTATATTATTATGATACTTTTTTTTTTCGCTCTGTCGATGGAGAAACTCCTCGTTGTCCCTTTAAATTTACTAGGACTCGTATTTATTATCAATTCTGATTGATAGAAAATTCCCATTGACAGAAAGTCTGTGAATATTCTCATTCGTCCAGGTCATATCTCAAGGAAATTTAAATCGAACGCAACTGGACTTGGTTATTTGTCTAGGAAGATGTTTCACCAAACAAATAACCAAGTCCAGTTGCATTCGATTTAAATTTCCTTGAGATTCCCATAGGTTTCTGCTCTGGAGAATTCCTGCCTCGTGTTTTTGTGACAGCCAGAGCCAGACGGAGATCCTCCTGGGCCCAGTCTCTCAGTAACTCCTTGATAGAACATCTGCAAATTTATTTTTATGATGATGAAGTGATGTTATGTTGGTGGTCACGGAGATCTTATGTCCTTATGAATGCAATATATCAAGATCCCCTTGTGGGAATTCCATTACGTTATGTCTCACTAACATCAGAATAGCATGTTTTGGGCCACAACCAACAAATGAAACTCTGGTCAGCTTCACTGTGACATCATAATGTTCAGTGAAAACATTCCTTCGTTCCATCATTATAACACTAGACGTGGAGAGATGTGTCTGAATTTCATGCAACTTCTCTGCTTGTTGGAGGAAACAACACGAGGCGGTGTTTGTGGTTTTGCATTGTTGTGTCTCATTAACCTTTTGTCCACCAGCAGGCAGCTGGCCAGCGCACGCTGCCACGGCATCAGACAGCAGACTGACAATGGCAGCAACTTTAGTGAGTGCAGCTGCATGAACATAGTGGAGCATTTTGCTACAGTAACAAAGCTGCCAGATATGGTGCCAGAGTCAATTATAGAAGGAGTTTTATAATGTCAAAACTTCCTAACAGTGTCAGTGCAGCTTTAATGATATGGACGACCAGGGATGTCACAGTTAAAGTAATAAAGCCTCTCTTCAATTTCAAATTTTAAAAGGCATTAGGGGAAAAAAGCAACTTGGCTCGATAATATCTATGAATAAATTGTTGAAATGTGAGGGTTTCTTTCACTGAAACGATTTCTGGTTTCCTTTCTCAAGTTGGTTTGAATGTTTGAATTCACAGAAGCAGCTTTAGAGCAGTGTTTTTCAACCTTGGGGTCGGGACCCCATGTGGGGTCGCCTGGGATTCAAATGGGGTCGCCTGGAATGTCTAGTATTTGATTTTCTAAAAATTGCTAATAAAAATATTTTTTAACTGATGATTATTCTTTCTAAAATTATGATTAAAAACACCACGCACAATCTTAAACAACAGCATTCTATACTTTCACATTCTCAAATATAAATTGAGTTCCAATAAATTGCAGCATATAAAAATATCTCAGCTGGCGCATCTTGATTGAATTTGTGATGTCAAAACGGGGTCACGAGCCAAAACAGGTTGGGAACCACTGCTATAGAGTCTCATATAGCCACTGAAAATGATGAGTGGAAGGAAACCAATCATCTATCAGTCTTCTAACCTCTGCCGTGCTATTTGGAAGCTCTTATAATATAGTGTTTATGTGAAAGAGAGAAGAGTGAGTGGTTTTTGGACCTCCACCCAGATGATCCAGCTCCTCGGTGGGCCTCTGCGCAGCAGGCCTAAATCCAGTTTCTGAGATAAGCACTGTGCTCTGGCTGCTAACACAGCCATCAGCTCTGGATCCGTCCATGTCCTCCAAGTGATCCTGGGTTAAACGCTGCACTCAGGTCGGCGAGGACGATGAAAACACTTGCCAGCTCGCTGCAGAGAAATAGCTCACCCCTGCTATGCCACTCCATTTTCTCCAGCTGCATCAGAGCTCACTGGGAGAGCCGATCGCTGAATGGCTTGGCAGGGGCTTCGGGTGTGTGTGTGTGTGTGTGTGTGTGTGTGTGTGTGTGTGTGTGTCTCATTGAGTGTGTGTCCATTAGCGGTTGATGTCCCATTGCGCGAAGAAGTAAATCCTCTCATCCTTAACCAGGCTGACATGCTAGCTCATCATTGTCTTTCATCAAGGCCTCTCCCTCCTGGCTCCCTCCTGTTGAACCCTCAGCTCTGGGCTAAATGCAGCAGCATCTTCCTCCGTGCTTCGGGTTTCTTTTCCAAATTAGTCCCAGAAAGCTGTCAAAACCTACACACTAGAAACGGCAAAATGCAAATGTGCAGTATGTTACATTTGCATCCTTTAACCTCTACTTTCTCCTCGGATACATTCACTTTCTTAATCTGTCATAGTCAGTATTTGCTGCTTTAATCTCTGGCATTATTTGCTTGGGGTTGAGTCATCTGTCTTGTGTGAGATATTAATTATACATAAGTGGTCACCTCACTTCAGCCTTGCTGGGCTGAAACCTCTGCTGTTTTTCAAAACCTGTCGCCAGCAATCACCTTCCTCTGCTTGGTGGGTGTGACTGAATCAGACTGAAGGACCAATCCAGCAGCTATAGCCTGTCAATCCCTCTCACACAAACACCAGCCGCTCCACACCTTCTCTTAAATGTGACAGATTTGGGGTCTGGTCGTTACTTAATTGCTGCCCCCAGGCTGTTTTTTTGCATCAATGAAAGTTCTCTGGCCAATTCTGTTCTGAGCCCACAGAGCGGTAATACGGTGAACAGAGAGGGATGATACGGCGCTCTCAGGGCCGGTTGAGTGAAATAACAGGTTTTCCTGTCTCATTTCATCTGTCTATGTCAACACAAAGGCAGGAGAAGAACAACAGTTCTTATATAATCAACTAATAACATGTCATAATGCTTCTGTTTTTCACCTCCTGAAATAGCACTCCTTAGCAGGCACACTGGACCGTACCAACAGCTACCTGTCTTTGTCACTAGCGTTGTTTTCGCCGGCCTGTTTTAATTTTAGTCTTTAGTCTTTGTGTCAAACTGTCATTTTAGTTCTTATTAGTTTTATTCACCTTCATACTCTTTTTTGTCAAGTTTCTTCAAGTTTTTTGTCAACTAAAAGTCTGAGCATTTTAGTCTTATTTTACTCAGAATAAACCATATTCTAGTTTCAGATAACATTTTACTCTAGTTTTCATCAATGATTTTCATCTCTTTCTAGTAATATATTTCTTTTTAACTCAGTCAATATGAGCCTGTCTATGAAAGTGATGTATGGTGATGGTTTCTGTACGATCCTGCGAGCTGTTGGTGGTCTGCTGTTCACATACTGTAGAGCAGACTCTGACAGTGTCATGGATACTCTACTTTCCACTTTGCCCCTGCCGTAATCACTATGTCCATTATAGCTGTTGCCTGGCATTAAAGTGTAACTGTTTCTCCCTCCTAAATGTCACTTGTTCATGTCCCTTTAGATCCACCGACTACGGCACCACCTACACTAAACTCAACCTGATGCCGGGGACGACCGTCGTGGTGACCAGCTTCTACATCTGCCCGACCAACAAGAAGAAGGTAGGAGGAGATACTGACCGCTGGGATGACTGCGCTGTCTGAAACTGTCCATTTTAGTGGAGACTGAAAAGCTTTGCTCCTCTGTGTTGTTGGAAGTCTGAGTAAATGCATGTACACAGAGAGGCTGTGGTGGAATTACAGGAAATCAAGTGTGTGATTTTAGAATATGATCCACTTCAACTAAAGACAAGTATGGATGTGTTTTCTTCTAGTCTCTTGAGGCAGCTGGTTTGGTTTGGTTTCTACCATAAAATGAATGAATGAATGATGAATGAATGAGTAACTATGAGGTTGAAAAAGAAACTGAGTAATCCACACAGTGTATCTGTCTATCTGTCACCCAGAGACATACTGTAGAAAGACTGAATGGGCTGATATAAAAAAACAACACTGCACATAATTTGAAAAAGATGATCACTATACATTTTCCATTAGGAGGTTTTAATCATAGCAACTAATGATCATGTAATTGCTTCATTTGTTTAGTGAAAATGCATTATGGTTTTCATTTTCGATGCTGTTATTGCATTTTGCATTTAAACGTCTGGCAATTTGACACAACATGTGGCTCAGCGTCAGTCACACTTGAATCACTCAAACACTGACTTGAAAGTCAAGACGGACTTTCATGGAGTTTTCATACAGTCTTTACTTTATCACTTCTGTCGGGGAGCTTTTGTGTCTGTTGAGAAGTGTCAGCAGGATTGATTCACAGTGGCTGAGGGAAAAACCCAGAACCTTCATTTCTGCTGTATGTCAGGCCCAGGGAGGCTCATATTGAAGCACGGGGAGATTCCTCCTGCTGGCTTGTTAGAGCGAGGTCCTGTTGGTGCGTCCATCACAGAGGACATTAGGACTCTGCTCTGAATTAACTTCTGTTTCTGCAAAAATTCAGATGTAGATAAAGTTGTGTGATTGGGACATGGCCAACAACAGCTGATGTCTGACGTAATGTATCAAGGAGTCATCATCACTATGCACTGAATCATTCCTTCAGATTTGGCAGGAGGCAGATGATAGGAACTTATCAGAGACCTGACTTGGACTTAGAAAGGTTTTTCTTTTGCAAGTCCAGTCACAATTTCCACCCACGTTCCAGTTCTTCGATCCACAGCAGCTTCTGAGGAGGGCAGCCATGCGTGGAGTAAAGCAGTCATTTTTCATCCCAGGCCACGTCCTTACCCAAACCACCAGACTGCTAATTTCCCCAGCTAACCCTCTGTGTTGACTTTAGGGCCTAAAAGACTAATTAGAAATGTTGCCACTGATCTGGGAGGAAATTATCCACAATATAAAAAAAACACAAACACTTGTGACTGATCAACAAATATTAAAATAAAGTCTAATTGTTAACCACTGGAAATCAAATCAAAATTGAATGAATCAAATCTTTTTGAAGTTTTAAGCCTGTTCCACCATGCAGGCCCTGTGCTCCTGACTGACTGGTCAACTGTCACGGAGCTGAAGCAGGAGCCAAGAGGTGGAGGAGGAGACTTAAGCCGAGACTGCCAGCGTTGGCAGTCTGTCTAATTGGCAGGCGTTATCACCAGGGTCCAGAGTTCCTCCGATCGATCAGCAGATAGAAGGAGGTTAGATGTTGTCACTTCTCTCTCTCTGTCTCCGTCTGTCTCCCTCTGTCTCTCGGCCTCAGGGACACAGAGAGGAGAGCAGGGCTGGAGATGAGAGAATTGAATTGCATGGGAATGAAGTCATCTTAATTTGCCTCAGGGGCAGAAAGAGGCACATAGGGAGAGAGGCCAGGGGTTAAGAGTGTGTGTTGTGACATTAAAGGGATAGTTCAACATTTTGGCAAATTGGCCCATTGCTATAGTCATGGCAGTCGTTTTAGAGGTAAATCCATGCAAAATCGCTGATTCGCGTTGTCTTCAGGGACAGTTTAAAGCAAGCAGTCTCTGTATTTACTTGAAAACAACTCTGTCTCGTAACGTTCCGTTATTATCTCATAGTGTGGTGAATGTGCAGGTCACAACTTGTCCACCAGAGCGTTTTGGAATTGTTGGATTGTGTATTTGATGAGTTTGATGAGGGAAACCAAGAAATCCCATTAGCCTCCGTAGCGTAGTTCGCAGCTCGCCGCTCTGCTCCGCCATTCTAAAAATATCTTGCACTGACAAATAAAGGTAACGAACCCACTGCTATGACTTGTTGTTCGAGTTGTGTCCATGTACTGATCAAACATCCATATGCAGCCATGTGTTCATTTCCTTCTATTCCAGTGCTCAGATCATGAGCCCTTGTGCCCCCACACATATACAAACACACATGCGTGGGGGCACTTTGATCAATGGTGCTAATCACATCAGACAACAGCAGCCAAGTGGGCCTATGGGCCCTGTGAGGGGATTACACACAGTGTGAAGGGATCACACGGAACAGGTGCGAAGGGCCTCCAGTAATCAATAAGACTGGAGGCAATTAGAGAGAGAGGTGAGTCTACAGATGGAGACAATGTCATCCCTCCTTTGTCTCCCTCCATCTCTTCATTGAGAGTTCCATTAAGGACCTGCTCAGACCCTTTGTGAGAGAGGCCTCCCAAGGACCCTCGACACACTTCAACACCAATAGAGTCGCAAATAAACTTAGAGGCTGAAGCTAAGCGTGCTCCCCCTCAGCTATTTACTGTAACCTCTACTCCAGAGGGCCGGTCGTCTGGGAGACAAGTCAGACTTGTTTTCAGGTGTAACATCATACTCCCATAGATACACTACTATTATCACACATACTTCTATACAGTATCTTCCATACAGTATGTTAGAAATGTGAATGCATATAATAAAGTGTCTGATTGAAATTAAATTCTCAGGTCTGGATTGGTTGTCACTTTCTTCTCATTTGGCTGAAGACCCAGCAGCCCACCGAAGGGCAGCTCACCAACTCAACTCTACCTGTACATGTTCAGGCCCCAGTCTAAACGAAAGTCGAATATCAGAGTGGAGCAGCAGAGGATCACAGCAGGATGTCTCTGTTCTGTTAATATCAAGTTTATGACATAACAGTAAAATATGCTCCTGTTGTTGTTGTAGATGTGGGAAATGTGTCAATGTCAAAAACATCTGATGGAGATGCATGAGCCAGTGGTGACTGACAGTAAAAGGTTGTTATAGTTAATCAACTGTATAGTATACTCTACAGCTATGCAGCAGTATGTTTAAAAGCATAAACTATACTGCACATGCACTTTAGTTGTGTGGTCTAAATGGAGGCCAGAGTTAAAGTGACTTTTGATCTTCTTCCTGCCATCTATGATCTTTGCCAGTCAAAGCTGAGCTAAATGGAGTCCTCTACGAGCATATAATTATTTATCTGCATCACCAACGGGATCAGTAGCTTGTAGCATTGAAGCCTGGTGAAGCATGGTGACTGAATATGAGCTGCTGAAAGACTGACTCTCTACTGGGATTATAAACTCTGGTGATATGTCTTTAATATATTAAATTGGTGCATTTGTGGCTTATTTCTAACCATAGTGCTTAAACTAACAAAATACCATAGTTTGAACTAGTGACAGATTGTACTGGAAGTAGTATCCTATAACAAACTCACTGAAGCCTGTCTGACTGGGGATATGATAGGATTGTTTGTACATCATGGCACACACAGTGCTGTAGAAAGGCTTTGTTGTTACATCTGAGCCGGATTAATTCTTCGCCATCAAGACCTCTGGCTCTGCAAGCTACTAACAGACCACAGGTTCTTCAAGTCTCATTGGTGACCAACATCAGAGGAAGTAGAGCAGCTAGGCTGATGACTGATGAACCCTGTTTTCTCTGGTCCGTTGCTAAACCAGACTATTTTCCTTCCTCTGTCTCCTCCGTCTTTCTCTCTCTCTCTCTCTCCTCTCCCTCTTGATGTTTGCCAACTATTAGGCCAAAAGGCAACCTGAGACCCAGACTCTTCATTTAACACGATGGAGTGAACCCAGTATTTCAGTAATTATAAGCCTTTGAGGTGAACAATCTAACTGATTATTAATATTAACCTCTAGTCCACAGTCTTGTTTATAGAAATACTCTGGGTGGATGCATTCAAGGTGATGTGGCCTTGCTGTAAGAGATGAATAAATCAATTCCCAACCTGCTCGATTGTAAGGAAGCATGCAAAACAAGTGCAGAAATATAATAGGGTTTTTTCAGTTTGGCTTCACGTTGAATCAACTGCTCTAAATCGGATACTGTTTTTGATAACATGCCTCCTGGTAATTCACTTGATTTTTTCTGGACATACTCTCTTTCTTTTGCACCTTGCCTTCATGATATCATGTCACTGCAACACCTTTGTAAAGCTGCCGTAACATCAACACCCCCTCATATCTAAGGCGTCTCCTGGGGGAGAACCATCAGGTGTCGAGGACTTCAAAGAGCAGGCTTCTCAATTATGTCTTCGGCCATTAGTAAGCAGAGCGTCTCCATTTTGGAGAGCTGCTGATGATTTCCTGCCTGCTTTTGGAACTGAAATGTTTTCTGTTATATAAGAAGACAGTGCCTGGGAGAATAGGACATGTTTTTAGATGACATTAAAGATGCTGGATAAAAATATATACTCCTGCAGCTGGTTAAACGACATTTTTCTACTGTTTCATGTTGTAGGCTATATATGAGTCTGGTGCAGCCATCAACCACACCGGATTCAGGATAAACATGAAAATAAGGGAGGATAGTTTCACTGTGGAGCCATGATTAGACTTCACTTCATGCGGATCAAAATGAGCTTGTTCATATTTAATATCTATTCCAATTTGACTCCCAGCCTCCAAACCTTGCCACTTAACAAACTAATTATTTACAGTTTACAGCTACAGAGTCACTCACATGACAACTAAGAGAGGCCAGTGTGAGTATGTGCTGTTTGCAACATGTAGGCAACTTTATTTATACACTATTCAGATACAGGGCAATTTAAAGCCCTTTGTGGAACTTAAAATAAGGCAGGGCACCACTTTAAAACAGATGCTATAATGACTTTAGCAATAAATACATGGTATTCACAGCCCTGTAAGTTGCATGTCATCTGCATAAAAGTTCATCTGATATTTATCTGATGAATGAACATGTTCAGTTGAGTGCATTCAAATACATCATCGTACATTGTTATTCCCATCCTTTAACTGGAATGAATGAGCATGTCCACATACCCCACATAAGCCAACATTAAAATCATATTATTTTTTTACCTTTTTCATTGCAGCATTTACAGATACTTCTTCCCTATACAGTACGTGTTGAGCATTAAGAGAAGGCTGAGAGAACAGAGCATGGAGGAAAGACAAATGAGTAAAAATCCTGTGGAGTCAGTTGCCAGCCAGGAGGGATTGTAAAAGTTCAAAAATGAAATATCTCAATATTCACTTAATAAGTGAGCATATCACTGACAAGGCCAAAAAAATATTGCTGCAGGCAGAGAGATACATCAACCAGCAGTGATAGAATTGATGGCAGAGTTTAAGTATTTCTTAATATGTCGAGCAGAGGGGTCAAACGTAGAGATATGGTTTTAATGAACCAGTTTGAGACATCTACCTTTGCTGTAACTGATCTTTTAGTGCAAATCTTTATCCATCTTTAAAGTTTTAGAAAAGTCCAAACATCAGCAAAGAGGGGGTTCAGAATAGGACGCAGAGTCATATTAGGGACTCACACAGTCTTGATTAAATCCATCTCAGACCAAACAGAGGAATTAACCTGTATATTAGTTGTCTTATTACCTACAGTATACCTCCATGTACAGTATGGCTGTTACAGTTTTCAAAGTGTGAGTACTCTTTTCTTTGAATATCTTTGGACCATGCAGTACTTGGAGAGCACTCATCAGTCAGAATAAGAACTGCAAAAGATTGGAGAAACAGTTTTTCTTGCAAACCACTGTGAATGACACAGCTTCAATTATACATTGAGTTCAGGTTTTCCTGCCGTATAAAAATCACTGTGAACAATAACAACAGCCCAGTACAGCCTCAATTAATGAACTACATTGACTATCTGGAATGCCAATGCTACAAAGCAACAGCTTCTTCAACTGTGGCAAAAATACAAAACAAATTGACAGTAATTCTGAAAATACCTTTAGACACCTGACTGACTGAGCAGGAAATAATGACAGAAAAAGTAAGGAGCAAAAGAACAAAGTGAGAAAAAAGACAGTGAGATGAGTCAACAGATATGAGTGAAGTGGCTAAAAAAAAAAGAACAAGAATGGGTAAAAGAGACGGAATGAGTCTCCAGATTTACTGGCAGCACTTCAGTAATTGCCGTTTCAAAGAGCTTCAAAGAGAAAGGCGAGGTATCCAGATGTGGTCACATTATGATATCCCTGTGATGAAGAGCAATTTGTGTAATTTCAGACAAACGATCTTGTTCTTTTCCGTGATTGACAGTGAAATAACAGTCGGCTTGTCTCTCTGTGATCTCTGTCTGACTGTCAGCCGTGTCCCCTGCTTTCTACAAGAAGACGAAAAAACTGCAGCAATTTGCTCTCGGATGGATGTGCTTCCTTTGTCCAGTGTTATCACCCAATGGGAGGCCTTGAAAGTAATTATAAAACAAAATGATACTAAAAGCAGTTCAGTGGTGACATTTTTCAACCACATAACAGAGAGCTCCTGATGTTTCCCAGGATGCTTCACTCTTCATACCTGGGTGTTGAAGTCACCCATGCACCCATAGTTTCCAGCTTGCACTCGTCGCTGGTCTTTCAACCTGGCAGCTTTATTCTGTATGAATCAGCCTTAAACAAAGAAGCCAATAAGTGTTTTGCTTAACAGACACGCACATCTGTATGGTCGAGTTCATTAAATCAGTTATATTGTTTCTTTATTATTACCATCTGTTAGATAAATGCCCATGAAACCTGCTGGCGGTGGTGGACAGAGCAACAGTGGAACCAGAACATTTTGTGGTGGTCGGACTCTGGAGCACTAAGCTTAACAAGCTGTAATGTGTTGATGGATACCTTCCATTGCCTCAGTATTTATGATGGCTGCCTTGCTGAATGTTGCTGTTGTGGGGCTTTACTTGCCAGCCACCGGCAGGAATTCTTAGTGCAATGCCGCACACACAGATAAATGACAGAAAACAATCGCTGCACTCACCCCGCCCCCTCTGGAGGAAATCTTCAGGACCTCTGCAAAGCTAACGGCATACCTGTTCCCCCTCTGGGAGGCGCTACACAACACTCAGAGTTCACAATGCCAATGTGCGCTGAAGCTGCTGTGCTGATGGCCCAACATTTTCCTTCAGAGCCCACTCTGTCACATCACTGTGGGTCAGTTCATTTGGGATTCTCTTCCATTCTTGATTCTCCTTTTCATTCATGATATCGCCTTCCCATGTCACTTCAGAACAGCTGGCACTCGACAGCCATGATGTGTCCACTTTGGCTCCTCAACAGTTCAGTAGGTTTACAGACACGCTTTGATTAAATTGTACACAACATTTCCTTTATCCTCTGCAAGGGCTGGTCTGGGGTCTGCTAAATGGTGAGACCATGATGTCAAGAGGTGAGTGTAGGTGGCTGGAGGGACATTGGGGGTCAGGGTGACCACTGACTGTAACTGATAGCAGGTTGTGGTCAGGAGCTACTAGTTGCCTATAGCAATACCTTTCACAGCAACACATTATCTGACTGACACACATACAGAACAGAATCGCACATACTTAATAGGTTGCAACCTATCAAGAGCATGCAGTTTGACCAAATCAGCTGTCTGAAGACTGAGATCAGTTGATTCAATGAGTCAAGTCTGGTGTTGGTTGGAACAAACCTGCAGCCACACAGGACACAGCCCTTTGGGATATAGTTTGGACATGCCTGATCTAAATTAATCAAACATGCACAACAGTGTTTCTGATCTTTCAGCCTTATTAATTCCAAAAAAAAGCCTCTTATGCTCTGTAAAAAACGACTATGATGTGGTTGAACAAACTCACAAATACACTTCATTTAGAAAGAATAAGATGCACCTCTCTGCATTCATTTCCTTCCACAAACAGTCTGAATGAATGGGCTCTCTCTTCCTACCAGATACATACGACTGGGTGGGATATGTTTTTGTGGGTGGGCAGGTGGGGTTCTTTTGTCTGGTTTTGTTTTGTTACATATGTTCAAAAAAACCCCCCAAAAATCCTGATTATTTGCATACCTATCTACCAATGTAGATAACTTTGCAGTTTCTGTTTAATGTACATCACCATTGCTTACATAACAATTATCTCCACAAAATGATGACACATGGGATGCGTCAGTCTTTCCGTCTCTTTCAGCAGTTTGTGTGTCAGGGAACAAAAGAACACACAAAGAGGAGCAGACAATGGTTTCAACCAGAGACGTTCGAGAAGGACTTTGTTTCAACTGACGGGCACTTGACTAAGAAAAGCCTTCTATTAACTATAGAGAGAAAAGCATGATAACAGACTTTAAAGTGAAGAGGAAACATATTTCTGGTTTAAACAGGACGCAGAGATGATGGATGATTAAGGGTGTCATGAAAGTACCACTAAAACGTGCAATTTTAAGTTAAATAGATTTGCTGCTGATTAAGTCAAGGGACTATCTAAATGATCATACAGTATAATCAACTATTATTATCTCAGATGCTAAATGTCCCATGCATAGTGCTCACTTGTGTCCAGTGGGTTTATCAGAGCATCCCTGCTGTGTGGAAATGAAGAGATAGTGACATTAAGTGGTGTCAAACTGCAACGATTAGTCATTTGACCCATTGCTAAAAAAAGCATGTAATCTATGGGTATAGGCAGTTCAACTTGATCGTGGTCATGTTGTCACTGCCTTCAGAGCATATTCCAGAGCCACCGTGCTACAGGTCCCCACAGAGCGTGCTGAATGATCTATTCCGATGAAAGCATAACATTAGCCGTGGTCATCTTTGACCCGGCATTGATTGCAGCTATTGACCCACATGCCGTGTCCAACTGGGCTCTTGTGTTTGCCCCTGTGCCACGGCGGAGCCTCGTGGTGGAGATCAACACCGCTGCTCTCAGCCCCCTTCCCATGCCGGGTCTAATTGATCGACCTGACCCGGATCCACCATTTCGGATCAATAGGCATCGAGTCAGAGCCGGTGACTCAAACTGCTGTGCGCTGGCTCACCCTGGAGGGAGACGGGGGCTCTGAACTATTCCGTCATGCAGCTTTTCCAGATGTAAATGCCGCCCTGTGTGTCGGAGCTCCACATGTTTGCTGCAGTCTAGAGTTTAATGGGGCTTGGTTAATAGTCGGGTGCAGCTCAAGGAGAAAACAGAAAGGAAGGAGGAGAAAATAAAATCACTGCTTTTTTTCATGTGGCACATGGCACGTTGTGAAATTTATGAATTCATCTCCGTGGTGTACGGCTGCTTAAGAAAAGACTGATCGGAGGTGACGTTGCACTTTAACTGGCCTAGTTGTTTCAACATGGTGTCTAAAAATACACATGCCTGTCACTTATCCTTTCATAATGCCTCTCCCTCATTACGGCGAGCCAAGTTTAGCTGCGCTTCTCCCAGTTCAGAAAACAAAAGGCAGAATCTTCAGGTTTTATTTGATGTCACCCAGTATTCATCCGTTTCCTTCTCCTTCATCCCCTCATTCACTGAATCAATCATCCATCCTGTCAAAATGCGAAGGCTCTTTCAAAATGAACTACTCCACTTTCTGGAGGTCTGGAGCACACCGGCTCTGTGGTGTGATGTGTGGAACTTCTCATTTCATCCACACAGGTGGAAATGCTTCAGCTCAAGTGCAGGTTTGATGAATACAAACCACAGCTTTACATTCTCCTCTTTCATTTGCATCACATGCGCTCAGTAATGATCTTCTAAACAGGCGACTCTATCCTATTTGATCAAGTCTGTGTGATGATGATGTGACTCTACATTGAGGATTTTGCTCATGCTTTATTGACTCTTGGTATTTAGATCTTCATCTTGGGATGAGGCTCCTCCAGGATGTGATGCTGGACGCTCAGTGGGCCACTCGGCTCAGGCTGCTGTTTTATTTTTATATCAATGCAGATTTGACTCTGACCGAAGTAATTCCATGTGCTGGTTTAATCTGCTCCGATCACTAACCTTAATTTGCAATTTGCAAATTAGGCAAATTGCAATTATGTAATCACGCCAATGATGGTCATAGTGACATGTTGAGTATTGTAGTATTTGGAAATAGGACTTGCTTTAGATCCTGAGTTTAACTCTTGTTCTTTGTATCTCCCTGCCACTTTATTGAAATAGAATGAGTGAAAGTCACATAATCCAGTTCAAATTCATAGATAGTTTTCTATTATTATTAGAGAGAGAGGCGAAGTAACATGAACGAGAGAGAGGGAGCAGAGAGAGGGAAGGAGGGAGAGAGAAATCAGACAATGACCAACTTTACATTTCAGACCTGAAGCCTGTTATGTTCTGGAGTTGGATAAATAAAGATTGAAGTGCAGTGGATCCAGGCTGAGACTGTGGGCTGAGTGACAAACACAGGAAACTCAGTCTGTCTTTGAACCATTTGCTTCATGTGCTTCATTCAACCTCAACTGTGTCATAGCTGTGCTCCAAAGACCTACTGTAGGGTCCTTCCTTCTTCCTCATTTCCACATTTCATTTCTCTCTAAATGTCCCTTTTTTCTCACCTTCCATCTTTACTTTGTTTTCCCTCCACCTCTTTATTCCCTTTCTTCCTTTTTTTAAAGCACCAATGATTTCTTTTTCCTTTTTTTCTTTCTCACTGTCCTTTCTTACTCTTTGTCTGCTTCTCAACCCTTTCATCCTTCTCTCCTGTGATGACCTTCATCCTGCACTTTGACCAGGAGTATCAACAGCACAACAGATACTTTTCATGGCGCAATTGCCCTCCTCCCTCTTTCTTCTCCCTCTGACCTGCTGACACACACAGAGACTGAAGTGCTGTGTGTTGTGTGTTGGACCTACTCTAGACTGAACAGAGACAGACAGTTAGTTTTGGTTCAGTCAGAGAGAGCGAGCGAGAGAGAACATGAATGAATATTGGACATTTCTAGTTCTTATGCACAGATAATGAACAGTACTTGTTTCAACACATAGGCATAAAATGTCATCTTACTGTTATCAGTGGAGTAAATGCAATCTCTTACTGTTGAGTTAAAGTAGCTGTGTGTCATTCTGCAGCCAGGCTCCTTATTTTTCATCACATCTACTGTAAATGTCTGAATTTCTGAGGTGGAATTGACACAGCGACAAAGAGAAGTAAGAAGAAGTTTAAATGATTACTTAAAGAGGCAGCCTCAGCAACGTCTTCTCATCCTCTGTTATCTTACTCTCACTCGAACAAACACACTCAACCCACATTCTCTCATACTCACCCAAGCAATTCCATCGTCCACAGTCCCTCTTTTCTTCACATCTTCGCCATCCCCCAGCTTCTCTTTCTCAGTTTTTCACTTATCTTTCCTCAATTCAGCGGCAAGGTTCTATAGAGGAGGAGGAGAAAAAGAAACCCAGGGTGAAAGACAGACAGAGAGAGAGAGAGAGACTGGGGGAGAGAGAGAAGTGATTAAAGCCAAGATCTAAAAGTGGAAAATTGATCTTTTTCTTCAGAACTCCTCTTCTTTTGACTGCAAACAGCACTGAATATAAATTGATAAATTTGCCAGACTGTACTTTCTATGACACCCAAGGCATGCTGGGAATTTGATATGGCTGCCTGGTATAAACATGTGGGATCACATCTGGTGTCATGTGTCACTTATACATAGAGTATGAACGTGATCAAGATGTACCCTCGACAAAAAGAAGAAATTAGAATACTCCTTTAATTTATTCATTCAGTGTGATGGTATCTAAACATGTGGGACCATTTGGCTGCTTTAATGCAGGTGGTCGGGTTCTGGGTTCTGATTGGTGCTGAAGATATGAGGCTACATGTTGCTCTAAGCCCTAACAGTGTTGTTTATCTCAGTATTATTAGATGCCTATGACTACTGTATGTATAAAAAAACACTTTCTTCAGCGTTGTGTAAAGTATAAATTATAAATACTTATCACTTTCGACATACATACACAAACATATTTGCACAACTGTGTACAATCACAGTATATATTCAAATGGTGAATGCATTATAAAAATATATGTGAATATATTCACTTAATTTATAAATAAATGAAAGAAAATGTCAAATTTTTTGTGAAACAGTATTTCTGGCTCTATCTCACGATTTGCATTTTACAGAGTGACACAGAGCATTCGCACCAGGCGCACAGCAAATTTTTGCGCACAAGAGTACTAACAACTGGCGAAATACGTCGGAAAACCAAACACTGTTGTGTCTGGGTTAATATCATCCGGAGGTGCACACAGCTCGGTGAATTGCACCACCTTTTCCAGGAGTTGTGTCTGGATGACGGCTGCTCAAAATCTGCCTTATTTGCACGTATAGAATTATTACCGTCATTTGCGTTGTCAAATTTGTTTATATTCGTGTCTTTGCATTGACTTTAAATGTGATCTCGTCTGGTGTGAATGCACAGACAGAGATTGCCAACAGTCTAAACACAAACCTTGAATTATTGGACCACCTGCAAGAAATAAATGGAATTACTGATGATGCAATTTCCACTTCCATCTTCTACAAGATGTTATTTTACCCCCTAAATAATCCGTGACAAGTAATGTGCACTGTGAAATGAACCGACCAGGTTAAAGTAATTGATAGTGCAGCTGTTGGTGTTGATATTACGACACATATAAACATTAATGTTGGAAATGAAGGCAGTGGAAGTAGAGCGCTGGGTTTTAGTCTGTAACATTGTAAATAGCCCATATTTCATACCAACAAACCTGTAGAGCCACAGCTGTTGTTGTGTTTATCATAATCAGCCAGTTTGGGTGTTTTCGACACAGTGGAGATAGTTATCTTCATTGGTCCTGTAGAGACACTGGACCAGCCAACTAGATGTTAAAATTTGTCTTTATTTCGGGTCTTGTTCCTCCCCAGATTGCATCAATCCATTCAACAAACGCATTAGTGCTGAGTAGAGCCACTTACCATGAGCACAAATGTTACACTACTTTTACATAATAACATTCTATACAATAGCTCATATTATTGAATCCTACCTCCTAGTTTAGGTGTAGCTACCACATCATGATGGCTGTTACTGCTCTAAAGAAACAAAAGTTTTCTCCTTTTCTTGTGTGAGGGGTTTAGTCCCAGAGAAGTTAACTTCATCTGTCCCAGCTGGTTTCACAGTCAGAACCATGGAGACGTTGGATGAAAATGTTACTCTGACAGCACAAATTAGGGCCAGTCGCTCTCCCAGCCATGTTGCCAGTCTCTAACAGGAAGTATCTGCTTACTTTGTTTTTTAAATAGCATGTCAGGACAGAGAATGGAAACTGTGTGGTGAGCTCAGACAACACAAGAGCCTATGTTACATTGCAGCATCTATTGGGAAGGATTTGCCAACTTATTTCTCCTTATCTGTGCAAATCTGCATTTTAGAGAAAACAGAACTGGGACCTTGAAAATTGCCAATTTTCGCCACACAGTGTACTTCATATTCATCTCAGCTTTGTCAATTTGTCTCTTTGTAACTGCGGCTAAAATGCTCTTGTAGGATTGGGGAGTGCAGGGGGATGACAAAGTGCATTATGGTAAATTATGGCATCCAATATAGAAGACTGTTACTGTCACTTAGCCTGGGAAATTAGATGTGACTTGAGGAAGAGAAGAAAGAGAAGGCTTTGTGCAGCAGCTTCCTCTGACTACAGGATGCATAAAAGGTCAATTATTAGGCATTACAACACAAACATCCCTGCATTTAACCTCTATGGATTTTCATTACGTGTATCTGTGGATACATTTGGACCACTTTCCACAGAAGACATATTCCATATGAAAACTGCTTGCAGTGTATTCCTTGGATTAGAGGATATTGAGGCACAGTAATGTGATGACAGCAGATCGTAAATAATCAAAATGAGAGACAAAATAAACATTGACTTACAGTACTATCTCAAAATAATGCTTGTAACACCACATTATGTAATGTAAGACATTTTCACACCATTATGTAATAACACCAAATTTTGTAATAAAAATCTTGAATGCAATATGTAATAAACTTTGCTGCATTTTGTAGTAAGTTGTTAGACTTTGCATCAGTTATTACAAATTGCGGGTGTTGCACTTTTTTTTTTTTGAAGAAAATGTATATAATATAAATAATAATGTATAATAATTTGGTGCATTATGTAATAAACCACCTAAATGGATGTCTTAATAAGAAAAAAACAAGAAAAAAACATTAGGGCCCTTAGAGCAACACTGACTCTAAGTATACGATTAATTTCTAAAACCTAATCTAAATCAAATATAACTTTATTCATTATAACAGGCTACATTGCTGTCATTCTGACATTCCATACCTCAAAAAATGTTAAATCAAATACTGCAAAGGCATAGGCTTAAAAATACAAGTATCCTCATGGTAAACAATCATCTCTGGAGCAGACAGGCTCACTTCGGCCACATCAAAACTTTCTTGTTTTCTAAAAAGGTTTGATTCAAAAATGCAAAATGCAGCAGCTGTGCTGTAGTTAGAAGTGTTCATGTTTGGCAGCAGGAAAAGTGCAAAGTGGATGGAAGTTCCAGTGTGGCTGTTTTGGTTCACACCATGAAGGAGGATCAGGCTCAGTTGAAGAATGTGTTGTGAGGTGAAATGAACCATATAAGCACCCTGGGTCTGTCCTCCTGCAGGAGAGCTGCAGCCGGCTTCATTATGGATGGAAGGACAGACATTTGCATTAATGCTGCAGGGTTATTTCTTTTCTCTTATCTTTTCTTCTCTCCTTCATTTCGTTTCTCTTTCATTGTCCCATTGTCGCGCTGTCATCGGCTCCACTTCACTCTTCACTCTTCTTTTTCTGTGTGTCAGTCTCCACATGTCCCATGTCACTTTTTACCTATATATGAGCCAAAGGACAAAACAAGCACTCAGTGTTTCATCACAGTCCTCCATGTCAATAAGACACAGTGAAACTAGATATAACACACACACCATGCGTACAGTTGCATAGAATCAGCATTAGCCCTTTTACTCACAGTTTCTTGTGTGTTGTCTTGAAAGACGACGGCTCCACCAGCCAGAACGCTGCCTGACCCGCGTGTGACTTCAGATGGCATGCTGGCGTTGTGCAGACAGAGCCGTGGTGTGAACCACAGTCTCATTTATTTATTGGTACAAGTGGTGAGCTTCATACATCAAGGGATCATCCACAGGGCAGCCTTTGCTTTGCCAAAAACCTTTTGGAAATATTTAATGTGGATATTTTACAAGCCATAGCGGCAGATATTCCCAGAAAACTGGATATTAAGCAGATTGTCTCACATATTTCTATGTGTTTCTATTAAAGGGACATTGTGTAACTTCTGCAGCGGCTGTCGTCTGTCGGCCATCTGCCCATTTCAGGTGAATGCAGCATGAAACATACGATTGAGTTGCGTGATATACAACTGCAACGCTAGATGGGAGTAATTCCTACACAATGTACCTTTAATGGAAAATTACTCCCATGTATCAGTGTCATATTGTTAATGTTCCCTCACACTGTCTGACAGAGTGACTGCTGGTATCATGTTTATGGACATATCTTTAAAAATCTCTCAGCTGTTTCATTCATTAGACAATTAGACAAAATGCTGATATTCCTGTAAATCCCTTACACATTTACTGCTGCATTACTCACAACATTGTCAGGAAGGTGTGATCAGGATGTTATCTTGCTCAGATATCTGAGCAGACACCAGAACAGATCAGATTCAGGCTGACACACAAGGCAGAGTTTGAGCTGGACAGCTGGACAGCTTGCAGGCAGCGGCCTGCAGCCAGTCATCCATTATGTTCACACTCAACCCACCGGTAACCACCATACAACAGTTTGACATTTCTCAAGCGGACTTCACGCCTGGCAGTGACACCAAACTGTCACTTTGGCTTAATCCACTGCTCTTCACATCACTCCCAGGCCTTTAAAGTCAGAGCTACAGCGTGTGGTGAGGAGGGGGCAAGGAGGCAGAGGGGAGACGAGTCGGGGATGGGCCGGAGAGTGATGCAGAGGTGATGATGTAAGCCACCTCCCCAGACAGAGCTGGGGAAGTGGTGAGGAGGAGGTGAGCTGTCAGTCTGAGCAGAGAGACGGAGTGAAGCAGACGACAGGTGGAAGGAGGGAGGAGGACCAAGGGTGACTTTGAAACAGAGAGAAGGTCAAAGACTTCTCACATTCCACTTCACTGTGACTTCACCTTTTGCTCTTTATCAAACACAGAGATGCTCAGAGATGCTTTGGGACCGTCAGAGGTAAAGCACTGTGCTCTGTCTCATGTGGCCCACCAGGCTTCATTCAGTCTCTGCAGTGTGTTGGTATTAGTGCCACGTCGCCCATGGCACCAGAAAAGCCCAGGAACACAACTTGATTTAATCAACAGAGGCCTGAACCAACCACATGAAACAAACAAAAGGGTTTATAGGAATCAGCAGTGTATAAAGTAGAGCAGGCATCACAAACAACTGTGATTCATGTTTCCCAGTGAAATTTTTGTCCAGGATTTTGTGGCCCTACATATTTGAACACATCAGAAGGTTAGTAGACAGTGTCTGACATTACAGTTGGAATCTGAAGGCACAACTGTCTTTTTTGTTTTGTTTTTGTAAACACTTTGAGACAATAGAGGGTATGCATGAAGTCACAGTACTCAGAAGTCGGAAGTCGCCACTGGGCAAAAAGACGAGTGGCATGTTGCCAAAATTAGCCCATACAAGTCTGACATGTTGTCAGCATGTACATCATGCATGACCTAACAAAGCTGCAAAAAATCTTGAGGATACGTCTTACTTTGACCAAGTTACATCCAAGAACCTGTTTTCAGTGACAGGAAGTAAATTCACTTGAGCGGTATTGTTTTCTCCCGATCGATCAGCTGTGTTTACAGTTTCATGTGTCATAGTTCTGATGGTTAGACAGATGAATTAGTCTCTAACACATCCTATACTGTACAGTTTGACATGTCAGAGTTTTTCAGTATTGAAGCCACTCAGGTTTAAGTGTCGGGAGTCACCGTGGGAACCAAAGTAACGGCTGTGATTTTGCTCCTCTGCACATTAACAATGAGTCTGTCTGTCACCGTGCCGGTACCGCGGCCACACTGCATGTGTTACAGGATTGATTAAAACACACCACCTAAACAATGTGACTATACGTATGTACAATAGATTTATTAGATCTGTTTAGCTGATTTTCCTGGTACATTTTAAACCGACTCGGCAACATTTTGAGGAGGGGAAATGTGATCCAGCCGTGAAGCCGCCCAGTGCCAGGAAGGGAGCTGCCTTTCAACATATGTATTAAGACCCAAGTTTAACTGTGATAGACAGTTCTTGTCTCTCTCACATCATATTTCCAACCAGAGGAGGGGATGACTGCTCCCATGAGACCTGAATTTGTTCATGTGATTTGCTGCTCACCAAACGGTTGAGTGGCAGCAGCTTCCTAGGGAAACTGTGAATACAAGTCAGATGCACATTCATTGTCTCCTTGCACTTAAATGATCCTGTCTTTCCAAAGTTTGGATTTCTTTTGTCAGAAATGTTTTGTTTTTTTCCCCCCAAACTCCTGAGAGCCGAAGTTCTCACCTTGTGTGATGAACAACTTAAGTACAGCAGTGAATACTAATAACTCCAAATCATCAAGTTCTGCCTCTGTTAGGATTTCAGACAGAGAAGCAAATCTCTCATCTTAACTGTGTTTTTTAAAACTCTTCTTTGATTCACCGCCTGCCACAGGTTCCATAGAAATGCATAACATAATATTTCATGCTTATTGGAAATGAATAACATGTCAGAAAGGTGATGTTTATTCAAGCACTATACTATTGCTGAGGAAGGAAGGTTTTTAAGAAGTTATATAAGGTCTGTCTCAAGGCTAGATGAACCTGCAGACTTGACTGAACAGACTCAAAGGGCTTTCAAAGAGCTTTGAGGAGAGAGGAAGACAATAGCTAAAGGGGTGTGGGCTTACAGTAGTGAAGGTTGCCATCCTCTTAAGTGAGCATCAGGACTCCTTAAAGGGATAGTTCAACATTTTGACCATTGCCATAATCTCTATAGTTTTAGGAGTAGGTTCGTTACCTTCAATTGTCGGTGTAAGCTATTTTCAGAACGAACCTACTACTATGACTATAGGGATTATGGCAATGGGCCAATTTGCCAAAATGTTGAACTATCCCTTTAATACTAACGTGGTTAGGTTGCTATGTTGTATGGTAAATGGACTTGCACTTTTATAGCGCTTTTCTAGTCACTTGGACCACTCAAAGCAAGTGGTAAGTGTGGGTTCAGTGTCTTGCCCAAGGACACTTCGACGTGCGGGCTGGGGGAGCCAGGAATCAAACCACCGACCTTCCGGTTAGCGAACGACCCCCTCTGCCTCCTGAGCGACCACAGCCATATTTAATTGTGTGTGTTTTCCAGCCTGGATACATGTGACATGCACGGCTCTGCTAAATGGGGGGATAAATAAAAACACAAGTGGGGCTGCAGCAGGACAGTGTGAAGAATGATCCAATTTGTTGTTGAGCTGAAATCAATGAGACAGGCCAAGCTGGTGCTCTGCAGTGTCTCTCCCACACCTGCTGCCTGCATACCTCCACCCCCTCCCCCTCTCTCTCTCTCCATCCTCAGCTGAACAAGGTGGACTGTGCTCAATGACTTTGAACTTTTTCTGTGTCTGATTTGTCTGATTTCACCTCGGTGTCTTCATCCTTTTTTGATCTCATTTGCTTGGGTGCTTTCACCCTGACCTCTTTTATATTATTGATGCTATTAAAAATGTGTGATACCGACCTAGTGTGTCAGATGTGTGCCCGGCATGAAACTGAAGTGTAACTAAGTGAGGGACAGAATATCAGCGCTTGTTTCAAAAGTAAAAGACATTTGGAAACATCAGACTGGGGTCAGCTGGGTCAGTTCTGGATGACATTGTGTCCATTTTGGATGAAGTCCAGAATTTGAGGCCTTGAAGACCTTTAATAATGGTAGATGAGGCAGGCTGCCATAAAGCCAATAAAGATAAAACATTACGACGTCTGGATGACATTGATCCACAAAGAGTGATGATATTTAACAATTAAAACTAATGGGAGACACTCGGTCCAGATCCTGCTCAGGTGGTGGCATGGTGATGAAGGCAGACAAGATGAAGATCTGATAGTTGATGTTGTTCCTTTATAACTGAGACAAACCAGATCTAACATGGCAGATGTCATAAAAAGGATGACGGAGATTTTCTCACCAGTTCTTCTACAATATGTCTTTTCTGACCCCCACTGTGGGCTACTGTTTGGACTGGTACTGTAAAGGACAGTACCCTGTTGCTTGGGTAACAAGGTTTTAGAGATGAGGAAGAAGGAGGAAAACCTGCACGTGTTGAGTATGAGCTCAGTAAAGAAAAGAACAGGACACAGGTGACAAGAATGTCCCGGCCCACTGTCCCTGTCCCTGTCCCTGTCCCAGCCATGAGCTGGTAACAGGAGCACATCCTGACCCTTAAGACAAGAACATGCCACGACAGATGTTTGTCATATTACAGGGCTACTGGAGCTGGAGAACACAAACAAAACCTTTATATTTAATATGGTTGCTCCCTCCAAGTGCTCCAGCTCTCTGCCTTAGTGACTTACTTTATATATTCAAATTAAAACAGTCCATTTAATTTAATTTAGGAGAACTCCAAACGAGAGTATGACACATACCAAGATGTAAAACATAATAAAAATTCAAATGTGAACAGACATGCTTGACAAAGTCCAATATAAACAGCATGTGTAAATTCTACATTTACATCTGGTTGATGAATTACACAACACATGGGATCCCTCATCCTGGTGCGGGGTGAAGGCCGTAGAAGTGAGGTGAGGCAGAGCCAGACAGTCCAATTAAACAGAGTCGGTGGATTCATCGGGCGCATCTCTGGAAATGAACATCATCATTACAGCAGCTCCTCTTCATCAGTGATTCCTCTCTGCGCTGAATACCTACTATTACATTTCACCTCAGACTGTCTGAATGAATGCTTTGGTTTTGACGACTGCTCCCACCATTTTATGTCACCGGTGAATTTTACTGTATATTAAGCGCATGCACGTCACACACACGCGGAAGCCCCATGCCAGCTAATGAGGTCCCATGATGCTCTGCCAGCCCAGCTCTCGCAGAATATAGGCTTAAGGTGAGAACTGATTGGCTGCTGAAAAAAACATGCATCTGAAACGCTCTGCCCTTCTTGGTCACCAGATGAGACCTGCAGTTGTTAGAATCATATCTGGTTTTAACAATGACCATTAGTGAACACCAGGAGCTACAGCAGGCTGATCGCCACATGAAAATAACAAGTTGGTCGTGGCCAGAAATAGAACAAATCACCTTGTTGTTTACAGTTACTTCCGGGTAGAAAACCAGCATGAGAACAATAGTGACGGACGAGAGTTTCGCTAGGCTATATATCTCATTGTTCATGTCACTATATCGCCGTTTAGACTAATCTGATGTTTGTAAAGTTTATAAAACCAATGATTGGACAAACATTACTATTTATGTATGCACATTTTTGTAGTAATTAGGTTATCATAGATTAGCCGGGCTAACGGTTGCCTGTTTAACTTTAATAACTCAATGAGTCAATAAACGGTCCATGAAAAAATATTTTCTCCAGCGGATATCTGAGTTACAACACGACACTGGAATAGTTTCAGGTCGTGTCCGACAACGGGAAGGTTTACTGTAAGCTTTGCTACTGCCGTTAGCTTAGCTACCGCCGTTAGCTGTCCCTGTCAGCTGAGCCACTGATGCGTGAAAAATATGATATAGCTAAATTCTCGTTCATTACTACTGTTCTCATTTAAATTATGTGCTTGTTTTCTACCTGGAAGTAGTTGAAAACAAAGAGGCAATTCAGCCTGTCCTGCCATGCCGCAAGCGATATTGCTCTATCCAGCGATGTCGCCCACCCCTGAAAAAATCTATCTCTATCTGGATGACATTTCGTGGCGTCCCACCCCTAAACAACTTGTTATTGGTTGAAAAATACAGTCTCTGTATGTCAGGATGTGGTGTAAGGCTTTACGTCTCCACACAAACAATAAATAAGGCTTTTTGTCTTTTATCGCGCGGAACATTTAGATAGAAAGAGAAGGCAACAGAGACAAAATCTAGCAACTGACACCCAGTGGTTGGTATTCAGTGCCAGGCAGAAGAGAAGTGATGACAAGCAGCCTCATTACTCTCATTTAAATGTCAGTGTCTGAACCTCACCTCATTTGTTTTGCTGCCGGTTAAAATGCCGTCCTGCAGAGTCTGATCACTTTGCCTCCACTGCTTTAATTGAATCTGATGATAAACAGCAGAAGAGTGTTAATTTGCAAATATGTGTGTGTATGTGTGTGGAGGTTTGTGGCATGGCAGAAGGAGATAAAAATGATATAGTGTATGTTTATTAGTGTCTCTGCTGTGTGACTGCGCTGTGTCTTCGTGGGGTAAGGGTTGGTGTTAGGGTTGTTGTGTGTTGTGCAAGCAGCTTGGAAAGTGCAGGGAGTCAAGCTGACGTGTCACACATTAAAGGGGAACAATGCAAGTCCTGTCGCTATTTTTTATTTTTTGCTGTTTTGCTAACCCTCCGCCTGGCCATGTGCATTTGTTTTCAACAAAGCCGGCGAGAAATCAATCAATGGAACGGTGGATAATGTAATGTATTACTGCCAAGAGACGTTATAGGTGGAAGGCAGAGAGCCTCCACTCTCCGTGTAACAAGTCATTTAACCATCACGACAACTCTCAAGGTGTTTAATTAAGGTACAAATCTTGCATAGTTCCTCTTTAAATGAAACTTCACCAGCAAGGACCACGCCACAACGGTGTGAGTTCAGTCATTTAATGAGGGGAGTGGACTGCTGCGGCGTGGAGGGGTGAGGGTGAAGGAGGTCGGAGTCGGCTCTGCTGGTCTGGAGGATGGAGTGATGGCGGCGAGTGAGACTCAGGATAGGGGTTCCGTCTCAAGGGATTCTGTCCGAGCTGGATGCGTCTCCCTGGATGATGCCGGAGGGAGTGATGAGGTCTGGGATACCTGGATACAAAGTGATGGAGCTACAGAACGGCTCTTGAGAAACCTCGTTTGATTATTTCCAATTAGTGATAGAGTTGTTGCTGCCACCGTGACCCATGGATGGATGGATGGATGGATGGATGGATGGATGGATGGATGGATGGATGGATGGATGGATGGATGGATGGATGGATGGATGGAGACTCTCTGGATGACATTGGTCTAACAGTGGCCTCTATGAACCGATTGACTTGTGACGAAACCACGAAATGTTTATTTATGAGCTGCTCCAGTGTAATGTTACCTCTGCACAGCCAGCCAGAATTCCAATGAAATGACTCAGTAATGTCAGTGATACGGCGTCTTCATTCATACCACACTGTGTAAGGCTGCAGCAGTAAAATGTGTACATGTTGAGCCGAGCGAGAGAGTGTTTTATTGTTCAAGAATTCAACAGAATTTCTTCTGTCAAACGTTACACAGTCTCTCTTAAAAGATGAGGCCACTGGCCCGTATAACAAAACCACATTAACCTTGTCCAGCCTTGTATAAAGGTTTTTATATTAACTGTTAAAGATCAAAGATGAATTTAGTGTCAGTAGAGGACTGCTATAGACACAGCATTATCAGTCTTGACATTCTTTTCCAATATAAGTATACAGTACATATGCTGTGTGTGTGTGTGTAATATTAAGCACTGAAATGGCAATAAAATCAAGAGCTATCAAACACTGCTTGACTTACAGTTATAGCAGATCTGCCGTTGGCGAGGAGCTCAAATGTCAGTTTGACATCCACCTCCTACCAGTGAAGACACTCGTCAACAGCATGATGGATTTCACACACTTTGAACTTGCCGTAAATTGTCAGAATTACAAGGCAGGGAATGAGATACCTGCCTGCACAAGACATACTGTAATGTGGGATAATATACATGTTCCTTTTTCTCACGTATCACTTGACAGGTCAAATCAATTGATTTTGGCCTTTTAGCCCCTCTTGGCAGAAATAGAGAGGATTTCATTAAATCACATCTGTTTCCGTCCGTTAGACTGAATCAGAATCTCACACTGGACATCTCACTGATTATGCTTGGTTTTCATCCAGTCAGTTATTTATTTATTTATTTATTTTTATTTATAAAATGGAATGCTATCCACTATCCTCAGCTAGTGCACCCGTCCTGCTTTTAGTGGGAAAGTAAATACATCTACGGCTTTGTCATTCAGCACGAGACGTTGCAATGAGTCAAAATCACCATATGAAAAGATACTCTGTGATTCTCTTTGCGTATCATGATTTGCTGCGATGCTAACCCAGATGCTGTGAACAAAACACCAGGCAATTTGTGTGAGGTCTGATCGCCTTCAAACCCACTTGGTTGATCCTCATTTGAGTCAGTATCGCTCCATCAGTTTCCAGACCCCCTTTGGCATGTTTTATTGATGCTATGAATAAATAAGAAAAAAATTAATAATGAAACAAAAGTATGCTTTTTTTAATGCATCGGTGCGTTTGGGCCTTGTACCCCTTGTGTGAATGTGTGTGTGTGTGTGCTGGAGTAATGAGCAGAGGGCTATGCTCTGTGAACAAGGATAGAATGGTGACAGCATATTGAATGGAGATGAATGAGCGCTATGAGGATGACTGGCAGAGCTAACAACAGAGCAAAGCAAGACGGCCCTGTGATCCTCTCCACCTCACAGCTCAGACACCCTCCGCTCCCCAACAGACACACAAATCAATAATTCAGCGCAATCAGCTCACAGACATTTTATATTGCTCTTAATTGGCCCACATTTTACATGGATGGAAAAAAAGCAGATTCAACTGATTGAAACCATGCCCTATTTGTGTCTGTCATGCGCTGAAAAAAAAAGAAAAAAAGTTTAATCAAGATTATATCACAATTGACAATGATAATGAACCACCGTGATAGTGTTAGTTCTTCTATGCTCTTTTATGGCACTCATATTCCTTCTTTTCTTTCTCTGCAAAAATAATTGTAAAGATTGTTTTGTTTTGTTTTTTGTAAAAATACAAAAAGTTTACATTAGGATAGAATGCTTTTCATTATATAATATTATAATCCCAATGTAAAAGATAACAGAAATGAAGTGTTTTTTATGTCAATATCAACAATGACAAAGGGTGTGTAAATATAAAGCAATTTATTCTAAGACAATGAACAATTCAAAAAATGTGTTAATAATTCATATAAAATGGATTAGATTTAAGTTCCCACACAGTGCAAAGGTAGATGTCCAATGCAGTGTGATTATAAAGCAGCTCAAGATTCTATATTCATTCTGTGAAAGTATCAAAACCTCACTGCAGTCTGTATGAACTGAGCCTTAACACAAGCATTAAGGACTTTGTAACTTTGTGATGTCACAATCTCGGCCATGCCCCTTGTTTTTTTGTTGTTGTTTTATTGAGACCACATGGATCAACTCCTTATCCATGGTGATGGTTATAGCAAATACAGCGCTAATGTAACCAGACTGCTTAACTGCAGAACATGAACCGGCCTGCATGCAACGTTCCACCGTGTGAGCAACAAGACGTCTCAAAGATAAAGAAAAAGGATGTTGAGACCCACCAGTATGAGACCCTGTTGTATAATAAATGTGCTGCTATGTCTGGCCAGACTTTAGTCCCTGCTGAGCTGCAGCATCATGCCCCACGTAGCACTGCAACAACTCCCACCAGCACACAGCTCCACAGTGTAAAGTTCCCCTTTGATATCTGTCCAGAAATGTATTTTCTTTGCTGGAAAGATTTGCTCTCTGAGGTGGCCAGCCCTGCTGGCATGCTATGCATCGTTTTGCTTTGTTTATCCCGCTGCGGTGGCATCCTATAAATCTTACTTATGCATGTGACAGAAGATTTATACACAAGACACAAAGATTCTCCTTCTTCCCAGTATCATTGAGATGCATAAAAGGCTCCTTCTCAATACCCATCAAGCCAAAATCAAATCAATCAGTATTTTATCAGCAACACCAAATGTTGCCATGGCTGGTTTTCAAGCTGGAGGCACTGATAGCTTCTCTAGGGCTAATTTCATGGTTGGCAAGCCTTTGCAAACAACAGACAGTATTCATGTTTGCAATCACTTAATTACTGCTTTTGTTGTCTGATCACTAAAGGCAGTAAAGCAGGAAGACCCAAGCATAGCATGTAATCTGAGTTTAACAGCACGTGAACAACTACAACACGGTCCCAGATGCCCCTTTACAGTGAAGACACCAGAGAACGCAGATCACTGTGTTATCTTGTCTGATCAGTCACCATGTTGGGGGGAAACAGGAGGCCCTGGGTGCTCCTTTTGTAAACTCCTTGTAAAGACTCATCTGCACAACATGAATAAATGCAATATTCAATTTCTTCTTCTATTGTCACAATAGTCTTGTGGAAAGCCCGACCTCGGTGGTTAAAGCATTGCAGGAGGCAGACACAGGAAACATTATCCATGTCTCATAAGTAGCGGTTTAAATACATGAACCCATAACATACAGTAACGTAACTGGAGCTACACTGATGATCCACTGCCAGGAACCAAAAGCAGCTACTGAACCAATGCCTTCCATTAAATGGAGCCAACCTGAGCTGTATCCAAGGGGGAGTTGTGGGTTCTACAAGTGAAGACCACTTCTGTGTTCAAAAAGCTGCAGTTCTCCAGCGGCCACTAGGGGCTGGGACCAAGTGAGCAATTCTCCATTGACACCCAAGTTAAAATAGCTGATTTTACAGCTTAACACTAGAACCGCCGTGAGGTCATTTTGACCTCTCTCGCGTCTTAAAATGCGCGTAACTCTGTTTACGTAAAACCCCTATGTCTCCCAGTCGGTGACTTTTCCTAAAAGTGTGTTCTACATCATCTTATGCGTTTTCACGATTCTAGTATAAAAGACAGCGAAAAAAAGAGTGGTTTTACCTAGAACCGCCAAGAGGTCATTTTGACCTCCATTCATTCTAATGCAAAAATGCTAAATGGACTGCATTTATGTTGCCATATATATCATAAACCCTGCCAGACACACAGTTCAAAACACTTTATGGTAATACTTGACATTCATGTACACACACATACTTTACCAAAAATAACAATAGTGGTTGCTAGGCAACCAGTATAGCTGACTCTTTATTTTTCTATTTTTCGAACAGTGTGTATATATAAAAATGTATAAAATTAATTTTCCAATGATTGCAATCTGGGCTAAATAATGTTCATTTAGTCACTCAGTTTGTCAGTTAGTTATATATATAGTTAGTTATTTAGTTAGTTAGTCATTTTGACCTCATCCCACAAGACAACACCAGTTCAGACGTTAGAAAAATGTCAAAACGGGTAAAACAGATAAAGAATTAACACTGCCAATAAACATTGAACATAACAATGACAATCCCTTGTTCTCATGAGAAATGGACATGAATTCAGAAATTTGTAACAATTTTGAAATTTTTTATGTACACACACTGTTCAAAAAATAGACAAATAAAGAGTAGTCTATACTGGTTGCCTAGCAACCACTATTGTTATTTTTTGTAAAGTATGTGTGTGAATATGAATGTGAAGAATTACTATAAAGTGTTTTGAACTGTGTGTCTGGCTGGGCTTATAATGTATATGGCTACATAAATGCAGTCATTTTACCCCATTTGAATGGAGGTTGTTTGGCGGTTCTAGGTATACATGGAATGTTGGCTGTTCTAGTGTTAAAAAAACATATTTACAGCCTGGTACATTTTATCTTTCTCTGCTGATAGTTTCCACCTCTGTGAACACTGTGAGGAGGGGAATTTTTTTGTACCACAACCATTTTAGTGTTGTTTAGGCTTCAAATTCGTACATACAGTAAATGGGGGCATGATTACGTTGAGTGACAGGTTTGCAGACAGTTACCGGCCATTAATTGGTTGCTTTGAGTTCAGTGGGCGGATTCAGTCGGTGGCCGTAACGTGTGACCCGGGGGGAATGGTATGCAGAAATAATAAAAGTAATGACCAAAAAAACCACTGCATATCTCCAAAATCCAAAAATGGCAACGAACTAAGCTTCGATTTTGGGGGGGTCAGCCCTAGATTAAACTAACTTTCTTAAATGAACAATTCTATCTATCATTTGCATCAACCAATCAGAGCGCACTGTGAAAAGCCACTCTTACTCTTTGCAGTGGACTAGAGGTCCCTTTTACAGAAGCTGAATATGCAGAGACAAGCTGCACTGTAAACCAGTGCGTTTATGGCCATGTACGATATATTGACTCATAATAAACTGTTGTACTGTAGCTCCAGCCCACTTTAGACAATGTAAAGCATCCATCATGTGATTCTGCTGCCATGTAGAACACACACATACATAGTGTATGTTTGTTTCCAGATCATGAATGTCCTCCATTGATGTGAGTAATACAGTTCTATCCAACACGCTCGCCTCCATGTTAATTGATGTGAGATCTTTACCGCTTGCTGCTCTCTGGCTTCCCTTGTTTGGGAGGAGCTAGCAGGGGGTCAGTTTAATGATGCTGATTTATGTGTGCGCAGGGCAGTGTGTAGGGCGTCAGTACAATGCAGAAGGACAGGCTTGGACATAATAGTTCTTTCTATCATCTTTTTTTGCCCCCCGAGGCTCAGCCTGCCCTGTGTGTCCATGCAGAGCCCCCATACCTCTGGGGCTGATTTTACAGCCTCCAGTTAAACTCACTTTGCCTATAATGAGCTCACATTATACAAAATCCACTTGACTGTTCGATGGACTTGACCTCTAAAGCCTCTATATGGATTCATGTGTTAATAATCCAATATTCTTCTGTCCACTCCAACTTATCTTTGTTACAGCTTCTCTTTTTCCCTTTGTCTCAGTTTCAGTCAGTGCCTCAGTTCAACTTCTGAGCCGCTGCCAAACTCAAAGCGAGAACAAGAACCGCAGCGACTGGAGAGCGATAAAAATCAAATAGGAAGTAATTAGTGTAGGTATCAAGAATGTTAAATTTCCTTCAGTGTTGCCCATACTCCATGAGGGTGCAATCGTTTAAAGGCATAAACACATTAATGGCAATTTAACTCTGATGAATTAGTACAATTACCTCAAATAAATGAGAACATTGTTGAGCCAATCTGCAGCTTAGTGCCACTGGTATTTCCCATTGCTTCCTGGCCTAAAGAGGATCTTTATTCATTACCCTATTGACTTTTCTGAAGATGATAAATGTTTTAAATGTGACTTCCATGGCCAAACCTTTTAAAGAAACTCTACTTTGCTATGCATGAAGTCACCACAGTCACCCATCCCAGGCTGCTCCACCAGCACCACCATGGCCATCTTACTCCATCTAAACTCCAGGCAAAACCAAAACTACCCAAAGTAGTCAGGGTGTGTGGAATTAAGACTTGAGTTAATGTGGCACCCACCTGTCGTTTTAAACATCCATAGGGGCTAAAACCATAAAACTACCCAAAGGACATTCTTCAAGTATCCCTATTTATTTTCAATTAAACATCAATATTTGAAGAGTTCATTTGCAAAAGCAGATAAGTGCCAGCTTAGGCTATGTATTTAAAAATAAAACAGATGTCTTTTGTTACATCAAAAAGTCACTCAACTTTGGTTTTACTGATATCATCCTATGTAAATTAAAAATTAAAAATGAAGATTCTGGAATTTTGCAAAAACGGAGTTATCTGCTTTTGCAAATGAACTCTTCATTTACTCATATAACAAATGGAGACTATTGCCTTAACCCTTGTGTGGTGTTCATATTTTTGTTACTCAGCCAGTGTTCGTGGGTCTGGGGGACCCGCTGCATTTTTGGGTCTCCAAATCAACACAATCAAACAGTTTCATGTTAAAATACTCAACAGATGTTTACTTCATCCCAATCACAAGCTATATGAACAGCATTTATGGTTAATATTTGCCATTTACCTTTGTTAGGCTACTCGTTTTTGGTTAATTTTTAATAAAATGTAATAAAAAAAAGAAAATCAGTTATAATCAAGATATGAGTGGGGGAAAAAATCAACAAATTTACAAATGAAGCAAGATTTTTCATAACTATTGATTTTTATTCATTTTAACTTCACTAGAAATGTAACCCATTCAGGGTAAACGCATACATCTTAACACATCAGCCCCATTGAACACAGCCTTTTCATACCAGCAAATACAACACATGAGGGGCAGAGTTGTTGTTGTCTGTGTGTGTGTGTCTGTCTGTCTGTCTGTATCTGTATGTGTGTGTGTGTGTCTGTAGGTGTGTGTGTGTGTGTGTGTGTGTGTGTGTGTGTGTGTGTCTGTATGTGTGTTTGTGTATCTGCATGTGTGTGTGTGTCTGTGTGTCTGTCTGTGTCTCTTCACTAGAAATGTAACCCATTCAGGGTGAACACATAATACTACACAGATACACACACACAGACACACACACACACACACACAGACAGACGCACATACACACAGACACACACATACAGAGACACAAACACACACAGACAGACACACACAGACAGACAGACGCACATACACACAGACACACACACACAGATACACAGACACACATACAGATACACACAGACAGACACACACACAGACACACATACAGATACACACAGACAGACACACACACAGACACACATATAGATACACAAACACAGACACACACAGACAGACGCACACACACACAGACACACACACATATAGATACACAAACACAGACACACACAGACAGACACACACAGACAGAGAGACGCACATACACACAGACACACACATACAGAGACACACACAGACACACATACAGATACACACAGACAGACACACACACAGACACACATATAGATACACAAACACAGATACACACAGACAGACACACACACAGACACACATACAGATACACACAGACAGACACACACACAGACACACATATAGATACACAAACACAGACACACACAGACAGACGCACACACACACAGACACACACATATAGATACACAAACACAGACACACACAGACAGACACAGACAGACAGACGCACATACAGTACACACAGACACACACATACAGAGACACACACATATAGATACACAAACACAGACACACACAGACAGACACACACACACAGACAGCTACACACACAGA
Organism: Decapterus maruadsi; assembly: GCA_030347415.2. Taxonomy (NCBI): domain Eukaryota; kingdom Metazoa; phylum Chordata; class Actinopteri; order Carangiformes; family Carangidae; genus Decapterus; species Decapterus maruadsi. The sequence goes on along the minus strand of CM064898.1, from coordinate 14,703,189 downwards.
CACACACACACAGACACACACACAGACAACAACAACTCTGCCCCTCATGTGTTGTATTTGTGAAGGTACACAGGACCTACACTTTCAACACTACAGTATTATTAGCCCCGGGTCCAGTGGACCCGAACACCCTGTATGTAATATAAATGTGTTTGTGCGGTCATTGAAAATGTGTTCTGATATATGTTCTTCACAGAAAATGAGCCAAGGCCAGTGAATCTGAGTTTGAAAAAATAATTTATCGTTTCATTTTTTTTCTGATAAAAAAGGAAAACGGGTCCCACAGACCCGAACACCATACAAGGGTTAATACTCAGTTGTAGAAAAATGCTCTAATTACTGTATGTTTGCAGACAGTGTTGTTTAGCAACCTGAATTGTCCAGCATACATTGCCAGGTTAGGGGTAGAAAAGGTTGAAATTTGGTTAATGTTATTCAAAAGGAAGGCGCGTATTACAACAATATAACTTGTAATGTACAGTACATCTTATAACCTTTATAACCTTCCTAAAGCATTTTCTGCTTCAGGTGGCTGTAGTTTACTGAGGGATACTTGCAAGTATAATAGTTTGCAATCCATAATAATTTTGATGTAAAAGTTTATCTTATAAACAAAATATAGACCTAGTGTATGGTTTGCCTGAAGTTAACTAGCTGGCCTTCAATAAATATTTTATTTTACATTTATAACAAAAGGCTCATTGAGATCAAGACCTCTTTCACAAAGGTGACCTGGCCAAGAAAGGCAGCAGCACACGTCATAGTGAACAAGACAGACAGACAACATAATAAAACAAACACTGAAATATAAAGTGCAAGCAATTTGACAAATAGAGGAAGGGAATGGCCTCCAATTTCTAACAAAGGAAAGTGCCTGTTATGTATTATAAAGAATAGTCAACAAAAAAATGATTGTTTTGTGGCTATGCTTTATTATGGTAATTGTCTTGTTCCTTTTCTTCCTCATAATTTCTTTTAGGCAGATGCTATTTAACAAAGCTGAATTGGTTTAACTGAATAAAATCAGTTTGAAAATTAAATGTATGCTGTAAATGAACAGGGAAAAAACATTTTCCCCATCAATATAAATATTACTATGTTTATCATTTTGATTCTCACGCTGATAATTAGCTGCCAAGTTTTTATGCAGATGTTACATTTATCATCTATTTTTTACAGGTTGTTTTTCCCTGTGCACAGTGTGTTCCATCTGCTTTTTCTGTGTCACCTCCTTTGTTTGTTTTTTGGTTTAGTTTTTTAAACAGGAAATTTTGTCACCATTATTTCTCCCCCTGAGACAGTTACTCAGTTTAATCAATTCAATACTTTTTATTTATATTTGTTAGGGAGTGTGCTGCTGTTCTCTGCAAAAAAAAACAAAAAAAAACGGTAAAAGGCAAGAAAAGAAAAATACTGTTAATCACAAACCAAAAACATTCAAAGCCGGTAACAAAGAAAGAAAAGAAAAGAGAAAAAAGAAATCACCACTTAGAAAAACAAATTAACAAGTGAGTAAGTGACGCACAAACCAAAATGCTTTAAAAAATATTTTAAAAGATGAGCAGGATATTATTAAAATGCGTGTCTTATGACATTTACACACTTTGATTTCCGCCATAAAATAACCTGCCTCATTACATTCTCAAAGAGCCCAGATTTGAAATGTGCAGTTTGGTGCGATTTAACTAATCGAGTGAATAAAAACGGTCGTAACTGTAAATGAAGACTGTGTGGCCACTGGTTCCGCACGGCGCTGAGGAGAAGCTGAACAAGACAGTGACACCTGCCCCCTGCTGGGAGCTGACATTGAATCATCGCTAATTATGAACCAGCAGCAGGTGGATTAGACCGAGTCGTGCCACTTGTTGTCGAGGATCCTACAAACAGCTTGTAGGTGTCAATGCTGAAGCATCAGAGGGAGAGGAGAGTGGGACTAATCAGCTCCATTTAACACTAGAACCGCCGTGAGGTCATTTTGACCTCTCTCGCTTCTTAAAATGCGCGTAACTCTGTTTGCGTAAAAACCCTAGGTCTCCCAGTTGGTGACTTTTCCTAAAAGTGTGTTCTACATCATCTTATGCGTTTTCGTGATTCTGATATAAAAGAGAGCGAAGAAAAGAGAGGTTTTACCTAGAACCGCCAAGAGGTCATTTTGACCTCCATTCACTCTAATGCAAAAATGCTAAATGGACTGCATTTATGTTGCCATATATATTATAAACCCAGCCAGACACACAGTTCAAAACACTTTATGGTAATACTTGACATTCATATACACACACATACTTTACCAAAAATAACAATAGTGGTTGCTAGGCAACCAATATAGATTACTCTTTATTTTTCTACTGTTCGAATAGTGTGTGTATATAAACATGTATAAAATTGATTTTCCAATAATTGCAATCTGGGCTAAATAATGTCCATTTAGTCACTCAGTTTGCCAGTTAGTTAGTTATAGTTAGTTATTTAGTTAGTTAGTCATTTTGACCTCATCCCACAACACAACACGAGTTCAGATACTAGAAAGTTGTCAAACAGTTAAAACAGGTCAAACAGATAAAAAACCAATATTACTCATAAACATTGAACATAACAATGACAATCCCTTGCTCTCATGGGAAATTGACATGAATTCAAAAATTTGAAACAATTTTGAAAATTTTTACATACACACACTGTTCGAAAATAGAAAAATAAAGAGTCGTCTATATTGGTTGCCTAGCAACCACTTTTGTTATTTTTTGTAAAATATGTGTATGTATATGAATGTGAAGCATTACTATAAAGTGTTTTGAACTGTGTGTCTGGCTGGGTTCATGATATATATGGCTACATAAATGCAGTCCATTTAGCATTTTTGCATTAGAGTGAATGGAGGTCAAAATGACCTCTTGGCGGTTCTAGGTATACATGGAATGTTGGCTGTTCTAGTGTTAAATACAACGCTGACCAGGTATGAATGGATTTTAAAAACATTAGTAAGCTGTATCAGAACAGATTATAAAGCTTTATCTCACCCAAACACAGCCTTGGTTGCCAGGATATTTGTATTTACTTTAACAGCGTGGGAAAGCCGACACACAATGTTTATCGCACACTTTTTAATGGATATGTCTGAGCAGACATCTCTCTCTCTCCCTGGTCTTTTGGCTCATTCCTGAGCAGTGACAGCGGTGAAGTGTAGAGGAAGGAAGTGAAATGGAAAGAGGGGGAGGAACTTGGAGGCTAATGAGGGTTCATTAACTGTAGCTAATTGGTGCTTTAACCTCTGGCTGCTGCTGTCATAATGCTTCTCTTTGCCAGCAGGGAGACTCGTGGGCTTTCAAGGCAGAGTGGACGCTCTGTCCTCCAAAACGTTCATTTTCACCTTCCCCCCTCTTTTTCTGACACATAAAAAAAACAGTACTTACCCTCCACTGATTTGACAGGCAGCAGTCAAACTGACTTCATTTCACCAAGTCAATGTCAAGACGGGGGAAAGGTGAAGGGAGGTGAGCCAGAGAGAGGCAGTCATAAAGAAAGAGAGGCAGGTGAAAGAGGGAAGGAGAGGAGGAGTGTTTGAGGTTTGAGTTTGCATTATAATGACAGGGAGGCTTTTGCCCTCCCATGGGAGGGAAACACTTAATCATATGCAACTGAAGAACCTAGCCTCAAATTGATTCGGGGTCTCTTTTGCAGGCTGGCTGGCCAATCAGCACAGCTGAATGATTTGATAGATGGTTTGGGAGGCCAATAAATTAGCTGCCAAGGAATGAAAATCTTTTTTACTACTTGTCATACAGTACCATATCTGTCTGTCCTCTCTGGTACAGCCCATAGCGCCAGTGGGCTTGGTTGGATGGTGTCTGCACAATGTCGATATTTCCTCTGTGACATGATTGTATCAGTGCGCCGCTGATACACAGTGTTTTATCGTGACAGTTTCCTCACATTTGACTCAACTATCAAACTGAATACGCATCGCTGCTCCTGTTCTTCAGTCCCACAGTTGTCTCCTTCGTTATCAGGGAACAGGGACATAGGAAAAGCATTCTTTCATTCAACGTTTAATAGGCATTAAACGTAAATTAAAGCCCCAGTATGAAAGTTATTTGGCTTTTTATTAGCAAGGATTAAATATTGCTGTCATAAATCCATATTTCACTGAAGTTGAATCTCACCTGCATACAAATGAAAGCTTTCTCTTCTACCTTAGAATGAGTTGTTACAAGTCGTTACAAATACATAAGTGGGTGACACACCGAAGCGAGGCGGCCATGTTGCATCGCCATTTTTTACGTTTAGTGGCAGCGTGACCGTAGGTAACCACGGAAACTCAGCGGAGCTGTCGGCTCGTGGAGAAAGTTTTCCAGGTAGCTCCTGTTAAAACTGTCACCACTGTGTAGTGTGAGGAAGGACGGAGGCACTGATGGTGCATTCAGGTGCAGTCAGGCAGACGGCCGTCGGCAAACCAACCGGATGTCATTTTACTCGATGAGAGAAAGACGGTAAAACGTGGGTCAGGTAAACAACACGACATCACCATGACAACATATTGTCATGCCTGTATTGTTTTGCTTCGTGCTGGCAGATCACTTGTTTACATAGAGGCTTGTTTATCCTGTTACATGCAGCGTCTGTTGTCTGTCTGACGTCTGCCCGATTTCACGTGAATGCAACATCAAGAATACGTTCCGATATGCAACCGCACCGCTAGATGGGGGGAATTCCTACATATTATACTTTTAATGATCAACCCAATGATTACTTCAGATAAAAAATGAATAAAAACAAGGATATTTATCTATTTGTAGATGATTTGAGAGGGCATTTCAATGGGAATACATTTCTAGATTCCCGCTTTGGTTTCTAGTTCCTGTTTCCGACAGCTTTTCCCTTCCTAATCGATTCCTTTGTTTCCTTGTAGCCTTCCTTCTGTGCTGGTTGAACCAAATCTGATATTAGCTACTGGCTCGTCAGCCAATCAGTGGCCATGTTTTATGGGCATCTGGGATTGTTTAGCCTGGGCTTACCAGTACTGGAGGAATGTCACAGTGAGGCTAAAAGGAGAATATACGGTACATTTACATCCTTTTCACCAAATGAATCAGCAGCTTCAAACGGCCGTGGACAGATGTTTGCTGCTCTGAGCTCACATCTCCACTAACTAAACACAAACACAGTTGTGTTACTTGCTCTGCCATTCATTTGAAAATACATTTTGTTGAGCGACCACATTTGCTTAATTTAATTCAGCGTATTTAGACCGTAATGATGTCTAATGTCTGCACTGTTGTAAACATCATTGGCAAACAAAGCATGATTACAAAGCTTTGCTTTCCTATTATGAATATGTAAATGTTATGAATGTGTGTGTGTGTGTGTGTGTGTGTGTATTTGAGGGCATAAATGAGTTTATAATACTTACTGTTTGTAATGAGTGTGGCAGACGAATGGGAAAGAGCCTACTGTCATAGTGCTGTAATGATACTATAGTTTATATAAAGTAGCACATTGTATAACTGTCAAAGTGAAAGATAGTCTTGTGTATTCACTGTACACAAACAGGAGCAGTCAGGCTTGTGCTGTTGGTTCTCTGTAGAATAAACATGTTGCAGTTGATCTTAATACACTGCATTACAGTATATAGTTTTCTAACATCTGATATATTTGAGTGTGTTTGCAGTGCAGTAATGTAACAGTTTAATGCACTGCACATAAACAACACATGATCTACAAAATCACAACACAATGGAAGTAAAGTATTTCCAGTCCACACAATATGGGAGTGGGGGTCACCTGATGAACCCTGTAACATAATGGATTAATCAGTAAATTAATTAAAAATGAATGGGATTCCAAGTTTATTTTTATGTCTAAGTTAGTAAACCTTGTTTGTTGATCTTCCAGGTTGAAACCATAGGGAGGTGTCCTGTTGTGGAGACCATAGTACTCGTCCCATGACATGTTGTGGGGTCTAGGGGGCTGAGTGGTGGACACATGTCTGGTTCTGTTGCTGTGAGCTGCTGTGCCATGGACGAGTGGAGAAAGCTGCTCCTTCAAATGAGACGGCTTTAGAGACTAGGCCTTGTCTCTCCACATACAGTAAGACTGTGGATTAACGAGCAGGAGGCCAAAGTCTCACCGCAGTAGTTTGATTCCACTGGTGGCCCTTTGCTGCATGTCATTCTCCCATTTCCTGTCTCTATCAGTATTTTTTAATCCATTACTAGACATTTCAGGCGACCCCATTTGGATTCCAGGTGACCCCGCGTTGGGTCCCGACCCCAAGGTTGAAAAACACGGGTTCAGAATCAACAGTGTCTCCTTTGTCTTAAATCAGCCTTATTCTGCTCCCAGCCCCCTCAAACATGAGGTGGAAGGTAACTGAAAGCCACTTTTAAATAATTGATCGTCGTCTGCAGATGGGTTCAACATGCATTTGTCAAATTAACACTCAAGTTGTCCCAAAGAACTCAGTGTGACCCGCCCCTCCCCACCCTTCCATGGCTGTCTGCTCTTGCTTTCAGTGCCTGAGAGAAGCAGTGCAAAAAGCAGCAACAATGTCTAAATCTAAACTCTTGAGTGTAAGATCACGTCAAAGGAGAGATGTCAGGATGACGTATGGCCACATACATATAAACCTAAACTTGTCACTTTGACCTAATGCTGTGAAAATGTGGTCCCATAAATAAACTATGCAACGCTCTCTCTTTAAAGGGTTTTCCATGTCCTCTTCAGTGCAGCACTGAGCCATTACCCTCCATATAAGAGTAGTTAAGTGCCATTCAATAGCATGCTGTGCCTCCATGTAGCAGCTCCACTGGTAAATGTTTACAACAGCGGGTTAAGTAGAGGTCAAAAATCAGCCGTCCGTCTGCCCATGTCTGGTGGAGACGTGTCTGTGTGGAACATGGAGGGTTAAATGGTGAACTGGGATCACTTGTCTTTGTGCATATGATGAAACCAGCCTGGATTGTAGTCTGGGTTACCTGTACTGTCACCCTGTTTCTCCTCCTGCATCTTCTCGTCATGCTTTGTATTGTCTCCTTTAGGGGTCTGATATGGGAGGGGTGGAGCTGAGGTCCTAACATATGCACCTGCCTATCCATGCAATTAATTATCAGCCAATCACGTGTTGAAGAAGTCAATCTGCATGAATTCATGCAGATTTAAGATTGAAATGTATGATATAGGAGTTCCAAACACTTTATCGCTGATTACTATAACAGCCATTACAGATGCATGAGTTAATGTAATAAATGCTAATTAAATGTAACCAATCTGAGGAAATAGTCATTAATAAAGTTATTATTATTTTTAATTAAAGGGCGAAGCAATAGTGGCATGCCACATTCCCAACAGGAGGTGCCTTTGTTTCTGTAATGCTTTTGTCTCTTAACCATATGACATAATTCTACTTGATTTTAAATTGTGTCATATTTTTTTAAAAGGGCGTGGCCTCTCAAATTAAAACAGGAAGTGCCTTTATTTTATTCGTTCATTGTTAAATCTTAACAAAAACAGGAACTACAGTAAGTCCTGAGACTCGTGACCAAACAATTATTTTATTTCTATGACATTTTCATGCTGCGGTTTAATACACAGAGGAATGTCTGCCTGTTGCATGCTCCCTGTCTCCACCTGGTGGACACAGTGGGGAATACATTTACTACACGCTCGAAGGTTGCAGGCCAAGTAAATGCCCGAGCACAGAGTGCTGCTTGCAGCTTTAATTCAGAAATGTGTCCATGGAATGTAAATTTGAGAGGACACCAACAGTCTAAGAAAAGCTTGCTGTAGTGTTGCTTATTGATTTTAGTAATAGTAATCTGTTGTACTATTTAAAATCATTATGCAACTTCTTATTACATATTTACCAGGGTAACCTCTAATCTCTGACCTGTTATGTTTTTCTCCCAGTGTGGTTATCATGCTGTATTATGACGTGCCATGTGTCAGCATAATGGAAAATTAACAAAAATCAAACATAGTTCTACAGCCGTCCCCTCTGGAGGGCAGGTTGGAGGTCAGCGATGAGGCTGGATGTCAGGAACAGCAGCTGGCACAACAAGATTCAGCTGCACACCATCACCGTGCCATGCTGCAGAGTAGGAGGCAGGCAGCTGGAGGTCTGTGGCTGTGTGTCAGCAGAGACTGGCTATCAGGACCTGGCTTGATGCTGCCTGACTCAGGAACAGAATTAGGAAGTGAAGGAACAGGCTAGTGAACAGGATTCCCAATGCAAGAAGTAAAAAATGGTAGTGTTATCCGGTCCATGCACCATCTCATATTTTATCAAGTGAAATGAAAGGGATAAATGTGTCGGTCTTCTACATTGGTGGTCTGGTTTAACAACAACAAGAACCCTGAGACTCAGTGGTGCACTTTATTGTGTGAAGCTTGTCTGCATGCTGATGCTCGCTTCCCTTGGACAGGGCAGAATAGCAGCAGCTTGTGTTCAACATGCAGGCGATGAGGCAGAGGTACTTGAAAAGCAAGCAGTGCACTCCTAGTGTGCACATACTGCACGCGTGTGAAAGAGAAGGAAACCTGACCCGTGCATACAGGGCTCCCTCCGTCTGAAGATACTGTACGAGTCTGTCAGACCAAGTGTGCATTCAGACGCACAGCAGCTGGCGAGTCAGTCAGACGGAGGGAGCGGATCAAGCTTACGTCAACTTCTGACCTGTGTGTGCGTGTGAGAGAGAGAGAGAGATGGAGGGAGGATGGAAAGAGGAGACTGGGAGTATTTCTGAGCATTGCTGATGTCTGTGGGTTGTGGTCAGGCATCTGTCTGGAGATCAGGATGCATCACATATTTACTGGAATGACCACAAAGCTCTGTGTCTGCAAACAGCAGTCTGGAATGAATGACACTGACGCATCTGAAGCGGTTCAGAGGTGGCTGTGCACACAACCACACCATGCAAACCAGGGTGTCCTAGGGTCCAACTGCCAGTCCCCATGCAGGGCTCATCAACACAGGATTACAATTCTAAGGGCCATTTAGGGTATTAGGGCCACATTGACAATTAAAAAAATCACAAACTTCGAGAATAAAGTTGTAAATTACGAATTTACGAATGTGGCCCTAATACTCTGTCGTACTCGAGGGTAAAAAAATGTCTTTCCTATGGCAGAAGATCTTGACATTTTAGTGTCTAATGTGATTTTTGAAATAAATGGCATAAACATACAAGTCATGTGTCCTGTGATGCCCAGATTGACTGAGTGACTGACTAGTTGTTTGTGTGAATTAGCAGGCCGCTCCTCCCCAGTTAGCATCCATCACTTGTGTTGATTGACAGGTGGACACTCTGAATGTAATTAGGTTTGGCAGGAACACTCGGAGATGATTGGCAGAAGTGTTGCCATTGGTGACCAGCTCTCATTAAATTGCACTTGCAAATGATGGGATGATATGACTCAATGTCATTTGACTTTTAAGTGACCACAGAGCACGGTTTGAATCTGATGAAGAAGGAGCCATGTCTCCGCCAATCAGTCCTCTTTTTCCTTATCATTTGTGATTCTTTAATTTATGCAAATATTATATCATATATACGGTTGCACATGAAGTTGGAATTTTTTTTTTTTTTTTTACCTCTTCTCATTGACACGACCTGGCAAATGATGTGATAAATATGATAAATGTAACAAACACCTATTGTGAAAAATATGATTTATTCTTGATAAAGTGTATTCTTCTCAATACTTGATCGATCAATCTCTTCCAAACACATGACTTTGCCTTTACATTATAGGAATACAAAGATGAATGTGTCTGAAAACAAAATGATTCCAACTTCATGGGCAAACCATGTATAATACATGAGGATGAGAATAGAATAAATGCAAAAACAATTTAATTTTAACGAAGATCACAGGAAAAGCTCCCACATCCTGTGGATATTGTCTGGAAGGTTATAGGATGTCTTTTCAGTGTGGAAGCCCTCAGTGTCATTAATCGTGACATGTGCATCACCTTCCTCTTCATGCTCTGTGAGTCCTTTGTTGAGGCTTTCTTTCTCTCTCAGACTGGAGAGCCTTTCTCTTCCTCTTGACGTCTTCTCCTCTTGAATGAAGTCCATTTGTGTCATGACCATCATGTCCTCTTTGAACCTGAGGACCTCCCTTTCCTCACACAGTGCATCATTTTGAGCATCCAAGGACTCTCTCTCATCATGAAGACTCTCTCTTTCCTTTCTCTTGTTCTCACCCTTTAACTGAAAGACATTCCTCTACTATACCATTTCAGCACGCACTCTTTGAAACTCCTCTCTTTCTTTCTCTGCTCATTGTGTGTCTCTCCAGCTCCAGCTCCTCTCTTATCTTGTGCGTGTGCGCCCCCTCACATGAAGATTTCCTCCTTGTTTCTTCAGCAGAGAGGTTTTAGGTCCTCAGCCTCCGTCTGACCCTGCTGTTTCACATAATACAAATCTCCTTATCTCCACTGCTCGGTATTGGATGTAAATACTGACACATCGCTGGGGTCAGGCCGTGGATGATCATACTCGCCTTCACTGCTGAATTCCTTGAGCAGAAAGAAATATTTTTGCCTTGGAAATACAGCAACCTTTGTGTTTTAGATCATTCAAAGAACTCCAGTTTTCATTATGCGCCACCTCAAAACACCTCTGTCCAATCCGTCAGATTCAAAGAATACTTATCAGCTTGTGAAATCTACATGAAATAAAAAGTAAAATAAGAATATTCTGGACACAGATCAGCCTTAGTGTTCCCAGTCACTAAACAACGTAAGCGTCCCATAAATCTTTTACTGTTACAGTATCTCCTTGGTTTCACTCAGTGGTCCTTTCTCTTTTCATTGTGTTCCATTAGTGGCAAATAAAAATGAAGTTGAATCTCATTTATTCTCATTTATGCCCCCTGCAAGGTGAGACTTGATATTTTTAAGGACGGCGTATTAATGGAAATGTAGCCTACCTTATACTGTACAGTATGTAATCCTTCTGCCACTAGTATTAAACCAGCCAGGACTGAATGAACTAGCTGAAGGTATAAAGCTTTTAAACCTCTTGCTTGTAAATGTTGGACTACAGCAAAATACTGTATAATGATGGCAGATATAGTAACTAACTCCCCGCTCTCATCCACCTATTCAGTTGTCTTTTAAAGGAGCAAACTGCTGAGCTCAATGCGTTTGAACACACTGCTCTATTTCCATCATTTTCCCTTTACAAATAAAGGCTCTCGACGCTGTATCAGGTTGTCTTATTGTCCTCTGATCAGAGGAAGCACAAAAACCTGTAGTTTATGAGCGCTGCTGCCTTTGTTAGTTGTTCTTAAACCTGCAAAGCAGCCCGTTCCCTGAAGGTGCCAGGCGGCAGAGCTGGGGGTAAAATGAATAGCAGAGTCTCGGCAGGCAATAATAGTGTTTGTTTGATCAATCGCACATTTCTCTCTGACTGCTGTTGATGTTTATCGCTATCGTTCAGCAATGAGAGAGATACATTCCCCTCAGTGGAACCTGTGCTAACACAGCGCAGACCGTTTTTATTGTTACTGAGAAAACAGTGGTATCTATTTACCGTGGCGACAAGCTGAGCTCCGTTTGAACTGCACCTGTAACCCGATGTCAGAGGGGTTGGCCCATGTGGTTTCTCCACTACTGATTATTAACAATGAAGGAGACTGATAGAGCAATATTCACATCCAATATTGCAACACAACCTAACTTAACCAGATAAAAGTACTGGATGTCAGAATCTGATCATCAGTTGGTAGGACCCTTAGCAAAACGTTAATTTTATTAAGAATGCTATAAGCATAGCAAGTATATGGACCATGTACTTGTAGCGTACTAGAAAATTTACTAATTTAATACTTCTTTGGACTAAATTGGAACATTTTAAGTTTATAAAAGTATACTTTATAGGTACTTTTAAGTTTACAAAAGTACACTTTCAAGTATACAGCAAGTACACTCATCTATATACTCCTAGTGTACTAAGTATACTACTAGTCCACATTTTGGTTTATTAAAGTATACTTTATAAGGTCATTTTAAGTTTACATAAGTACACTTTCAAGTATACGACAAGTACACTCATTTATATACTCCACATACTAGTTTGCTGATAATCATGGAGCAATGATAAGATCAGTCTGTTTGAGGCAAGTGTATGATTCACCCCATCATCCCTCATCTCTTGGGGTCTTCACAATTTCAATATAACATTCACACAAGACAACTGGTACCCAAGCATTAATGTGAAGATACTTAAAAACCCAAAGCTTTAGCATCTTTGTCACTGGATTTAAACCAAAACCAACATGGTTGATCACTGCTGTAACAGTCAGGTTCTCTGTGTTCAGTGTGTTTAAGGTAATGTCAGTAAGTACAGCTTTATTTTTGGAATATCCACCAAACAAGTCCCATGAACAGACCGTGTTTGTCCAGAGCCTTGTATTCCTCTGTGCATTAGAGCTCCACTCAAACAAATAAATGACTGAGCCGCGCTTCCATTAGCATGAGCACACACACTGTCCTGCTGCTAGAAATACCAACTCACTGAATGGGTAATAATTAGAAGCTGAGACTATTTTCCAAGAAATGTAAAGAGTGTTTCTCTTGTTTGAGTATTTGCTAAAAACTACAGCACCCAGCTGAGTTAGGAAATGACTATTTGGGAACACTTTTATACCCTCAGTAGGAGCTGCAGCGATCAGGTTGACTTAGGAAAGAAAAAGTTAGTTTGTACCACAGGTTCCAGCCAATCATCATTGGGAGGTGGTTGTTTCATTTTGAAGTGGGAATAACAGTAACATTCAGGAAGACAAAAGAAATGAGTTTGTCCCTAATTATAATTCTCCGGTTCCGTAACGGAGAGTTTGACTGCCAAACTAAAAGTCCAAATGTAATTGCACAATCAGCAATTGTGCTGTGATGGATGGTCCACACTGTCAGCAGGACCGGATGCAGCGATGATAGTGATTAGATACAATGAGAGAAAGAAGCAAAACTACCGTGCGTTGAATAATTAGCCATCATGCTAACTGAGGTTCCCATTAATCTGACAAAGTCAGCTCAGCTCCATGTGAGACAAGGCCATGGCTCGTTAAATCAACATATCTTCATTAGCCGGGGATAAGGCTCCCTGGAGGCATTCGAGCTATGATTTATTCAGCTTATAGACATTGTCCTGGTTCAGAGGTGGCTGGTCGTCTGTTGTCGCTTGATGTTGCTCTAAAAAAAAACTTTAGAGGATTCCTTTCTCTGGGTTTGTTTTATCAAAGTAACTGTCAGGTCATTAGCACACAGAGCGGCGTAACTGTGGCAAAGATGAAACTAAATCATCAAAACTTTTTCTCACACTGGACAGAGTCAGATACTTAGAAAGGCCTTTGGGGTTGAATGTGCTGTGATGGTTATGACTTGCTGAGTCAGGCCCACTTTGCGAAATCAAAGAGTCTCTGTCATGCCGCGGCTTTTGTTTCAGCATCTTCTGATTAAAGCTGTGTTTGCACTTTAAATATTTATCTGCTGGATAAAACACTCATCCTCTCTACGGCTAAGAAACTGCTAAGTTGTCATCGCAGGGGCGGGTGGAGGGGGAGGGGGGCGACTCCTCCCAGAGATCTGAGCCATAGTATTACTCAGTCCAGATAAAAGAAACACCTATCTCAACATTTAGCCTTTGGATATCTTATTTCCTTCATCAGCATCATGTTCAATTCTCCAGCCTGATTTTTAAGGACGACTTGAGTCCGATGTCAGCCGGAAAGATCAATGTTTCATCAGTTTTTACAACAAGGAACTGAAAGACAACGAATGGATTCTACCCACCTAGGGCCATGAGGAAATCAATGTCTTCACTGCCAAATAACTAAATAAGTTAGTTTAGTGTGTGTCATCAACAACACAAACCCTAATCTGAAAGTAGACCACATGATGCATACTTGAAGAGGCTGTGAAATGGTGAATACACGTTCCTGAGCATCACAACCCCCCTGAAATTCTTCCTTTTTATTACCAGAGACAGTATCAAAAACCTACACGTGTGTGGGAGAGCTCAAACAGACTTTGTTTGGCACCTTCACCTTCTTTCTGTGTTTGTGACTTTTGAGGATTCCTCCACACAAAAGTTTTGAAGCTGCAAGTTCTGACACCTCACACACCAGCAGAAACACCTTCCAGTGCTCGAACATACCTCATACGAGGGCAATTTATTGGCCCTCCCGCCTGGCAGGCCAGAGATTAATGAGCTCTTTCTTGGCTACACACGTTCTCCACGCTTGTGTACTCCCCAACCACATGTTTCCAAGCTGCGTTATTGGCTTTTCTCACTCTAGCACAGAGATAGAAAGTGTTCTGCCGGGGTGTTCAGGTGAGATATTGTAGCTTCACCTCACCTTCATCCTGGGGTGAATGTGGTCGTTCAGTTGGTCGCTTTCGTCTTCTAGGTTAAACCTTTTAGCGATGGCACTCAGAAGAGTTGATAAGGTCTGTGCTGGTTATGTTTTTGTGAGGAAGTCGGAGCTTGATGATTCTGATCTCTGATTGACTTGAAACATTTGATCGATTTGTGACATTTTGATTCAATTATTCGATGAAAACATTATTTTTCAGAGAGTATTTTAAGCAGCTTGATAATGCATAGCGTTTTCTGTCCTTCTCAGCCTCAGAAACCAATGCCACCATGTCACACACAGAACATATCAAAAGAGGGCAAGTGTTTAAAACTTTATTTTTGGCTTTTGGGGGCAAGTGGCAGCTGTGTTCTGCTGAATATTTCAGGACCTGCAAGGCTGTTTGAGAGAATTTATATGACAAGGGAAAATGCAGTGATAGTGGGAAAGATGGAGGTGGAGGAGGGAAATGGAAGAAGGCGACTGGAACTGGTGGTGAACTTTTGCTGAACTTTGTCAGTCAAGACGAATTATCCGTTTCTCCACCTGCAGCATTCACATCATGAGGGATTCCACAGAAATATTCCGGAGAATGTTTTTGTGCTCTCTCTCTTGAAGGTCACTGAGCGTCGCTGCCTAAATGTCGCACTAGACCACCAGCACCCTGGAGCCTCCAAAGGAAACCATTAGCCCAGACTAGCATGCTTGAGATGCTCCACGGCAACAATAGCAACATTTTGAAGGGATAGTTCAACATTTTTGACAAATTGGCCCATTGCCATATTCCCTGTAGTTTTAGGAGTATAGGTTTGTTACCTTTAATTGTGGGTGCAAGCTATTTTTAGAACGGCGGAGCAGAGCCGCGAGCTGCTCAGACCTACGCTACGGAGGCTAATGGGATTTCTTGGTTTCCCTCATCAAACTCATCAAATACACAATCCAACAACTCCAAAACACTCTGGTGGACAAGTTGTGACCTGCACATTCACCACGCTATGAGATAATAATAGAAAGTTATGAGACAGAGTTGTTTTTGAGGTAAATTCATGCAAAACCGCTGATGCACGTTCCTGTCGGGAGCAGTTTTTCTGCAAGCAGTCTCTTTATTTACTTTGAAAACAACTCTGTCTCCGTTATTATCTCATAGCGTGGTGAATGTGCAGGTCAAAAACTTTCCGAGCCCTTTACCTGCACTTCATGGCTCTTCATTTGGGAAATACCAGACCAGCATTGGAGAACATCAGTATTGGTCATTTAAAATGTTTAAATGAAGATAAATATCAGCAGTAAGAACCATTAAACTTTCCAAACAGTTCTGCTGACATTGTCATGACAGCTGCCCCTCTGCCTGTCACAGCTGTCTCCAGTCATGCTAGCCTCATTAGCCTCCTGCTAATCTAAAACATTTCTTGGAACTGTGAGACATTCTAACAGTGAATGGCTCTCACCTGCTGTTTCATTGTGACAAGAGTGTCACTGTGTTTGGTGCTTGAGTTCAAAGTCACAAACGCATGGAGTGCACCCACAGGAGCAGAGCCACTCAGAGGAAGTCTTACTTTAAAGAAACTTTAAGATGTGAGGAGGAGACAGCACTTGAGGACTTGTAGGAAAACTTTAGCAAAGCACCTTTACACATTTGAACAAATCGTCCACTGGGTCCTTATGACCACTTGACTTGACAAGGATTTGATATCTCTTTTGGAGTGTAGCGGACTGTTCAAGGACGGTGATGGTGATTCACCTTCCTGTTCTGCTCTGGTAGTGATGCAGCAAGGACGGAAAAGTGTTGGATAAAGGACAGCGCTGAGAGGGGAAGGTGGGGACGGGGGTGGGGGCTTTCCCCTTGACTAACCTGATATGTCCTTGTTAAAGCAAGAGCCCAGGCTGAGGATCAAACTGGGCCTTTTGGAAGCTCGGCCAACCACTGTTCTCTGTGAAAACTAAAAGGGCTCTCCTGCTGCTCCAAAAACACCACACAACTGCACAGAGCAAGGAAGTAAAAAGAAAAACTCAGCCTGTGGGCATGTGTGTGTGTGGAAATGATTCAATGTGTAAAGATCTCAGTAACATAGAAGGACAGCTGATTTTATCATATCCTTCTATGGGAAATAAGAAATGTGAAATCACTCCTCTGTCACTCTGCGTCCAGTTAGGGAGAGTAAATTATCAGTACAGCTTCGTTAACATACTGTAATGAAACTCGACAAGTGAGGAAAATATATTGTGCTTCATACATTATAAATAATAATTATAGACACAGTGCTCACTGTTCATCGCAAAGGTTAATTTGCCTCCTCTGTTTTGCTCCAAACAGTCCACAGAGAATGACCAGTCTGTCCCACAAGTGTCATATCCTGTCAAAACAAAGCTGAGTTGATGGGCACAAAGAGAAAATAGGCTCATGTCTGATAATCATTATATCAACACATGGTATAAATGGCCCAGAGACGACGGAGAGAGAGGAGAGAGAATTTCATCACAAAAACATTGATCAGTTTACTTTTCAGTTATTGTAAATATTGGATGACTTTGTAAATTGTGTTTCCACATTGTTAATGCAGTGTAAGAGGTGTCAGGATACTGATTCATGTGGGAAATAGATTTTTTGTATATGCAGCTTTTCTATAGGCTACATGTGGACCCTGATCCACAGGTTGTAGGTAACTGTTGTGTAATAACTTCACTCTTAATGTCGTCTACACTGGGTTATGAAACAATTCTGTTCGTTCATTGTTTCATTAAACCAAAGAAGTTGAATTGTAATTTTTTTTGAATGGACTTCAGTAAGACCAGCTCTGTTGTAGGCTACAGCATTTCTAAACCCATTGTAACTACTGTACATGGTTTCAGTGCTCTATAGCGCAGACACATGCTCACATGTTACCAGAGATAACATTAAATCCAACATGGGGGGTGTTAACCTCATTCTGCCTTGGTGCTCTTAATGGCAAGGAGCACAAGTGAAAAGGCAGCAGAGCAATGGAGGGTGAACGGACTCTGGGACTGACGGATGGAGGGAAGGAAGTTAGGGATGAAGGATTACCAGCTAAGCGTTCAATCATCTGCGGGGTGTGTAATTGTTGGGGAGGAGGAAGCGGGGCCCGTCTCCTGCTGCAAGTCCGTCTAGATCCACTGAGCTTCCTCCGCTGTACACTCTCATCACTCTGTTCTCCGGGGGGTTTATAACTTTCTCAGCAGGGGGAAGGCACACGGACAATGAACACATTTCAATGAGCTGCCGCAGACTGTGGGAAAATGTCACCAGCAGCATGTTTGTTCTAGCCTGTGGAGGATACTGGTACGCATGATGAGATCTCTGATGGTGTCTGAGAATTTTTCATCCACAAAAAAAATGGCTGACTTGACTTTTAGAGCATTGTTTCCTCCAGAACAAATGTTCAGCATGAATTGCAGTGCCCACATCCCGCTCCTGACAGGCATTTATCATGACATGTGTTTCTTCTCTGACACACGAGTGCTGCACAAACTCTGTAGCAACATTCAGCCCTCTACTCGGATGCAAGCAAACATGCTATTAGTGGTAATGGTCTGGTGAGTTGTTTACAGGTGTTTCTCCATTGAGCTGCATATTAAAGGTACATGGTGTAGGAATTACTCCCATCTAGCGTTGCGGTTGTATATCGCAAGCAACTGAATCGTATTTTTCATGCTGCATTCACGTGAAATTGGGCAGACGGCAGACGGACGACAGCCGCTGCACGTAACGACATAAACAAGTGTCTATGTAAACAAGTTTTTGTGAATAGATAACAGGAGAAGTTACACAGTGTCCCTTTAAGTGTGCTGTGTAGGAGTGGAGGTTGAAGAGCCGGGGCATCTGGAGGAGGCTCACAGTAGAGTTTCTGTCTCTGCGTGTTGAAAGGAGGCTGCCCAAATGGGACAAGACCCAGAGGTACAGTAGGCCCAGAACTCTCTGGGGGGATTACAAGTCCCATTTGCCCTGGGTACACTTTGGATCCCCCATGGGGAGGGTGGAGTGTTACTGTGTAGACCTCCCTGCTAAGCCTTCTGCCACCATGAGCAAGCCCCAGACAGGCGAGGGGAAACATTAACAATGGGTGGACAGATTCAAATTACACAGCACGAGAGATTTCTATGTGCATTAACTGATACCAAATATGTCAGACCACAATAATGCAACTAATCTATATAGAAAGCTTTATAAGACATTAGGAAAATCATTTCAGTACTATGGCAAAACGCCTTCAAAAAGTAAAATAATCATGTAGACACATTTATTCCAGCAAATGAATGCTGTATTATCTGATGTCTTGTGGTGAGCATTAGTATTCTCTCAAACACACACTGAGCAGGATGCATAACTTGACAAATCCCTGTGCTTACCCTCCCAATGGTGTTGGTGGAGGGGGGTAGGGGCTCTAAATAAACATTACAACAATCTCCATGGGGATTAGCCTAATGTGCAGCGGTGTAGCACCAGTGATATGTCGCTTTAATTGTCCCCTAAATTAAACACGCAGCGGTTTATCTTCAAATCTCATAAATCTCTTAATCCTTCCTCACTCTCTGTTGCATTTTATCAATCAATGATGAAAAGCTCCCCTTAAATAAATCTTCCTTCTTCTTATGAATTTTCAAACAACACCCTCCTGCTTTGAGCCGACGCTCTAACTCCAGCTACTTTTTGGAAGACAAAGTGTAGCTGATCGCAAATTCCAACACATGCCATTTTTCATTAGCAGAGGTAATTTATTAGTCGGTTAGGAGTAATGACAGCACGCAGGTCTGGAGTCAGTGATTGCTACCTCTGTACAATTATGAAATTCATCATTCTTTACAGCATGAGGTGAGAGGACGTGTTTCTTCACATAAACTATGGGAACGATGATGGAGGCTCATGGACGGCAATCAAAATGACAACTACAGCCATTAATTCCTTCCCTCTTAGCTTCTAGATGTTATAAATATTCACTCTATATCTCCCAAAAGGCTCTACCCTGCTTTTATAGCAGTGTGCCAAGACACAGTGCTGGTGAAATAAATGATTCAGGTTCCAAATCCATTTGTGGCTGCACAGCTTTAACAGGGCAGAACAAGTGTTGATGCACTGTGAGAGGCCTCTGTCATTAGTGCAGAAAGTTCCTCGGTCCAACACCTGCACTTTGTCCGAAAGCTGTGAAGATGTGTGTGAATCCTAAACATGCCTTTAAAAGCAGTTTTCCAGATGTGATGTTAGTTCTTCAAAGGACCTGGAGGTCACGGTGAAGCTGCTCCTATGCCCTCATACTGCAACATCCCATACCCTCAAATGGTAGATGAGCTGACAGACAAATTAATTTCCCTTTGGGGGTTAATGAATTAATTTGTATTTCCGGAAAATTTCCAGAAACTTTCCATGGGGAGTTAAACTGGGGAATTTTGGAAATATTCCAAATTGGAAACTTTCCATGGGAATAATGGGAATTCATGGGAATTTTGGGGAATTTATGGGAATTAACTGGAAATTGGGGGTAATTTAAACAAACTGTTTCATATCCAAACATAAATGTAAATATTTTGTTTTGTCATAAGCAGACATCCATGCAAAATAATACAATTAAAAAACATGATATTATTATATTATTATAACAGATCTATTTGTGAATAGAACTTTATCAAGTTTTAATGCTTGTATGAACAATCAATTCTTTTACTGAACAATTTCAGATTTATTCCCATGTATTCCTGTTAATACCCATGGAATTTCCAGCTTTGAAAATTCCCATAATTTTGCGACCCTAGTTCTAACGGACATGTGAATGGGCAGATGATCAGATGGACATGTGACTTGGAGCTGAGGGGTCAGGGACAGGAAGAAGACAGACAGGGACAGGAGTGGACCTGTGTATGATGTGATGAAGTGATCCAGATGTTAGCCTAAGCCTCCCATAGAGGTGCACACAGCCCCCAGCACCGCTCCTCACAGACAGCGGTTAGTAGGCGGACACAGACGCTGAAGGGCTTCAATGAGTCTCGGTCATTAACTATTACTCCCATTTGTGAAAGGTCGATGAAGCAGCAATCTCAGTCTATCATGCCCGCTGCATTACACCATATGTCCTTCACAGGCAGCCGTAGCTAACAGAGCACGGGATCTCACTGTGTATTTAGACTAATAGCTGAATTGATGGAAACTCAGAGGCCCGAGACACGAGCGAGGATTTCCTCTTCACAGCTCATGGTTTGAGGCAGCCAGAAACCATGGAGGAGAATCACCGCCCTTCATCACTGTAAGTGCCTCAACTCAAGAGAAGAGATGAGATGCACAGTGGATGAATGGCAGCGATATATGTGTCTCCCTATGAATCACTCCTCCTCCTCAGTGATGCTGTTTCGCTTTAGGTCCCTCTGTTTTTTGGTGACAGCTTCTTTTTTTTTACAGAAGGATGAAATGACAAGTCAGGATTGAAAGAATACATTCCTAAAGAGGTGAGTGTCAAACAAAGAGAAGTGGGAGAGGGAGATTTGCTGACAGGGGGATATTTTTCTATAAAGAGGGAAGGGGGTGGATTGTCTGGCATCTTTTTATCTGAGCAGAACAAAAAATTATCACTGAGTGTTCAGACAAGCAGAAGACAACTACCCACAATGCTTTACCCACATGCAGAATGAAGAGGCAATGCCCCAACTCCTCTACAAAAACAGATCTCTGCATGGATACTTGGCAGAGTCAGATTTTATGACTTAAGGCAAAGACTCTGCTTTTATGGAGACATGAATTTGAATCAAGATTTTTAAGCACCAGAGTGGTGCAGTGCATCATATGGATTTTGAGAATGTTTTTCAAAATATAGCCTGTAGATGAGGAGGGTGACCAAGTAAGATTGATTCAGATACCAATCTTATTTAAATTATTAATGTCTTTATGTTCAATTATGTTCCATAATTAAGGCATAACATACTGAAAACACAAAGACATGAGAAACAAACTAGATGTTCTCCAATTCATCACAACATGACCTATAGACATCACAGAACTACAGACAGAATTGACTGTAGATGCCTTTTCAGGATTGCCGCTGGAGTCATTAAGAATCCTTTTTCCATCCTACACAATCAAGAGAATGAGATTAGCATATTTATGTACTTTACAGGCAGATGTGGACTGAATTAGGTGGTTTCTGTGATGATATGTTAATTTAAATCATCTTCAACCTGCCTGCTGGGAGGAACACAATCATATTCAACACACATGTTCACAGACAAGACACCAACACACACCTAGCCAGCTGTACTCACACCCTCCGCAACATGAATACTGAACGTACAAGCAGGATGAAACACCTGATCCTGTTCTCCTCTCATAATTGTCGGTGCACCTGTGTTGTTCCAAAACATCTCAGAATTTAAATGATAAAATAAACCCTCACACTTCTTAACCAAAAGCTTTTGTGTGAAGTATATCTTGGTTAAAGTGACACATCACACCTGGCTGATGAAAATCATATGAACTATTCCAACTTATTTTTCAATATTTGTAATGGAGTTATCACCGACTGAGACTCAACAACTCCAAAATGCTCTGGTGGACAAGTTGTGACCTGCACATTCACCACGCTATGAGATAATAACAGAACATATGAGACAGAGTTGTTTTAGTGGAAAATTCATGCAAAACGTTGCCTTCAAGTTTTTTAGCAAGTAATCTCTGTATTTACCTCGAAAACGGCTCTGTCTCGTAACGCTCCGTTATTATCTCATAGCATGATGAATGTGCAGGTCACAACTTGTCCACCAGAGCGTTTTGGAGTTGTTGGATTGTGTATTTGAAGAGTTTGATGAGGGAAACCAAGAAATCCCATTAGCCTCCGTAGCGTAGCCCTGAGCAGCTCACGGCTCTGCTCCACCGTTCTAAAAATAGCTTGCAGCGACAAATAAAGGTAACGAACCTACTGCTATGACTATAGGGATTATGGCAATGGGCCAATTTGCCAAAAATGTTGAACTACCCCTTTAAGTGTGTATCTGACTGAGACTCCCAGCAGAGCAGTGGCTCTGCTTGCCCTGATACAGGGGTTACAAGTTGCACTTTGTGAATGTGTTGATTGCGGCTTGTTCAGAGGTTCGGCCTTCGATGTGGCCATGTAGCAATAGCAAAGCTTACAAGCAGCTTATTTAAAGCTAAAAATAGAAGTAACAACTCCTCTCAGGAGCCGGGTCGTGTGCTTGGTGGTGAAGTTGGAAAGCCAGAGAGTGGTGTAGTAAGTTCTTCTTCTAACCATCTTCTTGTCTCTGAGGGCTGACCTCTCTGTAAGCCGCAGCATGCCAGCGCAGCAGAGGCTAACAGCTAACCTCTAGTTCATCTTGTCACCACAGCTTCTCTTGTGAGCAGCTTCTCTCCTCCGCCTCTCCTCTTTCATCTTTATTCCTTTATGTCGAAGCTCTTGTGTGAGCCACTCGCTGCAGTAGCGGAGCACCTTGATGCAGCTGTCACCTACTGCTCGCACTCACTGCTCCCGATAAAAGAGCGACAGCTGAATGGTTTGAAGTAAATATAAATCTGAACATCCAGTCTGGATATAATGGTTGTTGTCTGGTGTGCACTACAGACCTGACTTAACTAAAGGTTTGTGTATGGAAAAAAATGTGTGCAAACTTGATATCGCTGGTAAACAAATGTGCATTGATGTGATTTGGCACACGCAATGCGATTTATGCTGTAAGCCTGGTACAAATTGCAGTGATTGTGTCTGTGTTTGGTGCATTTGCGCACAGATTTCTACTGTTAAGCAGTAGAAGGAGGTACATGGGCAATTCCGAATACCAAAAACACATCAGACCCTGTGTGTGTGTCTGTGTGTGTGTGGACATCCATCTGTAAGGAAAGGTTGTGTTTAGTGTCAGTAGTAAATTACTCTGCTGTGACAAAGAAATTCAAGGGCACAGATGCCTTCCAGGAAGTGTGAACAGCAACTCCTCCAACCTGAATAACCACATGGGTTGTTTCTCTCCTGAAATATCTCCCCCCAGCGCCTGTGGGTGCAGGGGGTGCAACAACAACAAACAACAACAAACTCAAGCACAGCATGGCAGACCGAGAGCGGCGTCCCCTCGGTGGCTTTAGACATTATATATCTACTTTGGCAGCTTTTTGGAAAAGATCAATATTGAATTACTGCCTGCGTTTAAAGTTTCAGGTAGATACTCGAGATAAGTAAATCTTTCCTCAACATTGGACAGTCTTTGTCGTCATGGCAACAACACAGCATCATACTGTATGTTTTGACCTGTCCATCACAACGTCCTTCTGTTCTCTGCGCTTTCCCTCTGCTCCTGTTGTGATCACTACAACGAGATGTCTCCACACAACAGAGGCACACAACCTATTGTCTGTGGGGTGCCGGCTTCACTATCTCTGTTTACTGATAAAACTCTTAACGTATTATTTTATTCATGAAGACATCTTCAGTGTAAACAAACCGTGCTCCTCTTCATCTCCACCGTGGCCTGTTTTAGTCTCCTCTCTCCTCCTCCTCCCCCTCCTCTGAGCATTGATTTAAGCGCTTCCCCCTCCTCCCGCTCCGCACGCCTTTTGGATCTTCCAGCAGCTGGCGATACAGTAGCTGCGTTTCCTCCCCATCTCACTCGTAGCACGTACATTATTCAAAACAGCAGCCCCCTAAATAGAACCCCAGGGGATTCACCTCCACTGATGCCCTCAGCGTCCCCTGAAGCCCCCCCTCCTCACCAGCACTCTCCCCCATCCAGGCTATCTTGAGCTCACTTTAAATCTTTAATAGCCTGATGATCATTTTTCTCAACACTAGGGTAATGGGGTTGGGGGGGAAGGGGGACTGGGGGTTCAAAGACACAGAGAGGGGCTGTCATTAGAGAAATCGTGACAATCAGAGGAGGGAGGAGCTCTCTGCCATCTTGACGCACATATTGGGAAATCTCAGCGGGACGCCCAGCGCGATCACTATCATTTCCTCTGTGTGTGTACTGTACTGGGTGCTGGCAGGCGATGGTTAGTCAGCGTGTATGTTTTCTCAAATGCACTTTTGCCGTTTGAATTTATAAGTATGTGACAGGGTCTCTGCTTGTATATAAGTACCAGGGATGGGGGGGTGTGGTGTGGTGGGTCCCAGACGGATGCCTCTACACCCACCTCCTACTGCTTGTTGGTTATTTATAACCAGGCAACAGCAATAACAGTAGGTTGGGAGGCTAGCGTGGGTGTTGGGGACCTGACTATCATGTCAGCAATGTTTCTGGCTTAATGATAAGCTCTCATTGTCTTGACTGTGGGATCCGAGCAGATGCGTATTGAAATTTCCATTTACAGACTATAATCTTTGAGTTGAAGGAGAGTGAAGGAGAGCGGGCGGAGGCGGCGGATAAAGAGGGATGAGAGGGGAAAGGAAGATGACTCTGAAAGCCTTTTTTTTAAAAAGTTGAAGTAAGAAATGAAGTATGTTTATCACTGAGACCAAGGTGAAATAGATGACTGCAATGTTATTACTAGACCTCATCTCTATACAAACCATTAGAATATTAAAGCCCCCATGTGGTGAATTAGTTGCACAGTAGTGGTCGATAACAATCAATGCTGATACCCTTCAACAACTCATTTGAAACTCTGTCATATGGGAAATCCTTCGAAGATGCTGATCTAAATCTAAACCTTGTGAACAGATGGATTTAATCTGCCATGTTGATTTGACCAACACCGTAAACAGTCCTTTAGTGGCTCAGTCTGTGTACTTTTATTTATTGAAATTGATTCATTTCAGATTCTTTTCTCCCGCTACTGGCTTTAAGCAAGGTTAATTTGGTTTTACAGGTTGTACATAAAGCCTACCTGAAATCTCTTCATTCATTCAAATGCATGAGCTCTACCAGCGGCTGTACTTCTGGTGTGCTAGTGGCATCACCATTCAAAGCAACGCCAGTGCTGAGGCTGCAGCATACAGTATAATGCAGCTAATATTTATATGCAACTCACAGGATGCCGTGTGTCAGGCTCCATTGTGATGGCTAGTGGTTGGAGAATTCAAATGTAAAGGGGGTACGGTGATTTTCATAGTTCCTGTATAGTAGCCTACATCTTAGTGGTGGTTGTTGAATATAGAAAGGAAAGAGAAAAAAATAATGATGAATAACATGCAGAAGTTCTGTTGCCTTCCTTTTATCTGTTTTATTTTTAAATGTACCCAGTTTACCAAGAGAATAGCGATGCATATTAGACTTTTTGTTCTCTATAATCCTGTCCCATCCACATCCTCATGACAGTCAGTGCAGTCCATCAGCTGGTGTGTAAGTAGTGTACGAGTTCTAGTGCCAGACCATCTTGGCTTGTTTCTCTTTAGTTCTTCATCATAGGTGACGTACAGCTATAAGGAAGGTACTGGAACTTAACACTCTCTGTTTCTGGCCTCTAACTAAGCCTTTTTTTGTCTAAGAAGGAACTTCCAAGAGAGAGGAAAGAAAGAGGAAATTACAGATGCCTTAAAAATGACACAACATTTTCCTTCTGTGCATTCTGAAACCTGAACTACTTCCACTGTGGTTGTTGTTGTTGTTTGATTTCTTGTCCCACACAAAAGCACCATGATGCCATAAATGAAATTACTACAATATTTAAAATGAGTATTTGGTTCATTTCACATCCCAGTGACTTACACCAGAGTTACTTGATTAAAATATAATTGAAATCACAATATGGAAAAGTATTCATATTGCAGGAGCTGCAAACGGTGAAATGTGTTGTTGGTCATTGTTGGTGCTACAGAGACGTACTGCTCTCACATAAGAGTTAAGAATAGAGGCTGGGGAGTGTGTGTGTGTGTGCGTGCTGACAAAGAGCTGCTTATCTAATCCATAATGCACTGGACCCCTCCTCGTAATTCCCACCACTACTTTTGTGATTCTCATCTGCTTTCGTTGTCGTGGCTACCTGGTTACTCCCTTGATACTCTGGCAGACAGTCAGAGCTTACCATCCTGTGGGTAGCTGTGTAATGAGAACTGACCCTAACACAGATAGGCTGTCATAGCCACATATTGTTCACCACAGTCTTTTTTTCTCTGGCTGTCTGTCCTTGTCTCCATCTCCCCCCCCCCACCCTCACCTCCAAACACCCCCCCCTTCCCCTTCCTCTCCTGCTCTCATGAACGTATCTGTGAGGATTATGCAGCCGTCACATTTCGCCCTGCACCTTCACTATGGGAGGTCAACGGCGACTTTATTAAAACATGGGTGTCTATTAATCTGCAGTCCAAATCACACTGAGAGGGAGTGGGAGGAGGGAGAGTGTGAAAGAAAATCTAATTGAGAAAAGAACGAGAGAACGGGGCTGTTAGGAGAGAATATAGGAAAGACAAAGTAGAATGAAAGGCACTGAGGTCAGTGCGTGCTGTCGTATGCAAAGATGATGAAATCTGTACATTTGCCTCGACACTTTGCGCTGCACAACATAAATATTATTCTCTTCTTTTCATTCTTTCCTCCCTGATTGAATCACTTTGTGCATACAGTTTTATAATTCATATGAACAAATTAATTAACACGCTCGCAACTGCTTTGCTTTAAACTCATTACTGAGTTTAAACTCCTGAGCGACTTCCAAATGTTTTCCTCTCTTGGATAATTGAATTCACTTGGTTTCACGGCTTAATAGAATTACTAAAGTTAACATTTTGCGGGAAACTGATTTATTATGTCTATTTTAGCCAAATAAAAAGCTGAGTGACCAAGGCACTGATATCACTTGGTGAGACTGTTGGTCAACTTGTCATCACTTCACCAGAGTGGTATTAAAGACGGTGTCAAAGATTTGTCTTGACACTGCAGTGGTTTCGTACGCTTTGTTTAAAACAGGAATGTTATTTGTGGACTTAATAGACAGGATGACAAGACATTTTATGGAGGAAATAATAACATTACTTCTCAAGTCACAGCAACAGATAACATGTGTTCCTCTAACCTTCAAACCACAGCAGTAGTTTGGTTTCCACTCTGTTCACAAAGGCTGATGTCATGTTGTTAAGGTAGTGTAGCTACAGTTCATAACAGGAGTTGGGTGCTCACAGCAACAGTCATGTAGCTGTATTCTGATTGGTTGCTTGAGGGAGGTTAAAATCCAGCTGCAGATCAAAGTCTTCATCCAAGAACAAATGCGTTGATGGAAAATATAATTGTGGAGCGTGTGGTGCAACAAAAAAAATGCCCGTTCTTATGGACAATAAAGGTTTACCTTATCTCAATGGTTGTTGAACGCTGAGCTGTAATCAACCAAGTGCAGTCTGTCTCACAGATGTATTCCTTGTCCCAGAAGGAGTCTCTGTGTTGTCTATATGCAGACTGGGGTTGTCCAAGGTGTCAGGAGACAAGGCTTTTGACTCAGCCTCTGGTATTATTAATTACATGTTTTGGGAACTTCTGACTAGTATATCCTGAATACCCCTAATAGTTTTTCTTGTCTAAATATAGCTCTGACACAGTGAAGCCTGATGGGAAAAATCACAGGGTTAGCTTTAGCTCTGTTCCCTGTCTGTGCCCTGCCTGTTTAATCAGCAACAGACGGTTGATGTCAGGCTGTCAGCTGCCACTTAAAGTGAGGGCAGGAAGGCCAATCTGCCATAATGACTGTTTGATGATGAGCCCATTTAATTATCATTAGCCTGAACACCCATCCCCAGTCCCTTTATGGGACCCACTGAAGTATTAAGACAGGTTTCCCTGGGAAATGCTGGGAACAGTCGGAGAGGAGATGACAGGAAAGAAGGAACAAAAGAAAAGGAAATAAAATGAAAATAAAATAAGTAAAAGACAGGAAGGTGAGGTCAAAAGAAAAGGAGGGTGATAGGGGAGGAAAGAGGAGAAGAGAAGACAAAAGAAAGAAGGAGGGGAGACTTGGTCCAGAGTACAGCAGCACTAAAGGGAAAAAAAATAAGAGGATAGAAAAGAGACTTAAAGTGGTGAGGAAGGTGGAGACAGAGGCCACAGGAGGAAAACTTAGTCTGACTGTAACAATTAGGCTGATTAACAGCCGTTCACCTTCATAACTCACGTGATTATCTCTGCTTTATGACATGCCAGGGAGGATAAACACACAGAACACCTACAGACATGAACTCAGCCACACACACACATGTATGAAGAACCATTTAACCTCCGTGTCTTCTGTGTATAATTAGAAGTGATCTGGAGCTAATGATGGTTTGATTTTTACCAGGGGGGGATTGTTGGCGTTATAAATCTGGTGCGAGTCCTGAGCTAATGGAGTTGCCCTACCAGATGGTTCAAGATGGCGGCGGCTCATGGCGACATGCTGAGAAACTCTCTCTCCCTCTTAGGTAATTGAGTGCGCTAGGCTGTCACTCATCACCTTCTGTTTACACATGCTGCAGCGGCCGCATCTCTGTTTACGCCACGATAGTGTCTTACGGCATGTCGCGGAAAGTGAAGTTGAGCATGGACGGGCTATAGTTGTTGTTTTTTTTAACGATGGTCGATCCTGAAATTTTGACCAATATCGGACCGATATCGATCGTATCGTATCGAGTCACCCCTAGTACAGACTGCCCGACTGCACCTGAACGCACCATCAGTGTAACGCTCCACCTCCTCAATGTTGATGAGGGGATTACTGATAATAATCCATTTTTGTGAATAGATAAGAGAAGTTACACAATGTCCCTTTAATCTATATGACAATAAACTATAACTAACTAAGTAGAGAAGGTTTATGTTATTTCAGGACAGTTGCCCATACTTTGAAAAAGAGAAATAAGTGTCAAAGTCCAGAGAAGTAGCACGCTGTACCAGAATTGTACTTTAGGAAAGGTAACAGCTTTAAGCAACTTGCAAGGTCTTCATTGGATTTGACATTTACAAAACTCATCAGAGCCTGCCGTAGAAACACATCCAACACTGTCAAAAGCACTCGCTCTTATTAACTGATGGGCCGCCATAAGGTTCACTTTGGCTTTAAAAGAAATTGAAGAAAATTGGATTGCCTATTTTGGACTTCAGGCGACTGGATCAGCATCAGCCAAAACAAGCCCCAAGACATACTAATGCAAATCCATGTGAACAGGTGTGGGGAGAAGACAAAAAGAAGAGATTGCCAGCTGCCTGAGAGCTGGCAGTCTGTCGCAAACATTTCCTGAGACAAGCTGCTGTAGTCTTTTTCTATTACAGTTATGTTTTACCAGTACAGTACACACAGCACAGTGTACACATAAGGCCTTGCTAAGATAACATGTACTTGGAACAATAGCTGGGGTTGTACAGAGCATGATAATCCATTCATGATTACACACTTCTGCGTCATGAACTCTATTCAAACACAGGATCCCACTCACAGTGGGCTCCCTGCTGTGGCTATCATCAACACTTACCTGAACTCCTTTTGTTGGGTACGCAATACACCTCACACACAGTCATAAAGACAGATGGCCCATGAAAGGAAAAACCTAAAATGAAGTATAGGTCATGTTACACCTTAAGCCTTAAGAATAGTTTCCGCTATTCATGACATAAGTCAGCTTTACACACAAGTATAATGTATTCATCCATTCATCTCTTGCAACAGACCTGCAGCGAGCTCGGTCTGACAGCAGAAATGTATAGCAGAAATGCATCACAAGCAAGTTGATGCTTCAAATCTCAGGTTTAAAGCACTTTGATAATTAAGTACACCGTGAGAAACAAGTTACTTAAGGATTGAGCCAGACCAGTCAGATAAGAGTCTGTGGGAAACTTATTTTGCAACAAAGTACACACCATCTGCCTGGTTAAAACAAAACAAACGACCTGTTAGAACTATACGTATACTGTATGAGCCTTGAGCATGGATGCACCGCCACAGGTCTCCTGCTCGTACACGGGCCGAGGTTTTGTACCTGCTTGTTACCATTGAGTAATCCAGTAATGTCGGCAGCTGACTGTAGTAGAGCCTCCAAGGCTTTACAGCATGTCAGCCCATCCCTGCGTGTGCTGCGCCCCACACAGGACCATCTACTGTATCTCTTCTCTAATGCAAGAAGTCAGCCAGAGCAGCAGTGGTTTGTTTACAGCGTTTACAGGGAAGAGCTAAACCTTGAGAAACCCTGTGTACAGTCTATTATCGTTTTTATCCTGAGGCCTGTGGATGTTTAAACGGGTTATGGGATTGTGTGTGTGGTCCTATGTAACAACAATGATAACATTGCTATCCCTTCAAGAGCAAAAAATACCAAACCTGGCAACTCAAGGATAACCCTACCAACACTCTGCTTTCCACCCGGGATGACTCAGACTGAGAGAAATACAGTCACGAGGAAGTGAACAGGAAGTTCATTTGAAGTTTATGTACAATGCTACACAATAATGAGCAGTCCAGAGTCAGGGTTATTCTAATTCCAGTTCACATTTAATAGGACATGCTATGATTAAAAAGAGACATGCAATGTGATGAGTACAGGGAGACTCATAGTCCAGTGAAACAGTCTAATTAAAGTTAGAATCTGTGTCCACTGAGGAGCCTTGATGAACCACTGCTTTATTTTTGTTTTTTTTAATGGTTTTAATCCCTTGGTCTGTTTGTTATGGGGTGGAGGACACAAAGAACTGTTTAACATCAGATTCAGAGGATCAAGAGTCAAGTTTGTCATTGTCACTGTGCATTTGTTTACACGTATACTCTCTCAACCAGCATCTGCAGTGCAAATAAAAAAACCTTTATATATAAACAATAGATAAATAGATCAGAGCAAAATAAATTCATATTTTATATTCTTGTTTGTCCATCCATCTACAAATGCATTTTTTATATGCGTATTTGTATTTTCAGATTACACAAAATATAGACAATTATTGA
This sequence comes from Decapterus maruadsi, assembly GCA_030347415.2. Lineage (NCBI taxonomy): Eukaryota > Metazoa > Chordata > Actinopteri > Carangiformes > Carangidae > Decapterus > Decapterus maruadsi. The sequence goes on along the minus strand of CM064898.1, from coordinate 14,672,006 downwards.
AACAAACATAAACCCACAGCAGTGACTCTCCATCTTATTAAAAAAAAAGATCTTTTTTATCACTCTATTTCTTTTTTGTTGATTTCCCTCCGAGGACAACACTTCTTTTTATTTAGAAACCAGGAACTGCATTGTTCATTAAACTAAATTACACCCTGGACTGTGAAGTGGAAGCTTAAATGAGTCTCTGCTCAGCTATTACCTTTGAGCTTGGATGACATTGGGGGTACGAGACACAAACACATTACTAATAGAAGAACTTAAGCAAAATACAGACACAGCCGCTGAGGGAAACCTGGGTGTGAATACAATTAGTGTTTGCAAAGAGAGGTTCCCCGCCTGTCCTCACAGCGGGGGGGTCTCTCCTGTTGCACACCGCTGCTATACTGCCTGATTAATCCATCTGTCACGGAGGAGGAGAAAGAGGAGCAGATGAGAGAGGTAACGGAGGGATGGGGCGGTGTTATCAAACTCAAGGATGAAGGGTCAGTACAAACAGATTGCATTGAAAAGCCACTTCAAACAGAGTAAGATCCATTTCAGAGAGCAGAGAGGTCAGTGCACCAGTGCCGTGCTTTCTCTCCTGACGTGTGTGCAGTGTTTTCTATCCAGTCTTCTCACCTTCCGTGACGCATGTTTACAAAGCAGCTACGTGACCACAACAGTGATAACAGTGGTTGGGTTGCAGATTGTTGAAAGGATAAAAACATGTTTTGTTTTTTTTGTGCTGTGGTGTACATCGTCATGATGGCTGAAGCCTCAACAAGGTTTGACCCTGTTTGGTGCAGCCCCCCCCTCACCTCTCTGCAAATATAATTGGACCCAGCTCAATATAGTGATAGTGATCCAGGTGTTTATCGCTTACACGACAAAGGATGATGATGAGTAAGAGTTTTCTCTTCATTTTGCAGCGTTACCAACACGGTGATTGGAACGTGCTCGTGTTTCAACGATCAGTCTGACACATTCATCAAAGAGGTGTGAATACAAACAGAGCTGCTGGTGCACACAGGATGCCCACTTACTACATGATAATGGAGCTTTCAACCTTACCTCCAGTTCTGCTCAGACCTGCTATTAACCTGCGTCGCAGTCATCCAATCGGCGATGAGCTGAAAGTGTTTGATTACAGCTGCTTTACAGTAAATTGTGACCACTTGTGATCAGCTCTCATTTTTACCTGCAAATAAACAGGTATGTGTTATCGTTGTTAGTGTGATAGATCCGCTGTCAGTGTGTCACAGCTCCACAGTGAAATAAAGATTCATTCATTTGAAACAGTAGGAATATTTTCACTGTGTGTAGGGTCTTATGTTTAAGTCTCTGTCTTAACGTTTACAGATCCATAAGTCAGTCAAGCCTTGTTTGTTTTCAGCCTTCATGCTAACTCAAGCAAACTAGACCATCACTGACTTTACTGAGCCGACAGCTGGGAGAACACAAAATGTTTAATTTCCTCATCCACTCTAGAACATGAAATAGATTATATTAAAAGGTGCATTTGTAAATGTGCTTGTCTGTGTTGGGATGGAGTCTGATTGCAAACTTAATATTTGACACTGAAGCTTTAGCACAAGTTGAAGATGCCTCACACTTGAAATAAGTTGCCATATATAACCTGACTTGAGTGCGTGCCTCTTATCTGCCTGTTAAATCTGCTCTCTGGTGTCAGACTCACTGCGACTCATTCATAGATCTCATCCCAGCTTTCAGCCCGTTCCTGACATTAGAAACAGTCTGATACGCCGAGGTGAAGATTAAATGGGACATTTTCCAGAAGTGAGTTTTACATGAACCCATCCACTTCTAATTTCATGAGATGTCTTCCTCCTGAAGAAAAATAATTGAACTCCTTGAGACAAAACACATAGGCTACTGTATGCATGCAGATTGATGGGCTGCCACTGCTCAACTCATCCAACATTCACTGCACATATTCACACATGAAACTGTTCACTACTCAGGCCCTAACTATGATCTGGACCCTGCTGCACATTTTTCATTTTAAGGGGCTGGGCATTTCTTTTATTGAGGGAGCAAAGTATTGGATTTTAACCTTCATCATACTAGTTATTATTGCATTGATAATGTGCAGAACTGTGAATGTTGGATTCCAGTAGCTTCCATTCAACAGACTATTGCAGCCAGATTTAGGGAAAAGGTAAAATATTAGTAGAATCAATACTACAAGTATTTCTTTTAATCAGCAGAAGATGTAACAGTCTCCATGGGTAACCATGTATTAGTTTTCATTTATGAGTTTGTGCTTGATGTGGTGCACTCCATCCATTTCCGAATATAGATTACTGTGTTGTTGTTGGACAGCTCTGTATGTTAAACTAAAATAAAAAAGTTTTTAAAAAATACTTAGTAGAATAAAAAAATTAAGTTTTACCCAAACAACAACATCAAACAGTTGGTTAGACAGTCACTGCTGTCTATACTACATAATTTTTCGTCTTGTGATGATGTTGATGATGAGCCAAAAGATGACTGCTCCATGTCCCTCATGTTAAAACTAATTAAATTTCCCCTCAAAAACAACTTACCTCAAAATACTTTTTTTTTAATGGTATTATGACTTTATTCTTAAAATATTATATTATCCTTTAAATGTCAGCTTTTCTTCATCTGTCCCCATACTCTGTTCTACAATGTAAATCATCTTCTTGTCACAAGCATTTGACATCGGAGCTAAAATTGGAGACGTGGAGCTGGAAAGAAAAGGAAAAAGGAAAAGAATTTAACACTGACAGTGGGAACAACAGCAATGTGAAAAAGAGTTTACAAAATGATGAGGAAAAGACAGAAGGAATGAGGGAATTAATTTTGAAAGATGGTAGTAAAATAACTCAAGCGTGGAGCCACATCACTCCACCTGTCACCCTGTCATCCGCAACTCTACTTATATTTCAGCTGCTTACATCAAGGACTGAAAAAGTAGAGTCACACCACAAAACAGTATCGCTCCTCGCTGCTAAGAAATCGTTTTTCCTTATTAAAAATACCACTTCTTGTAATTTTCCCAAAACACTGTCAACCAGGCAATTAAATACTCCATATCTGTTCAAATCAATTATCTCCACCACGCAAGTGCCCTGCAACACTGTTGTGAAATGACTGAGCTAATGGGTTTTTGTTCCCACGCAGACAATATCAAACCTCTCCACAGCAATTAAGATCGTTATCCACCCTGTGTTTTTGTTTGAGCCCATTTCACATCCATTTTGCCAACTCCCAGGTTCAGCACTGATTGAATTTTAAGCTAGGAGCATGTTGTGTACTCTTCAAACACATGTCAACTGACCACAATGCACTTCAGCAATCACTACCTCAAGTTAGGATGTACAGTTAGCTGAAGTTACTGTCTTTATCTACTGTAAAGCTTAGATACTTTCACCAGGCCAAGCTAGTTAGCTTAGATTCTAAGCTAACTAGCTTGTCCTGCTATCCATCACTGGTGATAAGTGGTAGCTAATTGATTTTCGTCTGTTACATCAGGGCTTTTCATGCTTTTTAAATTGAAAACTTGTAGCCTGATGCAAAGTACTGTCAGCATACAATAAACTACTTCATACAACACTGCATCAAATCAGAAATATCACCTTAAAGTTTCATGTTTGTCACTACAGAAGGTAAAAGTGGAAGACACATGTGTTGGAAGTATCCTGCTCTGAACTTTCTCACAGCTAAAGTCAGCCAAGAATGACATAACACAAAGATAACCACGACGAACTTACAAGTTTTAATTTTGGAGATGAAACAGAGGAAGAAATTGGAAATGAGATTCCCTCGTTCAATCTTATCACAGCATTCGCAGTGTTACTGGAAAATTACAGGGACATAAATGATTTCTAGTTGCAGTTGTATGACTTTTTCTAAAAAAGCATGGGATTAAAGAGCTAGTGAATGATCCCTGATGGAGTCAGTGGTTTAACAGTGTCACCTCACAGCCAGGAGGTCAAATCCAGTGCCTTGTTAAGGCTGAACATGAATGTAGTTTTCTCTTAATGTTATGGGCCTGTTAGGCAGGCAACCTCTCCAGGGGGGCAAATGTCATTCAGTATCAGCTGTATGAATTATACCAAGACAACTGCTAACTGCAAACTGTTTTAATAGATGTCTTTAAAATGGATCCAAACTTGATGCTTGATAAGCAATGAATAATAGCCTATGTTATTATCAGCATTCAAACATAGCCTGTTCGTGCTATTACAAAATACAATAATTTTATGCAGTCTGTGCTGGGTTTTTAGATCACAGTATTTTCCACTTCACAAGGAATCAGTTATGTCAAATGTGAGTAGGATGGTGTGGATGAATGCTCCACTTCTGCATCACTAGTTGCCACTAATGTTTTGGCTACTGCTGCCACTGTGGAAGTATTAATATAAAAAATACACACCTGTCACCTGACCATCGGGTGCTGTTAAACAAGAAACACGGCCGCTACTCTGTGCTGCAGGATGAAAGAGTGAGTTGCAGCCCTGAAATAAGTTTTGAAAACACACAATCACCAATTGCAGCATGTCACGGAGGTCTGAAGATGAGATGTGACAGATCCATTGTACCAGTTTGTACAGTGGCTAGTAGCTCACTCTCTCTCCACTGCCTCGGTCTGTGTGTGTGTGTGTGTGTGTGTGTGTGCACGCGTTTCACAACTGCTTGTTAAGACGCCGCTCCTCGCAGTTGTGTGTGTCCTCAGTCTGAGGAGAAAGATAAACTCCACTGGCAGTGGAAAAGGGGTCAATTGGCTTTTATTAGCAGGTTCGCCTGCACTTAAAAGCTGACAAAGGGAGCGCGCATGACCAGATTGCAGTAAGAACTAGATCCAACACGACTTCAGAACACATAGAAAACACAGACTTCAGAACACATAGAAAACTAAAACATTCACCAGCTGGCTGATGTCTTTGCTAGGAATTACATCAGTATTCTTGATGTTTCATTGGAATACACCAGCACAAGGATAAACAAGTGGTCCAAGCACAAGGCAAAGCAAACGCGTGACAATATGTTGTCATGGTGATGTCCTATTGTTTACGTTTTACCGTCTTTCTCTCGTGGAGTAAAATGACATCCGGTTGGTTTGCCGACGTCCGTCTGTCTGACTGCACCTGAATGCAACATCAGTGCCTCCGTCCTCCCTCACGTTACACAGTGGTGACAGTTTTAACAGGCGCTACCTGGAAAACTTTCTCCCCAAGCCGACAGCTCCGCTGAGTTTCCGTGGTTACCTACGGTCACGCTGCCACTCAACGTAAAAAAATGGTGATGCAACATGGCCGCCTCGGTTCGGTGCGTTGCCCACTTATGTATTTGTAACGGCTTGTAACAACTCATTCTAAGGTACGAGAAAGCTTTCATTTGTATGCAGGTGACATTCCACTTCAGTGAAATACGTTATGAAAGCAAAAATTGGTTTTTGCTAATAAAACCCCAAATAAGTTACACACTGGGGCTTTAATATTCAATATGAAATTAGATTGGATTACTCATTAGTAAAGGATAATTCCATCTTAAAGTCAGATATTGACGTAGTCGCAGTCAGATGTTACATATCCTGCATTTCAATTTGTGCCACTTGCTGTATGCATTAAAACACTCAGTAGAACTAAGTTGTCATGGAGATGATGTTGCCAGTGGTGCCAGAGAGAGCATGAGTGTGTGTGTGTTTGTGTGTGCGACACTTGAATGGCAGTTTCAGGTGTAGATCTATATAGTGACGTTTTTTCTCTCTCTGACACACACACACACACACACTGGGCTTCAGACACAGAGGTACCTTGATGTAATTAAGTCTAGAATAATTGCTCAGAGGTTCCTCTCCTCCTCTCCTCCCTCTCACTTGCTTCTCCTGCTCTTCACTTGACAGAGGAATGTAATTAAAAAGAGAGAGAGAGCTTTCCTGAGGTTTGATCATTGTCTCCGTCCTCTAATGGAGAGCTTTAGAGCGGCTGTCCATCATCAACAGCTAGAGGAGGAGATACTGAAAGCAAGATGAAGATAGAGAGATCCATCAGCGAGAGCGAGAGTGACAGAGAGGGGCAAACGGAACAACAGACAGATAGAAAACACAAAGACGGTCTGACATAAGATCACAGCGACTCTACAGGTTTATAGAGCTGCTAAATTAGATAACAATGCTCCTGGCCTTTGTGCAGGAGAATCATATTTCTTACGTCTTTTATTCCTCTGACGTTCAGGAAACCCGAGTCTGTTGGGCGTTCTTACCCAGAATGCACCTCATTTGCATCTGATAGAAACTGAATGTGAAGTTGACTTGGCACCTGGCTGGAGGAGTTTGTGTGGAGACGTGGGTGAAGGAAACACAGACAGAGGGGGGAGGGTGTTTCCAAATATCCGTCAGTCACAATCTCTGAACATTGGGAGGGTTTAAATGGAGGGGGCAGCTGATAGATAACAGTACCGCACACACAAACACACAGACACACACAGTTCTCCACTGTGTCTCACTCTTTGGCTCAGTCCCATTGCTTCCATCTGCTTCTATTAAATTTGGAACAAATATGCAGCATTCAGATGCAATAACACACGAAACAGCCACGCCACGGCTACACAAGGTTATCAAAGTGATTTACATGGAACCACAGGCAGTCAAAACAATAAGGAACTAGACTTAGACGGTCTCTTCCAGAACAATGGCCATAATTACGTAACACTGCCCTTTCTGCCTGAGGATCAGACTTTTTCAATCTCCAGATCTGTGCATCTTAACTAACCTAAATTATACTGAGTGTGTCAAGGAGACTTATATCTGTCTATTATAGACTGTTCTTGCCTTTTATTTCATGTAATGCTGGGACAAACTAATTTCCTTCCCTAGGGGATCAATAAAGTTGAATTGAGTTGAATTATGACATCACAGTCGAGTTGACCTTTGACCTTTTGGATATTAAACGTGATCATTATGGCTTATCCTTACATCCTTACATCCTTATCCTTTGTCTCATAATAAGTGTATCAATTTGTGAGTGATGGCCAGAGCGCGCGTCCATCTGGATGTTCTTGATGTAATGAAATCATCAGAAAATGAGGTCGTCTTTGACTCTGACCACCAAAATCATTCTGTCATGTCCATGCGAATGGGACAGATGGATGGACAAACTGGAAACAGCCTCCAGCATGGAGTCAGAAACTGCATTTTTGGATGAAATAGTCCAAATACAACGTGTTTGTTCGTGCACAGTCATATACAAAATTTCACATCAGCTCCTGCTCTCTGGGTCCAGTAAAGTTGCCTGGCTGCATTTACAGTATAATATGTGTGTATGTGCTTTCCTCTGAAGTCGAGCCAATATGAGGGACTTTGTCATGTTTGCCAGTTACCTCCACTGTAGTACAGATGCTGCAGCCGGAGAGGTGACTAATATGTATAATGCACAAGGACACCTCCAGCTAATGTATCTGAACTGTAGCCAAAGCTGTGTGTGAAAAAGCTCTCAGGCCTCTCACCTCCCAGTGTCCCACACCTCCCAGGACATGTCACCCATGTTTGCTTACCTGGTTCTCTGCTCCAGCCAAATGTGTATCAGTTCTCACCTCGCCTTCAGAGCGGTGGAGGTGTGTGTGGAGGGGGGGTGAGGGGTGGGGTTGACGGGTGGAGGTTGTGCTGAGCAGCAGCGCAGAGTTCTGGGTACAGACTTTAGAGCTTGATTTTATGCGAGTGGGACATAACCCACAGTGAGTGATGTTTATTGGTGTTCATGTTTTTTTCATTCGTTCATCAACTTGTTTGAAGGATTAATTTCATTCAGTGACATTTTGCTGATACCAGCTTTAGTCTGACTTATTGTACTGTGGAGCTTCTTTTTAAGAAAGAAAGTTGTGCAAGATGTCATAGAAATATCCTAATCCTGCTCTATGTCTGCTGTCATGTCAGTTTTGGAGCATGTTTAAAGCAACCCCACGTGGGATCGCCTGGAATTCAAAAGGGGTCGCCTGAAATATTTGATTTAAAAAAAAAAAATCATCTGTGTTGTGACAAGACAGCTGGTTTCAAGGCTCAGTTCTTGAATACAGACTGTACACTGATCTGTAAAAACACATTCACATTGACATAGAAACTAGCCCTGCCTTATAATCAAATAACACATGGACAACTTCCTTTATATATTATTTATGTGGTCAGTCATTCAGACTTTATTAGCATTCCCATACAGATCAATGCTTGACAGACTGATGAGCTACAAAGATAAAGACAAATCAAGTAACGTAAGAACACTGATAATGATAAAATACATTTAAAGGGCCAACGAGGAGTTTCTATTCGGTTATAAAACAGTCTCACGTTAATGTGGATGAATCTACGCTACCCACACTTGTTAATGGCTCCATTTTCAATCAATATATCGTTTTGTCTCTATCATTATTTTGTTATTATTAGTGGTGGCGGAAATGCTGGTCGAGCCGACCAGCGTTCCTTACTTTCAGTTTTGCGGACGCAAATGAGAATAACGGCGATTATAGCGGCGTTATGGTCTGAACTACGACGGTAACTGAACCTCTTTGAACCTCTGACTTTAATCCTTGATGAATGAAAACATGAGTCCGTCTTGCGCCGGTGGAGGAATTCTACGGTGCGCGCGGAGGCAGCGTGAAAACACTTCGCTTTTCCAAAACTCCTCGTTGTCCCTTTAAAAAGCTGCAAATAAACTTTGAATAACGTTTCTGCTGAACTTTAACTATAACTTCACAACCAAGCACAACAAAAACAATAATGTAAAGTACGTGATGTGTACTCTACCAGGTGAGCCCCCGGGGCGCCCCGACAGCAAGGTAATATTGTCACCTTTCAGGTTACAATTGTATGAAGCTATAAATATGTACGAATAGGCTGGGCCCACTTTTCACCTTCTCACTGAATAAGTCCAATGATTATCTTTCTTTATATCTCTGTAACGGAGCATCTCTGTGGATTTTATATAACTCCTACAATTTAAGTCAAACTGGATCCTCTGTCTTACTGTTAAATAAAGTGAGACCTGTCTACCTCAGGAAGATTATGGTCTGTACTTGATAAAATAACTTGACAAAAATATATTTCTGTAGGTTAGAAGCCTGAGAGGCTCTATATGAATCATATGAATCAGCCGAAGTTGAGAGATTTGGGTGCATTAAGAATATGAGATCACAAATCTGTGCATTTGGTTTCCTACAACTTAAGAATAGTATGTTATACTTTATACATTAAATACATTTGCTGTTTGTGAGCCATTGATTGTGCCCGAAATCACCCACCTTTAACCCCTGAAAAGTTAGTCCCACAATTGTTTGTCCAGTTTTCCTTTTCAGTGATGTTGTGAAAAGTCAACATTAAGTAAACAGGACTCATCTTTTAAATTTGATCCACTTCAGTGCGTTTTTTTAAACACTGTCTCGTACATCTCCCATAATGCAGCTCAGCAGCATCTTTCAACAGTTCATCACATCTGCTCCGCCTACGCTTCCTATATTGTTTGTCCAGTTTTCCTTTTCAGTGATGTTGTGTTCAACAGATCTCAACATTAACTTTGTAAACAGGACTCATCTTTTAAATTTGATCCACTTCAGTGCGTTTTTTTAAACACTGTCTCGTACATCTCCCATAATGCAGCTCAGCAGCATCTTTCAACAGTTCATCACATCTGCTCCGCCTACGCTTCCTTTAAACACCCCTACTCCAGTTTGAAATGCTGATTTCGTATTATAAAAAAGTTTTAACAAGAAGCCATGAAACCTGATTCAGGATATCCCCGATGACGTCGGTGCATTAGTATCAGTAAATAGCAGGTAATCTGAGCTTCATCTGTTAAGTGCCCCTTTAAAAGCCCTTTTAATGGCCTGTAGGTCTTCAGGTGTGTTTGACATGCTGCCACTCCTGTGCGTGTCTGTATCATGTACAAGCTTTCTCCATTCTAAAGACCTGGAAAGCTTTCATCGCCCATGTCATCAGCACCATCTAAGCCCTTCACCTATTTCAACCTGTGACATGCAACAGAGAGATCTACAAGTATCTCCTAGGCCTGTAGACCACCATGATGTTCATGCTCCAGCAGCAGCTCCTCCTCCACAGGCTCTAAGAAGATACTAAGAAGATTGCGTTGTTTTGTAGTAGATTATAAGGATGATAGCTTCTGATGTTTATCGAAACAGCAGGACTTGTGTGTCCTCAGCTGCTGCCTTTGTCAGGCCAACTGTGATGGAAAGATTATCAAATGTTGCACAGATTTCCTGTAGCACTCTGGAAAGCCACACTGCTGTTTAAGCCTTTTTGCAGATTAAAAGGAGCCACGTTTTGTTTTCTATAAGTCCCATGAATGTGTCACAACCCTGAGCAGACACAGGAAGTTTGGAGCCACGCTTTTATCTGCAGCGCACAATAGCAGCACTGTGCTTCCCAAAGCTTGAGTTATTACTTGGAGGAGGAAATCATTACGAGGGAGAATGTATCAAAGTCCTTTGATTGTGAACGACCATAACTGCTGATACAGGGAGGGAATTGTAGTTTCTCTCTGCCCAACCCCCCACTCGCCCTCATCTCTGGTCCTTCCTAAAAAACTCACATTCTTATCTGTGAGACTCAAGCTCAGTCTCAGCTTCACTTTGAAGCCATGGTTACTGTTTGACAACAGTGCCACTTGTTGGCAAGTCATGTCACTGCATCAGGAAACTGAGAGAATGCCAGAAGTGAGTCGACTCGGTGCATCTTTATTTGGAACCCCATGAACTTTAATTATAAATTTGAAAGATTGCAAAACGTTAAGAAGGTTAGAAATATTTATTTGATCATTTCTGGCATGCAAACTTATGTTTCAGGCATTTTGTTGTTGTTGTTGAAATGCTGTTGCTGCACTTCCAAACCCTATCCAGCAGCCTCCACCCTGCACCCTAATGGATTCATTTATTTATTTTTGAAGTTTATTTTTAGTCATCATGCTGGGTCACTGGGTCTCCATGTAATCACATTAATAAAGCTATTTACGATTTTACATCATACTTAACCCTCCTGTTGTCCTCCTGGGTCAAGGAAAAAAAGGAAGGATGAAAGGAAGGGCAAACGGAAAGAAGTAAGGAAGGAAGGAGAAAGGGAAAGGAGGGAAGAAAGAAGGAAGGGAAAAGAAAGGAAAGATAGAAGGGGGAGAGATTGGGTTAACTGGGTCAAACAGGAGAAAGGAAAGAAAGATGGAAGGAGGAAAGGAAGGAAGGGAAAAGGGATTGTGGAAAGAAGGAAAGGAAATAAAGATGGAAGGAGGGAACAGATTTGTTCAAGGAAGGAAGGAAGAAGGGAGGAAAGAAGGAAGGGAAAAGGGATTGTGGAAAGAAAGGAAGGAAAGATGGGGGAACGGAACAGGTTGTGTCAATTTGACCCAGAAGGACAACAGGATATATTTATAAAGGTTCAAGCACATGTTCACGGCTCATGAATCAGACGACTGGTGGTCTCACTGTATATTTTCAGTCAGTGATGTGGTGTGTGTGCGTGTGTGTGTGTGTGTGTGTAGGCGTTGTGTGTGTGATGTCCAGCTGTCAGAGCTCCACTAGGTTAGACTGAGTGATGTCCTTTAAAAAGAGACATGCTGGCAGAGGCAGGCCGACCTGATTAATGGCTCTGTCCCACAGGGCCGTGAAGAAAACCCACAGTGAAATGTGGGTTTTATTCTGCAGTGGACAAAGAGACATGTAAATAAATTCTCCACTGCCATGCAACGGGGACATTTTAATTTTTATCATTACTCATTTATGCGAGGCAGTTCAGAGGAGAGACTTGCCAAATTGTGACCGGAGTGTGTTTTTTAAATCCCGAAAACCACTGGAGAAAACAGAGTGAAACCTGTAAAGGTGCCCTTGAGCAAGGCACTGAACCGTGAGCTCTCCAGTGGAGCTGCTTGGCTTTAGTAAAACACTCTGGGCATCTCTCAATGTGCAAATGCTTAGTCCACATTCCCAAAATGCATATAATGAAAGTGTGTCCATGAAAGCAATATGCCCTCCATCATTGTTGTCCCTCTTCTATCAGCCAAACAAACACCAGGCCTTCGCTGCTCAGGGACCTGTATTCAGAACATGCAAGAGTTAAACACAAACACAGAGCCAGCTCTCAAACAGCGCTGCTGACAAGACGTGAGGCTTCTACACATGCAGCGGAGTTGTTGTCATGAGCGTGATCTGTGTGTGCAGGGAGCTTGTGCCCACAAATTCACTTTATCTATCTAATGGAATGAAACGACTGAGCTATAGCTTCAGAGGGTCAAGCTTCTGTGAGTAAGAGTCACATCATGAGGGGAGGGGGGGTTCTCTGGCATTGCACTGTATAGTGTATTTATGTAGTGTTATAGCTGGTTATAGCAGTTCTTGTCAGTCAGTCAATGATGTCATATCCTCTATGATCTCGCGTCAGTGTTGTGTTTGTTTGACAGAAGCTCAACATTTTACTTTTCAACTCCATATTTTAATGAAATGAAGATATTTAGCCACTGGCTGTCTGCTCCTGAAGTTATTATACTGTAGAAATAAACTGAGTAAAAGTTAGTTCAGCTCCAGATGGAGGACCCTCAGTGGATCATTCAGCTGCTGGTAAAAACCTGCCGAACATCTGGCTCATAAGTTATTATAAAAACGAGCAGAACAAAGGTGAACAGCTCTTCCCTGACACCTCCATCCTCCATACAGCATCAGTGAAACCATGTTTTAACAGCAGAAGATACATAATGTGTGTTGAATGTCGGAGGAAAGGTTCATGTCTTGCCTGTAGTTACTGGACAGAATGCATGACTGCTTTTGGGCTGTTTGGTTATTGGATTGGGCCCCAAGCATCTGCTCAGATCTCCAGCTGTGGAGTCCAGTTTAGTAACGTGACATTTCCAACCTGAGTGCAGGGCTGCAGGCACTGAACACAAACAATGTAGGTGAACTCTTACAACAAATAAAACAATAACTTTTGCAGTGGCTGGTTATTTGTGGTTCAGACCAAGAGTCTGAATGATGTTGTTATTATCAAAAGGAAAGGATTCCTAATTACTATGTGTCCATGTATAATATACATATACAATCGTGCTTTAAAGTACCATTACAAACAACACTTTTCTTTATGCACTGCTTTGTATCTGTTAATCTAAAACCTTGGCAACTGATTGAAGCAGAGGTTTAGAAAAATTGAGTGTTTTCATTATCTGGTTAACATAAGAAACAGGAGAAGATTCCTGTACTATGAAATACTTTCTATACAGACCAGCTGTAAACAGCAGCATCTAGAAAACCTAATTCAATAGCTCACCTATCATGAACTCCTAATGAATGTGACTGGTTCATTAGTCCCATCGATCAGCCCTGTGGGCCTGAGTTTCGAGGATATAACTGTGATTGGTGGGTTGGCAGGTTCTGGTGGGCTTGGTCTTTAATTCTTTAACTTTATGAGCTATATAACTCTGAATAGACAATCGATACAGTGTTGCTATGGCCCAAGCAGCATATAAAGTTCACTGAAAGTCCTTACGGCCTGTAAAATGGCCTTGAATAAGCATGTGTGTGGCCGTGAATGCATTTATATGACTCTGTTTTCCAATAGAAATAGCACTGAGTGCATCCAGAAGCATTAAGAAAGCTTCACTTCATTACATGGCAGCCTTATGCTAAAATCATTTGAATTTATTTCCTCCTCATGAGTCCACAATCAATATTCCATAATGAAAAGTGAAAACAGAATTTCAGGAAATGAAAAAATCACACTGATGTATGTATTCGGATCCATTACTCAATACTTAATTGAAGCAGCTGGTCAATGTTTTTATGAAGGAGAGCCTTATATAGTAGTTTGCTCTGTTCAGCTTTCCCTCATCTGATCAGGAGAAAAAGATGCACCTCAGTTCATGCATCAGTCAATGAGATGTTTCAGTTTTTCATTTGTAACAAAGTAATTCAATAACAGGTTTGCAAAAATGTGTACTGTAGATGGACAGGTGCAGATGAGAGCGGTTATGCATGCAAATTTCCAGAAACTTTCCATGGGAAGTTAAGATGGGGAATTTTGGAAGTATTCCAAATTGGAAACTTTCCATGGGAATTTATGGAAATTATGGGAATTTGGGGGAATTTATGGGAATTAACTGGAAATTGGAAGTAATTCAAACAAACTGTATCATATCCAAACATACAGTAAATGTAAATAGTTTTGTTTTGTCATAAGCAGACATCCATGCAAAATAATAAAATTAAAGAACATGACATTTCAACAGATTTATTTGTGAGTAGAACTTTAATTCTTGTTTGAACAATCAATTCTTTTACTGAACAACAAAAACGTGAATCCCACCCCCCCAAATTCCCTGTTCAGGACCAAACTTCAATTTTGTAAATTTCGGATTTGTTCCCGTTTATTCCCAATATATTCCCGTTAATTCCCATATATTCCCGTTAATTCCCATGGAAAGTTTCCAACTTTGAAAATTCCCAGAATTTTGCACCCCCATATTCACCTCTGACCCCTGTTTTTTTTGTTTGTTTGTTTACTTTCGTCTGTTTCACAGGTGGTGCTGGTGGGTTCGTCCATAAATGAACGGGATCAGATGCTGTTCATCAGCACAGATGAAGGGTCCTCCTTCCAGCGACAGCCCATAGCCTTCACCCCAGACACCATCATCTTTCACCCCAAGGAGGAAGACAAGCTCCTGGCCTACTGCAAGGAGGGCAGGGTGAGCATCACAGTGCTGCACAAACACCACAAAACAGAGGGAACAAAAGGTGGCACTGACATTGAACCACCAAGATTTCTCTGCAGGCACTGCAGTGATGCATTTAATTTCAATTTTCTCGAAAAGTAAAAGAAAACAAACCTCAGAGAAAACTGGATATATGATTAACAAAACAACAGTACAGCTGGGAGGGAAACCTTCTCATGCAAGTGAAACAAAACAGTTCATCCAGACAATTCTAACCACGTTATCTGGAGGTCAGACTAAAACAGTAAACCTAAATGTTTCCACACTGCAGCAGAAAACTGAACACAACTACAAAACATCATGTCAGGGTTTAGTCTCAAAATGTGTCTAAAGATTGTCTACACACAAACAGGAAGGTGATCATTTCACATTTCTCGTTGACATAAATGTGGCTAATATGTGAGTAAGATGAATAATGTATAATAAACTTCAACGTATGTCAGAATTAAAAATTGAGTCTGAAGCTCATCTACTCTTGATTCCTGACTGAGAATTGTGGATCAGGACTTGCTTGCTTCAGGTGCTCCAGGGGCGAGATCAGAGACTCATCAGAGACTCAACCACATGTTTGAGCCTCAGTCTGATGCAGACTCACAGATGAGATCTTCTGAGACCAGATTCAGAGTTCAGCAGATCTGCATGAAAGAGTGGCTAGCGTAGTCAGTACACTTAATATTATATAATATGTGTGGACTTTAAGCCTCTACAAATACATTAAATGAAACAATAACAGATAACAGAAGGAGTGAGTGAGTTGAACTGCTCACAATTTATTTCCAGGCACATTAACACCATAACCTGAGATAATGACATTAAATGAAACAATAACAGATAAGAACAAAGAAGGAGTAAACCAGCCACTTCCAAAAGTTGAATTCAACTAAGAAGAGTCAGTTGTGTTATATATGATCTAAAACTGTGGTACCGGTTTCTATATCGTGCATTCAGTGACTCCAAGCACACGCCAATTAAACACAAAAACCTACATTTAAAGATTAATATTCATGCATCATTACAGTGAACAGGCCCGTAGCCAGCCTTGTGGAAGGATCCTCCCCCAGAAGATTTTTAATGACCTCTGAGAAGAATATAAAGTAATGACAAGAATGGCTGATCAAGAAAAAACAATCAATCTTTAATAACATTTATTTGTTTTGCTTCACCATGAGCCTCTTTAAGACCACACCACCACCACTTCTGCCCTGTTTCGCATCTGTATGATGGCAGTGTCAGATATTAATACACATGCACGCACGCACTTCACGCACGCACGCACGCACACACCTGTTGCTGTCTCCCTCTCCTCTGCTCTCTGTTCTTTTGCATGGATCCTTTGGACTTAGGTTTGAGTTCTCACGGACCGGAGTTGTCAGTTCGGTCCGAAAATGTAGAGATTAATTCGGTCATGTGATCGGGTTCGGACCAAACTGTTTGGTCAGACCGGGTTTGGTTTTTTCAGGCCCGTTCAGCTTGATGCCGGGAGCAGGACCTTAGAGCAGCATTCAGTGACTCCAAGTCACGGCGCTCTGCTGTGCTATGATTTAGAAACAGGCTTTGGGCTGTTTGCTTCAGCAAAAACCGGGGACACATTTAAAGATTAATATTCATGCATCATTACAATGAAATAAAGATCATTACGATCAATTACATTAAATTATTATAATGAATTTGTTTGATTCCAACTATAGAGACATCTTGTTTAAAAAGAAACTGCTTGTCACTTCAACTGGACAGTCTCACAGATCCTTACACACTCATTCTAACTGAAAAGTTCACTGTCTTCGTGGAACTGGAGCAGAAGATACTTAGAGGTAGAGGTCGGACACCAGGTCCCACAATTCATAAGTATGAGCCAGCCCCTCTTCAACTTCAATAATTTACACATAATTAAACAAGAGATTCAATTAGGTTTTAATCTGCTCCATATGGGTGGACTGCAGATGGAAGAATCCATTCAAACAGAACAAAAAAAAATCATTTAGCCAGAGGATGATGGAGGACGTTTAGTCCATGTGAATTAAAAGGGTTCATCAGCACAGGGACGGGACAGATTTCTATCAAGGTCAGACTCAGCTTTCTTTCATCGTTTTTTCCACGGAAATGCTTCAGGAATTAATTTGTTTGCAAATGATGAGTCATAGTTTCTAATGGCTCTGAGCAAGACAGGTTGTTATTTATGAACATATGGAGGCACTAGGTAGTGCCCGTAAGGTAGAGCATCAGTGATGTTGGGGAATGAGCTACTAAATGCTATCACAGCAAACATATCCTAACCTGACTCACGCCAGATCCTTGCAGTTCCGCAAAGCTCCACCAGAGGCGCTACGCTGAGCTCCACACAAGGATCTGTGAACGCGGGGCCTTGTAAAAAAAAATCCTTGTATGTGATTGGATAAACCACTTGTCCGTTATCTTGAATGACGTGCTACTTCAGCCACTCACATCGTTCTCTGTTCGTCGTTCAAAGAATTAATATTCGATAGATTCGACAAAACAGTTGAAATAGCAGAATCAATGCCAATGCACGACTTCTCGCTGTGAGCCGCCATTGTTGTTTGAATCGAACAGTCGCTTCGGCGCTACGTCACATCTATGAAAGTCCCGCCCGGCAATCCTGATTGGTTCATTTTTCTGTGCTCCCTTGAAGGAGTTTGCATTGCCCTCGTTTCCAGATCCTTGTGTGGAGTTCAGCGCCGCGTGGAGCTTTGTGGAACTACAAGGATCTGGCGAGAGTCAGGTTAAACATATCCACCTCTCTCTCCTGAATAACCATGTTCATTTATATTCATGAGCGTGTCCACAGTTTCATAAAGTTATGTTTTGTTTCTGTATGATAGAAGAAGTTTGTGTGGTGAAGTCTTTTCCCGGCTTTTCAGATATACCTTGTGCAGGGCAATCAATAGGCTTTTCATTTTGGCAGCAATTACTGCCATACAAGCTTAAACACAACACACATATACACACTAGTACAAATACACTCTGCTCCTAAGTCCTAAGCACACATTCTTACAAACCGCTCTTATTAAGAATTCATTGAGCTCAGTCTTAAAGTCCTGCTTTTTTTTGTCCAATAGAGTCATTTTATCCTCCATTGTAAAAGGTAAATCTACTTATAGGAATGTGGTTAGGATTTAGAATGTGTTAATGTATTAGAATGTATATCTGGGAACACACAGGCTGTGTCGCTAGAGAAAAGACCTGCTGGTGTCCTATTCACATCATATCAGCATTGCAGCATTACATCTAACTTTCATCCTTATACTAAAGCCTAAAAATGAATCAGAAATTAATTAATAATGAAAAGGAAGTCAACATTTGAGGAGCCTGCTGATGGCCATTATCCAAGACCAACTGTAGAGAGATAGAGGTGTTGACCTGGTCTTGTTCCTCATGTGGTCTTCTTCTCTCTCTCCTCTACACAGCTCTTTGCTTCCACAGACCTGGGACGCAAGTGGACTTTGCTTCAGGAACGAGTGACCAAGGACAGAATATTCTGGTCAGTTCAATTTTATTTTCTCATTATTGATCAAAAATGCTTGATGTGTTGAGTGTCACTCCTTTATTCAGCATGTTACAGTCGATAACACAGATTTCACGTTTTGCAAGGTCATTATTTGGCAAGATGAAGTCAATACTTTTTACTTACTTAATCTTACAAATGAGTTACTATCATTATGTCTGATCATGTGAAACTCTTTAAACCATTAAGACATTATAGCAGCTTTTCACCAGCAGCTGAATGATCCATAGAGGTGTCGTCCTCTCCATGCCAAACAGAGCAGAGCATTAAAACCAATAGAACTAATAAAGCACTTTGACCTTAAACATCAGTGATTCACCGACACTCTTCAGTTCACACAGGACAGGACGTCTCCAGCGGCTCGGAGCTGAGCTCTCTAACATTTACGCAGCATGTTTCCCCAGACGATTTCAGATCCAGACATATAATGACTAAAACCCTTCATCTTTTGAACATATAGCCAATCTAGATACTAGTTGTGATGTAATGCATTATAATGTGGAAAATTCGACCTACAATTTTTTCACTGACATTTGACTCAAGAATGTAGGACAAGAAATTATTGTTTTACAATGTACATTTCATCACCTTAAAGGGATACGCCAACATTTTTTTCATGTCTTGCCTTACTCCCGAGTCCATGACAAGCAGATAGAAACCCAACTGTGCATACAATAACGAGGGAGAGCCCATATCGCCCGTAATTAGCTTAGCACAAACGCTGGAAGTGTATAGGTAATGTTAGCCTGCCTCCACCTAAAGTCATCAGAGACACTCTTCAGCAACTCTAAACGGACCGATCTTTGTCTCAGAGCTGACAAAACTCTCCGGTAAGTCATCTTGAGCAGTCAAATGCTGGTAACGGAGGGTTCAAGCAAAAACGGTTTATTGTGGTTCAAGCTAGCTACATCGAAGGTAGGTTAGCTTCCTATTTCAAAGTAAAAGCACAAATTCTATTGTAATGGTTTTCTGTATGTAAAAGGGCAATGGGTGTTTTATTTTGTGAAAGTAACCAGAAGTGCGTTGGTCACAACAGCTAGCTTGAGTAGCGCCAAATTCGTCCAAACAAAATTGTTAACAGCTGGTATTTAGACAAATTAATGACACACTGCTGAGCTTAACGGCTATTTCTCACCTAAAAATGTTTGAAATGTTGATAAAGTGATATATTTACAGAGTTTAGAGCTAAAATGAAATCAGCGTCTGACTGCTGATTTCGGCTTGGGTAGGAGAGAGGCTAACACTTCCTATGCACTTCCAGCATTTGAGCTAAGCTAATTACAGGCGATTTGGGCTCTATCTCCCTCATTACTGCACGCACAGTCGAAAGGATGGTGTCTGTCTGCTTGTCATGGACTCGGGAGGGAGACAAGACACAAAAAAAAAATGTTGGTGTATCACTTTAACTCTGAAACTCAATACACACTGTTGTATTTTGATTGGCTCAGGTAAAACCGCCTGAAACAAACACTCAGTTCTTCATGCCCACATTTACAATAAAGTTACGACCGTCTCGCTGCTGAAAAGAGTGGATATTCTTGTGCATACATGTGCTATAGATGTGTGTGTGCGTGTTCAGGAGCAGACAGAGTTAGCTACAGTTGCTGCCGGCTCTGGTTTTACCCGGCCGTGCATGTGGCCCAACAGTCATAAAAGCAACAAGAGAACAGGAGTTTGGCAGCCGCCGCGCATCAATCACATTAAAACCATCACATTAAAATCATTTGGCTGCCGGGGTGGTCTGACAAAATGTGTTCCAGTGGACCTTGTTCTTGTAACCCCCAAGCCGTAAAGTTTTTGTTTGGTGTCATTCTGAATAAAAAGTAACAGTGGTTCTGAAATTGAAATGACATTTCACAGGGCGACAGCTGACAACAAAAGCAAACGTTTGAGAACAGGTGATAAAAATGAAATGCTGTAAAAAGGCTTATGGATAAAAGAATAATCCAATAGTAAAACCAGAGCAAACATGATACTGAATTCCAGCCCAGGGAGGATGTTTTTGCAGTCTGCCACCACTACACTGGTATTCTAAATGTACCTCTTATCTGACTGCAAATGCCTCGGGCGAAGTTGTTTAATATGATGACTCGGATGGGCCTCTCCATCAAGAACAGCAATGAAAAAGAAAAGAACCTTCCTTCTCCCTAGCTGCACAAAGGACAGTGAGACGAGGAAGTAACAAGTGTCTCAAAAACTGACAGAGAAAGAGACGGTTTAGTTTGCTCAGTTGTCATTTATTACTGAATTTGTCATGGTATCATCAGAAAACTTGAATTTCTATTGTATTGATTAGCAGACTGAAGTCCTTAAAGATCATGGATCAGTAAGCTAACCGATCACACAGATCAAGTAGAAATGAATCACAAGCAGCAGCAGATCTTGTAATGTTTCCTATGATCCAGTTTTTCTCCCCTTCTCCCTCCCTGTCTTGCTAATTGCTCATAAAGAGTCTCTAAAGGCAAAGTAATGAGGTTTTAAATCTCCTCTCTATCTTTACTGGGCTGGGGAAATTTCACAGACTGCACTACACAGTCCTAATCAGATGAACTATTTGGTTTACTATGTATCTAGAGAAGGGCAGGCAGAACAGGTGCATTGCGCAGTATGTTAAAATTCAAAATTCAAAAGCATAACATAAAACACTAATCATTTAGAATAACGAATTTCCCCACGGGGACCATTAAAGTATATTGAATTGAATTGAATTGAATTGAATGAAGAAACTTCTCAAACTTTGTTAAATAGTTGTATATAATAGTCTTTTGCTTTTCTCTGGAAATAAGCTTCTAATTTTGTGTTGAATTTTAATGGGGAGCCTGATATCTATCCTAAGGCCCAAAATTCAAATTCTGTGAATGCATTAGTTTAGACAGGCAGAATTGCTGAACTAAAACAAGTCTACAGCTGTACTTATAGAATGAGTGTAGATTAATGTAGTTTGTGGCCCAGAGAGAAAACTTTCAGTTGAGGTGAAGAGATACACTACACCGCTATTATGAACTATATTGTAAAATTAACAAAAATGACAACAAGTTTTAAACTGTCATGAATCAAAATCTGTTGGAGATTTCAAAAAGATCAATAGCTGAAAGTCTTAATGGTCAAAGTCGGTAGCTGAAAGAATGCTGAAGATGTTGAAGTTCAGAGGAGCTATAGTTTGGAAGAATTTAACACGTCCTAACTCATTTGCATGGGAAAAGACCTGCAGAAAAACTTTGATCATTTTAATTATAGAGAATACAAAAAAGTTGATTAAAGGCATAAATGTCCTGCATGATATGATACAAATCCCAATCCCACATCCAGGTCACCAGTCTATGGCAAGGCACACACACACATTTAAATTCACACACTATGGGCAATTAAGAGTTGCTAATCAACCAACGCAGACTGCACCCAGGGAGGCCCAGGAATCAAACCTACAACCTTCTTGCTGGCATACAGGAGTGTTAACCACCATGTCGGCCATGAATAACACTTTCATTATGAATAAACATTTGTTTTTTTGTTTGTTTGCACTTTGAATTTTGAGAAATGTGGTAATCTCCTCTGTTGCAGGTCTGTGTCTGGAGTGGATGTGGACCCTGATCTGGTGCACATGGAGATGCAAGATTCAAGTGGAGGTACTGTGATGTTCCTGCTCTTTTATCTCTTGGCACTGTTCACGGTTGGTCACACAAATCACTTTCATGGGGCTGCTGAGTCACAGATTTGATGATGCAAAGTAAAGTTATGTGAAACCTTTGCAAAGGGTTAGAGTGTGCAGTATTCAGACCAGGGCCCGTATTCCTAAAGGTTCTAAGAATCCTCTCAGAGAGCTCCTATCTTAGCCTAAAAATTGCCAGAACACTCTCAGAGAACTCTGAGCAAGGAGTGGACAGAAACTCCTATCTCAGTGAGGAGGTGTGGTTGACCCCCGTTGCTAGGGATGAGTCATCATTTCAAACGCTGTGATTGGTTGATCCTGAAAAGTTAGATAAAGGGGCTGTGTTTAGCTCAGTTGGTAGAGCAGTCCTATGTTGCATGGCATTCCCCCCTCTTTCTGCCTCCCATTTCCTGTCTCTCTCTCTCAATTGATCTGTCAACTAAAGGCCAAAAAGCCCCGAAAATATACTTAAAAAAAAAAAAAAAGCTAGATGACAAATATACTTTTGGGGACAATGGGCAAAGGATGGACCCTCAAATCCCTAAACTTAAGCACAGAATCTAATCTTATAAGACTGTGTAATTGTGGAAAATATGTTTCACGTAAAAGAAAATATCTGTTATATGAATAGTAAGCTATACTTTAAAATTATCCTACAAAATGTGTGAAAACTTGCATAGTATTCACGTAGTGAAACTTATATTTGCTTATATTTATTGCCACGCTGGTCATTTTTGCACTTTCAACATTTAAACTCAATTTGGTATTAACAAGGGTAAAATGACTCAGCTTTCATCAGTGTGTGATCGCTGACCGGCTGATAAGAAGCAGTGTTGGTTGACTTTGAAATCTACCACAAAGCAGTGAACAGCATAGGAGAAGAAAAGAACAAGGAAACCCAACTGGACAGAGGAACAGGAACAATCTTTAACGTTTCATTAATTCACTGTCATCCAGAGTATGGAGAACACCTCTCCTGTCTCTCCTGTCCACCATGTTGTCCTCTGCTTAGGGAACTCCTAAGCCACTAAAAGTCCTCTTCCCTGCTCTTAGCAGATCCCACCTTAGGAGCTCTCTTAAGAGCTAGGATTCTTTAGGAATAGCTTTTATCTTTACTAGGAGCTACTCTTATCTTTTAGAGGAAATTCTAAGAAAACATCATGATTCTAAGAATTTTCTTAGAATTTGGCCACTAAGAGCAACTCTTTGCACTAAGAATCTTTAGGAATACGGGCCCAGGATTGTTTGGAGCAGTTGTTCTGAAACAGGGAGTGTTTAACCCCAAAGCTTGTTTGGTTTGGTCAGGGGCCGTATTCACAAAGCATCTTAGGGTTAAAAGTAGCTCCTAAGGGCCGAATTTAGGAGCTACTCCTAAAAAAAGTGGGTGTGTCAGTCTTAAATTTAGGACTCCTAGTTTTTTAAAATAAGAGTAATTCACAAAGTATTTTAAGCCTAAAAGTAGCTCCTAAGTCAGGGAGAGCTTAAAACTCCTGGTGAGGACTCCTAACTCAGTAAGACCTATTCACAAAGAATCGGAAACGGCTGCAGCCAGGTAAATGTTTTGGAGACAATGGAGGACTGCGAATTGCTGCAGAGGGGGGGTGTTGCAGCACCTGCCCCTTTGCCCTTTGATGCCCAAAGTGCCTTTTTGTCTTTTTTTTTTTTTTTTACAGCAACAATATCTACAACATTTTCGCTATAAAACGGGAGTAGTGACGGTAACAGACTGTCCAATAACAACAATAATAACTGCGACCGCTGCGATGCAATCATGCCGATGTGAGCCCAAAATATTTTTTTTAAGTTGGTGCGCACTAGATGTAATAGTAATGACTAATATAGCTCATGTCATAGAGTACCTCCCCATTAAACCAAAATTATTGTCAGCCTGGGTTCGAGTCCAGCTTAAGGATACATGCATTTTCTTTTCTCATCATTATTATGATCACCATAGCCTATAATATTAGTGTGTGTGTGTGTGTGTGTGTGTGTGTGTGTGTGTGTGTGTGTGTGTGTGTGTGTGTGTGTGTGTGTGTGTGTGGGGGGGGGGGGTTTGCGAGTGGGTGCACTGACCATTATAGGCGTGTCATTTGCAGTGTCACTCACTGCTGGAGTAAAAGTGAGACGTGACAAAAACTGCAGCAGGAAGATGCAGATGGCAGAGAGAAACACCAATGGACAGAAAGTTCAGAGCCCAACTCCAACGTGGCAGCAGAGAGAGTGGTTTGGACTCGCAGCGATCTAAACGTCCCGTCGGACCTGACGCAAAAAAAAAGTGCAACGGGATGCGCCGCCGGCACTCAACAACCAATCACTTTGTTGAGCGCCTCTAATGCGTGCACGGGAATTGACGTAATCCATAGCAACGGGGCGTCACCCGGTAGTCACTCTTAGTTTGCTCTTAGTGATATATCCTTAGTAAGAGTAGGTCTCAGCAGCTTTGTGAATAGCTTTTAAGAAAAAACTCCTACGTAAACTTTTAGCGAAAGTTAGGAGCACTCCTAGCGGTAAGATAAAAGGCTTTGTGAATACGGCCCCAGATGTATAAACACAGCAATTGAGGTCAGATGCAGGATAAAACAAGCGGGCAAGAAGGGGTCACTTCCATTCGAGAATATTGCTGACCAATGATGGAACAGGTTTTTTTTTTTTATAACTTTGGACCAGTTGGGATTGTTGCCTTGTTGTGAACATGACCAAACGACCCAAAAGAAAAATGCAACAACTGTATCATTTTAGTTTCTGAAGGGGAACAAAGCAAACGAGCCAGATGTCTGAATACACCCTTAGACTTTGGTTAAGTTTATTATGCAAATCTGTGCCATTTACCAATTACAAACCAACCAAGCAACAGACTTGTTTTCAAAACAGGAAAACAAATTCATTTAGCCTCTTCCACTGTGACAAGTTTTTTTAATTAAAAAAAAAGAACAAAATTGAGTGTGTGTGCACAGAAAACATTTACAGAAAAACGTGCATTGTTTACATTGAGCAGTCTCAGAAGGCAGTGGCAGGTTGTGTGCTTTATCAACCTCCTGTACATGCACAAGACATGGATGCACTCAGACCAGGGCTCGCTCAAAACCTGGTACAGTGAGTCTGGACCTCCTGTGGTAAAGTCTTAATTTTTCAATCACAATGTTGTCAGACAAAAATTGATGACACACAATCACAGAAATGAGAGAGTGTAGCACAATCAAATTATATTTGCAAACTAACAAAAGCTAATGTCTTTTGGCTCATCATTCACAATAAATGCTTTGCAAATATGCTGTGTTTTTGCAGAATCGTTCACACCATTTACAAGAAATTGCATAAGTAAAACTCAGGGAATTTAGGTTTGAAAATATTTTTATAATAACAGCCTGGAGAAAGCTCGCACACTGATCAAAAATGTGAACGTCCACTAGAGAGGTCAATGGATGTAAAACATATTTAATGGCCCATCAAAAATTAATAGAAAAGTTCAACCATGGTGATGAAATAAAAATAAGGAAACAATAGTACCACGCACTTTTCTATTAATTTTTGATGGACCATTTATGTTTTACATCCGTCGTCCTCACATTTTTGATCAGTGTGTGAGCTTTTTCCTGTTTTCTTAAATGTTTGTTGGCCTACGCACCTGGAAAGAGAGTTTCTTTTTTGAGTAAGAGCACAGCCTTAAATGAAATTTTCAATCCCCATGATTGAAAGATGATTGCAGTTTTGTCAGGTTTGTCAGATACCTTCAACCATACTATGTGACTTGATCCAATGGGGCCTTAAACATGCTCTCTCTATCAGACAAGGTAGTAATACTGGAAAAACATGTCAAGTCAAGTAACGGTTGACGTCGTCATGGGTGGGGGTTGGAGAGTCAATGGGGATTTAATGGGTGAGTTAAGGAGGGGAGTCGTGGGCCTCCAGGGCAACAACAGCAAAGCTGGATTACCATATCAGCTGGGTGACAGACAGGCAGGTTAATGCTTCACCCGCCAATAAGGGCCAACAGGGTAATACAAGCACTGAGTTGTTTTTGAGATTGTGTGGCTGTCTGTGTTCTGGACTTGGCCTCCTTTGGGTCTCTCAACCCATAATCCCTCACTCTAAATTAGGGATGGGCATTTGAAGAAATCTTTTTGATCGATCGTCGGGACAAATTAACGATCAATTATCGATCATCGTTAATATTAATGTTCATATACATATTCATAATTAAAAACAAATCGCGTGCGGCTACGGCGTGTGCCAGTAATCCAGGGCAGTCATGAAGGAAGAAACAACCATGTGCACGGACGTCTGTGTGCTTGTGCTTTGTTTGACGGCATTTACAGTTAAAAAAAAAAAAAAAAAAAAGGATACCTGGCTCACCTGCAGCTGTGCTGTCAGAGCAGCTCTGCTGTCTATCTCTCTTCAGTCTCGTGTTTGGCTGCACTTGTACAAAAAAAATACAAGCACTTTCAAAATGTGAAAGCGTGTGTTTTATTATTATTTCTGTAGCCAACACACCGCGAAGCGGCGCTCTGATCAGCTGAGCACAGAAAAGAGAAAGAAACTCAGCAGGATATTTAGGCCTCTCTTACGTTTCATTTTAACCGTCGTCAAACATCTTCAGACTAATTATAACGTTAGATAAATGACTCGTAGCTGGTAACTTACAGAGAGAGTGGCGGCTCCCTCCACACCGCTGCTGAAAACCAAACCTGCATGACCAGAGCGGACGGACAGTCGCAGCTCACGTCTCTGTTGCTGCACCCAGTCCGCAGCACAAGAGCGTCTCGTCATATTTATGAATTATTTCACTCTTAAACCATGTAATAATAATAGGCATGTATAATAATACTTTATTGAATGAGTTCATTGAATGTTAGGAAAAAGTAAAACTGAGATGTATTTAATCATGACAACCTCTGCCCTCTACATGATCCCTTATAATAAATCGATAAAAAATGTCCGTGATCGATAAAATTCTTAACGATCAGTAATCGATCATCGATTAATCATGCCCATCCCTACTCTAAATAAACCTGAGCAGACAGAGCAGCAACAAATCCTGAAGGTCATGTGAACAAAGCCAAGGGTATGTTTTGTTTTTTATATTATTTCCGTGACAGTGTTTTCCATGCAACTCTCAACATCTATACTGTAAATGCACTCCTTGAATTACCCTAAAGAGACACTTACATGACACTTGAAAAAAAACAAATTATTCACTTAAACGACTCTAACACCTTAGTCCGACTGAAATCGGAGTTGGAGAACACCCAGATAATGTGATTGGAATTTGACTTTCTAGTTTAACTAGACAACGCATGTGCGCATGCTCCACACCCCCTGCACTGGCGTAAGACCGGTGGAACAAAAACATCCAAGAAAGCCGGTTGCAGAAGCTCTTGTCTGCCTCTCGAAATCACCATGACCATGAGGGATAGCATGCACCTTATCTGCACAATAAGTAACGCACACATTACATAGGAGATGAACAAAGCTGTACGATTAACCATCTCGCTGTTGTTCGAAAATGCCGGTCTGCCGCCTGGCTAGTACTGTAGGGCAATCGGAAAAGATTCCGTATTAACCCGCTGGAACGAAGCATCATCGCCACCTGGTGTTGAGGAGGAGGACACGTTCCCGTCAGTTATTCGATTTTCTCAGTTGCATGTAAACTGGGACAAGGACAGAAGTCCGATTAGACACCAAAATTTTGAGCATAACTCGATTAAGCTGTGCATGACAGTCTCTTTACCAACGCACAGAGAAAATTGTCACCTATGAACAAGGCAGCCTGTGTATGTGGAGGGTGAATGGGCGAGGCTGACTGTCTGGGCCAGCTGCCTAGACATGAGAGCTCTTCCTGGGGCTAGACAGTACCACATGCCCCCCCACACCCCACCCTCCCTCCTTTTCATTCTCCTCCCTTTTCCTCTCCTTGCTTCTGTGCCCAGATAGATAGTTAGTCGAGGGGGGCTGGGGCGCTCAGGCATGCCAAACCAATCTGTTTGCCCTGTGTAACCCCCCATCACATCCAATGACTGAGGTTTAATGGTGGCATGCTACAGAGAAGGACATAAAGTTACGGGAGCCTCTGCAGAGGCCAAGAGCCGTGTTGACGTAGTTTCAGAGGCTTTGCATCCAAGAGAAACGAGGGTGGTCGGTTGATGAATGAGCCATGTATGCAGAGAGGCTGGCAGGGAGTGTATTTGTGTGTCTGTGTCATTAGGGAGATTGATGTGCAGGAAAGCATGAGTGTACCTTGTTCATGCGACAATGCAGACAAACACTTACACACTTAAATGTTGAGCCTGTGGAGCGAAAAAGAGACATACATCTCTAAATAAATCCTGCGTCGATGCTGACATTGTAGATTATTCAAGGATTTATTCCTTTTAAAGGGATAGTTAAACATTTTGGCAAATTGGCTCATTGCCATAATCCCTATAGTCATAGCATTACTGTAGGTTTGTTACCTTTATTTGTCAGTGCAAGCTATTTTTAGAACGGCAGAGCAGAGCCGTGAGCTGCTCAGAGCTACGCTAAGGAGGCTAATGGGATTTTTTGGTTTCCCTCATCAACTCCAAAATGCTCTGATGGAAGTTGTGACCTGCACATTTACCACACTTTGAGATAATAATGTAATGTTAAGAGACAGAGTTGTTTTCGAGGTAAATACAGAGACTGCTTGCTGGAAAAACTGTCCCTGAAGGCAACGCACATCAGCGGTTTTGCATGAATTTACCTCTAAAACAATTCTGTCTCATACTGTTCTGTTATTATCTCATAGCGTGGTGAATGTGCAGGTCACAACTTGTCCACAATCGCGTTTTAGAGTTGTTGGATTGTGTATTAGATTAGTCTGATGAGGGAAACCAAGAAATCCCATTAGCCTCCGTAGCGTAGCTCTGAGCAGCTCACGGCTCTGCTCCGCCGTTCTAAAAATAGCTTGCACCGACAAATATGACTATAGTGATTTTGGCAATGGGCCAATTTGCCAAAATGTTGAACTATCCCTTTAATTGCCAAAGTCACTCTTTTTCATTACTCAGTGTTCCCTTTGCTTTAGTGCAGGAAGTGTGTGTGTTTGCAGGTGTGTGAAGACAGCAAATGTCATGAGGACATGTCTGTGCCACAGGCAGGAAATTAACACTTAGTCCAATCTAACAGTTTTTAATGAGTCCCCCAGCCATATGCTGCTTTGATTAAAAGTCCAGGCTTTTCAATAGATAAGACAGTCCATTTGTTCCATCAGACACCTCTTGAAAAAGACAAAGCTGAGAGAGAGAAGTGTAGAGCCAGAGATGAGGACGTCTACTCACTGATGTGATGTAAACTTTTTTTTCAGGTTTGAGTTAAATTGACTGGAGATTATTGTGTTTTGTTTTGTTCTCTGGTTGTTTTATTCTGAAGAGAAACCACGTGTCACACAAAAAGGACAGGGGTTTGCACTGTACTGAGTTCCTTTTTTTTATAGTTCTCTCCATTATCTAATCTAAAAGCCTGTGGCTACTCCCAAATGATTGGTAAATAGGCTTTTGTTCCACTTGGGGACAACAGAACAATTCTTAAAAAGTTCCATAAACAGGCTTCATACCCCGCTTCTCTTGAATTCAAGTTCAACACACCCTCCATGTTCACAGGTTGGAGGTCCTTTAAGTGATTTAGGAGGTTCCTTCCTTCATCCCAGTGTCCCCAGTTTCACTATTGCCATGCAGCTTGTCACCTGGGGTTAGAGAATAACAGCTGAATTTCAGCAGCCACTGTTGTTGATGCAGCTGCTGGATGAAATTCAATGAGCTTTGCAACAGGCAGTAACCCCTCTGTGTGTCTCGGTGAGGATAATCCCCTTTGGCCATTTAGATACTAGAACTGCTACAAGTCTATGGGGAAGCTGGCATATCTCACAGAGTTGGAAAAATGATGTTCCCATTCTTATATTTGCCTGGTTCGTCCTATCTGTCAGGGGTTTGCTTATGGATACACTTCTTATGAACGGAATATTTAAAAAAGATTTCATGTGTTTTAGTTTTTCTCTTCTTTTTTTTTAGTTCTTTTCTTACAAAAACTCTTCAAGGAGCACGAAAAAACTGTTATTAGTCCAGGTATATTGTATTGGGAAAATACAGTTACTTGTACTGTAATAAACCAGCAAGACGCTCATCTTGTTTTCCACTCTGTTTTTGAAATTCCCACAACATACACCTATTTATTTATAATAGAGTGCAAAAAATATGCATGTACAGTGTGAATTGAAGTTTTATATGTGTGCAGCAATGCAAATCCATCCATCCACATTTGACCCAGACACATCTATTTTGTTGTTGTTGTTGTTGTTTTGACCTAATCTAATCCTAACCTTTTTTTTAACGTTTTCCAAAATTAACCACTCTTCTCTGTTTGTGTGCCTCCCTGCAGGTTACCTGTATGTCACCTGTCTCATCCAGAACTGTTCAGACAAAATGGTGACAGCTCAGTTCCTCGGCAAGATCGACTACAACTCGTTGTTGGTGCAGGACGACTACATATTTGTGAAGGTAAATATCAAAAAGCAAAAGACCAAAACGATCACTATTAATATTATAAGGAAGTACTAATTAATGACCTTAATACAGCCCCATACCCCTTAACCTTGAAAGATCCGGGCCGGCATTTAGCTGCTGCCCCATGTTGAGGCTACAGTCCTCACTGCAGGCGGCCCCGGTTTGAATCCCGCATCGGGCAGCCCTTTCCTGCATGTCATTCCCCCCTCTCTGCCTCCTCATTTCCTGTCTCTCTCTCGACTGTGCCGGTCCTGTGTCTTGTTTTGGTTTTTACATGATTCAAACGGCCAAAATAAGACTTTAAAACTGAAACTGAAAGAATATCTTGGACTAAGCATTTTCAGCAGACGTAGAGTGTAACATTGTAAGACCCTGAGCAGCTTAAATGAAGTGACAGCTGCATTTTTGCAAACCTTTTGCATTTAGATGGACTGCAGTATGTGTCTAAATCTCCCATGTTATTTATTTCCATTCAGCATATGTGCATGTTGTGTTGCAACAGTCATTGTATCTATTCGCTTGACAGCGTGCCCACACACTGCAGCTTTCTGTCCATTTCACTGATAAATGCTGCTGCTCCGATAACACACGGGGCCGGCTGCTTGAAAAGGAAAAGAAACGTTGTTTAGGACAGTGTGCAGAATTAATCTGTCCTTGTCTATAATTGACTTGCCATGCAGTGCAGGACTGACTCTCAGACCAAGAGCTGAATCCTATTTGCATGTGGTAACAGTACAATATATGAACTAGTATAACATAGGTTCCCTATAGAGGTGTCAGATCATCTCTCTCTCTCTCTCTGGTCCATCATCCTCACAGTATCCCCTGTTTTACCAGCCCAGTGATGTCAGATGTGGGATGTATGTGTATGAACAGAAAATAAAAGTAACATTTTTTGACTTTTTTCAACATCAGACTTGTCCATCACATCTGAAGTGAGAATTTTCCGATTTCAAGTCCCTTCCTCTTGTCACATAAAATGCTTTATGAAGCTGTTATATCCATAAGCAGTAGAAATCCCCAACACAACGCCTCTGAGCCTTTTTTACCACTTTTCCACCAGAACTAGCAGGTGTTTTAAAAACACTTTGATCACTAACGTTGTGTTTTTAGAACTGATTTCATGGCTGTATCTCATTGTTTTCATCCATGGTCTTTGTAGTTAACAGCTCTTGTTGGACAGATTACCGGTGTTCGGATCTGAAAGATGTTACAGCAGGAAAAGAGGCAAAAACTCCAGGGATTTATTTAGAATTCCACAGTTGACATGTCCTTTAGTCAACTCTGAGACTTCTACTGTTTCAGAAAGCCTGGTAACACTTCCACTATAATGGGTTGTTTGCTGGATTGATGTGAGGGGTTGGGGTTGAGAGGTGGCCCTCAAGGTGCTTATTGGCTCAAGAGAAATATGCTGAGTCAGAGCGAGGAAAGCATAGTTAGCATTCTGACACACACACACACTTCATTTCATCTTATTTTGCCATGCCATTCTTTAGAAAGTTACAAAAATATAGTTGATGGTGTTTCCTTTAGGGGTTCTTATTTTGCTTTTCATTGTTTCATTTTTTTTTTCTCACTGCTCAGCATAAAAAACCCCATGGCAGTCTGCCCCTTTCAGTCAGAAACAATGATTGTAGTTCCAGCTCAAATCCTACTCAGACTGAGGCTCCGAGCCCAAAATAGGATGAGTGAATTCAACTTCCCCGATGCATTTTAAGAGCTGCAGCTCCAAAACGTTGCTCATCTTACAAAAAGCCAAACGGTGACAGGTAGTGCATTTCAGGAAATGGCTCGCCAGGCCATCACCTGGATTATGACACGCTCAGTTGCTGTTAAGTCACTGTCAGTCACCATTGTTTTTTCTTTCCCTGAGCCTGCTTTTTTAATATGGAGCCTCAGCTGTTTACTGTAGATATTCTGGTTCAGCATCTTGTTCAGCTTTCTGATCATCTCTCTCCGTGGTTCAGCCTGTTACCCACAGCTCCCAGTGTGTCAGGTGAATGTGAACTCTGCTCTACTAACTGCATTTTTGTTAAGACGCTGGAAAAATCTCCTATGTTGAATAACCAAGAGCTCAGCACTGAGGACCCATGGATAAGTCACACATCTTTTAAACTCTGTTGTTTTCACACTACAGCAGGTGTCTCGCAGATGACATTTTTGCAATGACACTCACACACAAGGTCAAAACATTAATGGCCAGCTGGGCCGTCAATATATAATGTATGTATGCTGAACTCCAAATTGATTTTCTTACATAAAAGCCTTAAATTCTGTTTTTTTCTGCGGCCATGTGGCTCTGAGCTCTCTAATACATGTACTAATACAGCTTTTTGCTGGTATAATCACCCACTCAAAGGCCTTTAGAAGCCACATTCACCCTTTTATACAGTACTTCCCCCTACACATTTCCAACACAGCACCTTTCTACCATACATAGAAATTTACACACCAGTGTCCCCCCATGGGGCAGCATCTTGGCCACGGATACTTAGGAATGTGGAACAGCCGGGAGATGAATCACTGACCCTCCGATTAGTGGAAGACCTGTTCTAACCCCTGAGTCACAGGCACCCCAGTTTAAACGCTTGGTTGCAAACTAGTTCCCTGTTTGATTTAAAGTGGGATAAACAAGGTCCTAAATAGTTGTAATTTAATATTGTAGATCTTCTTTTATTTGTATTGCCTCTTTTGCAGTGAACTGGAGCTCAACCTTCCTGATGGACAGAATTGATTTACAACTATATTTATAATTGCTGAATCTTTTCTTGAAGCAGAAATGCTTGAAACATTATGATTTGTGTCTTATTTGTCCGTTTGTCCTCAGGATTTGTTCAGTTCTTTTCAGTATTTGAAAATAATTGATAGCTGCAGCAAGACAATGAATCCATTATTGTGCCTGTTAAAAGATGACTCACTGAAAAGCAAAGGAATGACTCAGTGAGACAATCTTTTATCAGAAGAGAACATCTGCTGCTGCTGCTGCTGCTGCTGCTAGAACAATGTGTTGTGTTATGTGTTGATTTATCTGTTTTTTTGTTCCTTCACCAGGTCACCACAGGGAACCGTACCAAGCACTATGTGTCCTACCGCCGCAACGAGTTTGTCCAGATGAGGTTTCCCAAGTACGCCTTACCAAAGGTAAAACACAGCTTCAGCTTGTTTTTTATTGAATACTTTAAAAAAAAAGAGAAGATCCACACTATGGTAACAGAGATGAGTCAGGTCACTGTCATGTTTCTCATGGTGAAGGAGATTCACTCGTGTCTCAGAGCTGAAGTTTGGGGCTGTCTCTACTGCTGTGTCTACGGAGACATGGATGCATGGATGGATGGGCACTTTTATTTTTTATTTTCAGAAAAACTGAATCATACGACAGAGTATTAGGGCCACATTGACAAATAAAAAAATCACAAACTTCGAGAATAACGTCGTAAATTCACGACGTTATTCTCATAATGTTGTGACTTTTTTCTTGTAGGAAATGTACGACTTTTTTCTCATAAATTACATAATAATCCCCAGTTCATACTTTTGAGGATGGAGCTCTCCTTCACTGTAGGTGCTGAAATACAACTCTACGGTTCTGTTGCCACTGTTCCACTTCTTCATTGGTGTCAGATGTTGGGACAATGTCTGTACTCAAATGAATACCAGTAGCTACTCACCTGATACACGATAAGGCGCATTAAATATTCACCACCAATCATCGACCCAGTTGCATCCCATGTCGCTGACATAAGCTGAGACGATAAGCGATGCACGTGGGTGGCACAGGGCCGGGCCAGTGTCTCTGAGTGCTATTGAACTGTGATTGAATGTACAGTAGAGCCCGGGGAGACGTCTCCTACAATTTTCTGCTGTAAAGTAAGAAAACCGTGGAGACATTTGCTGGAATTGACACTCCAACAGAGACTCTGACAAACACACACAGACACACACGCACATACACACACACACCCTAGGAAATGTATAGAATTACTCCTGTTGGACTTTGACCAACCACTTGGATCTTTTGCCTCAATTGCTTGACAGCTACAGTACTCAGTGATTCTTACGGAGGGTGAAAGGTATTGACTTTACATGTGCACACACACACACAAAGGGAGGGGGGGGGGGTGCACACAGCCTGCCTTCAACAATTAGAGATGATAGGGATCAATTGATTAGGTGTGGCAGGACGGCAGGGGATGAAATGTTTTGGTAACACTTAACTTGACACCTATCTCTATAACGCATTATAACCGCACTTATGAGTTATAATGCAGTTATAGCACTGTATAACTATAGTTATAAACACTCATAAATGATCATAATGCTGTATAACAATAATCATAACACACTATAAAGCATTTTATCATGACTTATAAGGTCAGGTATTATAATATGTTACAATTGTTAGTAACTTGCTGACAATGCCCACATCAATAATATAGTTATAACGTGTTGTAAGTGTCTTATAGACGTGTATAACTATCATTATAAACACTCATAAATGATCATAAGGCTGTGTAACAATGAGAATAATTAGAATATATAATAATAATGCCTGACCTTATAAGTCATGATAAAATGCTTTATAGTGCGTTATGATTATTGTTATAAAGCATTATGATCATTTATAGCTATAGTTATACAGTGATATAACTGCATTATAACTCATTATAAGTATTGTTAGAATGCTTTATATAAATAGCTGACAAGTAAAGTGTAACCAGTGTTTTTTATATGAATATGTGTGTGTGTTTATGTGTGTTTGCCCTAGTTGCTCCATCTCTCTTGTCTCCCTCTCTCTCTACATGTGTCCTCTTACTTGGGTGAGCAGATAGGTCACACTCCTCAGCTTTTAGGTTGAGCGACACAGAGGGGACAGCAGGGAGATAGAGGTTGGAGGAGTGTGTGTGGTGGTGGTGGGGGGGGGGGGGGGGGGGGGTTGAGTGAGAGACGGGTGGGAGGAGTTTAGCCGAGGAGAAAGTGTGTGAGTGTGAGACTGGGAGAGAGGGTGTGTTTCCATGTTTTTCCGCTGTGAATAATTGAAAGGTTGGACGATGAAAAATGCAGAGGCCATCAGAGAAGGCAGCTTGGCTCTGTCCTGTGAGGCCTGACCCGCGTTATGGATTAACCACACACACGCACACACACGCGCACACAATTACACTCGTGTGCAGACACATGCATACGGCTTATTGGGCTGTGAAATCACAGGTAATAAGTGTCCCTTTTTTACTCTGTTTCCATCCTCTCTTGCTGTCTATCACCCAGACTGTAATCACCTTTCTGTTTAAGCAGTGAAACAGACTGAGTGTCATGCTCAAGGGCACTGCGGCAATGCTACTGGAAAGAAAAAGGAAGTCTGCATTGCTGGGATACTGCTCAGAAATGTACAATATATAATATATAAAAATCTTCACGGCACATGTTTGAGTAGCAACCTGACGCTGTCTGTGGACAAAAATGTACACTTAAAAGCATAATGTGTGGGCCCGTATCGAAGACCTCCTTACAGCATCCATGTGAATAATGTCCATAATGAGGATTTTAATATGATTAATGGGATCTGTGAGTGTGAAAGGAAATGAGCTCAACACTGCAGAGAGAGGGTGAGCACACTGAAGAGGTTATTATACCACAGATGACTGTCAGGGGAAATCTGGTGTCAGATGTTGGATTAGTCACACTTATGGAAAAAATGCCCAAACTCTGGACTGGTCATATTCATTTATTAAACTGTGTCCCTTCTATATGTGTTGTTAGCATGTATTTATGTCCTCACTGTAGAGTTGGAGTAGGTTCAGCCTCCCTGGTGGGTGGAGGGCTGAGGGGTGTCTGCACACATCCCAGTGTCATATCACTGCTTCATCTGTTCCTCCTCTCCTGGTTCTTTAACCTTCTTGCATTACTCCCAGCCACCTGTTACTGCTTTCATGTTTTCTGCTTTACCCTCCCCTACTTTTTCTAACCTCTACTTTCTTTCTTTTCAAGATAGTGTTTTTGTGTTCTCTTTGATGATCTCCCTTAAGTATGGTAGCCCTTAGAGTTCAATGCACTTAACTTTAAAAAAAACATCCAAATAGACAAAACACAAACGACTTCAAATAGATTGACAACACACAACAGAGGCGTTTCCTGGGGACACTAAATCAGCTCACTCTGAAGGGTTTTTTTGTGTGTGTAAAAACAGCATGAGCTGTCCATTTAGTACCTTTGCTAAATTTGCAATATGCTGCGTTTCTGCCCAGGTGTACAAAATACCAGGAGGAGAAAATGCAGATATCTTGACTTAGCCCTTGCCGTGTGATTTACTTCAGTAAGTCTGGGGGTGAATTCCAGTGACTGTGTCTAAATTTGGTACCTTTGACAAGTTAGTGCTAATCAGACGTGGATTGTGCATGACGGGGGCAAAGTTTTTCTCACTCGTGGTTTTTGGAATGACTGAAGAAAAAAAGAAAGAAAACATCTCACCTTTCTTGTGTCATTTTGGAGCTGATTTTGACCAGTCACAAGGACCTAGTTTTACCTGCCATGCCAAAGTTTCCTTGAATCATTCAAGCTACTGTTTCCGCTTGTTCTTTTTGTTTTACCAACGTTCTCCCACGTTCCCTCTTTGCTGTAGACCAACAATATGTTAATTCACTCCTTTCTATCAATTCCTCAATTCAATCAAATTTCTTTTTGTGTTTTGCAGCCATCCAGCTCTTTGTCTTTTGCAATGCACAAAGCTCTCACTTAAACGCAATTATTCACAGTAGGCCGACTAAACACACAAAATTGTACTATGCACACGCAATTTAGGATATTTAATTTGGGTAAGTAGCATCAAAGCCTCAATTGTGCATTTAGCAACAGCCAGGTTTATAACTGTTTTCTGTTTAAGTTGTTTTTTGCATTAATTTTGATCGTTAGTGAGAAAGGGCAGGGTTCTGTATTTGCATGCATTTTCCTAAGCTGTAATGCTTTTAGCTCTCAGGGTCACTGTACTGATTTACAACTAGTTTTCATATCAGGTCTTAATTAAAGGTTTTCCTTCTCTCTCTCTCTCTCTCTCTCTCTCCATGTCTGCCTCCAGGATGTTCAGATAGTGAGTACAGATGAGAACCAGGTCTTCCTCGCCCTCCAGGAGTGGTACCAGTCAGATACATATAACCTGTACCAGTCGGACCCCCAGGGCGTCTACTACTCCATTATCCTGGAGAACGTTCGCAGCACCAAGCAGCCGGAGGAGAACGTACTCATTGACATCCTGGAGGTGAGATGGAATGGAAGTGTTGCAAGTTTGGATCTCATGCAGTATGCAAATAAATAATAGTTGTAAATTGCAAATTAACACCCGTTCCAAAGTACATACCGAGTCTCTCTGAGTCCTGTGCGCTTCTCCTCCAAATACTGTAAAAATGCACACACAACAGGGACGGGTCCTATGTCTTCAGCACTGTGTCTTTGTTTTTACTCCTAAATTATTTACGACCTCGACCACTGAATCTTTTGCAGCAAATATAATCATCGCTTAGTTGTGATGTCAGTCAGATAACATCTGCCTTGGAGCTGTGCACTCACCAGAGACTGCAGCTCCATGAAGGAGATGGGGGAAAGTTTGATATAAGGCCCTTTTTCTCAGTTTCAGAATAAATTAAGTCGTGTAATGTTTTTGTATGTGTGTGCGTGTTTGCATTCAGTTAAGATTGTTTGCTAGTTTGCCAACTAATCTAAAGGTAATGTTGCCTTTTACAAAAGCCTCCTGCAACACACAAGTTATCCAACATTAGCTGAATCTGAAATTGAGAACCTTATGCATTAAGCAAAATATGCACCTGCTCTTGTGGAGGAGCAATGATTTGGAGTGATGTTTAACCAGATGAGAGTTTCTCTCTGCAACGTACAGAAAGTAACTGTAGTTTGCAGGAGATGTATAATGTATGGTGGTAACCTTAACCTACACATCAGTTCATCCATGCATTCATGCAGTCTTCTAGCCTATTTGGAGAATCCAGAGATTTAGCCAGAGAAGATGGAATTATGTTATCCTGCTTCAGCACGTTCTGGATCAGCCCCCCATTCTCCTCACAGTTGGGCATGGCAGAAGAGCATCCTGGGGAAGCATCTGGGAGCCATTTCAATCCAATTTCTCAACCACCTCGACTGTCTTTTCCTGGCAGTGGAGCGGGGATTCTGCCCTCCTTCCAGTGTCTCTGATTCCTAATCTTGCCCCAAAACACCACGGGAAGAAAACTCATCTTGCTCATTCTTTGACTCACAAATCCAAAGCTCATGATGAAAGTGGGAAACTTCATGACATCAGGCATCACACCAATCCCCCTGTCAGTCTCCTGCTGCGTCTTGCCTGTCCTTCAGAACAAGACCTGGGAGAGAAAAGAAAACCCTGTGCCATGAATACTGTCAGCTTTAGCATCCAATCTAAAAGTGAACTCTATACAATGCCTGGGTTTGTAAAGATACTAGCAGTGTAGTTTAACATATTCTGACATAGAGGCATACCACCAGGTTACCCAAAGCTTGTTTATACATGTGGTTTTCAAAAATAGTGGCGATGACAATGGGTCTTTTATTTCTGAAAGAGGCAGA
Source organism: Decapterus maruadsi (assembly GCA_030347415.2). NCBI lineage: Eukaryota > Metazoa > Chordata > Actinopteri > Carangiformes > Carangidae > Decapterus > Decapterus maruadsi. The sequence continues at coordinate 14,633,024 of CM064898.1, read as the reverse complement.
CATCTGGCATCTGCTGACTAGTATTAAATGACAAGGACAAACTAACTTAAAGTGATACACCAACATTTTTTTTCATGTCTTGCCTCACTCCTGAGTCCATGACCAGCAGATAGACACCATCCTTTCGACTGTGCGTGAAGTAACAACGGAGATAGAGCTGTATCGCCCGTAATTAGCTTAGCTCAAACACTGGAAGTGTATGGGTAGTGTTAGCCCGCCTCCTACCCGAGCCGAAATCAGCAGTCAGAAGCTGATTTCATTTTAGCTCTAAACTCTGTCAATATATCAACATTTCAATCATTTTAGGAGAGAAATTAGCCGTTTAGCTCAGCAGTGTGTTGTTAATTTGTCTAAATACCAGCTGTTTACAATTTTCTTTGGACGAGTTCGGCGCTACCCAAACTAGCCGTTGTAACCAACGCACTTCTGGTTTTTGACCATTTGACCGCTCAAGATGCCTTACCGGAGAGTTTTGTCAGCTCTGAGACGAAGATAGGTGCGTTTAGAGTTGCTGAAGAGTGTCTTTGATGACTTTAGTTGGAGGCAGGCTAACACTTCCGATACACTTCCAGCTAAGCTAATTACAGGCAATACGGGCTCTGTCTCCCTCGTTACTGCACGCACAGTCGAAAAGATGGTGTCTATCTGCTTGTCATGGACTCGAGAGTGAGGCAAGGCACGAAAAAAAAGTTGGCGTATCCCTTTAACTTCTAGTCCAGACACCATCTTTCCAACTCCTGATGACTGCCACACTAACACAGCTGCTACTATCCCATATACGGGAGAGGAAGGAGCCAGTTACCATTTTAGCCGGAAAAGTCAGTGTGACAGGGAAGATTTAGTGGTGGCAGGAGGAGCCGAGCCAGGAGAGGCTGAGGATTATGAGTGAGAACGGCAGCATCAGTAGGTGATCTGTGTGGCTGACACTCAGCTTTATATCCTACTCACACTTACTACTGTGACTTCCTTTCTTCTCATTTTGTGTCAAGCTTTTCTTCTTCTCTTTATGTCACCTGAGCATGTTGGCTAAGCATCACAATAGATGCTCTCAACATGAAAACAGTAGATGAGGAAAATGGAAAGAGCAACTCCGGGAGAAAAGAGTTGGTCTTGTTGGACCCTTTCTCCCCAGTGATGGCAACACTTAGGCCTAGTAGACATTAAATTATCAGGTAGTTAGTAAGATTAGAGATTGCAGTCTTAAATGAACAAATATTATACAGATATTATATTAATTTGGCATATCAGTGCATCACGTCGTATGTCCAGGAAGAATAGCAGCACACTTACAGTATGTGCTTTGATTTGAACAGTTACCTGTTTTCACTCTGTAAACATGAGTGTTGTGAAATATGCAGCAGTTGGAGCGTGGGGAGTCTGTGGTCGGAGACATGTCTGACATGCTGCCTGGCTCTGGTTAAATGTCTCTCCGTGTTGTCTTCATCATCTTCTCTCTGTTAAATGTTTCAACTTCAAAGACTGCAGCCAGTAACGGCGCAGCCACACAAACCATGCAGTGTATATTGATTTCAGTGGATTAAGCTTTTACAGCGCTGCACTTTCTGTGTCAGTGGTTTGCTCTCAGCCTCCGAGTAAAGGCGTTGCTCTGTCATGGCTAATCAGGTTTCAACCATGACTGGAAATTCAAAGGACACATTCTCATACATTGTGGTTAAAGGGATAGTTCAATATTTTTGGCAAATTGGCCCATTGCCATAATCGCTATAGTCATAGCAGTAGGTTTGTTACCTTTGTTTGTCGGTGTAAGCTATTTTTAGAATGGCGGAGGCATATCATCCTCTCTTTGACCTGTTGGAATCAGAAGATAGGAAAACATTCTGAAACCTGCTAAGATGCACCCGCCCAATGCTTTTAATACATGATATTGAAAACCCCAGTTTGTCCCAGTGAGGTTCATCACATTTTAGAGTCTACTGGAAGCACATCTGTTGTGTTAAGCCAATCTGAACATCCTCCTCCACAACCCACGCCAGTTTTGAGTTATCGAAATTTTGTTACACCAGTGTTTGACCATGAGAGTCCAGAGATTGTGCAGACAGCCTGTGGGTTGATAGAGCAGGTGTGACGATGCTCACATTTCTGCATCAGTTTTACGACTCAAGTTCTAAATGTACTGCTGTTACAATTCACCTCTTGGCTGCAGTGGCCACTGTTTAGATCATGTCTAGCAAAGTTAACCCTCGGCTGTTGTAACTCCACCTCACTCCTCAGGTACGTGGAATCAAGGGCGTCTTCCTGGCCAATCAGAAGATTGATGGCAAAGTGATGACACTCATCACCTATAACAAAGGAAGAAACTGGGAACCTTTGGCCCCACCTACAACTGACATGAACGGCAAGCCAGTTATTTGGCGCTACCCAAACTAGCCGTTGTGACCAACGCACTTGGCTACTTTCACAAATAAAACACTTTACATACAGAAAACATACAGCTGCAAAGCAGTAAGTCGTGAGCCCCATTTAGTGGTTGACTTTATTTATGCTAAGTGTGTTACTGCATTTTAGTTATAGGCTAATATGATGTTACATATTATTCAACTGTATCGACTCGTGCTGACCAAAATAGCACTGTGATGCAATGATGTGATGTCTTTTCCATCTGTCTTGTTGAAGTTGTTACTGCAAGGCAACGCAGCAAGGGGCAATGAGTCATCTGCAGTCTGATATCCATACATCACACCACATGGGTTGTGTGTGTGGGTTAGGCTTAGGGACCTTCTCTTCCTCTTAGCTTCACTTATTCCTCTGACACTCACAATAATTTCACATGTAGCGACACACTGGAAATGTGTTTTTTTTTTTTACTTTGGAATTACATATGAAATCCATTCATGAAACCTACATTTACATGTTAAATCCTACCATTATATCAAACTTGTCTTGTTTTTATTCATATTTAAAGCTGAAAAAATGTGAAATTTAAGTTGGAATAGGATTTCAGCTGAACTCCATACCACAGATGTATTTACTAGCCACAAAAATACTAACCAGCATGTCTCCACACCATGCTACCAACCAGTCAGTGTAATGTGTTGCACCTATATAGACTATTTTTTGTCTGTGTCCTGCAGCCAGACTGTCACCTCCACCTGCACCTGCGCTGGGCTGACAACCCCTACGTCTCTGGGACTGTCCACACCAAAGACTCTGCCCCGGGTCTCATCATGGGTGCTGGTGAGTCCCCAAAGCAATGCATGTTGAGTGTGGGGTGATGCACACGGTTCAGGCTACAAGAATGCAGAGAAAGCTTCATGTTTGGTATCAACAGGAGATTGAACGCTGTGTTTCATAATCCTATAAAATGAAGCTGCAGTCAGCATAATTGTGTGGTCGGTAACTATTAATATAATGTCAGGTGGTTTATATCTATACAGTTCGCAGTAAATGAGAAAAACAACACCAACTTGTTGCCACAACAGCGGAAGAACATTAAAAAATAACAAGGAGATTTCAGTATTCAAATCAAAAATGATCATTACACAAGCAGGCATGCAAAGTAAACATGAAAAGCATCTATAATACAGCAAGCAAAGCTAGCAAGCGCCATGAACCCCTACACAGTAGCCTGATGCGCACTTCCAAAAAGTTGTAACTAAGCGGTGAGGCAATGCAGACCACAAGGGCTGTGATTGGTCCACTACATGTCTACCATCTTGTGTTTAGCTTTGCCTTGCCAACGCATGGAGGAGGAATTGCACTGTGATGCATTCGCTCGATGCAGAACTTCAAAGGGTGAACAACGCCGTCGAGGCGCCGGCACCGTTAGAGCATAGAGTTGACGCAGAAGCATAAACCAGGCTTTACGTTTCCAGTTGAACCGAGAGGACAGTTGTGTGTGGAGCTGAGACTCTAGTGCTTGTCAATTTGTGGCAAACACAAGTATCCCTACCTGCCATCTAACAAGGCCACATCCTCAATTATGCAAAACTAAGCAAAGCCTAAATAACATTTAAGCAAGGGAGTTATAAAAAATCTAACCCTGTACCATAATAATTAGGGGGAAATTAGCTGCAGAAACCAGGCTGTAAAGATGATTATTGGACTTTGTAACATGGGAGTTTCTGGGGACCTGGGGACATACACACACAAACACACATTTACACACCTGAATGAATTCTGACTAATATGGAAAAGAGGCATTCAATAAGGATGTCCATTATCCTCAGCACAGCTTGTTCTTTTCATTGACTTGCGGCTTTTATTAGATCATGAGGCATGAAGGCATGAAGCATCACGTTAGAGTCACTTCACCATACAATTAGTATGCCAATTACATTTTGTTACACATTACAAACCATCTAAACAGAAGGAGCTACCTGTGTGTGTCCTTGTCTCTGAGTCAGATGTTCACTCTTACTGTACCCTGCATCTTTCTTTCAGGTAATCTTGGCTCCAAGCTGGTAGAGTATAAAGAAGAGATGTACATCACTTCAGACTGTGGGAAGACATGGAGACAGGTACACCATGTCCTCCCTTGTGTAGTTTCCCCCCTCCTCTCCCTGCACTCTGTCCTGTTCCCATCATTTCCCCCCTCTCTTAGGGTTTACAACACTTCCCTCAGTTTCTCAGTTGGAGAGCATATTAAGTCCAACTGAATAGATGACCAGTTTTCTTCCGCTCCCAAGCTGTGCAGCCAAAGGCATGAGTAACATCATTTAACCCAATTTGTCCCCTTCACCGTTGTGTCTTGTTTGAAGGTTTTTGAGGAGGAGCATCATATCCTTTACTTGGACCATGGCGGGGTTATCGTTGCCATCAAGGACACTTCCATTCCCCTCAAGATACTTAAGTAAGATCACAGTTGTGTTGCCATAGGAGTCATTAGAGGATGAGAATATTATTATAATACATAACCATATTGTCTTAAAAGTTGTTGGTCTGCGCATGCCTCAATCTCATATCACCACCACAATACTTCTTCAAATTTAGTGCAAAGGAGGTCAACATTGATGTAATCTATAATATTGGAAAATGGGTACAATTTTATATGAACTCTGGGTGGAGGGTTATGAAACTGGTCATACAACTGCAAGGTGGTAATTGCAGTTGTTAAATCTGATCAGTGTCATCCATGGCTTTGATATTACAGCTTTTATGTTCTATCAACGCTCAGTTAAATTATTTATTCTGGAGTTGATGAAGCCTTCGGTTCAGTCTCTTAATCAATAAGATGCGACCACCAAAAAAATGGAACACATTCAACAACATTATGAAATACTGATGTATTCAACACACAGCCAGTTTATCCAAGGACAGGAGGTTCCTGGAGTCACCCATTGTCCAGTGTAGCCTTCAAAATCATTTTAGATCGAGCCCTCTCTCTCACAGCTCTTGCAGACTGTTTCAAGCTCAGCAAGATGTTATCTCGTCGACCTTAATAAATGAGGATGAAATAATGAGAAACCACAGATAAGGGAGTACTCAGAAAAACATTTATCACAGTCCTACATCAATGACCTTTGAGACGGGTCCTCATCTGTCTCTGGAGTGTTGTTCTTCACATTTTCCCCTCCCTCGGGTCTCAACTGAATCAATAACTACAGAGGCTCCTGCAACAGTGTGGAAAACACGTCTGTGGCAAAGAGCCACAGAGCTGCGGAGGCACAAGTGAGTGTTAAAGGGATGACTTCTTAAAAGTGAAAGAGAATTTTTTACGACTCCAGTACAGAACATGACCGAAATGCATTACCTCATCAGGTTCCCAGAAGCTTCCAACGCTCTGCCGTTGTTTTGAACACTGATGGCCAGTAAATACTCTGTGGAAAGCCTGTTCTAATTAGCCGGCTCACTATTGTTAAACTGCAACTTTATTGTTACACTAACAACTCTGTTAAAAATAATTTAGAAGGTTAGTCATGGAATAGTTTAGTGGTAGCTTTACCACAACAAAAGTGGGAACTGGCCTCGACCTGGCACCTTGAGGGGTCCCAAAGAATAGTGTGGCACTTTTTTTATGCTAAAGTGATTATTTGGAGTGTTGTGTTTCACCACCGTATGTTGAAGAGGAGCCCTATATTTAATTGCAGTTTGAAGAACTACATTGTTGTAGCTAATTTACTATTTATTAATTCAGGTGTTGAGTTGATTCACAAGATAATATTAAATAAAGTTATGGTTAGTTACCACAAGTGATGCACTTTAGTGATGGCAGCAATGCCCGCTCTCAATGCATCATATTTTCTTCCTGTAAGAAATGAAAATTAAAGATTGAGACCTCTCTGTGACATATACATTTAAACTGTCTCATCACGTACTGACCACTTCTTCTGCTATACTGGCCTCAGCTGCTTCTGCCCAGTCTGATGTGAGGCTTAGTGCAGCTTCCACTGATAAAGCAGAGTTTAGCAGGAATAACACCAGTCACTCAAAACACATCCACTCATGATAAATTATGACAGAATCATACAGGCAAGTGACACAGTAAGTTTCCAAATGGGTAGTTATGGAACTTTTTCAATCCTTAGTTTTGACCCAGAGAGAGATTAGAAAAAGAGCTCTTGAAGAATTAAAGTGAATCAATTGAAATCCAGTCAAAATTGTAATTCTTTTAAGTTTTTGCTATGAGATAACAATTTAAGGCTCAAAACGTGTTTTCATGTAATATGGTAGAGGCACTTATGCACACTCTCAATTTGTTTTGAATGAAATGATTTCATATTTTCATTATGAAAGGCTGAGATGAGCTACTGCTGTAACATGGTGGTTAGGCAGCATTGTGTTCGGTACATTGATCAGCAAGTCCAATTTTAGGGTTCTGCCTTCACTGAATGCGATTCTGATTCTGATTCAGTTCTGGTGGTGTGACAGAGCATAATTATACATTTGGCCCACTAATCTATGTGATTACAGGGTTATTCCATTAATTTCTAGTAATTCCTCAGGTATTAACTGCAGGAGATTAGATGACTGATGATATACGATGCAAACGGGCGATTTAACGCATTGCTTTAAGGTAACTTATCGGTTCAGGCCCTGATAACAGAGTGTTACTGATCCATTCAGTGATGGTGTTTGAATCATCAGCATGACAGACTCTGGATGCCTCAGTATAAAGAGGAAGGGCAGAGCTGCTAACGTTTGCCTAATTAGTGGCAGGCAGTTAGCTAGAGACAAATACTAAGCATCCACAGATTATAACAGAGCAGCAAAACACAATATTGAATCCATTCTCACGATTCATGTGTGATAATAAAGACGGCAATGAGGAATTTGATCAATGTCTCTGTTTCTCATTTCGAACACCTCCTCTCTGTCCACAGGTTCAGTATTGATGAAGGACGGACGTGGACCGTTCACAACTTCACAAGCACCTCCGTGTTTGTCGATGGACTCCTCAGCGAGCCCGGAGACGAGACCCTGGTCATGACGTGAGTGTAAACTGAAATGAAACCCATGGTACCATCACCTCCTGTGGTTGAACCCTGACACTGTATGCTTTAGTTCTCATGAGTTACGTTATGCACACCTCATTAAACAAACCCCTTCTGGAGCAGAGCACAGCACTAAAGGACTTACTGCTTATTTTCTGTAAAGCTATCCCCTCTTTCCAGCTCCTGAAGGTTTGATAACCATTACAGCAGTGAGCGCCTGACGGGAGATGAAGCCTTGCCTTTCTTCTCTCTTCATTGACTTTACAGTTGTGCTCAGCATTTGCGTATTTCTGTCGCGTATTGTTTAAAGTGTTGAAACTCAGACGTTAAGCTTTTAGATTGACCACGTATCAGATCATTATTCTGATAATAAAGAGGTTCAAAATGTGTTTTTTAACCCAACTAGTGGGTCAGATGAAAGGACAGCGAGGTTTTGATCTCTGGTTTATCAGGAGCCTCGCTGGACTGTGGTTATATACTGTAGAACTGGAGTGTTCTTGTTATTCTTATCTTGAACGTAATCAGATGTGTTGAGTTTTATAGTCTCCTTCTGCTGGAGCACAACCTCGTTCTTGTCAGTTTTTTTTCTAATGAAAACAAAAAGACAAATGAAGAAAACTGAGTATCAGCACATCTGGGTTACCAGAAGCCTCAGACCCTGACTTAAGAGAAGCTTCAAGAGTTCACATCTTTTAAGTCTCCGTCTCCCCGCCTCTGTTCCCCCCCAATCACTCCATCAGTAAGTTATCTGGAGTGAGACTCACATTATCTCAGACTCCAGGCTTCGGCCCAGAGATAAGACTTAGCTTCCCACTGTAATTCCCTGTGAAGGGCAAAGAGGTGGTCGCCCTGATACACACATAGACAGACGCTCTCACGCACTCACACACTCGGGCGTGCACACACACATCCGTGAACCAATTTTGTATGACCAGAATGATAAAATGTCCAAAGTTATTGAACAAAAACAGGTTCGTGTAATGCTGTCCACAATAATGGGCACCACTTGTAATTTGTTAAATATCAAATAGTGGGAATTAAAGCTTCAGTTGGTAACAATTATTCAGTCATATTTGCTGGAACTGTCGTCATATTCTGATAGTCAGACATTAAATGGGTAATTTAGGACAAAATTTGGTGGAGAATCTTCGGTTGCGGTGGATTTTGGCGGTCAGGTAGAGGGAGCAGGAGGAGCAGCCAATCGCAGCTCGTACATGTCGTAGTAAGCTGATGAAAGTGAGAGTAAAGTCTGCGACTTGGTTGGAAATTTCAAGACAATACACCGCCAGCTCCCTCTTTTCACCTCTGTCAACCCCCCTGCCTCCACACACGCAGACACACAGAGAGGTGAGATCGTTTTGGAGTCTGCGGTTGCTATGGATACAGTACCTCTTGAACTTGCACCGTCCCTCAAACATAGCAAGCAACTCAGTGACAGACGTCTACAAAGATTGGAAAGGGACGCTTAATGGACAAAGGTCGAGGAGAACACCACTATTGAAATAACAGAGGCAAACAGGCTCCACCAATGTTTGCAAGAACATTTATGGTCTTGTCTTTCCAAGGATGATACGCTATGGGCAGGTGGAGGTAGAGCTCTTTGTATAGGACACGAGAACATCCTACATCACCTCTAGTGAAAGATGTTCAAGGTTCCACCAAACTGTGGGGCAACTTTTCTACCACTAGTACTAGGAGGCATTGAGAGTATCATCAATATCAGAAGATTATGAAGGTGTTTTAGAATGAAATGAAAACTAGATTTGGGGCTAAAGTTTTCCTCTGTGAGTATGGCAGTGAGCCAACACTCACATCCAGCAACACAAAAAAACGGCTGGAAAGCAATAGACGGATTGTTTTCAAGCGACCACTGAATCCTGACCTAAATCCCATTGTCAAACTTCTGAGAGAGCTAAATCATTCATTACAAAAAGGACTTCTGAAATCCTTGAGGAGCTTTTCAGGGGCTGTAATTGCTGCAAAGGGTTTTAGCATAGCATACAAATTGTGTTGTTATGTCACTGTTACTTTGAAATTGAGAGTTGATACATTTTGACAATGATCATGTGTTACTGACATGTATTGTATCAGTCTGCCTCCATTGTTCTCTGATAACATGATAGTACTCACACCTGTGTTCCATTGTAAAACAGTGCCATCTAGTGGAGAGAAGGGGGACATGCAGCTCTGAGAGTCATTATTTCTGCTCCCAGTGGGGTTAACAGGCTATATTTACTCCAGGGCAGTTTAGTAAAGACTGTTACCCAGAGGTAACTGGGTGAATGGGGGTGAGATGAATGAGACAATATTGAAAAACAGAGGATTTCTTTGGTTTGGAATTCAAAATTCGGTCATAACAGGTTGTTCCCACATCACACAGACTCATGGGATAACACCTAGTGTCTATATTGGATTCACTGCCTGACAGAATATAGTTTACATGTGTATTTTGTGTGTTTTACAGTGTGTTTGGCCACATCAGCTACAGGTCAGATTGGGAACTGGTCAAAGTGGACTTCAGGCAGTCTTTTCCCCATCAGTGTACTGAGTCTGATTATGACTTGTGGCAGCTTACAGACCTGCAGGTAATGTAGAAAACGCACACCACATATACATACACACACCTGCTTATAGCTAAAAATAAACTCTCACATCTCTGCTCTCAGGGAGAGAAGTGTATTATGGGCCAAGAGCGGAGTTTCAGGAAAAGAAAGGAAACAGCGTTCTGCATCAAAGGAAAGAGCTACACCTCAGCCCTCACCATCAAACCCTGTCAATGCACAGAGAAGGATTTCACCTGGTGAGACCTAAAGAACAGAAAATAAAAAGCTTGGCATGTTCAGAACTTCAATGAAGCCAGTATTTGTATGCAAAACAAAGGCTGCAAAATTATTAAATGCTTACTGAAAACAACAAACCACTGTATGAACAATGACCATAAAAATACAGTCAATTCTGATTGGCTGAGCAGCATCCATTCAAATTATTCTTGCTCTTATTATGTTTGCACCATTAAGTAAATAAGTGGATTGATTTAAAAAAGTAGACTTTTTTTCTGTCGTGTCTGTTGTTTAGTCCTAAAGTCACTAAATGCTTTTTTACTATTATTATATTGTCTGTGTGTGTGTTTAGTGACTATGGTTTCGAGCGGTCGCGCACAGACGGTGATCGCTGCCTCGCTGACTTCTGGCATGATCCAGACTCACCACCAGAAGACTGCCATCTGAGACAAACTTACGAGTCCACCACTGGGTCCGTACATGTCCATAGACACACATTTTATGGGAACACCTTACCGTATAAAGTGCTTAACAGAAAAAATAAACCCATTATGTAAAAATAGACAGAGAATAGACAAAAGCATGTACAACATTCAAGCTCGGCAGCTGAAAGAAATTATGTGATATTAGAAATTATACTCACTGCAAAAACTCAAAATCTTACCAAGAATATTTGTCTTATTTCTAATCAAAATGTCATTTCTAGTCAAAAAAAATCTCATTATACTGTACCTAAATTAAGACTCACAAATGTAGCTTGTTTTTAAGACACTTTTTACTTCTTTTAAGCATATTTTCACTTGAAATAATCTGACAGTGGGGCAAATTTTTCATTCACAAGCACAAAAAGTTGCTTTCACTGGTAGATGTTCCTACTTATGAGTGAAAATTAAGTGAAAAAACAAGTGAAGATTATCTAAAAACAAGTTGATTTTTGGTCATGAATCTTATTTTCAGCGGAAAGAGAATAGATTTGACCAGAAATGAGACATTTTAACAAGAAATAAGACGATATTCTTGGAAAGATTTTGAATTTTTGCAGTAAAAACAAGACCGAACCGTGTTGAAATTGATTATCAAACCTTAGGTTAGCATTAGATATTACCTCTGGATTCCTGGCAGATAAATATAATGGAGTCGTAAGATTTGCAGTGAGAACCTTTTTCAGTTTCTGTTCAAGATTGTTGTAAAGACTCACCAAACACCCTCATACTCCGACAACATCACTGTTCTCTTCTGTCCTCCAGCTACAGGAAGGTAGTGTCTAATGCGTGTGAAGGAGGGCTGAACAAGCAGCAGAGCGCTAAACAGCATAGCTGCCCTCTGTTGCCCCCTAGAGGACTGAGAGTCGGCATCAAAGGGCAGATGTTGGCTGTGGGCCCTGGTGATGACATCACATTTATTGTCCACCAGGAACAGGTAGGGTGGAAGGTATTCTCTTGTTGGTTCTTCCTCCTTTCTTTCTTCAGTTTGAATGTCCTGGACATCATTCTTCTTCTTCTGTCGGACTAGGGGGACACCAGCAGCACCAGGTACCAGGTGGACCTCGGTGACGGGGTACGGGCCATTTACCAGAATCTGACTGTGACGGATGAACCCATCCAGCATCGCTATGAAAACCCAGGAGTTTACAAGGTCACGGTGAAGGCAGAGAACATGGCAGGACATGATGAGGCCACCATGTACATCCAGGTCACAGGTCAGCTTCCCACATAGCAACACAACATAACACCTTGACAGCCTCTGGGATTTTATTCTTGTTTGGAAATACTGAAGCTTTTATGTCCAAGCAACTCACACAACTCCAAAATGAAACATTTCAGGCTTGCTCCTCAAACGAGATAACTTTTCACTTCCCAGAAACAATTTTTTTTATATCTGACTTTTGAAATGTTATCATACAAGGAAAGTCTGTCATGTCTGGGGATGGAAGTGGAGATTTTATTCTATCTGTCTCTCACTTTGACTAAATTTCTTTGTACAGCTTTAAAAGTTAATGCCGTATTTTGTGTTGTAAAAGATGAAACTGATAAGGAAGACTGTAGCGGACACTGAATCATATTTTATTGACGCATTTCAACCTTTCTGAATTAGTCCTAACATACCTCCATGAATCATCTTTTCTTCTCTTACAGCTCCTCTACAAGAAGTTCACCTGGAGGTGGTTCCCATCGCTGGGAGAAACAATGAGGTCAATCTGACGGCCATTGTTCTTCCCACAGAGGCAAACCTGACGGTCCTGTACTGGTGGATAGGAGACAACCTGCAGGTAACTTCACCTCCATTCATTCATTCATTCATTTAGTAGTATCCGAATTTCATACTGTGTTTTTGAATGTCTGACTCCCCTGAAGCTGCATAATTGATAATAATATGTGTACATACAGTACCATTCGCATAATGTTGTTCAATACAAATGATATAGAAAACATAAGTACAATAAGTATATTGCTTTTCTGCTTACAAGTAACACAATAACCTTCCATTCCTTTTTATTATTATTATTTTTCAACAAAATAAGTAGATTATTCTAGATAAGAGTAACTTCATGCCCGATGAAGGTCTTATATAAATGTAATCTATTATTATTATTATTTATTTATATGATGCTGGCACTGATCAGGCTTGACATTTTAAGCGCTACTTTGTTGTTTTTTTAATAAGGAAGCTTGACAACTTGATAGAACTAACATCCATCTGTTCCTCTCATGCAGCCCACACTGACTCTAGAAAACAGTCTTCTGACTCGCTTCCCTGAGACGGGAGAGATTACAGTCACCGTCCAGGCTTCCAATGGCAGATCCATGGTGCAGGACACGAGCACTGTCCGGGTCTATGGTAACACATTGAAATGTTATTCTTCTTATACACTGTCCTACAGCAGATTATTCCAGAGCTTTCAAATGTTATTCATGGTCTTCCCTTGGGTTTCATTCATTCATTAAATTTGCCAAAGTCAGAGTTAAAGTTAAGAGATCTATGGTCTATGGCTCATTCAGATACAACTGTTGACTGTTACCATAAACAGTTGATGATGACACATCTGGTCCATCATCACACATCTCTGTACATCTGCATACATTCTGCATGTGTTATATATTTAAACCTGCAATGTTTTTGACATCCATTAAGATTCTTCTTTGGATAGGGAAGTGTGATATTTGACAACAATCCTGTGTTTCATCCAATTCCAGATAACTTCCAGGTCATCCCTCTGAGCTTCAGCAGCAACCTAGACCACTTCAACCCCAACATCCCAGAGTGGAGAGAGGACGTCGGTCACGTGGTCACCAACATACTCGCTAAGGTAGAAGGAGGGCACTGTAGGAGCCATCATGGAGAATAAGCAGATTTAATTACTCATATGATATAATATCATCAGCATCAGCAGCTTTTTTATTAAAAAACAAATTCCCCCTAAATCCTGTTGTATAAAGCACATAAATTAATTTTCTGTACTAGTCATAAGTGCCATATCGGAAAATGTATTATGAGTCACGTGACTTATTACCAGTATTTATATTTTCACTGGTGTGTTTATTGAGTAGCTATATGACTGGCCAATAACCATCTGACTTTAGGTTACAGGTGTTCCTCAGGAGTCCCTGGTTACGGTGGTCAAGCCTGGTCTGCCCACCACTGCAGACCTGTACATTCTCCCACAGGACAGCAAACCAGCCAAGAAGAGCGTGTTTATAGACAAGGTACATGCACAAAAGATACGAATCCATTACAAATACTATATAAATGGCTCATTGTTTTGGCAGAAGCAAATGTCTTTCCTAATAATGAAAGTGTTTTTGTTTAACATCCCCTCATCCTCAGCATATTCAAGCCATCATGCAGGCCTTCAACGACAACAACGTCAGCTTTGTGGTGCGAGGACTACAAGTACTGGTGATGCTGGCCGACCCAAATGGAGGTATACCGTATTTCATTACTGACCATTTAGTCTACTTTTAAACCTGCATTTCCTTTGTGTATTTATTTATTTATTTATTGTTGTTGTTGTTTAATGATAATTGCATGTTATACATTTATTTTCAAGGGCTAGGTCTAATTGCTAATGACACAACAGCTACAGCAGCAGAGAATGGTGCGTTCACGACCCATACACTTGCAGATCTCTGAATCAACATAATCTCAATATTCTCTGATTTCTGCACCATTTCCTTTCCTGGTTTGATCCGGTTTGAGCCGGTCTTGGCTTTGCTGTGCTTCATTTTCAATATTTCTTGTTGAAAACTTCACGGGCTTGGGTTTTGTTTCGACAGGTCTTTTCATCTCACTTTCCTGCAGATCTTTGTCTTGATATCTTCTTCTGTTTTTACACTGAATTGCAAATCCTCTTAACCTTTTGCTCCGATCGTGTGGACATGAATTATTCCTCATCAGTGTATCTGTGTGAATCTTTATTAGGTTACCACGGAGCAGCTGATGGTCCAGGTGTTTGGGCTCTAGCAGTCATTTTCCTAATCAGCATCATCGCCACTGGCTCCTTCATCCTCTTCAAGTTCAAGAGGTGAGTAATGTGAGACAGCTACAGCATGTCAGCAAGAGCCTGGATCAAACTGCACTCCAACCAATTCCTTTTCCATCACTGATGTTGATGAAAGAAGATGTTTTTATTCTTGTGTGATTCATTTTTAGGATTTACTGAGAAAGATATTTTGTATTTTGCTATGTAAATATAATGTTGTTACATGCTTAATTTAACTAATTACTCAGAGTCAGAAGATTATTAATGTTCTTACACCAATGTCACACTGAGTCTCAAATAACAGCTGAAAGCAAAGCATAAACAAACATAATCAATGAATATGCAGCATGTGCATGAGGCTGATATTGAGAGAACTTATTTTATGGTATTTAGCATTTTTATATGCAGTGAATAACTTTTCTGCTTTGAGTTAGAGTCTACAGTTTTCCTAGTTTCTCTGTGAGGCTGTACTTATCCCTATTTTTAATTACTCCTACTGTCAATAGTGCCATGGCTTAATGTGTTAGCATGCTTACATTTGCCATTACTGTTGTCAATATCAAGAGAATGTGATTGATTTGTAGTATTGCCACAGTAGCCTAATGCAAAAATGTGATTGTTGATATATTTTTCTATTATTTCATTCTGTGTAGCACCATATTGCACAACACTGTTGCATGAAGGCTAGTTGATTTAATGTGAGAGACAACTGCATGCTTTATTTTCACGTCAATCCCCTGCCAGCAGCAGCACCACCTCACACCCTGAACACAAAAAGTCACTTGAATATGCAGCTCAAAACTACAGCCCCATCTTATAAGAACAACAAATCCCACAGTCCTTGGTTTAGGACTGA
This sequence comes from Decapterus maruadsi, assembly GCA_030347415.2. Classification (NCBI taxonomy): domain Eukaryota; kingdom Metazoa; phylum Chordata; class Actinopteri; order Carangiformes; family Carangidae; genus Decapterus; species Decapterus maruadsi. The sequence goes on along the minus strand of CM064898.1, from coordinate 14,617,517 downwards.
GGATGCCTATCCTCCACTGTTTTTCAGGAAGCTTCCAGGCAACCGCAACGTGTACGCCCAGATGCACAATGAGAAGGAGCAGGAAATGACCAGCCCTGTCAATCACAGTGAGGACACACAGCACATCATCCAAGGAGAGGAGTTCATTGATGATGACCTGGACTCGCAGACTCTAGGTAACGCAGGAGGTAGCCCCGCCTTCTGTTCCCTTATAAGGACTACCACTAACCACTGCTACTAAAAACCAAGCCACTAACACCAGCAGCTAACACACACCAAGGTACTGAAGAACTTCCCCTTTTTCATCCTTATCACTGGTACACTTAGCCACATTATGAAATCTTTACTTTTACTTGCAAAGTTGCACTGTGTTGTCATCCAATGCAAATACATTTAAACCATTTTCACTACTGATATCAGGAATTAATTATAAGGTTAAAAGGATATTTCAACATTTTGGCAAATTCCTCTATTACCATAATCCCTTTAGTCATAAGAGTAGGTTCATTACCTTCAATTATTGATGCATGTTGTTTTGAGATCAGGTGAGGTGAACGGTACATTGTCCTCTGTCCCTCAAAACTCATCAAATACACAATCCAACAACTCCAAAACGCTCTGGTGGGCAAGTTGTGACCTGCACATTCACCACGCTATTAAATAATAATGTACCATAATTATACATGATTATTTCATGTACTACCGTTTACAAAACACCCTGCACTGATAATTAAAGGTAATTAACATACCTCTAAGATTATATGGCGAATGTGTCAAAATGTTGAGCTACCCCTTTAACAAAGGTTAGGCCTAATGAACCAACAGTAATGAGGCTCTGGTCTTGCTAAAGTCTTTAATGAGGCTATTTTATGTCCAAGCACCACATAAAAAAATGCAGATTGGCTGTAACTGTTAATGTTATAACTGTGATATTATATGTCATGTGATATGACCATGAGGAAATAAGAACTATGTATTCATGGCTTTGAGAGCTACTCTTTTCCTACCACTGCATTAGTGAGAGTGACCAATGATTTATGAGATGTTGTTTGCATGAATGTTAAATATGAAAAGTGCCCTGTGGAGAGGAGAAAGACAAGTGATCAAGTATTTGATTATTCTGATCATTTCTTAAGATCTTTTTTTTTCTAAATAGATCTATTAAATGATCAAAACAGCAAATATTTACTCTGTGATTAGAAGTTATAAACGACAGTGTTTCTTTATTTATAATGTAAACAATACATACTTTCTGGAAAATTATGAAAGTTGAGCTTTGACTCAACACCAGGCGTATACAGAAACCTCCACAGGGCAACATGAATACAAGTGAAACAGAGCATGTTGAGATTTAATGTTGTAGTTGTTTAGTATTGCTGATTCACCTGTCTGTGTCCCGTTCCTTCTTCCCCCTTATTGCCAGGCAACCATTCAGGGGTGGTTCTGAGCATCAACTCCAGAGACCTACACAGTTACCTAACCAGCTGATGGCTGCCATGGCAATGCTAGCAAACTAGCCTAGCCTAGCTGGCTAATGAGCACAGGGACTCCACTTTGCCTTCCACCTCCTCGCTCCTCTCCTCCTTCTCCTTGGATATACTTCACCTCCACACCATGGCCTCCCTCGACTTCCAGCTTTATTTTTGGTTTAAGTAACGGCATTTTCTCGGATCACCTCGAGCCCCCTCCCTCCCTCCCCCCCCTCTTCAGCCCGTACTGACACCTGGTGAAGATGGAGGACACTATGGACACCTACAATGTATGTTTTGAAAAATAAACTCCGTCTGTACATCGTCTTGCCACTTTGTAGACACTCAAAATCAGCAAGCATGATCCACTGCGCTGGTTTCCAGGCTTACTCACTTTCAAAAAGAGGTGGAACCAAGAGGCCACAGCTACTGACAGTAGGTGGTTGCCAAAGACGGTGTGGAGGTGATTTTCAAGCACTAAGGGTAGCGTGCAAGCAAATTCAAGAAAAAATGTATTTTTACTCTCCCCTCGCTTGTTTTATTTCATTCCTTTTGTGCTTCCCACATTTACTAGACTCTCTCTTCAAAGGCAATAATATTCTCTGAATGGAATGTAAGGTTATGATGATGAACCCTTGAGAATTTGCATGTGAAGAGAGGGCAGTGTTGCACTTTCTTACAATCTCACTCACAGGTACTTACCGGAGAGTTCAGCTTTGAAATATACAGTATGTTTACACAGCTTTCAGTGTTCATCAGAAATCACTGCACATGCACATTTCCTCTCAACTACACACAGTTTGGCGTGTGGTGTTTTAAAAGTGGGCACCACCTCTGTAGGAGCACATCGTCTGTCCCGTGGTGCCTCAAACAGCAGGTGTTGATCTGCTCAGCGACATAACCTGTTGGTCAGTTTATTTATTTCCAACAACTGTCCTCTCCCACACATTCTGCGTCCGACTCGTTCCCCCTGGAGACAAAGGTTGCTGTGACGGAGGGAAGGTGTAGTTGATATATTTTACTGTATCAGCCTATATTAGGCGTAGCCCATGGTGGAATCATGTCTCCTTAAAAGTTTTGGTTTGTTGTATGTAAATGTGTAAATATGACTTTGGACATATTCCTTTTGACATGTGTGTGAATGTTTAACATGTCTACCAATATACACAGCATTTTTGTTTGACTTACCCTTCACAGAGTTCCTGAATTTGAAGAATTTCCATTAATTCCAGTTTCCTCAGCCCCATCGCCTGCACGTGTCCATTTTCAATACTTTCAGTGTGATCCCATGAGGAAGATAATTTTACTGTCTTCACTGTTAACTGCAAATAATTTTGTTGTCTTCTATAGATGCTCACAAGTACACAGTGATGACTATGTATATGGATATTTTTGATACACTTGTTTTTCTGTCATTTTTCCTAGTATGTGTAAACACTGGTGAGTGTCTCTGATGACTTTTCTGAAGTCTATTGTTTGATTGCACTAATGATGTAAGCAGTGCACTCGGTATCAGAACAAGTCTACAGACTGAATCAAAACGTCTTTGGGTAAAAGGCCTTTACAGACTACCACTGCTACTAACACCAAGTTCACATATGATCCATCCCAGTTCGTCTTGTATTTAAAGCAACAGTTCACATTCACTTGCTCTGATTTACACCTTAACTCATCTTTTGTACATATTCTGCTCATGCTCAACTTGTTCATAATTTTTTAGTGATGTGTTGTTATTGTATCATGTATGTCCTCTTTACAAAGGGGAAAGTGGAAATGATATTACAATATAATAATGAGCGAGTTTCACAAATGATGGCACCGACCATGTTGTTTTGACCGCACTGGTTTTCTTTGATTCTTTTCTTCTTTCTGCCGTTTGTTTGATCTATTTATTCTGTTGATTTTTTGCAATTAAACAATTGTGTGTCCTTATCAGGAAGCGCAGTGCACTCAACCTGCATCCTGGAATAAATCACTCCTATAACTTGTAAGTCCATTGGTTTTATTGGTTTGCATACCTCTTTAGGCAAAGATTAATAAATGGAGTCGCTGTTTGTCTTCTAATGTCCAGGACCAATGCTCAGTAGTACAACACTGGCCTCTTTCTCCTGCCAACCCTACCTCCTGGCACAGAAAGCTCAATGCACTCTTAACACATGCCAATAGACAAAAACACAAACCTCAGGAAAAAATCTTAGGTTTGACAGCTGCAAGTATTCACATCCAGAGCCGGCCCTCCCTATAAGCGAACTAAGCAGCTGCTTAGGGCCCCGCAGCCAATGGGGGGCCCCCAAACCCATCGGATGTCGCTTCTTTTATATTTACAGTTTTATTCTAGTAGGCCTATCCAACAAGTGTTGTCAGCTGAGCCACAGAGCAGCGGAGCTGCAGCTGCAGCAGCAGCGACAGCGGAGAGGAGAGCTGCCGTTTTCAGGTCTTGTTGTCATTGATCCAGGTGTCATTCACTGACCCTCGGAAAGCCGAGGGCCCCGTGATTCAGATGTTTTTTACAGTTCGTCTCTATCATTAACGGTTCCGAAGTTACAGTATAATGTTTTGATGATGTTTTGTAAAACAATGTGTAAGCGTCGCATCGCGCCGTACGTTCGGTTTGGTTTAGCATCGGTGCTCTTAGTTTAGCGTCTGTTCCTGTATCACTTGATTACATGCCGATGGCACATTCAAGGACCCTCGGAAAGCGGAAAACCCCGCGAAGATGCTCGTCTCTATCATATATAGTTCAGAGGATATTTCATGTTTTGTTGTGCAGTCTACAACCTATCATGTACAGCACAGACGTTCTAAGCCATTTTTCTCACTTTTCGAGTTTTTGGTCATGATAGGCCTAGATTAAAATGACCATAACTTTTGATCTGGGAGGGCTTTCTCAGTAATTCAAACAGTTGTGAACAGCTCAGAACTTATGGAAATATCAAAAAATGAAAATGTCAAAATCCCACCATGTGAAGGGTTTTCCCAGGCCACCACACAAAAATACATTTATGGTTCAAATTTCAGTCTAGGCAGTAATATAAAGGGTCAGTAATCACTTGCTCCTACTGTGCAGGCCAGGGTCAGAATATCAACTGTATGTTTAAAAAAAACACTCAGAAGTAAAGAGTGTAATTTACAAATAGTAGTACAATCTATCCCCTTGGACCTACATTCATTAGCACTATTTTCTGTAGCTAAACAATAATTGTAAAATAATTTTTACTGTCTCAGGTGGCGCAATAGGCTACTGTTTAATTAGTAATAAAATATCTCCTCACCATCATGTTGATAGGTACAATAAAATACTTTGTTTTTTTAATATATATTTGACGGTATACACTGTGAGGCAGGGCCCCCAATTTTATCCTGCTTAGGGCCCCGACATGTACAGGGCCGGCCCTGTTCACATCACAACAAATGACTTTTGCAATGAAAAGCATTCAAGTGCAGGTCCATTACATCTCAGGTTTTTTTTCAGGCCACAGCACATCTGAGGGTAATGGATTGCTTTTTGAAGATCTTTCTCAACTCACAAAATGTTGCATGTGTTGGGCCTGGTACTAGTATTTAGTGGTCTTTAGCTTCAGGGTTCTCTAAGTTTATTGCCACTCTGAAGTAAACTCATGTGATAAAACTGTTGGATAAAACTCCAGGATATAAAATATTCATTAGAGTACAATAAAGTGCAGCACAGTCAAATATTGTCCATCCATACACTGTATGTGCATGCATAAAAAATGTGTTTGTGTGTGTAGTAAGGAGAGGCTAATGACCTGAGGAAAGAAACTGTTCTGCAGCCTGCTGGCGTGCATGCAATAAAGGTTATGAAATGAAATGAAACGAAATTTTTGAAAAAAAAAAAAAAAAAGTTCAAAGCCTACATCAAACAATCGAACATTCTAAAAACAAAAGCCATCAAAATGTGTCAGCTAATTCATCATTTTAATTCCCTGGCATATGTTCTTTTTTGTGTCTATTGCTGTACTGAAACATATGAATAAAGTTTATAAAGAAAAAAAAACTGACTGGCGGCCATGCGGCTGGCGGCAGAAAAAAAAATGGCGTAGGTGGCTCACGTCCTGGCGTCACAGAAGAAGAGTTTAGTTGTCCTGTGCTTCCCAGCCTTCCCTAACACCACGAGTAAAGTGTATGGTGTGTATCCCACCCTGTTCCTTCACCTGCCATGAAGAACCTTATCCCATTCGTCCACCTCTCTACCCTCCGTCCTTCATCTGCCGACCCACTTGGAAGAGGCCTGGGAGACAGCAGGAAGTAGGCTACCAGGTGCACAGCCTGAACGAGATGAGTTGTTTTCTCTATTCAGGCCTAGGCTTTAAACCGTACAGGGCCCCACCTTCCTTCTCCCTTGAATGGCGTTGGTACAGTCTTCTCCACTGAACAGTAGAACCCAAGAAGAGTGGTGCAGTGTAGTCTTCTCCCAGGGATTATGCAATACTACCTGAATTTATTCTGGAAAAACCAAAACCCTATGATGAGGGGCAGGGATGGATGAAGCCTGATGAAGGAGTGTTGAAACCGGTGTGGTCCTGTGGTCCTATCTTACCAACTTGACTGGTTGATCCCCATGACACTGGAGAGCATGAACAGGGAGAGGAGGAGAAAGAGGAAGGACAGGGTGAGTTGATTTCAGTGAAAACGATGATGAGTGATGCATAGTGGAGAACCATTTACTTGACTGTTTATCTGGCATGGGAAAGAGAAGAGTGGTCACATCAACAAGATTTCTATTATGATGTTTGATCCAAATAAACCTTGGTTAAACACACAACAACCTCTGTCTAGACATTTGGTATCTCCAATATTGGCGTCTTGTACAGTAATTGGTAAAAGGGTTAGGTTTGCTTACTAGCATGCCACCGACATGTGATCACTTTAAATAGTTTTATTATGATCTGTCGACTGAAATTAGGTTTTTACCCCCCTCTTCCTACTGGACTAACGTTAAATGAGGAGGACAGAGACACTGTGCACCAAAAAAACAGTTCCCATTCCATCCACATGGTGGTGCAGGTGATCCAATTATGCAGAAATATACTCTTCAGACTTAAATTTGGTTTACTGCATTATGTGCACCTATGTTTGTTGGCTTAAGAATAAACTGAGATCTGACTCTTTGTTGAGAAAAATGCAAGCAAGAATTTGAAGGACTTCTGGAAAGAAATCAGAGTAATTAATAATTACAAACTATCTCTCTCATCTAATATTGAATTGATGAAAGGTACTCCTTAGGTGTGCCAGTGCCACCCACAGAGGCAGCTGCCACACCCAAGAATTTGATGCATTTTTTGGTTTTTGTTATAGTCTTATTAACATGTTCTTGATCAATCAATTTATAAAAAATGCCGTCAGCCGATGCGTTGCGACACCTGCACTGAATTGACCTCAGGGTGAGCAACAGGACAGTGCACCCAAGAGGGACTGAGTGGTCCAAACCCACATTAAAAAGTGTTGCATCAGCCAGAAGACTTCAGAGGAGGCAGTTCTTGTTTTGTCTTTTTTCTTTGCTTGTTTGGAGTGATTTTTTTAATTTTTAATTTTTATGGTTGTTGTTGTTTTTGATTAATTTTTCCTCTTTTTTCTTCTTCTTAAATATTCTAAATTTTGGTTTTCTGATTTATTTTTTTACACGTGTATATAAATCTAAAAAACAAAACAAAAACGAAAGACGTTTGTCTACTAATACCACTTGTAAAATGAATTGACCAAATGGTTGCTGAATTAATATTGTAAACGTGGTTGTGAGGAAATAATTTTAAAAAGAAATTGAAAAGAACATATAAACTTCCCCCATCATTCGATTTTTCATGTAATAGTTTTATCTAAACATTAAACTTAACACACCAACAAAAAAATAAATGAAAATTTGAAAATGTAGTTTTATAACGCCTTATAAATTCATTATAATGTTTTATGAATGTTCTTGCAATGCATTATCAATATGACCTTTAACAGCCTTACCAGAATATCCCATTATGTAAATGTCATTTCTGAGTCATTTCATACTGTAATCCATGTCATAAAGTAATCATATTCTTTTTGTTCCACTAAATAACAAAAAATAGTATAAATGAAAGATACTTGACAACAGTTGCAAACAGTTTTCCCTTTGAGAGACGAATTCCATTGTTCTAGAGTTTTCAGTTTTTAAAATGTTATCATCTGTTGTGTAGAGCTATGAGTCTATACAAGGCAGTATGAAGAGTTGTTGAAAAAATGCATTCACAATAGGCAAATATGTGTTAATACCACCACCAAGCACATGTATTCTTGTTCAAACATAAGAAATGACATATACACTGTCCACTGCATGCCAATCCTTTTATCCATGTGAAACTCAGAGTGAAAAAGTCTAAAGATCAGAAGTGGCGCACAAAGCTCTTTATACACACCCTGTATTCAAATACAAAACTACTTTAAACTGTCACCAGCCTGGATTACAAATTATTCTTTTCAAATGACAACTTCAAGCCAACAGACCCTAAGGGCTCTAGTGGTTTCATAGAATGAATGAATTTTCACATACCTTTCATGCCAAACAGTGAAGTGTATGGTAAAAGTCTAGATGCTTTAATCAAACTACTGTATGGGGAGTGGGGTTGCAAAATGAAAATGACCTCCTTTCCTACCCATTTTTCCTTGACCCCTATATAACGGAGGTCTGCGGTACAGCCACTAACAGTCATGAGGGACCAGTGAGGTGAAGTGATGACTTGTGGCAGTTAGCGGTAGGCCTACTGAAGTTAAAGTCACTCACCAATAGAAGACATGCTAATCCGACTGCCAAGTGGTCATTGACCTCTTTTTAAACTTACCTAGGACATACCTACTGTATAACAACCACATCGGTCGCATCTATGCAAACTGTCATTAGGTCAAGGAAAGACATGAGGGAGACCGCACTTTGATCAAGATGTTGTATTTGTTTGCAAGCAATTGGACAGTGTTTTCTCCTTTCTTTGTAAAGGACAGACCAGGTTTACATATGTTAAATGTATCCTTGAAATCCCAACACAGTGCATTTTTCAGTAACAACACATTCATTTTGGACAGTTTCCGCACATCTTGAGCAGCAGATCGATACTCAGAAAGTCTTCTTACACCCTGTCTGCCTTCACCTTACTTGATCAAATGAAAGCAAAAAAAACTCATCAATAAGTAATGAAGAAATAATGTTGTTTTGTTTCACATTTCATTTAGTTTCAGGATCAAGCAATCTGAAGTTGTCTTTAACTCAAACAAAAGTTTTATAAAATTGATCAGGCACTTACCATCACCTAGCTTGCTGACTTACCTGCATCAGTCTAAGTACGTGGGAAAAGGATTTCAAACTATGAATTCTCAGAGGCTGAGATGTTAAATGTCTGCTCAAGACCTGGGTCCAAGTAGGCAGCAGCAGCCTCTACATCACCTCCTTGGTTTGCCAAGAAACCTAACAACTGGAATGACAGTGCATTTCTTCATTCAAATGACATTTGACCTCTTTTTCATCCATCCCATTTTGTCATTTCTGGAATATCTTCTTTCTCCACCCCTGATAGTTAAATGTGTGACTAATTTGTTTAGATGGTTTGAGATAAAACTGTTGCTAGGGTCAGAGACTAGGTGTGGCTCTCAGGTGGACGGAAAACGGTTATGTAACTATGCTTTCCGTCCCCTCCCTTTTATGTCTCTGATTTTATACCATGGGCGTTGCTTGGTTTCAGTTATAACAATTTATTTTGAATAGTCTATCATTATTCTTCTTCTTCTTGTTTTCTTTCTGATGGTTACTTTACACTTTTCTGAACCTGTACGTCTCCAATGAAGAAGGCAAAAAAGAAGATTAGATAAGAGGTGCAGTTTGGTATCCAACAGTAGCCAATTTTAACCACTGAGTACATCATAAAGTACAATAATAAAAATAAATGCAGACGTAGATGCCTGATATCATTGTAATTATAGGTAAGCACACAGAGTCCATCAATGTGTTAATTGCATTGGCAACTAAGCCAACAAGGCTTAGTTGCCAATGCAATTAACACACCCAACAGCTGATGGGACAAATAGGATGATGAGGTTCTACTAAAATGACCTTTGCCACCTGAGTGACTTGACAAATACGTCCAAAATCATCTAAGTTAGCAAAAACGATCTTTCAACAAAGTTTAACAATATTTACAGCAATCTGTTGAGACTCATCTGTTGAGCTTCACAGACCAACAGACCATTGCAAAAGTTACAATCGACAATATAAATAAGTAATTTAGTCATCCACCTCGAGAACAGTCTCAGATTGGCCTCTTTTCAGATACAGTAAGGTCTGTTGGCCTCAGACGATCTCTATCGTCTCAAGAATATCTCTCCAGTGGGGGTCATCTGTATTCTGTAACATATGGAATATGTAACGGGGTGGAGAGATTGTCTTCACTCAGAGAACTAAGGTTTCAATGTAACCATACGTTGTGTTATCCAGGATAGTACATCTCGGTATAGGCTACCTTTGATTTAGAAACATTAGATGACAAATAATGTGGCCACAGGGTGAAGACTGAACCATGGCCCCTCAATGACTACAAGGAGGCTAGAATCATTGAAACATTGTTATGAGCCTTGACTCAAATGTATTGCCACAGTTTAGTGAACTTGTTGAAGAGGGGTAATAAAAAGCTCTGACAGTAATGACCAGTAATCTTCTTTTTTCTGTTGCTTCCCTGGTTTGTTCTAGAACTGCCTGTCTGTGCTGTGGGTGTGTGCAGGTGTATTGGAGCGGTGCCATCATGACTCGAGAGCAGAGGACAAAAAGAAACTGTGCAACCATAAATGATTCATGGAAAATGAAAATGCAGGGATTAGGTGATACAATTATCATTACTTTATTGTACTTTGGATGAATTGATTCTTTACATGCAGTGCCTCACCAAATATGCTGTGACCTGGTTCTGGTCCATGGTCCAGAGATCGGGGAACTCAGCAGTAGAATCTCTGGGAGAATAAGATACAGTATATGGCAATTTGAATGTGCAACTGAAAAATCTACAGAAATGGTGTGATTCAGTAGAGTGAGTTTTTGTAGTTTGTGGATGCTGCTGACAAGAATTCATAGCTCACCCGAGAGCCGGAATACCTTAACTCAACAATAGGTCTGATTTACTTTATAAATTATGATATGACTCACACATGCATCCTTTTCCACTGGAATGACTGTGGTCATTTAATAATAGTTTGTAGTGTCCATTAGCTGGTGGTGAGGCTTAACTCACTGCATGTTTAGTACCTTGTATTATTTTTGCTGAAGAATAAACATAACATAGGAAAATTGCACATATCAATATACAATATGTGCTGAAAACATGCCTCCATGTAATCAAAGTATTCTGTTTATTACACAATAACCTTTATAGTGTCTTACAGTACAAGTTCTCATTTGTAATATACTGTTTGATGGGCATCCCCACCCTATGAACTGCTGATAGGTCAAAAATCATGCATACATGCTCTGATACATACCTACAAACCACACCCAAAAGACCTTGCCCTGTCCCTATCACTTACAGTTACTTATTTACACATTTTGCAACATCACGTAATGCAGTAATTCAGCATCCACAGCAACCACCCACCCAACACATCCACCTGGGTTTCCAACAACACTCCCCTGACCCATCCTGGCCCTATATAAGGACCTCTGCTCTGTCCCTTCTGCCTTCCTCTCCTGCTAACAAAAAGTTAGCCATGGATAAGTTACACCTTCTAATTTTGTTCTTATGGATGTGTGGCTGCACAACAGGAGATGCACAACAGAGGTGAGTCCACTCCACAACAACAACTCCACAAAAAAGAAAAAATATGGAAAATCCATAATGAAAGAAGCTGAATTATACAGAGAATTTTACAGACTTACTGTCAAACTGTTCTGAGGTCATGGAGACAAGGCAGACTGTACGTCTTACTTTGACCAAGTTTCATTTATGAACCTGTTTTCAGTAATGGAAAGAAATTGCACTCAAGCTTTTTTTTTTGTGGTGTTTATCGGCTGTGTTTACTGGTAGGCTAGTACTGGTAACAATCTTGGATGAATTCTATACATTATACATGTTATGCTGTTGTCTCTGGGGCTACCCTACACAACCATAGAGTAAATAATCCACCTGTTGTGTATTTAGCTATTGATGTATTTTCTGATTAGCTTTTTAGGCATGTGTACTTTACTGTTAAGTGCTTTAACTGGAACCTTTTTCAATGTCTTTTTTTTCTCTTTTTACAGCCTACAGAAAACACAAAGGGAAGATGGTATGTTGGTTTTAATCATCCAATTAAATGTTTGAATCTCATACACTACAACATAGAAGAAATGTAGGCTACAATTGATTAAACAACAACAACAACTCTTGACAACTTTGGCAAATTGTAGCATTGTAGCTAAAAGGAGTAGCATTAGCAATGTTGTTTATTGAACATGTTTTGGTTTTTTTAACCTTGGGAGTTCCTGAATTAGAAGAGTAGATGAATGCCAACTTATTTCAATATGACATCCTCAAGCTGCGGTTTAATCAGAATCATGTTTATTGCTAAATGTGTTTACAGATACGAAGAATTTGTTTTGGTATTTAAGTGCAGAAATTTAACATAAAAGATATAAACTAATATTTTTTTAAAAACTAATATTAGCTTGTTTCTGACTGCTTCAGCAATGTTAGCGTCCACTGACCTTTAAACCCATGGCCTTATTGCTCTGGGGCAACAGCCACTTTCTGTCTATCATAAAATAATTAATGACTTTCTGATCAGTTAAAAAATAATGATGATGAAAATGAAGTTTATATCGTACTTATCAAACAAGATCAATATCTTTACCTATAACTAAGGTTCAGTCACTATAATTAGATTATTCTGGTTCTCAGTGACTTTGCATTACTACGGCTCTTAACCTGCTTTATCTCTTGTGTTTGTGTTTCTCCAGCAGAAGTGCTGACTTCCTGTGACTTTAACCAGAACAGAGAACCATTCTGCAGCTTCACCCAGGACACCACAGACAACAGTGACTGGACCCGACATAAAGGCCCAACCCCAACACCTGGCTCTGGACCAAGTGGAGACTACCCAGATGGAAGTCAGTCCTGAGTGCAATTTTTATTTTAGATATTTCATTTCTATACACATTACCTCATTGACAGGGATATTAAAGATCCACGATGAGAAATGATAATTTTCCCAATTCTGTTTGCAGAGGGATACTACATCTATCATGAGTGTGACAACGTGGCTAACGGTCAGAAAGCTCGTCTACTGAGCCCTGCCCTCTCGTCATCGGCCTCTCAGATCTGTGTCCAGTTTTATTACTACATGTACGGCGCAGATAATCAGAATGTGTTGAGGGTTCTGGCCAAGAGGTCCACTGGAGAAGAAGAGTTATGGAAGAAGACTGGAATCCAGAGTCCATCTTGGCTTGAGAGCTCCATCACTGTGGCTAAACCCAGCGGCCAGAGCGTCAATGTGAGTTTCAGCAGTTTTATTGTAGTTTTAGTCACTAGTCCAAAAGTAACTCATAGTTGTATTATTATTATTATCATGATTGGCAGTCAATGGCATGTCAATATCCCGTGGTAAAATTCGTCTGAAAATTAACCGTCACCCAATCAAATTGTACATGTGCCGACACTCCTTGAAAAACTGTATGCTGTGTAAGTGAAAGTGATTCTGAGACATACATGAGCTTTAAACTCAATGACACTGCTACAGAACAGACATATTCATAATAAATGATTAATGCACACAAACATGCACAGATTGTTTTACAGTAACGCTTATCTTTCGTCACAGTAAATACACTAAATAGTTGTTTTTACAACAGCTATAAAACAATATAAACATTGAGAGAGTGTAGAAATGTCGAGTTGGACATAAATGTGGGGATAGACCCATAATAAAACTGTTACTTCATTGCACAGTAAAACACACACAGTCACACCCTGAGCTGTAAACCTGGGCTCCTCCACACACGTGGTGCTAATCACTTTAGATTTGGATGGCACTGATTTCAAGTCAAGGTGGTTGACAAGTTCAAACAATTCCTATTTGAATCAGTGCAGTATGCATTAAAAGGTCAAAAACAATGTATAGGTTTGACTTGAGCAGATTGGAATGGACTCTTTACTATGTATAACAGACAAATCCACATTTTGTGAAAATGTAACATATTTCTATCCACTATGGTTTTATGGATAATAGTACTTGGGCACAAGTTGCTTGTGTAGATTCTCAGTCCGAAAAGACTCCAGTCAAAGCTAAAACAAACTTAAAAAATTGTTAAATTAATTTGCTCATGAAAGATGACTCCAAACTCTAAAGTTGGGGTAAATCACCTACAACTGATTGTAACATAATTTCCAATAGCATTAAGCATTTAGCTAAGCAGTACCTTTAAGTCGTCAATGCTGTCTCCCTGTGTCTTTAGATTGTGTTTGAGGCACAGAGAGGCTTCACTTCTTCCTGTGACACAGCTCTGGACAACATCATCATCACTGAAGGCGCATGTCCCTGTGAGTTTACACACACACGCACTCACACACATATACACGCAAACAAATCTTACTGTGTGACTGACTGAGAGTTTTCTCCCCAGCTTGTGTTTCTGGCTGTAATTTTGACGTACTTGATGACCTGTGTGGGTGGACGACTCACACTGATGATCCTAATGTGTTTGGATTTGGTCAGTGGCTTGGGCCAACAGACACTGAAGGCACAGGACCTGAGGACGATTTCTCCAAACCTGGGTGTACGTATTTTTTCGTTTAAAAGTCTTAATGGAAATTAGCGTTCTGCCTGAATGGTGCATGATAATTTAGGCCACAAAGATGCAATTTAAATTCTTGCCAGCTGTCAGAAAAAAGACTGGCGAATATGATGAGCAATAACAGTCAGCATGTGAGGCAAAGTAGAGCCATACCAGGTTCTGAATTCCAGGTCTCACATGTTAGTAATATTTTCAACACCTTACTTCATATAAGGTTAAACTTTATCCGAAACAGTAACGTATAAAGATGTTATTAGTCATCAAACCTTTTGCTAAATAGCTAGATTTATTTATTTCAGACTTAGGGAAATCCTAGGTTTGGAAAAACTTTCCAATCTTTCCAATGACTCTTTGTTGTGTAGCATGTGTTCATTTTATTTGGCTAAACTGCTACATTTTTTTGGACCATGTAGTGGGTGCCTATATGTTGCTGGATTCTCTTGATGCTGTCCCTGGAGATAGTGCTCAGATCAGAAGCCCTGTAATGACCCCCACCTCTGGATGTTTGGAACTCACCTTTCACTACTACCTGTATGGTACCAGCACCAACATGGAGATCTCTGTCCACACCATCACTGCAGGTAAAAGACTACATTGATTGAAATGCGCATAAACAGGCAAAAAATATAATATATATTGTTGCATTAATGTGTCTCTGTTTACCAGGTGGAAGTCTTGGACCTGCTCTCTTCACGGTCAAAGGCAACCAGGGTCAAGCCTGGAAGCCTGCAGAGGTCCGCTACATTGGAAATTCTGCTATTCAGGTAAATGCTAGAACTTGGCGTGTTTCAGTATACTATGTGTGTGTTCATGCAGGGTTAGACTAACTTACTATTATGCACTTACATCTTTTTCAGTTTGTGATTGTGGGCACCTATGGAGAAACTCCTCAGACAGATGTTGCTGTTGATGCTGTGTGTATCATGGCCTGCAGAGGTAAGAAACTGACCAGAGAGAATTCAAGTGCCATCAAATATACATGTGTGATCTGACAAATGCTTTATCTTTCACTTATAGCTCAGCCAACAACTCCTGTACCACCAACTGCTGGACCAACTACACCAAAACCACCAACTGCTGGACCAACAACACCTAAACCACCAACTGCTGGACCAACAACCCCTAAACCACCAACTGCTGGACCAACAACACCAAAACCACCAACTGCTGGACCAA
This sequence comes from Decapterus maruadsi, assembly GCA_030347415.2. Taxonomy (NCBI): domain Eukaryota; kingdom Metazoa; phylum Chordata; class Actinopteri; order Carangiformes; family Carangidae; genus Decapterus; species Decapterus maruadsi. The sequence goes on along the minus strand of CM064898.1, from coordinate 14,602,085 downwards.
CAACCCCTAAACCACCAACTGCTGGACCAACTACACCAAAACCACCAACTGCTGGACCAACAACCCCCAAACCACCAACTGCTGGACCAACAACCCCTAAACCACCAACTGCTGGACCAACTACACCAAAACCACCAACTGCTGGACCAACAACACCAAAACCACCAACTGCTGGACCAACTACACCTAAACCACCAACTGCTGGACCAACAACACCAAAACCACCAACTGCTGGACCAACTACACCAAAACCACCAACTGCTGGACCAACAACACCTAAACCACCAACTGCTGGACCAACAACCCCTAAACCACCAACTGCTGGACCAACAACACCAAAACCACCAACTGCCGGGCCGACTACACCAAAACCACCAACTGCTGGGCCGACAACACCAAAACCACCAACTGCTGGACCAACAACCCCAAAACCACCAACTGCTGGACCAACAACACCTAAACCACCAACTGCTGGACCAACAACACCAAAACCACCAACTGCTGGACCAACAACACCAAAACCACCAACTGCTGGGCCGACAACACCCAAACCACCAACTGCTGGACCAACAACACCTAAACCACCAACTGCTGGACCAACTACACCAAAACCACCAACTGCTGGGCCGACAACACCCAAACCACCAACTGCTGGACCAACAACACCTAAACCACCAACTGCTGGACCAACTACACCAAAACCACCAACTGCTGGACCAACAACACCAAAACCACCAACTGCTGGACCAACAACCCCCAAACCACCAACTGCTGGACCAACAACCCCTAAACCACCAACTGCTGGACCAACAACACCTAAACCACCAACTGCTGGACCAACTACACCAAAACCACCAACTGCTGGACCAACTACACCTAAACCACCAACTGCTGGACCAACAACACCTAAACCACCAACTGCTGGACCAACAACACCTAAACCACCAACTGCTGGACCAACTACACCAAAACCACCAACTGCTGGACCAACTACACCAAAACCACCAACTGCTGGACCAACAACACCAAAACCACCAACTGCTGGGCCGACTACACCAAAACCACCAACTGCTGGGCCGACTACACCAAAACCACCAACTGCTGGACCTACTACACCAAAACCACCAACTGCTGGACCAACAACCCCTAAACCAACTACAAAGCCACCAAGTATGAATGTTTCCAACAATGCTATTTTTTATTATTATTTTCTTTTATTTATTCATTCATTCATTATTTATATAATTTTCGACCCATTTGTTTGTCTGTACAGATAAATGCCCTCCTGATGCAGAGTATATAGAATGTGGTCCAGCTTGTATCCCGACCTGTATGGAACCCTCAACCAATTGCACTGGCTCCTGTATCAGTGGCTGCTTCTGCAAGCCAGGATATGTCTTTAAGGGACGGCGCTGTGTGCCACTGGAGAAATGTGGCTGTTTGGATGACGAGAATAACTATTATGAGGTTAGATGCGATTGCTAATATTATCATCTACATAACTGTTAACTGGTAAAAAAAAAAAATGTAATGGCAAAGCAGACAATGACAAGGTGGTTGTTCATTGTACAATGTTTATTTGTCCTTTTCTCAATTTTGTTTTAGCCTGGTGAGATCATCTTTGGAGACGGCTGCTCAAAGCTGTGTCGTTGTGCTGGGAACTACACTTTGGAATGTGTTGATAACTCCTGTGATCCCACTGAAGAGTGTCGTGAGGTCAATGGTGTTGCAGGCTGCTATCCCAAAGGTAATGATGCTTTAAAACGATTCTTCTTTCTAGGGGGCCACATAACCCAGATCATTACCAGGAGCCAAACAAATCTTTGTGATGCTGTAGAAACCATACTGTGCACTCTTATTCTTCAAATTTGACAAGCGCCTCCCATTTTTTTTCATATATCATTTAGTCTGAAGTGTCAGAGCAAAGGACAAAAACCTTAACAAAATAATGACATTGTTGCCTGAGGCTTTGTAAAAACTATCCGCTGCTTTTCTAACTTAACTAGCGAGGTCTCCATGGTCTTCACCTTCTCACCTCCAAGTAAATTTCAGTATTTCACACATCCACACTGGAAACAGTGACTAGACCTGATACAGTGTCAAACACAGTCCTGCCAATACCTTTGGCATCAAGAGACCCACTCAACCCTGCATGCGGCTTTAATAAATCTTGAAAGAATAAGTCAGGTTAGTAAAACATGTTTATAAATGGCTGCTAACATACAGTTTGTTTGTCCCATAGGTACATCCTCATGCATAGCATCCGGTGATCCCCACTACACCACCTTTGACAAACGAAAGTACAACTTCATGGGCAACTGCACCTACCTGATGTCTTCATCCTGCAATGCAACATCTCTGCCATACTTTGAGGTCCATGCCGACAATGAGAATCGCTTTAACAGGCCCACTATCTCCTATGTGAAGGCTGTACATGTGCATGTACACAATTTGAAAATCTCCATTCTCAAAGGCGGCACTGTGCAGGTAAGAAATGAGAGGAGGATCACAACACACTATTCTCATATCCAGAATAAAATAAATTCAGGAATCAGTTTTTATACAATTAAACATCACCTTTTCAATAGTGGAATTAGTGGCTGAGTTAATTAATTGTGTTATTCTCATCTGCTTTCCACATAAAGTTGAATGGGACCAATGTGAACCTGCCAGTGTCTCCTGCCCCTGGGGTTTCAGTATTCAAGTCAGGAAAACACTACACTGTTTCCATGAACTTTGGTGTGACTGTTCGCTATGACGGAAACCACTTCATGGACATCAAAGTGATCAAGGAGTAAGTGAAGGCTGAATGATGGCATCACTGCTGACTGATCTTTTCCAACCCCACACAGTGGAAGTTTTGGAAACATGCTGAAAATGATTTTATCAGACTGTGTGACATGGTGGTTGGCATGGTAGCTGGATTGTTGTTCTCATTTTTATGTACCACTGGTTTACTGATTTCCTTGTATTTTGTAGCTATAAGAACCAGCTGTGTGGACTGTGTGGAGATTACGATGGAAATGCCAAAGATGACTTCCGTAAGCCTGATGGGTCGTTGACCACCAGCGCTAATGAATTTGGACACAGCTGGAACACTGATCCAGAGTGAGTACTAAGCAGTTTTCAGTTTGGACTATACTCACCGTCCTCACAGTTCTTTTTAGACTTTTTATTTCAGTCTAAACTCTGGACATTCTTGTCTTGTTGCCTTGTTTTTGAGATTTGAGATTTTAGAGTTTAACAGACTGTCTGTACAGGTGTAACAAGAAACCCAACACCACCATCCCTGGGTGTGAAGTAGGAGAGCAAGAACTGTATGAGAGCTCTGGATACTGTGGCATCATGCTGGACAAAAAGGGTCCCTTTGCTGTGTGCCATCCCAAAGTCAACCCCAATGTAACTACACACATCCACACTGCACATATACACTGATATAAAGACACATGCAATGCATTCATACTGTATATGAATTAGTTCCTTTTTTAATATTGTGAGAGTTTAAGGTCACCCACAATTATATAAAAAAAATAGTATAATATCATTGATTAAAATAGCTGTGCCATTTTTGTGTGTTTGTCTTCAGAATTACTTCAGGGACTGTCTCTATGACTTGTGTGAGCTGGAAGGAGCCAAGCCAATTCTGTGCGAAGCCATTGAAGCCTACGTCAATGAATGCCAGGACCGTGGGGTCAACATTGGACCTTGGAGGAACGAAACCTTCTGCCGTGAGTGCTGGTTGAACAGGCTGTTGACAGGGGTGGTAGAAACATTTGCTCAGACCTCCTGATGGCCAATCTGATATTGCTAGGCAGAGAGACACTAAGAGAGAGAGAGAGAATCAGTGTTGTTATCCCACTGAAATAGAAGTAAAATGGTAAAACCGTCTAAATTGGGGTTGTGGTTCTTTAGCTCTGTTCAGAAAACTGATGAACTCCATGCCCCGTCGCTGTCACTGACTTCAACTTTTTGCCCTCCCTGTAGCCCTGAGTTGCCATCCCAACAGCCACTATGAGCCCTGTGCAGACCCCTGTCAGGAGACGTGCTCTGGGAAACCTCCCTCCTGTGGTGGACCCTGCTCTGAAGCCTGTGTGTGTGATCCTGGTTATGTTCTGAGCGCCGGCAAGTGTGTGAAGAAGAATTCATGTGGCTGCAAACACACCAATGGCCAGTATTATGAGGTACAGTACATGTGTGTGTAATGTGTGTGTGCACACTAAAAACAGTTGGGTTAAAAAATAAGCAAATTTAAAACCCCTTGAGATGTATCATCTCGTTTTTGAGGGGGTCCAAATTTAACCCCACTATTGGGTTGTGTATAAAGCACTTGCTCTACCCAATATATTCACAGGTAGCTGTGGTGGCGGGCGGAGACACACAGAATTACCCAACCCTTAACCCAACAAATGGGTTACTCACTGAAGAATTATCCAATTACTTGAACAACCCAGGAATTGGGTTGAATTTGTAGCCCTGAAAATGGGTTAGACTGTGGAAAAATAACCCAAAAACTCAACACCGATAACTCAGAAATTGGGTTACAGAGATAACCCAATATTTTTTAGTGTGTGCGTGGCCCTAGTTCATGCTTCCATATTATTCAAGGCAACCTTTGTTTTAATTTTCCTCCTTGAAATGTGTGTGTCAGCCTGGAGAGGAGTTCTATGTGGAGGACTGTAAGCTGAAGTGCAGGTGTGATGCTCCTTTCGTTACCTGTGTGGCCTCTGAGTGCCCCGCACTGCATGAGTGTAAACTCCAGGATGGAGAGCTGGGCTGCTACCCCACTGGTAAGTTCATACCAGCCTTACTCTTTGCTCAGTGGTAACTGAACTGGATATTGGTTAAAAGGAGTCTGCTGTGTAGTTTCATGTCCTGCAGTTTGTTCAGGCTCTTGGTCTTTTTCTCTCAGGCTCTCAGGACTGTGTGGTCTCTGGAGATCCACATTACAACACCTTTGACAAGAAGTTCTACAGCTTCATGGGAACATGCACCTACACTCTGGCCAGAACCTGCAAGAACAACACAGGTAACATCACATCATTTCACTGAAATGTTGGTAAATGTAACTATTTCCCTCAAACAGCAGACACTGAACTGTTTCATATAAATGTAGAGAAATATCATCAAAAGCCTGTGAATCTGAGTTCATGAATCCAGCCATTGCAACACATGAAAACTAGTTGACCGAGTTAACAAATATGTGCTTTAGACCACACAGTTGGACAACCTGGTAGAGCCAAAGCTGTACAAATGTTTGATTTGAATTTGTTGTTGTCCTTCTTGTGAAGGTCCTTGGTTCTCAGTGGAGGGGAAGAATGAGGAAAGAGGAGTGCCAGGCGTGTCCTACCTGAGAAAACTCTATGTCACTGTGAATGGAATCACTGTGACCTTGATGAAGGCCAGAAGGACACTGGTCAGTATGGAGGACAAACCAACTACAACACTCTCCTTGTATCAATCTTAATCCCCTGGTTTAGTGAAATGGTTTAAAGCCTGCCCCTGGTTCCTCTTCACATTTTTTATTTGATCTTATCTTCATTCTTTGACTTTCACCTCTTTATTCCCTTTATTCCATATAATCCCATAAATCCACCCACACTCTTCTTGCATATCCTTCTCTGTTTGATCCGTCACCAGATCAAACAGAGAACTGCAGCACTAAATCCTGTGCTGGGTTTTATTCACATGTCCTATGATCTCTGATGAGTCACAGTTTGTAAAGCTGAAAGGAAACTAAATGTGAATGAACTCTACCTGCAGCTTCCATCTAACACCGTCTTTCTGTCTGGCAGGTGAACGGACGGCGGGTGGCCCTCCCTCACTCCCCCTCTCCTCTCATGACTCTCAGTCTCGCCGGTCAGTATGTCACCCTGCAGACACCGTTTGGTCTCCAGGTGCGTTGGGATGGAAACCATCATGCCCAGATCACTGTTCCAAGGTTAGTATAAAGGTTGGTCAGAAACCAAGTATGAATAACAGAAAAAATAGAAGATATGACAAGAGTAGGAACTACAGAACCAAGCAGAATATATGCATCTCAAGTTATCACAAATTCAGCCTCCCTTAGCAGAGATCTCTAACCTTTTCTACTTCATGATAAAACAATTAAACCAGTCTCTCTGTGTGTATATATGTAGTTTGTTTCATAAGATTTCAACATCTTGTATGTGTGTATTTGTTGGATTCCATTAAAGGGCCATGCAGTACAGTATATGGCCTTATTAATCCTTAGAATCTCCCTCTTCATCTCTTAATCCCTCATTTTCTTCATCTATCCAGCTCCTACTTCGATCAGATGTGTGGTCTCTGTGGCGACTACGATGGGAACCCAAACAATGATTACACCAAACCAGATGGTACTCTGGTAGGAAATGTCAACGACTTTGCAAACAGCTGGCAAACAGAAGAGGATGAGGATGAAACGTGAGTTTACACACATGCACTTGCACTGCTGTGATCTGAGAATTTATGGATTTATCTAAAACTGACTCGTATTTTCAGCCCACATACAGTATACTATGTACTCATAGCTCTGACTGCACAACATTTTTAGTGCAGAACATATATTTGTCGATCATTTTGTAGAGAAATTGTTTTACATTAAAAAAGTATTTGAGATATTTTACACAAATACAATTAGGTATTAGATTAGACACTAGATGCTGTCATTGAAAGAAATGCAATGTGACCCTGCTTTGTCTGTATCGATCAGGTGTGAACCCGGCACCAAGCCCGACCCAGACTGTGACCCCAAACTTGAGGCTGAAGTGGTGAAACCAGACAAATGCGGCAAAATTAAAGACCCCGCTGGACCCTTCAGGTGAGAACACTGTCTCTACCGGCTTAATTAAACGCTGATTCACGACAACAATGACAACAATACTGATGGCTGAAGGACAACCAAGTAGAGCTGAGCCCACAGTGAACATGTCCCGATGTCCTCTGATGCATCTGATGACGACCTTTCTGATAAAAGCTTCCTGTTCTGAATGTGTCATCAATCCAACGTTGAGACACTCATTAACATCACTGTGATATCATTGAGGTCGTTGTCTCTGAAAATGGTAGAATCCCCTTTATTAGTTGTGTTTTAAAAAGTAGACTTTTTACATAGCTGATGTCATTTTAGATGCTTTTATTGACATGTTGGTTTATTTTCCTCAATGTCCCTTTATGTCTTTCATATTCTGAATATTATTTAAGATTAGAGATTTCTGAACTTTCTCCATGTTTTCTATTTGTTGGTAGACTTGAATAATTGATCACATTCATGTTTCAGACCAACAGAGTTGCGGGTTTATCAGATTCAGATCAGGGAGTTCCAGGGTGTGACACCGACATCAGTAAAAGTATTTTCCACAGTTTATTGCCTAAGTTTTGTAGCTGCTTGACGGAAACGGGGCGTTTTATTTAGAAAGTGGTGGGCAGAGGTGACTCTTAACTCCACAGGAACCATAAACAAGTGTCTATAAACCTTCCGTTACACACATTATCAGACGCACTATCTGGGCGTAGATACACTAAGAGCTTGTTCATGGAATGTCAAAGGAAGAGCCGTGGACCCTGAACCACACTAAACACACTCACACCCTGAGTGATTCTCAAAAGTATATGTCGACAGAGAGCTTTAAAAAATCATCAGGTGTTGTTATAGATATATATGTGTGTGTATATGTACATATTCTCGTTTTTTGTCTTATTTCTTGAAATGTCTGAAATTAAAATGAGATGTTCTCTGTTGCAGGGAGTGTATCAGTGTGGTGGATCCCACTCCATTCTTCCAAAGCTGTGTGTATGACATGTGCCGGTTCAACGGCCAGCAGAGCGTACTCTGTGACCAGCTCCAGGCCTACACCGAAGCCTGCCAGTCCCACGGAGTCAAAGTCCACCCATGGAGGAATCCAGACTTCTGCTGTAAGTCCTTAGTAGCTTAACGATAAACTCTTCTCTTCCGAAGATGTCCCTTAGCTTCTAACATAGGCACAGGGCATCTTGAGTGAAGGTGGAGGGGAGACATTAGATTTTACATGGAGCTAGTGAAGCAACAGGATACATGTGATCTCTTATCTTGGTTCCTGTCAGCCTTTCAGATAATTAGCACATCTCTTACACTGCACATCCTTCTATTTATCTCTGTCTTCTATGCCTCTCGCCTTGAATTCATATCCTCTGATTTGTCCTCCATCTGCCCCTCCAGACCTGGCCTGCCCTCCCAACAGCTCCTACACTCTGTGTGGGAGTTCGTGTCCAGAAACGTGTCTCGGTGTGGTCGGACCTCCCGGCTGTGAAGATGTGTGCGTGGAGGGTTGTAAGTGTAACCCAGGCTTCATCCTCAGCAACGACAAGTGTGTGTCTCTGAAAGACTGTGGCTGTACGGACCCCAGTGGAAACTACCACCCTGTAAGTGGAAACAACACACATCCATTTATCCAGAAGTAAAAACAATATAGCTCACTTTTTTTTTAAATGAATGTATTATTGCACTGTGTGTTTGTCAGGTGGATGATAGCTGGTACCTGGAGGGTTGTGAACAGGAGTGCGTGTGTCACAGCGGAGGTCTGATCCAGTGTCACAACACCAGCTGTAAACCAACCACTGAGAGCTGTCAGCTACATGATGGAGAATATGAATGTCGCCCTCTGGGTAGGTTAAACACACACACAAATGCATAGACAAAGTGTAAAACTGCATCACAACTAGGGTTGCAAAATTCCAGGAATTTTGATTCCTATAATTCCCATTGAAAGATTAAAATTTGGAATATCTCAAAAATTCCCCATCTTAACTTCCCATGGAAAGTTTATGGAAATTTACTGTAAATTGTCTCCCTTTTGCACCTTTAATCACCACCACAGCTCCTGATGTATGTTATTCAAGCTCCAGACCAGAGTGAATCAGTTACAATGTGCCATGCTTACATCAGTATCAACAGATCTGAGGTCAGAGCACCATCAGTGTGAAGTCTCATCTCTCACCTCTCTTGTTCAGGAACTGGTATCTGTTCAGTATCTGGGGATCCTCACTACAACACCTTTGACAAACACATGCACCATTACATGGGAGCCTGCTCCTACACCTTGACCAAACCCTGCAACGAGTCCTCCGACTTGCCGTACTTCACCGTGGACACCCAGAACGAGCACAGAGGAAGTAATAAGAAGGTCTCCTATGTCAGGGCTGTGGTCATCAATGTGAATGGTGTGACTGTCATCCTCGGCAAGGGACGTAAAATCCAGGTAGGTCACCTGCCAAGATGGTTCCTCTGTCTGACTTAGAGCTTAGAGCTATTGCTGAAAACCTCAGCCAACTGAAATAAATTAATCAGCAACTATTTTGATAATCAGTTCTTCCTGAATAAACATCTTTGACAGTTTCATTTCCAGAAGTGTTGTTGAGACATGGCTCCTTACTGTCCATCCTCTCATTGGGATAAATGTGTCTCTGTTCTTCAGGTCAATGGGACAGCGGTCGTCCCACCTGTCACCTCAATCAGTGGAGTTAAGATCTACCTGAGTGGAAAGTTTGTTGTGCTCGAGACCTCCTTCGGCTTGAGGGTGCGTTTCGATGGTAACCACCACGCTGACGTCACAGTACCAACCTCCTACAACGGCCTGCTGTGTGGCTTGTGTGGTAAGGAAGATGTATACGTTTAAAATAAGGGATTGGTCAATGTCGTCATTACTCCCACACAACCAACACTTTCGCTCACTTGACTATAACAAATTGAACATGCACATGCCCTCTTCCTACCTCCCCTGTGTCAGTGTAGCTTTCCAACCCAGAACTACCAGGTCCAACCAGAAGTTATAGGGTCAGTTATGTTGACTGATTGCTCAGTGCTGAGTTTTTGTGTCTGTTGCAGGTAATTTCAATGGAAACTCAAAAGATGACAACTTAAAGCCAGACAATACACCAGCAGCTAACACCAATGAACTGGGAGACAGCTGGCAGGTTCCTGACCCACGGCCTGAGTGAGTGACATCACTGTACAAATGTGTAACCATCAACCAGAGACAAATTGTGTCTTTATTTGCTTCTACTGTATGTGCACAGCTGTAGCTTAATCAGAGACAGATCCACTTTCAGTCAAGTCCACAACACTCACTTTCACCTCCAACTGTTTTCTAGCTGCACCAATGGTGGAGGACAGGAAGACTGCGATGACGATGTGGAGGAGGACGCCAAGAAACCCACAAGCTGTGGCATCATCACTGATCCCAATGGTATAACATGCACAAACACACAATAATCATGTTGAGAACACACTTTTCAAAATTGGTTCACTCATCATCACCACTGCCTATGTATCAGTAATTGTACCTGACACCCTCCTCTCCACGTGTTGTTGACCTCAGGTATCTTTAAGCCCTGCCACTCCGTGGTTCCCCCGGAGCCTTACTTTGGAAACTGTGTGTATGACATGTGCGCTACTGGAGGTCAGGCTGTGGCTCTGTGCCAGGCCATAGAGAGCTACGCCGATATGTGCGCCTCCGCAGGAGTCCCCATCGCATGGAGAAACAACACCTTCTGTCGTAAGTCTGTGTGTGTGTGTATGTAGATACAAGACTTTATTGTCACTTTGTAGAAATCGATACAGATGTGTGTGCTGCAGCTGACATTGCATTGAACACCTCTGAACGACTCAGATGTAGATAAGGCACTGTAAAACAAATCACAACCAGAGCAGGTACAGTTGTTACAGTCAATAGAGAAAATGTGATAAGCCGCCATTAAATAGTTGTCCTGATATTGCATATTGATATTACTGATACATACTGATATTGTGTATTTGATGAGTTTGATGAGAGAAACCAAGAAATCCCATGAGCCTCCGTAGCGTAGCTCTGAGCAGCTCACGGCTCTGCTCCACCGTTCTAAAAACAGCTTGCACTGACAAATAAAGATAACAAAACTACTGCTATGAGTCTGTTGCTCCTTGTTTTTATGCTTCCATAATGTCTGCCAGAGGGCAGCAGGTGAAACATGTGGAGTCCAGGATGGATGTGGTCTATGACCTAACCCCCTATACTAACCCTGTTTTCCTGCCTCCCAGCTTTGAAGTGCCCCCCAGGCAGTCAGTACAACCCATGTGGCCCCGCCTGTCCCCAACCCAGTTGTCAGGATCCTGCGGGCCCAGGCGGCACTTGCAGCCAGCCGTGTGTGGAGGGATGCATCTGTAATCCTGGCCTCGTCCTCAGCGGAGACAAATGTGTGCCCCTCAGTGAGTGTGGATGCACTGATGAAGATGGAAAGTACAGGCCGGTAGGTGTGGACACTCAGTAAGAATGGTTTCCTGTTGTTGCATTTTGAACATGAGCTGAATCTATTTATCTGCACTCTTGAATGCGTGGCTGGATGTAGGTAGGAGATACTTGGTTCTCAGAGACGGACTGTTCAGAGCGCTGCAAATGTAACGGCAACCACAACATCACCTGTGAGCCCTGGCAGTGCAGCCCAGCTCAGGAGTGTAAAGTGGTGGAAGGAGTGCTGGACTGTCATTCCACAGGTAAAAAGGCTTGATCACCACTTTGAAGTTGTGGAACTGTTATTATTATTATTAGAGATGAGCCAATTATTATATCACCAAATGCGTTCATTTGCTCCTCAGGTAAAGGAGTATGTCATGTGGCTGGAGATCCTCACTACTACACCTTTGATGGTCTGATGCACACATTCATGGGCACCTGCACTTACACTCTGGTGGAGGTACAGGATGAATTTCACCTATATTATTCATACATATCTTAGACAATGAGAGTTTGTGGAAAAAGTAAATCCATGTTGTTTCAAATCCATTTTTGATATTTTAGGTGTGCAACACCACCATGGTCACTCCCTTTAAGATAGTGGCCAAGAATGAGGAGCGTGGTCAGCCAGAGGCTTCCTACGTCCGCTCTGTCAAAGTCTACCTGCCTCATGACACTGTGGTTGAGCTGCAGAAGAGCCGCAGAGTCCTGGTAAGGGAGGTCATTGGAGTCTTAATGGTTTGATAGAAGTCGTAAAGAGATGATCGATGCAGTCAGTGTTCTTACTTTCTTGTCTTAGCTGAACGGACGAAGGGTGCGAACACCAGTCTCCATCAACTTGGTCGGAGCCAAGGTGATAACCAGTGGGGCCTACAGTCTGCTGGACACCAACTTTGGTCTGCAGGTGAAGTTTGATGGAGTCCATCATCTGGAGATCACTGTTCCTGGAGAATACTTCAACAAGGTATGAGGACATCAGCCTCAATGGCGACGGTCAAACACAAAATGTTTCGCCTTATTTCTAGTGGATTTGATTTTTTTTTTAAAAGGTGCAAGATTGTTGAGGCGCACTGTAATTTTACATCCCTCCTCTCCAGCTGTGCGGCATGTGTGGAAACTACAACCACAACTCATCTGATGACAATCTGATGCCCAACAAGAAACCAGCCAAGGATGTGATTGAACTGGGTAACAGCTGGAAGTCAGATGGAGACAGTGACCCTGGGTTAGTGGAATACAACAACTCTTTTATAATGATTATCACATTTTATGTTCATTCATGTCCATTGTTTATATCAGCGTTCCCCAATTCCGGTCCTCGAGGGCCACTGCCTTACATGTTTTAGAAGTTTCCTGCTACAACACACCTGATTCAAATGATCAGCTCGTCATCAAGCTCTGCAGTGGCCTGATAACGAGCCACTCATTTGAATCAGGTGTGTTGTAGCAGGAAACTTCTAAAACAGAGGAACCTTGGTTTATATTGTATGCACTCCTGTAATAAATTCATGCAATATTTACAGTAAATACCCATATGAAGTAGAAAGAACATTATATCACAACATTGTGTAATGATTTGTTTTAAGGGGTATTTATAAATGTTTAAAGGCCTATGGGAATAATAACAAAACTTGACAGACCTTGTCATTTGTTCAGATGTGAAATTAAACAGTAATAAACTAAAACTAGTTGGGAGAGTTTGTAACAGAAATTAAAGAACAGATTATAATGATTATTATAAGTCTGGTTGTGGCAAAAAGAAATCAAGCATGCCCCTGATGTAGCTCTGATACTCCACAGCTGTCAGCCGGACACCCGTCCAGACATCCATCCCAACTGCACCGCAGCAGAAGAAGAGAAATTTGAGGCCCAGTGCGCCGAGGTAATCCTCTCTGACCGCTTCAAGCCCTGCCACTCTGTGGTACCCCCCGAAGCTTTCCTGGGTAACTGCGTCTACGACATGTGCGAGTACGACGGTATGCAGGCAACACTGTGCGACAACACCGAGGCCTACGCTCAGGCCTGTCAGAGCGCCGGAGTCACCATCAGCTGGAGGAACAGCACCTTCTGTCGTAAGTTACAATCATAGTGGATGTATACCAGTTGAACTCTTCAAAGGAAAAAAACTAACTTTACCCTCTGCCCTCCCTGTAGCACTACCTTGCCCTCCAAACAGCCACTACTCCGACTGCACCGCCCCCTGCCCTCCAACCTGCTCCGATCTCTTCCCCATGGTCTGCCACCTCCCCCCAACCACTTGCGTGGAGGGCTGCCAGTGTGACTCTGGTCACGTGCTGAGTGACAACCTGTGCGTTCCTCTGCACAAGTGCGGCTGTGTGGACTCAGATGGAGAGTACCACGATGTGAGTTCAGGCCACACCACAGATGACACTAAATAGGAACATCCTGCACACTCAGATCAGCCATTAAAATCAAACCTGTGTCCTGTCATATTTTGTTTATTGTACGTTCATTGTATGTTGTTTATTCTAAGTCACAATTTGATGCCTACAGTAAACTGATGCCTGTGTTGTGTGTGTGTCTAGGTGGGAGACTCATGGCTTACTGATAAATGCACAGAATCCTGTGTCTGCAACCTTGGTGGTAAAGTCACATGTAAGGACCACAGCTGTAATTCAAACTCAGTGTGTGCCCTGGACAAATATGGAGACCTTTACTGCAAACCTGCCAGTGAGTCATTAAAAACAGTCTAGAGACTTTAAAGATGCACATAACAGTATATTTTTCCATTATTTGAATCTAAATGTTTTTTTTAATCATCAAATCAACTTATTGTCTTATAGAGTTTGACAGGTGCACCATCTCTGGAGATCCTCACCACCGCACATTTGATAGCTTCACCCATCACTTCCAGGGCCCCTACACCTATGTCCTGACTCAGGGCCACAATTTGCCAAACTCTCTGTCACCCCTGGTGGTGAGGGGGAAGAACATCAGGCGAGGGGGCAACAGGAGGGTGTCATTCCTGGATCAGATGTTCATTGATGTTTATGGCGTAAATGTTCGCTTCCTGCAGAGAAAGACTGTCCTGGTATGTAGTTGCCCATTAAAGGGATAGTTCAACATTTTGGCAAATTGGCATAGTCATAGCAGTAGGTTTGTTACCTTTAATTGCCGGTGTAAGCTATTTTTACAACGGCTGATCGGAGAGCCAGGCTGCTCAGAGCTAAGCAACAGAGGATAATGGAATTTGAATTTGGAATTTGGAATTTGATGAGTTTGATGAGGGAAACCAAGAAATCCCATTAGTCTCCGTAGCGTAGCTCTGAGCAGCTCACGGCTCTCGGCTCTGCTCCACCGCTCTAAAAACAGCTTGCACTGACAAATAAAGGCAACAAAACTACTGCTAAGACTATAGCGATTTTGGCAATGGGCCAATTTGCCAAGATGTTGAATTATCCCTTTAAAGCACCATTCATTTTTGCATCATAAAGGATTGTACATACACACACATATCCTTATAAAATCCTCCTCCTCTTCTAGGTGAATGGGGAGCGTGTTGCGCCTCCCCTCAGTCCAGTTGATGGATTGACCATCACAATGAACTCGAGGCAGGTGCAACTCGCCACTGACTTTGGACTGACTGTTCGCTTTGATGGCAACAGCCGTGGAGGTGAGAGAATAAACCTCTGCCCTGACTAACTGAGCCTTTTTTTTTTGTGGCTGGGCTGTGAATCCACTCATCATCTTCCTCTGTCTATCCATCAGAGATCATACTGCCCAGCACCTACAGGAACCATGTCAGAGGCTTGTGTGGAAACTATGACGGCATCACCAGGAATGAGTACATGAAACCCGATGGGACGGTGGTCAGGGACCTGAATGCGTTCGGAGAGAGCTGGAGGGTCAGCGATCGACAAGCTGGTGAACTGAAGACCTCCGATCTTCCTCACACAGTCCACAGGTATAGCACCCACAAGCAGGCTTTATTTTATCATCGTGTGAACCTGTGTAGAAATTAAAACATTTTTATCTGACTTCAGACGAGAGGCGGAGACTGAACCAGACTCAGGATTTGAGACCTCAGGCTGCACCCAGTCTCAGCTCAATGGCTACAACAGCGCGGCTCAGTGTGGAGCGCTGTCTGACTCCAAGGGCCCATTTGCTGCCTGCCATGCCACCCTGCCTCCCAAACCCTACCAGGAGTGAGTAATCTAACTGGGAACATGTACAATTCAACATTTGCTACACCAAATACCCCTCCCTGTATTCATTATATGTCCTTCCCTTATAGTGACTGTGTATTTGACCTGTGTGCTGAGAATGGCAATGCAGCACTGCGATGTGCCAGTTACGATGCGTATGCTGCAGCTTGTCAGGAGGCAAAAGTCAAACTGGGACCCTGGAGGCAGCAGCTGGACTGTGGTGGGTTGCATATGCACACATTTAGTACACACATAGTTTGTCAGGACAAGAATGAACATCTACGCAGATGATACTGCCTTAGTCAGTCTTTTTTATAATGAGGAAAACGAGCATGGCCCAGTACTCGATTACTTTATCAACTGGTGTGAAAAATCAAACCTTCTCCTCAACCCCATCAAAAACAAATAGGAAATGTGTATTGATTGATTTAGAAAAGAGGCCAATACAAGTTACTGAGTTTCAATATCTAGGGATTGTGCTTGACAGTGTACGTGGACTGATCAAATACTACTACTACTACTTTACTAGAGTGTTCAACATATCTCCATGTTTCTCTCCCTCCCAGCCCTCTCCTGTGGCGCCAACAGCACCTACTCCTCCTGTATGTCGCCTTGCCCGTCCTCCTGTGCCAACCTGGCAGCGCCCTCCGATTGTGACACCACTGCCTGTGTGGAGGGGTGTCAGTGCGCCGCGGGCTTCGTCATGAGCGAGGGAAACTGTGTGCCATTCCCACAGTGCGGCTGCACCTTCCTTGACAGATACTACCCTGTGAGAAGCCTCGTCAAACTGTTACAGCACTGATTGTGTGATGATGACCTGTGATGTGACCTTGGTTTCATCCTCCCTCTCTCCCTTCATCCTGCAGCTGAAAGAGACGTTTGTGACCGAGGACTGTTCTCAGACCTGCGAATGCACCACCACCGGGGCCGTGTGCCGTGCAAAGACCTGCCCGGATAATTACGTCTGCACCATCTATGACTTCAAACGTGACTGCTACAAAGGTGTGTGTGCTTTAAGCATCACATAGTCTGACATACTAGGGGCTGTGTCATGACAGTGCTAAATTAAAGGAGACATATTATACCCCTTTTCCACAAATTAAAATAGTTCCCAAGTGTCTTAAAGACATGTGACATCATGTTAAAATACCTCAAGGATCAAACATCGCAGCTCTTTTCATCCTCTCAAAACAGCCCTGTTCAGAACAGGTTGTTTCAGTGCCTGTCCCTTTAAATGCAAATGAGCCACTGCTTGCCCCGCCCCTTCTACCAGTACAGGTAGGGGTGGTATTATGCAAATTTGGAAACTAGTTACATCATTGGAAAATAACTATGGGAACAGCTCGTAAAACCACATGGATTTCAATATTAGGGAGCCTGAGAATTACAGATTTTTTGTCAGTTCTCACATTTTGGGGCCGGAAGGCAAGAAAAACACCCAAATATATGTTGAAGACCCTTCAAAAAGTGATATTTCCATAATGTCCCCTTTAATGCGGTCCGAGTTATCCGATCTGAAATCATCTGTTTGACTGATTCAGAGTGGAGTGTGTAAACTTTATCATGTCTTGTATTGCAGCGAGTCCCTGCCTCAGCTCACCCTGTGAGAATGGAGGAACGTGTACTGAAGCCAGCAACAGCACGTACACCTGTCAATGCATGGAGGGCTTCGAGGGCAAAAACTGTGAGGTTGAAAGGACAGAGGATGGAGGACTAGGTATGTTAGAGAAGCAACACACATGAAATAAACACGTTTCTACTAGTGTTCACATGATAGTTGAACATCTAACGCTACTTAAAGGAGGCAGAGACTTTGATACCGGATCCAGTTTCATCTATTTTATCTTTTGTTGTTTGTTCTAGAAACCAAGTGGATCATCCTGATTGCAGTTCTGGTCTCGGTCACTGCCGTCATCATCATCATAACCACTGTTGTGTGTGTGTGCAAACACAAATCCAAGTGAGTTTCAACTGCATCTGTGGTGTACAAATGTGTGTCTTTCAGTGAGTCAGTCACACACACCTCTCAGCTTTAATTTGAGCAGGTTGACATCAGTACAAGATAAAAAAAAAAAAGACCTATGTGAGAGCACAGAGTCGCTAAACCTCAATGTTTGCTGGACAGCTGTTATTCCAGGTGGACGTAGTTGAGATATAGACTAGACCTGATGGGACATTAGAGACCATGACAGAGAAGATTAGAAAATACTGGAGATGTTGAAAGATCTTTTCAGACAGAGGGGCACAAGTTTGGTGGGAGAAAGAAAAAAAAATGGCTGCATATTAAGAGAAGGATGCTCTACAGGAGGTAAGTGGACATTTGGGACAGAAAAAGAGTGAACCTCAGAGAGGAGTGCCATTCACTGAAACATTCAAAGAAACCTTGAAAATAATCCATAGACTCAATAAACTGAAATAAATCTTGATCACAATGAGAGAAGAGAGGAAAGAATCAGAGGAGGGCATCTCATCATTCAACACAAAAGTAGAAGATCCTGGACCGAGGACCAGAGTGAAGACACAGAGCACAGCAACAGGAGCTGAAGGAGGCTGCACTGAAGACAGATGGATGGATTGTTAGTTTGTCCTAGCGTTTAGTCAAAAGTTTTGAATCATCCAGGTGTTTCTGTATTGATGTCAACCTAATCAAACTAAAGCTGATGAACTGGACGTGTGTTTAGACTTGGGATGGGGTGATGATGTGAACTTGTTTCACTTATTTCCTATGCCTTGTTTTGGCAAAAGGGATGTGACCAGTTAAGAAAAAGTTTCATTTTCTTCCAGGTCACAGGTTTATGTAATTCAGAAGCAGAAATCATCTCACAGTGGGTGAGACAATGTTATACTTCATCACCTTTTGGGGGACTCTCTGGGAGCACTCTGTATCTGCTCTGGGAAGGGAGGGTATAATTCACTTACCTTCATTCTACCTCCTCATCTCTACCTGTGTCCTCCGCTCTCACCTGCAGAAACCACGTGTTGTTGATCATGTTTCAAACTGCAGCTCTCTCACCAAGGTTCTGTTTCTCCACAGGAAACACAAGCTCGAACATAAGACGCTCAGCATGAAATCAAGTAAGAATCATTACTACAATATGATATCCCCAAAATACATTTCATAATAAAGTACTTGATATCAAAATTAATTCACATCAAGCAACAATTAAACCAACCAGAAATATGACTAGTGCAACCAGGGCCGTTGCTAGGAATTCTGGGCCCCCTCAAAGAATACTAAAGTGGGCCCCTACCCCCAGACTTTTCCCCTTCTTTCTTAAACTACGCATGTAATACATTTTTTATTTAGCCTACTTTGTTTTGATGCTAATGCAGCATTACTATGAGTATTACTCAGGGTCATATGCAGAATGAATCAGTCATACAAAGATTAGACTACTGTTTTTTTGTTTTTGTTTTTTGTGGGCCCTACTGGGCTCTGGGCCCCTAGAATTATCATCACCTTTCTCCCCTATACAACGGCCCTGAGTGCAACTAGACTAATCTGATATAATATAATAAAGATGCAATATCTTTATAACAATATCTGACAATTTGAGGGGCACTGCCTTGCATGTAGTTTCCTGCTACAACACACCTGATTCAAATGAGTGGCTCGTTATCAGGCCACTACAGAGCTTGATGACGAGCTGATCATTTGAATCAGGTGTGTTGTAGCAGGAAACTTCTACAACATGCAAGGCAGTCGCCCTCGAGGACTGAAATTGGGGAACCCTGCTTCAGGTTATGTCTTTGGATTTGAAACCTCCTAAACCAAAAAGACTTTGTTGACCCCTCGTCTATATATACGTCATGACTTCAGTGTGTGAAATCTGTTCAGCTCTAACGTGTGCCTCTCCTTTTCTTCCAGATTCTCCATATGCAAAGATGGATGACCAAACACCACAAAAGAAATCGACCAGTATGTGAATGTAAAACCTGATCAGTTTGTTCAATAGGAGTCTTTAATATTATATGATATGGTTCAGATGTCCATGTGTTGTTTTATTAACTTAACTTAACCTTGTGTAGCTGTGATTGCAGTCAGTATGTAACTGTAATGAACAAAAGTGTGTATCTTATTAATGTAGTGTGTGTGGAATAAAATGTGTGGAACCAAAATGATTTGTGTTTGTCTCTTTAAAACACCAGCATGTCCTTGACACTTGCAGTTCTTTTCAATTGCTAAGAGACACATTTCTTGAAAACTTCCATCCTTTTCTCTGAACTGTAAACACAGATCCCAATTTTCAAACTACATTCACAAAACCTGTGACTCTTCCAGCAAAACCAATTTAATGCCTCACAGTTCAAACTGTGCTCAATCAGACCCAGAGTCCAGTACCAACTAAATGACTATCACACAAAGCAACTATCTCTTTGAAAAATCAAATTTTAAAAAACTTGAAAAATTCTGTTTTACCCAGGGGGCAAAGCAAAAAAACAGACACGGAGCGTTGTAAAAGGTTGTCCACCAGAAATGATATCTAGGACCTTCAAGGATTAAAACCTGGGTGGACAATAACACTGCACGGGGTCCAAAACCCCTCTTCCTGGGTCATCTGTGATATGTAAATGCAAATACTTAGGTACTACAATGGCATAAATATCATACAACTATAAAATTTCAGAGAGTATCTTAACATGGGTAACATAAAAAAAAGATTCTGGGGTTTGTTGCAACTTGATTTTAAGATATCACCCTCAACATCCCAAAAAAGACCAAAAAAAGTACTGTCCGCCTGACAAATTCTCATGAAAATTATTATTTTTCAGCACTTTATGGAGAACATCATGTATATAGAAACTTTCTTTAGTTCATAAGGTTCCATTTGAGTCCAAGCTAGCCTTTCTACTAGCTACTGGAAAGCTACAGGCTGTCTCCAAACAATGCAACACCTATAGTGAAAACCTCCATGTTAATGGCCCCATTAGAATACATTGTATTCCGGGATCTCCCCAAAATGAACAGATAGAGAGAGAAGACCGTTGGCCACAGCAAGTGGGGGTTTTGAGATAGAAAGGCTAGCTTGGACTCAAATGGAAGCTTATGAATTAAAGAAATGTTCTATATAAATGTTAGGTATAGATGTTCTCCATAAAGTGCTGAAAAATAATAATTTCCATGAGAATTTGTCAGGCGAACAGTACTTTTTTTGGTCTTTTTTGGGATGTTGAGGGTGATATCTTAAAATCAAGTTGCAACAAACCCCAGAATCTTTTTTTCTTGCCTTCCCCTATGTGTCAAGATACTCTCTGCCAAATGTTATAGTTGTATGACTCTTTATGCCATTGTAGTACCTAAGTATTTGCATTTACATACTTTCGCCAGCAAAATGACCCAAGAAGGGGGGTTTTGGACCCCGTAGCTTTCCTGCAGCTAGTTGACCGGGTTGTCCACCCAGGTTTTAATCCTTGAAGGTCCTAGATATCATTTCTGGTGGACAACCTTTTACAACGCTCCGTGTCGGTTTTCCAAAAAAATGGGACTTTGCCCCCTGGGTATTTTGAAGAATTTGAAAAAACATGTTTTCAAAGGGAATGAAGTGAAGGTCAAAAAGGAAATAACACTGCAGGTGAAAACCTGTCCTCATCTGTGATCAGACAACAAAGCCCATCAGTTGTAAAATCGACCCCCTCACTTTCCTCTAACATGGGTAACATAAATAAAAAGGCTGGCACTCGTTTCCATAAGCAGGAGCCGTCTGACCCAGAATAACATTCAATAGATTAGAACTAGCTTCAAAACAAGTTTAGCTTAGTTTATCTTAGCTTATTTTCACACAGACACCTGGCTCACAGTCAGTGATCCAAATCATGTCTAGACTGTGTGAGGCTGAGATAGCAGTTCACTTGGATCTGTGTTGGACTGTTACCAAACTGTTACATTGTCAAAAATACAGATGACTGGATCCACCTGGTTTTCCTGTCTAATGTGAGCTGCCATTTCAAAAAGTCATGACACATTAACAAAAACCCCAAACCACTAGAAGTGTCCAGGAAACAGGAATCTAATAAAGGAGAAGCAAAACACACCAATCTACCGGTAATAAAAACATGTTGGAGAGAAATGATACACCAGTGAAATATAAGGCTGGCTTTCCTTTGATCATCTCTACTGCAGCCTCAGCCACCACATCAGCACCCTCCTCCATCATTAGGTCCTGGACGATGAGGCTCTGAGGACAACCGTCATCCCAGGTCATCTGGCAGGAGAAAGATCAGCTTACTTTGTTTACCTGACAGAACACACTCTGTTCAGTTACATGGAGTGACACTGACACCTACTGGTGGTATATATGTATGCAGGCACACGTATACCACAACGGTTGTCTATGTTTGCGCTATATACTATTGGTATTTCTTGATGTTCGCCCTATTTTGCACTGTTATACATGTTGATTTCAAAGAAAATGTTTGTTAACAAATATGAAAACAGTTTCAAAATATTTCTTGTGCACAACGTCGAATGGAGGCCTATTTATTTCATGGCACTATGCCTAGTTTTATTTACACCAGCCAGCCAGAGCTATTTTAATTAAGTAGTTATAGGCTATTGTATTGTTTTGTCACCATCTTAAGTTTTTGCAATCACACGACTCAGCATAGATGCAGCTAGCTCTGTGCCGGTAGGTGGCAGTCTAACATCTGATACCGCAGGGACTAGTTGAAAAGAGAGGAAAAAAAGCACAAGCGGAGACGGCACTGATACAAAACAACAAAACGCCGACACGATTACATACAGTAATACTATATTCCGTAAAAACAACCTAGATGTACTCATCAGCTGCGATGGCCGAGTGGTTAAGGCGTTGGACTTGAAA
This sequence comes from Decapterus maruadsi, assembly GCA_030347415.2. Lineage (NCBI taxonomy): Eukaryota > Metazoa > Chordata > Actinopteri > Carangiformes > Carangidae > Decapterus > Decapterus maruadsi. Next base: position 14,579,852 of record CM064898.1, on the reverse strand, counting down.
TCCAATGGGATCTTCCCGCGCAGGTTCGAACCCTGCTCGCAGCGATATGCTTATTTATTTATTTTTATCCAGTGAAAGCTTTTTGGAACGACACCAAAACTTGACACCAGTCAATACATCAATTGCTACTGCAAAAGAGAGTAATTAGGGCGGGCTAGATCTGTATCATGTGAATACATGGTAACTGGGTAGGCGGGTAACGCAGGATTGGTTTCAGCTGAAGTGTTCGGTGAAATACAGTTGAAGTAGCCTACGAAAACTGAACTACTCGACCACAGCTACAAGCCCGGGGCTCAAAGCAGCGCTGTGCAGTAGCAAGCATGCAGGATGTAAGGAGTAGGGAGCGATACAGGCAGAGAACGGACTGCAACAAGCAACTGCAAGTGGGGAAACTGGTGGAGGTGGAGTCCGTGCTTCAGCGGCTGGCTGGTGCACATTCTGTTCCCCCAGCCCCGAGTGAGAAATGTGATAACTTCTGTGTCAAGAAGGTTGTAGCCTCAAAGCCAGAACAATGTTTGTTTTTCATTAGCCTACATTAATCTACTGTTGTCTCTTAAAGGGGCAGTAGGTGGTTTATTTGGCTTTTTATTAGCAAAAATCAAATATTGCTTTCATAAAAAGCTGGCTCAGAATTTGTTTACAAACATAGTCGAGGTGGCCGTGGGTGCACAGAGGCTGTCATGTTGCATCGCCAACCTGCCCATCGGCCCGGTGTGGTGCCAGAAAACGACTGCTTGCGGGAACGCCCATTAGGGGTGTTACTGCAGTCCACGGCAGAACTGCAAGGATATGCTGTAGTAAAAGTTCTCTGGTTGTATTGAGAAGTAGGTTTGTCATTCTGTCATACGCTGCAGCTTTGTCTTTCACTAAACAATCATGAGAGTCTCACCCACATAACTCAGGAGTGCAAAGGGTGACATTGACCAAATTCACTGTAGGCCTACATAGCCTACACCTGTTACCCTTTAGGGCAGGCCTATAACTTCAGAAAATTCTGTGAATGTTGCCCTTTGCACTCCTGAGTTACATCAGGTGAGTGTCAGTCACAAAATGGTCACAAATATTGCAGAAAAAAGAGCATAGAGCCACTGTTGTACAAATGTTTGATTTTGTTGTCCTTCTTGTGAAGGTCCTTGGTTCTCAGTGGAGGGGAAGAATGAGGAAACACGAGTGCCAGGCGTGTCCTACCTGAGAAAAGTCCATGTCACGAATGGATGTGAATGGAATCACTGTGACTTTGATGAAGAAGGACACTGGTCAGTATGGAGGACACACACACAAACATGCCTGTGCACACACAAGTGGACACCAACTACAACACTCTCCCTGTATCAATCTTAATCCCCTGGTTTAGTGAAATTACAGTTTAAAGCCTGCCCCTGGTTCTCCTTCACCTTTTTATTTGATCTTATCTTCATTCTTTGACTTTCACCTCTTTATTCCCTTTATTCCATATAATCCCAGAAATCCACCCACACTCTTCTTGCATATCCTTCTCTGTTTGATCCGTCACCAGATCAAAAGGTGTTGTTGCTTTGCCATCTGATCCCAGAGAGCTGCAGTACTAAATCCTGTGCTGGGTCTTATCCATGTGTCCTATGATCTGTGATGAGTCACAGTTTGTAAAGCTGAAAGGAAACTAAATGAGTATGAACTCTACCTGCAGCTTCCATCTAACACTGGACAGCCTGCAAAGTTCCTTCTTTGGACAGCTCATACAGGTCTGCTGTCACAGGGACTGTTATAAAAAAATCCTTCATAACAGGTGCGAGTAAAATATTCACCTCGCTCTACTTGCTCGAGTTTTCCTGCTGGAATATTTATTTTACACGCGGCATTTGCGCGAATATTATAATAGACAAATTTTGCGTGTTCGCTTCATTCGCGTCATTCACGCTGCCAGCACAAATTCGAGTCCATTCCCATCTGGACATTGACTTTGTATGTAACACAATGTAAGACTTCATAACAGTTAACCTTTGTCCGACAGAGAACACACTGGACTCTAATGTGAATATCTGCTGCACAGTTATTTCCCAGCCTGGGAACAATAAAGCATTTCTTATCATGAATAAATAGATTAGTAAAAATCAGATGGGCATCTGTCTAAGCTTCAGTTTTAAAGGTCATACAGGTTTTAACAAATCCTGTATTGATGAGACCCTTGACTGATGAAGATTTCTATGTCTTGTGTATTTGTTGGATTCCATTAAAGGGGCAAACAGTATATGGCCTTATAAATCTTCTTAGAATCTTACTCTTCATCTCTTAATCCCTCATTCTCTGCATCTTCATCCATTCAGCTCTTACTATGTTCAGCTGTGGTATCTGTGGCAAATACAATGGGAACCCAAACAAAGATTACACAAACCAGATGGTACTCTGGTAGGAAATACGATACGAATGACTTTATTAATCCTCAAGAGGAACCTTGGCACTAGCACGGCAACCAGGAAAACACCTCTCCGTCTCAGCTGGAACAGGGTGGCCTCCTCCAGACCTGCTCCGTTGTCAATGAAAGGTCCTCTCCTAAACAAACTACTCGTACCACAGTTAGTCGACAACATACCAAAAAAAATACTAATCTACTGTCTCTGAACCCGTATTGACAATCAATTAATAATTTGTGTTTTTCAACAAAGCAGTCCAGTCTGGCAACAAAAGGTTTTGAGATAAAAGTGAGACTGGTCTGTTGTTTGTGTATGAATTTTTATCTCCTGCTTAGAACAGTGGGATTACTTTTGCTGTTTTCATTTTGTCTGGGAAGCAGCCCAACTGGAAGGATGGGTTACAGATGTAGGTTAGAGGCACTACAATGGCTGAAATTACTTCCATATCAATTCCATTCCAGTCAGTAGATCTTTTATTTTTGAATTTATTAACAAGTTTAATAACCTCTTTCCCGTCAACTTTTCTCGGGAACATTGATGATGGATTTGCCAGTTTAAAGTCTGTTTGGGGCGGCTCATTCTTGTGTGTTTGACTTGTCCATCTCTGGTTCAAATTGTCAATCCAACACGCGAGTGAATTCACCAATAATATGCTCCATGTGCTGACTGTGGTACTGGTTGTGGTATGGTTAATGTGACAGTTGAGCTTCCTGTCACTATGCCTCCAATTGATCATGTGTCCTGGCTGCTTGGCCAATGTCCCTTTGGCTGACTGGCAAGTGCGCATCACTCTTACCCGGGAGGTGTGGGTTCAATCCCCGCCCGGGCCCTCTTCACCTCTTCACCTTGCCACATTCTGGCGTTGTTGGCAGGATCCATGTAGCACTAGGGGTGGAGTCCATGGATTCCTAATGCGTGGCTGACTTGCTTGTGAAAAGACGGGGAGAGATGTGACAGTCCACGCCAGGACCCTCTTCACCTCTTCACCTTGCCACATGTCATATCCCTCCTGTTGTCCCATCCCACATGTAGCCTACAATGGCTGACAGGTGAGATGCATTTCAGTGTGCACTTACAATAGCTTCTGTAGTGATTAAGTGGGTCTGTTTCACTGTTGGGGTTTGATATTTTGAGATGGATAGATGATGGCCCAGTCGGCAAACTTTAGTATGGTGACTTTTTTTTATTTACACCAACAAAACGAAGAAAAATATCCACATAGCGGGGAGAACAGAGTTCAGGGAAAAGGGAAAAAGTTTGTGTAGCTGCTGGACCGCGAGATGCGGCCTGCTGGGAAACAGTTTGGACGGAGCTTGGCAGCACGCTCCCAAAGGCGCTCCGTCCCATTCACCGAATACAGGTTATGTAACGGTGTACACAGGAGACGGTGTACAGGTTCATGGTGAGACCGGATTAAGACTGATCTGCTCAGTTTCACTCATGTGTTGTATGTTGTCTAGTCTGTGGTGGCAAGAAATAGACAGATCCCTGTTGTGAACTTTGACACCTGGACCTCCCTTGAACCTGCAACAATGCACTGTTTTTGACACAGTGCTATTGTCCGCCCTGGGCCATATGGAGGAGGGTGAGGCTGGTCAGGAGCAGCTGGTGCTACCTCCTTAACAAGGGTTGACCGATTAGAGGCTTTACTTCTAAATTTAGAGCCAGAGATGCATCCTGCTCCACATTTCTGAATCAGTCCAAACCAGGTTTCTGTGTCTCAGCGTCTTAGCCAACATTAACCTGCTTGCTCACTTTGCTTCTGCTGCTCACATGCAGCCTGTGCACATGAATAACAATGCCTGGAATGCACACTGCAGACTCCTCACACAGTATCTCAGTAACTAAATGATGGAATGTCTTCAAATTTGGGTGAAAAGTCAACTTCTCTGTGAACTCACAAAACAGGATCTTGGCCACAACTCCAGAATTGATACATTAAACATGACACAATTTAATTAGAATGGCTAAGATAAAAAAAAAAAAGTAACAGTATTTCATCATTGTTTTTTGTTCAAGGTGAAATGTCAGCTGTACTGTGACACCATTGTGCTCTGAAAAAACACTTTTGACAGTTAAGAAAAGTTGCATTTAGAGATTTTATGACTTGGCTGCTCGGTGGAGCAAACAACCACAAGGCAGTTATTCTAGTTACTTATTGAGTAATTAACAGGTTTTCACACGCAACTAATTGATGATACTGTTCCACTGTGAGAAGACACTTAATAATGAATAAAAAGTGAAGATAAACTATCCAGTGAGTGTAAACTGAAATCTGAAATTGCTCTCTAACGCTGTATCAGATCTTTAACTGACTATTTTGGCATGAATTATTTCATAAAATCTTTGTTTTCAAGTGTTCACTTGAACTCTCACATACAGCATGTGACTAGCACGGGCACTACCTACTTTTGCCTGTGCAAATTAGGAATATGCTCTCTCTGGTCCATGCATGGGCTGGACAATGTACTGTAACTCTCTCTTGTCAGGATGCCCAAAAAACTCTCCAAAGAGTCTCAAGTTAGTCAGAACGCTGCACCGAGGGTAAGAGAGAGCACTCTCTCCACCTTTACGTCCAGGCTTAAAACTATCCTTTCCTCTCACCCATTTTTTGTCTTGTCTTTATCTTGTAGTTTGGCCTTGGTCTCTATCTCTCTGCACCAAACCCTCCCTGGCACTGCCCTCCCTGCTTATAAATTATGCTGCCCTGCTCTCTCTGCTTTCCATGTGTATATGACCCAGCCTGCCCACCAGAACCCGCCTTCATCAGCTCTTGAACAATTCAATTTCCATGTTTTTACATATTCCATAGCCCTCTGTCTTTCATCCTGAGGTTTCTCACTTTTTCCCTGTTAAGGGGTTTTCTTGGGAATTATGATATTATGTAAACAAAGCCCTTTGAGAGGGGGAGAAAATTGGGCTACACACATAAAATTGCTTTGTATGCAGTTTTACTCCCCCTTTGAGACACTATGGCCTTAAAATGATGGATGTCCACCTGAAGGACCCTGAAATATCTGGGTTGTTCATGGCCTAAGTCAATTCTATTGCTGAAATATACAGTCCGTGACGCTCTGTGTCCTAGAGGCTGAGATAGAAACTTCTCAGTTGTTCATTCTCTGAACTTTTCTTCATATTTTCTTCCTCTTTCAAGGTATTTTCAACAAGAATGTCCATTTATAATGAAACGTTCTGGAATAAGTAAAATACCATGTATTTACTATGCATCATGTAGTTGATACTGTATAATAATGCACCTATAGAGTCCTGTGATGAAGATCTTGTCATCTTCAGGGTTGTTGACCATTACAGCAGACAGCGGGCTCACTTTTAGGCACTGGTGTGAGAGGCAGAGTTTATACGGTTGACATGTTTGAACAGCTGCAGCAAAGTGATACTGCAAAACAGCAGCAGTGACCTGCAGAGCTGGACTCTGCAGGGAGACACAAACTCTCAAGAGGCTCCAGTTAAAACTCATGGGCTTATGTTGTAAAGCTGGTTATAGCTGACCTAAAGGTAAACTTGCTATTGTAGCCTAGACCTCTGTTTATTTTAGAAGAAATAGTTCCACGCTGCACATATGCAATAGGTCTAGACACCACACAAACACTTCTCAGACCTCCCCCATGGCAAAACAATCCTACATCTGCACCAAAGACAGAAACTCATAGTGGAGGGTGACTTATAAACTTGATTGGTCCAGGTCTGGTCTATTATGTTTTATGAGTTCACTCTGAATAGCTACTAACAAGTGCAACTAACTGAATCTGTGGTTTCAATTGTTTCCCAGGGCTTTATATCTTACCAAAAAAAGTACATAATAGGTTACATATTGTGTTATAGGCTACTCTAAACAACGTGCATGCGCGCGTATAAGGAGTGGGCTAAAAGCAAGCAGGAGAAAAGGAGCCTGGATGCCTTTCCGTCAGCATCATAGGATGACGTCAGAGTCCGCAAAGTTTACAGTAGTGAGGCCAAAACAGACCGGAAATGTAGATCTACCATAAAATTAAAACACATAGCTTCGTCGTTCAACACATAGGACTAAACGGTTGGAATTGACAGTCAGATCCTCTTCTCTCTCGACTAAAAGAGACTACCGTAACCTGGAAATGACTACACCTATGACCATACGGCTGTGAGAGGGTCGCAATCAGGTTGTGTTTAATCAGAGGGTGTGGAGAGGATCAGGGGTTACTTACTCAACATCCTAAATTAAAATATGAGGAATAAGCAAATCCTACATGAACCGATTTCTATCCGTTCAGTCGTCTCCCGAGTGTCTGGACGTTTGTGAAACCCCCTGGGCTTGGGTTTTTATCATAGGCATCCAGACTTTTATTTTGGAAGATTCCGGAAGTAGAACTCTCCTCTTCTCTCTTGCGCTCCGTCCTCTCACCGAGCGACCGTCCGTCCGCAGAATAAGCCTCCGAGCCGTCGGTGCACAGACAGACACGGATTTGTTCGAAGACTGGCCCAGGACCGAAGGAGGCTTGCCGAGGCTCGGTGTGCAGCGCTGCTCCGGCTCCATGGCCTGATCTGTACCGGCGGCGGATCGGCTGCAGTCGAAGCCTTCGAGATGCTCCGGGCTCTCTGCAGCTGCACAATAACAGCGTCACCGATACCGGCCCGGGGACACAGCTATGCTTTTCAGACGGAGAGCCAGGTAACGTTAGCTAGCTAGCAGACGAGAGTGGGTGGTGGAGGGGGAGGAGAGAGGGGAATCACAGGGGTTTACACCGACGGGGATGCTGTGATTGTGGAGGCTGAAGGGCGGCGCTGGGTCATGGTGCCATAGACCAACAGAAGATGTGGGTGGAAAACTGAGGGGGTGCTCCTCATGCAGCGGCCCTCGGTTTAACGTTCACCTAAGTGGATTTGGCTTTGACTTACACCTACAATAACTAACCTTAATCTCGCGTGAGCGCGCGTCCGTGTGAATAAAGGCAGTAATGAACTCCTTTGTGCGGCGGTGGTGGAGGCGGTGGGAGGAGGCCACCGCTCTCAGTGTATTGTTCATACCGTTATATAATGGTGTACCTCTGCTGTCCAGATGTTGACCACATGTTGGGATCAGAGGGAAGTCCATTGTGTTTGGACTGTCATGACACAGCTAGTCTTCTCTGTGCCCTCAGCAGTGTTGGGCACGGTAGCTTTGAAAAAGTAATTAGTTACAGTTACTAGTCACTCTCCCCAAAAATGAGACTATAATAAAGAGTCGGTGGTCTACAGAACCAAACAGCAAGCAACCTGCTGTTGATTCATGTGTTCATTGTGTTAAGTTCACTCATTAGATATGTCAAGCTGCTGCTGAGATTCACACAGAATCCTGCACTGATTATGCTTTTCAGTGACCTGACATCAGGTTCTTACCAAATGCTTATTTCCATTTGTCTGTAATTTTTTGCATGTCAAGACATTTTTTATTGGTCATTTGAGTAATAAACTAGGTGTTGAACAATTATAATTAGCAGGACCTGAAATTCATTTTCCAAAAGTGGGGTGAATCCCCCTCCCCTTCTCCTCTGAGTGGTCAGCTTTTGGAGCTGCATCTCTCTTGTCTCCTTGCTCTATTTCTTCCAGAGCCCAAATACCTATATTATATGTTCAGTGTTATTTGTCACATACTGAGGTAGCCTATAGCTAATACTCAGTGTTACAGGGTTTTCCCTTGCTTGTGCAGTTCCCCCGCTATTAATTCACTGATTCTTGAGAGTCAGGACAAAACACGTTTTGAAAATCTGTTTAAAAAAAACTACACTATATTGATTAGAGTCATATATTCATGTAGATAAAGATCTGTGCTATTTGACCATGTAAAGGTGCAGGCTGGAGGTTAAAAACATTTTTAACAAATTCACATGTTTACCTTAAGGACTTGATTTGTGTCCGTCAGACACACTAAAAGTATAGCTTAAAGTATAATAGCCTAACACGAATCTTAAGTTCTGATGTATGTTTTAACAGTGTTTAGTTATTCTGATATGCAGTAAAATACAAGATATAAACGTGAGGCTTAATGCACAGATATCTAATAATTGGAATTTTCAAACTTTATCTTTTATTTTGCCGCTATAGAAAAAAATCCTGAAGTGAATTAAACACAAGAGGCTGTAGCTTTGATGACCCTCCCCCAAAATTACAAAAACATACATCTGACGGTGCTTCACCTTTAAAATTTTACATCAATCAATCATGTAGACACGTGCTATAACACATGCTGGATAGGCAAACCACAGCCTGCCCATGCTCTACAAATCATAAGTGTAAAATAATGTAATTGCATGCTATATAAAAAAATAAAAAAATAACATTCTATTCCTTTAGTATGTTTGAAAATAGTATACTAATATCAGCACATTAAGCAGTTATTGGTGGATTTGTCAAAAAATGTCAAATCTACCTGACCATGTGTGGTATTGATGCATTCACCACAGCCAGGAGAATGAAAAGGGATCCTCAGGGATACAGCTGACCATGTTAGTGCCTGATTTAATGAGGTTTATGTAACCATTTAGGTAGCAGCCAAAATCAGCTTAGATCGGGGGACATGTGTGTGTTCTTCACCTGTAAAGATGATGCTGCTAAAAAAAAAAGAAGAAGAAGACGGCTATCAGAGGAGCTCTACTGTTTCTCTTTCTTTAACCCGGTGTTTGATGCACTTTGTGTAAAAGGAGTTCAACATTGGACGAGGTCTAAGCAACATCTGAGCACCGACTGGCATCAGCATCATCCTCCCCCATTTATACCAGTCATCACTGTGCATTATTGATCTGAAAATTGAAAGCTGAAGCATGAGCACTAGAGTACACAGCATCTAAATAACACTGCAGGTCCTGTTGTCCCTGGATGTTTTTCAGCTGTTCTCCTGCCTGTGATGATGCGATGACAACAATGACTGTGGCAAAGCCTTAGTCACATTATGACTCATCCAGTTTCTCCCTCCCTGACTCTTTTTTTCTTTCTTTCTTTCTCTTCTCCATCCATCCATCCATCCATCCGTCCTTCCCCTTCTCCCTAGGATGTTGCGGTGGCTGGTGTGTGGTCAGCTGGGTCCAGTGTGGATGTGGAAAGCTCTGCTGCTCTTCGTGGCCATGGCTTTTGCCAGTCAGCTGCTGGGAATCATCTTGAACAAGAGGTGTCTATTTTCATTTCTTCATTGGATGTGATTTGGTTTTTATTTTCATTTTAGCTCTCAGTGGTTATGGCCTGGTCTTTAGCCTGAACTTCTATAGTGCCCAGTGGTAAACTGTCCTGACAGTGACTATGCTGTGGGGATGAGTTGGTGAAGAGCTCACAGTTTGTTGTCTCTTCGCAGTGGAGCTTCAAAAATGTCCTAAATGAAGCAATAGTGAGAGTTATTTGAAGTATGAGAATGGTTGTGAATGCTGCAAAGCTAAGCTGTCACTAGATAACTAACTTGTCACTAATCATGCAAATATTCAAAGGTATAATAATATTTGTTTTGCCTTGAGGCCAGTTATTTGTGACTTTGAACGAGCTACTTAAATCCTGCTGTGAATGTACTGTGCTGTCACAGAGTAAAAAAAAAGAAAAGTAAACACTGGGGAAAAAAGAAAAAGAAAAAAACAACAACTAAACACTGAGCAACAATTTGCTCGGTGCCACAAATGCAAATTGCTGCTCAGTGTTTAGTTTTTTTAAATTTATTTTTACCTCTGGTCAACTGCCAATCATCACTAACGCCAGATGTCAGCCGCTGAAGGTCAACCCCTTCAGAGAGAGGTTTCCTTTGTCCTATTTGTCAATTGCACAGTGGAAATGTAATCACAGTTAGGCTTCAGTGTGTGGCACTGGCTACAGGAGAATGCACTTTCATGTGTTTTTGTTGCACGGTTGTCACGAGCACAGTGGTTTTCAAGATGAAGTCGTATCATTTTCAGACAGTGTGCAGCTGTCTGCTCACTTTGTTCATGACAACCACAAAGTGCACAGACAGAGAAGAGGAACTGCTAAATCACATGACCCCTCTCCCACTGTGTGGAGAGTCAACAGTTTCAGTGCTGGATTGTGTCTGTTTGAACCCTTTTTTCATCCACTTTTTTGATCTACAGGTTATAATAACACTTTTACCATGAATAACAGAGACCCAGGCATCAATATCTACTTTGTGTCTTTATCTCGGAACAAGTCACATGTCTGCTCACTTGTGGTCGAACATTCTTTGTGGATTTTGTCACATGAAGTCATCTGATTCAGCCTTGTACCAGACTAAGACCGTGAACACAGTTTGAGATGTGCTTTCTGTGTTTCCTCCATCTATCTTCCAGCAGTGTCCAACCAGCTGCTCAGTCCATCTTCTCGTCCCCTGATGTCCAGGGCCCCCCCCTGGGCTCCTGCCAGCCCCTCACCCACATCATGTTCCTTAAGACCCACAAGACGGCCAGCAGCACCGTGCTCAACATGCTGTACCGCTTTGGAGATGAGCATGACCTCCGCTTTGCCTTGCCACACGGCTACCAGCTGGGCTACCCGCTGCGCTTCAATGCTCACATGGTGAAAGGTTACCGGGGGCCTGCGGCCGTGGAGTTCCACCTCATGGGCAACCACTTGAGATTCCATAAGACAGAGGTGAATCATACAGAGGACAGGGTCTTGACGATGATGTTGTTGAGGATGATGATGATGATGATGGAACTATGTATTCTTTACACAATATGAATGAATGATTTTTTTTATTTTCATGTCATGCCACCACTGTTGCCCATAACTAACCCTAACCCATATGACTAGACAGTCCTTCCTGTTGGTGTTACCTGCCGCACAGGTGTGACATAAATGATCAATTTAAGATTACTTTCAGTATTTAATTTAAGATTGCCCAACTTTCAAGAAATAAAGAAAATGCAAATATATTAAACTGAAAAAGATGTTTTAGCTTCTCAGCATCATCTAACCACACACATTTGTTATTTTTATCTACCTTTTTGTCTTACAGAGTCATAAAAAGGACAATAGAACACAAAATGAATTTCATTCTTCACCCCTTGGATGTCACATAAATTACAAATTCTAACGTCTTCTGCTGTGCCAGCATATCTACCTGTCTCAACATGAAGACCAAGAATATAATTATGACATATACTGTATCATTTATGGTGTGTACATCATACAATGTATGAGAGGAGAAAGAGCCTTTAAAACTTTCTCTGATTTGTGAAATGTGTATTTAATTCATGAGAAGGCAAAATGGGACATTACACTCATCAGACCAGGTCTGACTGACCACAAGATTTTGAGTTTTCAACACATTTTTATGGGATGCAAGATGTCACACAACCCTATTATATACCAGATAAATTAAAATAGCATAAGAACTAAGTAAGGCTTTAATAATAATAATAGGTTATATACTGCATACCATACTCTATACTACTAAAAGATATACTAGATAAAGCTACTGTAGCTGAAGCCAACCCTGACATCACATTAACAGCACATGTTCTTCTCCTCTGTGTGCAGGTGGAGAAGGTGATGCCGGCCGACACCTTCTACTTCTCCATCATCAGGGACCCGGTCTCTACGGCTGAATCCTCCTTTGATTATTACAAGGACATAGCACCTGCCTTTCATAAAGCCAAAAGTTTTGGCGACTTTGCCAATGACCCTAAGAAATACTACGACCCTCGTCAACACAACAACCACTACGCCCACAACCCAGTGTGGTTTGACTTTGGCATGGACAACAATGCAAACTTCACCGTGGCGCTGGCTCAGCGAGGCGAGACCATAATCCGCAGGACCTTCAAGTTGGTTCTGCTGTTTGAGTACTTTGACCAGTCCATGATCCTGCTGAGGCACGCCCTCTGCTGGCCGCTGGACGCCGTCGTCTCCTTCAGCCTCAATGCTCGGCAGCAGAAGCCCAGCAGCATCGGGGGGGTGAGCGGGAGCTGGGTGGGTAAAGCGGCGGCGGTGGCTGCCGTGGGCATCAGAGGTGGGCCTCCACAAGTCAGGACCCCGCCCAAACTGTCACTGACGGAAGAACAGCGGGAGAAGCTGCGGCAGTGGAACGCTTTAGACTGGTACTTATACAAAGCCTTCAATCAAACCTTCTGGGAGGAAATCAACAAGTTTGGTCTGGATCAGATGGAGCAGGAAGTTGCTCTTCTCAGGACGCGACGCGAAGACCTGGCCCGGGTTTGTCTCAGGGACGGCGGGAAACCCGTGGAGGCGCATCAGATCCGAGACAAAAACATCCGGCCTTATCAGAGCGGACGAGTGAAGATCCTGGGCTACGAGCTCCAGCCGGGACTGGATAACGCCACCAGAACCGCCTGTCTTAGGATGATCAGGCCGGAGCTCCAGTACAAGGACATGATGGATGCTAAACAGTTTCCACGGCCTCTGGCGGTCAAAGCCCCGCCAGGGCAACAGAGCCAGGTACAGAAGGTGAGACAGGACTCCTCCAGGACAGGAGACAGGCCGGTGGCTGGTGAGTCTTGAACACAGTACCTCTGAGCCAAGTGGTTCACACAGAGGACACAAAAGAGACTTCTTTGCACCTTAACTTTTGGTCATTTGCTCGTTTTCTTAAAAACTGTCTCCAACCTTACATAGTGTTATCCTTGTGGACTTGACCTTTGACCTCCGAGTACCTACCTGGAATGCTTTCATGGCTGTTGTAACAAGCTAATGGTTGTATGATCTGTCTCCTGCTGCTGTTGATCTCAGTTGTTTGTGACGGGCGCCACACGGAGTTGGTTTTATTACCTGTTCACAGTAACACTTTTAAACCTGCAGCCTCGGTTTGTGCCTCTCATGCTGACAAGTCACTGAGCTGTCGTATACATAGTGGTCTTTGAAATGCACTAACAGCACTGGATGAGGGTGTGTTCTCTCCGCCCAGTCAAAACACGTTTGTACAGTGTGCACATTTTCAACATCTATCGTCAGTAGTGGTTCCCAACCTTCCCAGCTTGTTGTGGTCCAATTGAAAATCTCAAAAGTGTCAGCGGGCCACTAGGGTTGGGAACCAAAAGTTGGTTCCAAGCAGGCATGGATGAGAAAACGCCAGTTCGGGGCACCCATCGTGATTTTTCTGCTTATTGGTTCTCAAACTCCTCATCCCTGTAAGGACCTGCATCACTATCTGCCAGGACCTTTAGCTACAGTATGGCACGCATTAACAACTGCAACAGATCGCTCCTCAGACAGCTAACATTTGCGAGAGTTGTATCAAAGTTGACGAGACCAACTGGACCGTTTTATAAACCAGCAACAGCAGGTCAGATGAGCTAACTAAAATAATAATAATAATTTGCGTTTTGTGTGAGCAAGGCATGGAGGGGCAATGCACTGGAACAGCTCTACAAGGAAATAAGATTTGATGCATTGTTGTGTTCGCATCAGTTAGACACTCCTTATCTACACAAGGGTACGTTCAGGTACTGAAATGTGGTACCGTATGATTTTTACATGAATCAGCACGAATACAATTTACTTTATTATTTAGCACTTGGAATTACTGTGGGAATCTGGTCCGTACCAAAAAAAAATACCGAAAAGGTACTAGTGGTGAGAGAAATGAACAAAGTCTCACGTGGAATCGCAACCTGCAGCTCAGCTTCAGACAGTGAACCTGAACAGAGCTTCAAACATATTTCATTACTGCAACAGAAGGAAACCTCCAAGGCCCGAAGACTGCTGGAGGCTGCAAGATACTGTGGTTTATCTACTATAGAGGAGCTGATGTATCACATTATCTGACACATGCAGACTCATTTGCACAGTGATCCACGTCTTGACCTGCAAAACAGGCCCAAAACAGGTTTAATGTATAGTAGTTCGTAACTGAATGAGGTGAGACTTAACTTGCAGGTACTTGATTCGGCTTGAATTACATAACCCATAATCACAGTATTTGGAATTTAGATGGAGCAGAGTCGACACGTGGGCGTGATCCTGGATTGTCACACTTTTTCCTTTCTATGTTTCCCTTCCATCTTGGTCAGGACTCTCTGAACCTGAGTGGGTCTCATCTCCACATTTTAGAGATGGATTTTGTTTCTAATACGTATTTACTATGAATATTATAAATAAATTGTATATTGATTATGTTCTTCTAAACACCAACCTCAGTCTAACATGTAAAGTTTTAATGCAGCATTTCTCCAGATATGCAGTTGGTATAAAATTCACCTTTTCATTTAAGGGATAGTTCAACATTTTTGGAAAATTGGCCCATTGCCGTAACCCCTGTAGTCATAGTCACAATCCAAAAACTCCAAAATGCTCTCATGGACAAGGTGTGACCTGCACATTCACCACGCTATGAGATGATAATGGAACATTACGAGACAGAGTTGTTTTCAAGGTAAATTCTTGCAAAACGGCTGATGCGTGTTCCCGTCTGGGGCAGTTTTTCGGCATCAGTCTCTGCATTTACCTCGAAAACAACATTCCGTCTCGTAACATTCCGTCATTATCTCATAGCGTGGTCAATGTGCAGGTCACAACTTGTCCACCAGAGTGTTTTGGAGTTGTTGGATTGTATATTTGATGAGTTTGATGAGGGAAAATAAGAAATCCTGTTAGCCTTTGCACCGACAATTAAAGGTAACGAACCTACTCCTAAAACTATAGGGATCACGGCAACGGGCCACTTTGCCAAAATGTTGAACTATACCTTTAAATGACCCATTAACCTTTATTCTAGCCACCTTCAGTATACAGCTTTACTGTTACAGCATTAAAAGCAGGAAAGCAGCAATTTGACTGGGGTTTGAATTTTATTTTGCCCCACTGCTATCACTGCTTTGTGATCGTTGTGATCATCACTGTGTTACAGCAAGTAACTGGACTAAACCCAGCAGGTGTTTTTCTGAGCACAGAACAGCTGCAGCCACAGAAACAATGGGGCTTTTTTTGCCGTTGTGACGTCATGATGGACCAGGGCTTCTGTATTTATTACTCTATTTGTACATACTGTATTTAACAGGTGGTTGTGGGCAGAACTGACGAGAAGAGTGTGTCTGTCATAATGTGATGGAGTAGTGCAGGCAATGAAGATAATGTGTGGAAAGGTGTATAATGTCTGATGATGGAACAGGTGATTACCCTCAACAGAAATCGGATCATTTTATGTCTTTAAACCACATCCGTCAAACCTCAGCAAAATATCAGTGTTCATGCATTAAGATACACAAAATATTAACACCACTCAAAATCTTTTGATAAAAGACGGGATGGACCAGTGAAAACATTATATTTACTTGTGTCAAGTCACAAGAATAAGAGAGTTGTTCTTTTCATTGGTGGACACCATGTGGTTCTGTACGCACTGTGTATACTGTATTCCCCACTCACACTCCCAGTTCACGCATATTCTCTGCCGGTGGGTTACTGGATAAAATGAAAGTGTCTTCCTAAGCTTTGTTTTTATTCTTCCAGAGGAAGTCTTGTTTAAACAGGTAGTGATATGGTACTGTGACTCTTTTTGTAGCTCATGACAAATTATTCAAAGTTTTCATATGTGAACTTCTTGTATGTTACATAGAGTGTAAGAATGATGCAGAAAATAAAACGGTGCATTTTGTGTAAAACCCTAACTCTCTGTTTTCAAAGGGTCTGGAGCACAGTGTGCCTCAAGCCTCACCTTTGATCATTCATCCTTGTCTACTGTCCCTACATCCCTGTTTTATGACAGACAGGAAGAACGTGGACCTTCTCTAAGCTAAGTTAGGAGCTAATTCAGAGACGGGAGTGTACCTTGGCTTGGATCTTACTTGAAACTGCATATATTTGTTAAAATTTGTAGTAGATGATGCTCTTTGTGTGCATCCACTGAGTGTTTTTGTTTTCTTGTACTGAATAAACGCAACGTTTCTTTAATGTCACTTCCTGGTCTCCTGATCATGATTAATAATCTTTCATTCAGTTTTCAGAAACTTGATGAATAGAGTGACTGATGTCATTGGTAAGGTGACAAATAAAACAACAATAAAACACCGAACAATTCTATATTCCTGTCCCACTGGAAACACTGTGATAGGCTAGTTTGTATGTAAATGACTGAAATGACCATATTCACCTTAATACATAACCACAGGACATACTGCACATTAACACTACATGCATTTGACAGCTCTATGTATTATATAATCAGTTAAATAAGCTTGTCATCAATCTGCAACATTCATAAAACAATATTCAAATCACTAATATTCTACCGATTATGCAGTTATAATAAAGTTTTTTTTTAATTAAGAGTCCATAAACTGTATTGTTTTTTATCAACTGAAAAATGTGTTGGGTCCGTTATTTAGTCTGTTTCGGCCTGTGTTTGTTTTTGGAGTCATATAGTCACTTTTATGTCTGCGCTTCCTCCTCTGCTCGGCTTTGATCGATTAGTTTGGTCTCGTGATCGCTCTGTTTCCATTAACCGACCTGTGTGTCCTGTTAGTGGAGGAAGTGGAGCAGTGGGGATTATGGATCATGGATGTATTAGCGTTTTAATAGGATACATTAGACTGTTGCAGACCGCCTGTCACTGACTCCCGCTCTTTTTTTTTATTATTATTACCTACTATGATAATTTATTTATTTATTTACCAGAAATGAAAGTTGATTACCACCAGCAGCCCTTGGTCTGTTTACAGAGCCGCAGGTGGCTCAGAGTTAGCTTCTGGTGGTTGACGTCACTTCACGTATGAAATGATGGAGTCACTTTGTGACTACTTCATGTATTTTCCTGCTGCTCCGATATCGAGTCTCTCAGACCCGGCGGACTACAAAACTCTTCCCAGGAGACGTCACCTGTACCTCGGGGAGACTGTCCAGTTCCTGTTGGTGCTGCGGTCCCGGGACGCCCCGGGCAAGGATGACGGCTCCGGGCTCTTATCGTGGAGGAAACTGGGGGGGTCACTGTCTGCCCTGGCCAGTGTCTGCGTCGCCGAGACCCGGCAGCAGAGACGCGGTGAGAGCGAGTACGACGAGGACAGCAGCGAGGAGCAGCCCGGGGACGGGGAGCCTGAAGCGGAGGACAACAACGACAAAAGAGCGGACAGCAGCCGGGGTTTCAGAGAGTGCACCCCGCTTCTCATCCACAACAGCCCGGCTGCTGAAGGGCGGCAGGATGGGAGGGGATGGGTGAAGGTAAGACGGTAGTGGCTCATTGTGTACATGTAACACGTAAGTTTTGCTGATTGTCCCACACTGAGGAGTCTCTGCTGTATGGACAAGTTCTCATCTTGTAACCTTCCTCATTAAAATTCCCAGTAGGCTATACAGACCTGTTTAGTGTTGTTGTGTATGGAAAGCCAAATGGGTCATAATTAGTTTCCCTCACTGTCTGAAATATTGTTAACACCTCTGCATGTTGCAGTACAGTGGATGATAAAATTGCAAAATATTAATTATTAGTATGAATAACTATGACTAGGATTTATAAAAACTTTTCATTGTGTGTAAATGTATTGTGTACAATCTTCTAGTGTTGTATTCTAGGCTATTACAATGAAAAAGCAGGTAAATATCAAGCAGGTCATTTTTAACATTTTAACCAGATGAAAAACCAGTAAATGCAGGAATCAAACCCAGAGGTCATTTATCAAAACTGTCACTGTTTTGTCATCTGTTGTGATCTAAAACAAACAAACCGTTTGTCATCACCACGTCCACTTTGTCATCTACATGGGGACAGGAAGTTCCTGTGTCAGTGAGAAACCAGACCACAGTACCCTTCCTCCCCCACTGCCCACAGTCTGTGTTCTTCTGTGTTGTTTGATTCTCTTTGGGGCTGTCTCTGTTTTATGTATGATTAATGGTGCTCCTCTTTGTCCAGACTTCAAAGTGTAGTTTGTATTTCATGGTACCCTTGTTGCAGGAAATGTTGGGGTATTAACAAAACTCTCTCTATACTGTATCATCACAACATTTGCGTGAGCAGTGGGCTGTGGTTTCTTCAGTTTGACTTCCTGTCGTGTCAGTATCGTCTTCTCGGTCTGATCAGATTTTTCCTGTGCGTGTCAGGCAGAAGCTCTGACTGTCTGTTTTCCTCTCTGTCGACACCATTTTTCTTCATTCTTCTTGTTCTTGCATGTCCTCAACATGTGGAGGCATGCTGACCTAGAGGCATAACTTTATAAGGCTGTGATCATCTTTGTCATAGTCTAGTCTCATTTCACAGATATGACCAGTGAAGCTGTCTTTGTGTAATGACATTGAATCCTCTGCCTGTCCTCCTGCAGTCTGCTGTGGTGTTGGACGACCAGGTCATCTTCTGTCTCACTGTCTCTCTGGACAAGCTGCCAGTCACCACACTCAAAGCAAAGGTCAGACTCTGCACTGTGACAAGGATTGGAGGATGTGAGCATAAAGAAAAATGAAAAGACACTTTTTATTCAGAATATAGCATCAGTCAATTCACCTTCTGGGATACTGATCTGATCAATGTTTCGCTGGCTTCATTGTAAACCAGGGTTCCTCAATTCCGGTCCTCGAGGGCCACTGCCTTGCATGTTTTAGAAGTTTCCTGCTACAACACACCTGATTCAAATGAGTGGCTCGTTATCAGGCCACTGCAGAGCTTGATGACGAGCTGATCATTTGAATCAGGTGTGTTGTAGCAGGAAACTTCTAAAACATGCAAGGCAGTGGCCCTCGAGGACCGGAATAAACAAATGCACATGGCCAGGCGGAGGGTTACCAAAACAGCGGAAAAGTGACCAGACTTAAATAATTTCCTTTCAAATTAATGATTAAACAACAGCTGCAGGGACAACCTCGTTATTATGATTGGCTGCCATAATTATCCAGAGAAAGGTAATTTTACAATTTTCCAGCATAACATTAACTTTCCCTAACCTCCATTACGCGCCACCCATGCACATCAGACAAATCAAAAGAAGTTCACCCTTCACTCATTTTCCAAACTCTGTGTGTGTGTGTGGCATCAGATCATAGTAACGGTCTGGAGGCAGGAGGAGGAGAAGGTGGAGGTGAGAGAACATGGCTACTTGACTCTTCTCCAGCTCAGGAGTCCAACAGACACGTTCAGAAGTGAGCGGAATACCTTCAAGGCGCAAGGTACGCATGCACACTGTCAACACCAGAGTTGAGCTCATTGGTGCCACATCAGGTTAAAGTTAGCTAAACTCAACTATGAACCACTGCTTATGTGTTTACTAGGCCTGTAACGATACACCATAGTCATCGTATCTTGATTTTTGACCCACGGTTCAATACACGATTCCATTCAATTCAAGTTTTATAAAGGTAAAAAAAAAAGAAACTATTCTTTTTTCTCAAACAAAATACTGTTATAAAATAAACAGAACTTCACTCCATTGTGGAGACTATTTAAGTTTAGGAAACAAACTTGCCGTCTGTGCCATATACCCAGGGGCAAAGCAAAAAAACAGACACGGAGCGTTGCAATGGGCGTGTCACGGTTCTGCCATTTCATTGGCGACACAGGTTCGTGCCCTGGTTTCGGTTTCAACATATGTATCTCACAGGCCTAGTGTTTACAGTGACATTTGAGCAGCTGACATTTACAGACCTCATCTTATTATTTTCACTCACAGTGTGACTGTAATGAGTCAAGGTTTCAGTTGTATGAACGTCTTCATCTTGTTTTCACTGTAAAACATAAACACGATGGTGATGTGAAGTTTGTTGTGTCGGTATGAAACTAGCTTCTTCCCTCGCGTGGAGAACATGGTATGGTTATCTGACCGTAATCAAACTGAGCTCCTGTGATTTGGATGTTGGACTTGGACTGATTAGTGACTACTGGTTGTGTTTTGTTTCCTTTTCCAGCCAACACCACCCTAAATGTTCTGCCACCTCCCAGTGTCCACTGTCAGCAGATCACTATTTCTGGAAAACACCTGACTATTCTCAAAGGTACAACAGCAGCACACACACACACTTACTCATACATACTCATACACACACGGCAGATGATGATGATGAAGAGTTTCTGTCCTCAGTGTTGAACCTGAGCTCTGAGGAAGACGTGTGTATCAGAGATGTGAAGATCCTTCCTAACTTTAACTCCTCCTACCTCCCCATGATGCCCGATGGCTCAGTTCTTATGGTAGACAATGTCTGGTGAGTACATGCACGGACTGAGGAGAAGATCCTCTCGCTCCACCAGCAGCAGCTTTTAGTGAAATGTTGAAATGATTCATTGATGAACGGTCTTTACATTTGGTTCAGACGTTGGTTCAGCCTGGGTTGTTCTCTTCTCCCTTCATGTGTCTGGTTCCACTTCCCACCAAAGCCACCAATCATCTGAGGTCACCATGGCTTCATTCTATCGGATGAACACTGAGTCATCAAGATTACCCAGCATGCTAAGCGCCTTGGAGGAGCAGAACTTCCTGTTCCAGCTGCAGCTACAGAACAGAGCAGATGAGGACTTCAGAGAGGTGATGAAGACGGGATGAAGGCCACTTGAGCTGCCTTCATCTCTCTTCTATTTAACTAGTAAAAATAATTTTAATCAGGAACACTCTTGTCATTGATTAAAACCATTTTAGACTTAGATTAAGCAGGTGGAGGGTGGGGTGGTGGTGGTGGCAAGCTGTGCTGTCAGCAGCGTTGTAAGTACAGCGGCGTTGAAGGAGAAACCAGTGTGTGATAGCTTAGGTTTAAATCAATTGGTCAGGGACTGATCAGCTGGCTGCCAGCTGACTACAGCTGGGGCTTGTGACGTCTGCATGAATTTGTGGAATTCTTTATTTACAGAAAACCACATCACCATTCATCCAGTTCATTTCATCATCAAATTAGTCTCTGTTGTGATGGTGATGCATCGTTAGAACGAGACAAAGAAATTAGAAAAAGAATTCCCTATAATTATATCTCCAGCACATGACTGGTGTTGTTTTGTATTGACAATGACAACACTGAAAGTGTGAAACTCACCAAACACACTGATTCCTACTCAACTTACCTCTCAGTAATTAAACAGCTGTCACTGTTGTTTTTAACACATTTAGTGCTACAGTGTTTGTCACACATTTTGATACACAGCTGTTTTTAAGGGATATGCCAACAAAAACATTTTTTTTCGTGTCTTGCCTCACTCCCGAATCCATTCGACTGTACGTGCAGTAACTATGGAGATACGGGCAGGGCTGGCGCACCGCTAATTAGCTTAGCTCAAATGCTGGAAGTGTATGGGTAGTGGTAGCCTGCCTCCTACCCACGCTGAAATCAGCAGTCAGAAGCTGATTTTATTTTAGCTCTAAACTCTGTAAATATATCACTTTATCAACATTTTAAACCTTTTTAGGCGAGAAAGTAGCCGTTTAGATCAGCAGTGTGTCGTTAATTTGTCTAAATACCAGCTGTTTACAATTTAGTTTGGACAAATTTGGCACTACTCAAGCTAGCCGTTGTGACCAACGCACTTCTGGTTACTTTCACAAAATAAAACACATGTTGCCCTTTAGAAAACCATGACAATAGAATTTGTGCTTTTACTTTTAAATAGGAAGCTAACATACCCTCGATGTAGCTAGCTTGAACCAAAATAAACCGCCTTTGCTTGAACCCTCCGTTTTGTCCGATCTCGTCCTGTTACCCGCATTTAACTGCTCAAGATGCCTTACCGGAGAGTTTTGTCAGCTCTGAGGCGAAGATCAACCCGCTGGTTTCCGTTGCTGAAATTAAATGTAAGTGTAAATTATTATTATTTGTTTTAATGAGTTTATGGTGTATGTGTGCAGGGTCTGGAAATCCCGCTGGTGGCTGTGTTACAGTGGTGCACTCCAGCTCTAACTTTTACTAGGTAACTCCTCTTTTTTTCAACATGTGGATCATGTGGACTGACTTTCATCTGTCATTTTGGACAGTAAGATCGATGTCTGTCAAAACAATATAGAGTACTAGAGTTAGCCTATGATTTTTAGCATTGCATAAACTCTACCTGACAGATGACTTTGTATTTGAGTTTTGGTCCTGGTCTTGGTCCTGGCCTGTTGTATGGTCTGGCTCACCAGCATCATTAAAAAAAGCTAATATCTCTTGTGCTCCCCCTGAAGGACAACTATTGTATGACAGAGTATGTTCAGTGGAATTAAAATGGTTGTTTTTTCTCAGATACATTTCCAGTTGTTACTCGCTGCCCAGTATTTGTCTGGATCGTCCTGAGCTGGTAATGACAGCTTCCTGTCCCAGTGCTGTCCGGCCTCTGGAGCACTTCTGGGTGAAATACACCCTGCTGAACAACTTGCAGGACTTTCTGGCTGTTCGTCTGATCTGGAACTCTGAGGGTGAGGGCCAGACACACACAGCCTTTCCTTATACCTCATACTGTATCATTGAGTCAAAGTAAAGTGCGGTGCATCTAATGATTATTTCATGACATTTATAACCTGTCAATAATGAATTTGATACATCTCTCCCTGTTGGGCTTTGCCCCTCAGCCCCCAGTCATCAGTGTCAGCAGGAGCCCAGGCTGGGAGCAGTAGTGTGTCAGTCTTCCCTCAACAACCTGGGACAGTGTAGGAAGGGCTCCACCCTCTCCTTCACTGTGGCCTTCCAGATCCTCAGGGCCGGACTCTTCGAGGTTAGATCACCTCCTTGGCAGTATCCTCACCTACCTACTTACCTACTTACCTACCCTCTTGCCTTCCTTCCTTCCTTCCTTCTTTTTCCAACTACCTTGATATGTGCAGTCGCTCCAGGGGATGCTCAGTGACTTAACATTAATAATCAAAGTTCCTCCTCCTTGTAGTTAAGCCAGCACATGAAACTGAAGCTCCAGTTCTCAGCCTCTCTGCCCACCCCCCCTGTGGGGCCTCGGTCGTCACTGAGGACATCTCCCTCATCATCCAGCTCTGCAGCCAGAGAGCTGTTGGACAGACAGAGCGTCGGGCGCTCTCAGAGCTTCTCCCACCAGCAACCGTCCAGGTCGGGTCACATCAGGTACGGTGGCTCTTTTAGTCTGGGACCATTCATTGACTTTGGCTGGCATTCATATTTTCAGTATGCATGGGGTATTTGTACAGTACAGATGGACCTACACAGGCTTGTCTGTCATCATGACATGGTGTATGTGTGCTTGGTCCAGGTCAGACTCTGTGATGGAGCGTTGGGATGCCACTCCTCCTGTTGGATCCCAAGCAGGCAGCTCCCTTTCCCTGCAGCCCAAACTCATTTCACTGGACAAAATAGCCAAGAGAGAGTGTAAGGTGTTAGTGCTGGAGCCATTCCAAGAAGAAGCCTGCAGGTGGGTTTAACACTCCTGATCTGCTAGAATGAACTTTTGTTTATTATTTGAATGTAAAATACAGGATCAGAGAGATCTGGTACTGCATACCACCAAGGTTCAGTGGTGATATGTGATTCCAGTAGAGGGGACAGAACCAGACCATGCACAGACTTATAGCTAGCTACTCATTGTTAGCTGCTCTTTAATTTTATGAGACAAGCGTGAGAATCAGCTGAACAGAACTGATCTTTCTCCTGCCAGATGACCTGGAGATGACAGTTGTTCTCAGAACACAATCATCAGTATTTGATCGCCCTGTCCAGCCTGCAGAGCCTCATCGCTCAGGACCTAATGATGGAGGAGGGTGCTGATGTGGTGGCTGAGGCTGCACTAGAGATGATCAAAGGAAAGCCAGCCTCATTTCACTGGTCTATCATTTCTCTCTGTGACCAACCTGTTTGTTTTTTTTTAAGATTGATTTGTTTTGCTTTGCTTTTATTAGATTCCTGTTTCCTGGACACTTCTAGTGGTTTGGGGTTTTAGTTAATGTGTCATGACTTTTTGAAATGGCAGCTCGTGTGGAACTCAGACAGGAAAACCAGGTGGATCCAGTCATCTGTATTTTGACAATGTAACACATTCAAGTGAACTACTATGCACAGTCTAGACGTTATGGATGATTTGGATCCCTGACTGTGAGCCAGATGTCTGTGTGAAAATAAGCTAAGATAAACTAAGCTGAACTTGTTTTGAAGCTAGTTCTAATCTATTGAATGTTATCCTGGGTCAGACAGCTCCTGTTTATGGAAACGAGTGTCACCCTCTTTATTTATGTTACCCATGTTAGAGGAAAGTGAGGGGGTCGATTTTATAACTGATGGGCTTTGTTGTCTGATTGCACATGAGGACAGGTTATTTCCTTATTATACCTTCACTTCATTCCCTTTGAATTTTTTTTTTTTCCGAGTTTTTTGAAATAGGAATTTACAAAGCGATAGTTGCTGTAGGGTTGTGTGTGGTATAGTCATTTATAGATGGTACTTGACTACCAGTACCTACCACAACACCAAGTCACAAAACTTGAAATTTCCCCTCAAATAGGAGAGGAATGTAAGTGTGATACAGATTCATTCAGTAGTCTTCTTTACACTGATTTATTGTAGTTCAGTTATCTATTGGTGTCTGTTTATTATCAATGCCGGGATCTTACTTTCTGTAGGTTGGGGTTTGTTGTTGGTTATTTTTCCCTGCGTATGAAACATATGGTAAATAATAATATAATGTCTCATGTATCTGCTGTGCCAACACGGCAGAGGGCAGATGTTAATTTTCTCTTAATTTTCTCAAATTCCTATTCCTAGAATGAAAGTGTCACAGTGACAGAGGTTCTAACCACACTGACAAGGAGCTGATCACAAACTACTGACTGAAACCTCTTCTCTGTTTGGTCTGTTATCAGTCTAAAACTGAAGCTGGACTACAGTGTGTGAAAATGTGTAAAATGTTGTCATGAGTTCAAATTTCCCAGCACAAGAGTATTTATGAATATGACATTTCAGTTTTATTTATGAACAACATTATAGTATTTCATGGGTCCCATGATTTCCTGAACAACTTCTTCAGTGTTGGTTAGGGCACATTTCAGTGGTTGGGGGGCATCACCAAAGTCTGTTTTTTTTTATTTTTATGATTGTACCATTCCAATGTTCAAGTAGCCACACACTGAAGACATCAGACCCCTGACATTCAGAATCTCACTCCCTAAAATGTAGTAATAGTATTCACATAGTATATGAGTTAAAGATGAAACTCTGAGTCTGGTTGGAGACAAAAACTTGAATATGCCTTTAACTCTTTGGTTTTGTGCCTTTGTTTGTAATGTCTGAAATTGAGAGGATAAATAAAAGGTTTTGGTCTTTAATTGATATTTATCTGGATTTTCCATCCATCCATTCATCATCTTCATCTGCTTGTCCAAGGTTGGGTTGTGGGGGCAGCAGATCCACCAGAGAGCCCCAGACTTCCCTTTCTCCAGCTACGTTGTCGAGTGTCCTTTAGTTCAAAACTTCATAAAACCGTGAGTTTTCTCTGTAATTGAGTGTTAAGGACATGTTGTTTTAAAGAGACAAACACAATTTATTTTAGTTCCAAACACGCTACAAATAAGAAACACCTTTGTTCATTATAGTTACATACTGACTACAATTACAGCTTCACAAGGTTAAGTTAATAAAACAACACATGGACATCTGAACTATATCTTTATATTCTTCAGGCCCCATGTGCATTTGGCTTCAATGGCTCACTGGGTACTGTAGTAACTTAAAGACACCACTAGGTGGCATTAACATGCAGCTCATGCTGAAGTAAAGTAAGTCAGTGTATGACAACTTTTAGAAGCTGTAACATTTAGTAATTCAAATATGTAGTAGATAGAACGCATGCTGTTTATTATAAAGTGGAATATACATTTTGTAATGTTTACTGTTATATAGGCTGTATGAGATAATGCTATACAGAAAGTATTCTGACCCCTTTAAATCTTTCAGCATTTGTTATGTTGCAGCTTTATGTTAAATGATTAATTCTTTAATAGAGTGTATTTATTATAAAGTGTTACCTACACAATCTATAGGAAAGCTCATGTTTAATTTGATACAAAAGTCCAACTTGCTGGACGGACAATGGCGAGAGAAATTACAAATTTAACATGGCGAATCTGGTTTCTGTATTTAGCTAGTAAATGCTGGAAAATGATATCCAATTTCAGCCGCAGTTAGAAAAATATAGTTTTACTGAACTGAAACCATGGAGTGAATGTTTAGGATAAAATAAGTTGCTGTAATTGATCATGTGAACACAACTTTGTCTTTGTTTTTTTCTCCATCTGTCTTCTTCTTGTTTCTCTCAGAATTTTTTTTTTTATAGAATATTTTTGTTTGTTTGTTTGTTTTTTTGTTTATTAGCCTACTATTGACAGCTGGTACGTGCTCTGGAAAACCTAGTCACGCATGCTCTCTCTCTCTCTCTTTCTCTTCTTGTGTGTCTTTCTCCATGACTTACTTCCTGTTACTAATCATCCAAACCACCGACCCCTCAGCTTCCTCCTCTCAAACCACAGACTGTCTGTAATAGAGGGGCACTCATTGTCTGGAATGAACACTATGTCCACTTTCACACTACTGTCAAAGTCTGTTTAGGCATGAAAATGAGTCAGGACCACCACCAAGTGTGTCACCAAAACATTTTGGTAGAGGTTACTAAACATTTGAAGTGGATCCACTAAACTGAATTTAGTCAGATATAATGCAATTAAAATGGATAGTGAGTCTTGATTCATAGTACAGCAATTTCTGTATCTCACCGAGATGGCAGGTGATGTTAAAGCAACATTGCAGAGTTTCAGCTCAGTGCTTCCACCATCTGGTTGGGAAGCGCTATCTTCTGGGAGAGAAGTGTTTTCCAGTGTTTCGTACCCGTGCAGGGAAGTTACATAGTGCGATTTCAGCCGATGCGACCCCGCTCAGCTCGCGGCGGCAGCACCATTCATCCTATTAACCATTTTTCTACCATTGCAATGAGTCTGGAAACATTATTTTAAGGCTCCGTAATGTTACTTTAACTGTGTACAATATAAAGATGAGTGCACTGTAAACATTGATCGGTTTGTACAGGGCCGTTGCCAGGAATTCTGGGCCCCCTGAAAGAAAACTAAAATGGGCCCCTACGCCCTGACTTTTCCACTTTTTCTTCTTAGACTACGTATGTATTATCATTTTTTATTTAGCCTACTTTGTTTTGATGCTAATGCAGCATTACTATGAGTATTTGTCCGAGTCTTATGCAGAATAAATCAGTCATACATAGGTTAGACTTATGCGGTTTTTTGTGGGCCCTACCGGGTGCTGGCGCCTCTAGAATTATCATCACCTTTCTCCCCTATACAACGGCCTTGGGTTTGTAATGAGGTCTGAGCTGTTGCCTTCTGTCTGTACCCCTGTGCGTGCCAAGAACCCACCACATACAACACCCTCTTGGCTAATATGTTGCTGATTTGAACTGTTAGGAGGGAGAGTTGAGAAAGTAGCACATGTGTCACAGAGGGGAACTCCTTTTTTTTCTTCTTCTTCTTAAGAGAAGTGCTGATGACTAAGATGTTATAAATAATGGATCTTTCTGACTCCAACAGCACAGTTTTTCCATGAAAAACACAAGGGACACACAAGCTGGAGTAATGTTGGGCTGGGTTAACACGTCCTCTACAATCCTTATTGCAACGCATGGTGTTCTCTCTTTTGCTTAGGTGCGTTCTGGCCAGTGACCAGTTTGGCTTATGGAAAGTTGAATAAAGTTGAAGCATGTTTGTCATCATACTGTGAGGAGTGAGTCAGGGCAGGGATGTGTGTCCAAGGTTTTACTCGTGGAGCAGTGGCTTTTAACCACACAAGGAGCCTCATACATAAGGATACATTTCCTCCGACGAGTTCGGGTGGGGTTAATTAAGCTAAAAGTAGCTATAAAATTAATGGTTCAGAATTCATATCCAGAGGCAATTGGCTAGACAAGCCCTGACCAGTGTAACGGCACATACTTGTGAGCATGTTACATAATATTTAACCATTCATGCATGGTGATAATTGAGGCTGTGGTGTGTCATTGGGTAGAGAACAAAGATGCAGCAATTAGGAGTGTATGGAAAGTTCTTCCAGTTAAGGAACATCAACTGGAATTTTTATAATTTGTGTTTCATAATGTTCCGTGACCTCTGACCTCAGCTGACCACCTGACAACCCCCCTAACTGTGAACTTCTCAAGATAAACAAACTACAAACGATACAGAAGAATATAGTAGAAGAAGTAAAAAAAGACGATAGTTTCCCTTTCTGAAATTTGAGAGCGGACCAGAAATGACTTCAAACATGTTTATTGCGCGCAGTAAACAACAGTTGCACAGTAACACAACCCACATAGAATTTATTTGGCTAAGTATCTAACTTCAATCTCTAGTGGCTTCATCAGCTCTGTGTGAATTCCACAGTTTGAGGCCGTTGGGTTACAGGTCCCAGACTTCCATCTGGTAGCTGTTTGTTTCGTCTTCCAGCAACAACACAGCAAGCGGGTGACAGGAATCAGTAAAGCGTTATCTTAGAGATGAATGTGCACAAACATGCACGCGTGACTCACAGACTCCATTGGGTGGTGCAAAGGTGACCACAAGAGACATCACTCACCTGTGCAGGATATGGAAGGGAGAGGCAGTCTAGAGTTAGCTTGAGCCTGACATAAAAATGTTAAGTAAACTACAGTTTGATGCAGGAAGAGTTTCATCATCACTAAAGGCTGATTATTGAGTCCACTTGAAGTTTTGTTGTTTGTCCACAATCAAGGATCAATTATCTGAAGCCTAAACTTCAATACATGAACAAACAGTATAATTATGTTCCAACATGAATAGTTTGTAGCTATGGTAGGAGCTCTGCAAGGCTGTACGGGGGCACGGCGGCACTTTGAGGTGAACATGTTAGATTAGAATCCAGTTTACATCAAGACCTAGATCCAGACTTGGGCCCAGATGTTTAACGCCCTGTGTACAGTATGTCTCATCTGGAGGTGTTTGTTTAGTGTGCTGTGTTCCAGACTCTGTGTTGTGTCTGGTTGAATGGTGAGAAGGAACTGCATGCTCAGGTTATGTAACTGTATCATTTGGGATGTTTAGTTAAAACAAGTATATTCATGAATCCAACATACCAGTCTCCTGTCTGTACAGTCATTATAATCTCACCCACTTACTCAGTCTAACCACATGCAGGTTGCCCTTTAAACTTACTCAGCTCTTCCAGCAGGATATACAGACCAACACACATCATTATGCAACAGACTAATACTGTCTGATTTTGAGTGACAGTTGTTATGTTGTTCATGTATTAGTGCTGTAAAAAAGAATTTCCCCTTGGGGGACAACAAGGTCCAATGTCCTGCACGGCTCATACAAAAAATATAGGCTACAAAATATGAACACCAAAAATGTAAATGAAACCACTCTGAGTGTAATGCCCAGCTATATGATCACACACCTGCACATTACTATAAGTGAAGGCATGACGGATGTAGTCACACACTAATTGGCCTGTCTGCCTACTTTCAAATGATCAGACACCTTCTCTCAGTGAAGTTAAATTGCAAAAAAAGAAGAAGAAGAAGCAAAGGTATTAGAAAAGTATTTGTTCATTAGACAAATAAATATATCTTCATTAAAGATGCTGATGCACGCAGCTACATGTCTGGGTTGATATTTCAACAGACTCTCCCAGTCCCCATCAAATTAGCATGAACTTGAATGAACACAGCTATGCATGCTGAATCCTGAATCATCAAATTAAAAAAAAAGATATCCTGAATCAGCAATTTTTCTGCACAGCTCCACCACTTCTTGAATTTAAGGCAGGTCCTTCATTTCCTGTCTTACATTATTGGACAAACTGATTAATCCAGGTGTGTCTGAGTAGTCACAATGGTCATAGAGCCCACTGGAGTCAATGCAAGAATGGTGTAACATTAGTTATTCAATTATGGAGCAAATCAATCATTTTTAAAAACAAATTAGGCTACCAACATCTCTATGCTGTCTAGATGCAATATGTGTAATTTGAGATTGTTTTCTTGATAACTAATTTTATTTAGAGTGGTTTCAAATCTGCTTGCATGACAGTGAACAAATTTGTGAATCCACTGTTGAACTGCCACTTGTGATGGACAGATAGATGGTCTTTGGTTCCAGAAGTCGTGGGTTCAAGCCTCAACTAGTGCAAAATGAACATTATAATCTCAACTGTCTTGTCTTCCTATTCTCCTGTTAATTACTCAGAATTGCTTAAATTTTCCAAAAACAGGCCAGACCTGACCCATTGCTGCACAGCTGCTGTAATTTTAGTTTGTTTTTTCATTTTGTTTTTCCTGTATGTTTTTTTTTTAATATGGAAGAATAGCCATCGTTCCTATAATGAAGAAATGGTTAATGGGGATACTAATAAATAAACAAGTAAACAAATCAAATTACTCAGCTTTAATGCTGTCTTGACCCAACTCTGTCACAGTTTACATGTCTAACAAAAACACGAGTTAATAAACTTTCATTAGGATTTCATTTCTATTTTTTCTGAACATTTCATTTCACTGAACACTCAGAAGATTCTCTGCAGTTGCAATTTCCAATAATCCACTTTTTCTTCATATTATGTAGAAGTCTTGCCACACACTGGATTTACTCAGCAGAATGAATAATTCTAAAAAGCTCAGTCAGTAACAGTCATGGAAACCATTCAGGGCTTATCAAGTGTGACTCTGTTGTTTTGTCACATACGTAGCTTGTCTAGTCACAGGCTTCCCTTCATGTCTGTGGTTATCAGTGACAGACCCTGACTTTTACTTCCCTTTCTCCTTTATATAGCAAATTGTTTCACAATGACGACACTCCTGGAAGCACTGGAGTTACAGTAACAAACTGCTGTTTGTTTTCCTTCGTATCTCTATGAGGGGTGATTTACTGTACACACTTCACCAGATAGTATCAGGGGTGAGAAATATTCCTGATACCGGGACATCATGACTTTCATCCAATAGCTAAAACACTTCTGTTGAATGACATGACCATGTCCTCCATCCTCATGTACTCTAATATTCTTCCACATAGTCTACCACAAAAATCTCACAGAACTCCTTCAAACATACATGTACACACCTTCCCGTACACGTAGGACCTCCTCCTAAGCTTCGCTCCTCTTCACCCCCTGCCCATGTATCCACTACGGGAGATCTGTTACGCTCTGCCCCTCGACTCTGGAACACACTGCCTCAGGGCATTCGGACTTTACTGTAACAGCACTGTCACCTTAAGTCACATCTCAAAACTCACCTAGTCAGACTGGCTTACGCCTCATAATATACTGATTTTAGTGTTGCTGTCTTTTTTTGAATTGTTTCATTATTTGTATTTTAATTGTTTTTTATTGTAAGGTGACCTTGAGAGTCTTGAGAGTTGCTGCTGTTAAATTACATTTAAATGACAATAAGGTATGAATCTGAATATGTGTTAAAATGTCAGTATATAATATGTTACCCATTGACTTTTCTTTTTTTTTTTTTTTTTTTTTACATTTGAGCCTATTTGAGGTTTTACACAAAGTCTCTCATAATGCTGATTGCATTGAAATGACTTGGTTCTGTATTTCAGTGATGTCAACGCTCTGTCGGGCTCCAACAGATGAGTTTATCCTTAATGACAAGGTCTCTGACCTCAACTATGTTGCTTTGGTTGCCGATAAGGAGGTTTGGTCTATCAGACACCAAATCAAACCAAAGTCTGAACAGTACATTTTTGAATGACAGCTGAATAAGTATAATAATAAATTGACTGAAGCTATCTCACATCAGCAGCACATACCACCATAGTACAATTACACTGAGTCAGTTTTGTTTTTCCCAACATACCACCATTTTACAGTAAAAGTGAAAGATAAAGAAGATAACCTGTCTCATGGGAGTCAGGAAGTGTGACTATGCTTGTTGATTCACTTCAGGGGACAAGAGAATACCTGACGAACCAAAGGGCTGTTCCTGTTTGTCTGTCTCCATGCACCGAGACAAGGATGTCTGAACAATTAGTTTCCAAACCAGACACATGTCAGTGCATTTTTCCACAAGGGCTGTGCTCTGATAACCATGATGTAGGCAACAGTCAACATCTTGCATCCTGTCTGCTTTACTGTTTTACAGTTTGTCTCAATTGCTAAAACAGTAAAACAACAAACTTTCATAGTTGGAGAGGAGAGGAGAGGAGAGGAGAGGAGAGGAGAGGAGAGGAGAGGAGACTGAGAGTAGTGGCCTAACTTGCTGTGTGTCCCCATGCCACTACTGCATAAAATGTTTCAGGCTTCCTGAGCCAGCACTAACTGGATACAGATTTTGAACTGTCTACTAAAAAGTTCTCCTGACAGGATGTCACTTCCTGTGCTGGCTCAGGGCTTTATATCACTTCAAACTCTTTGTCATATGATTAAATGACTTGACATGCTCCCATGGTATATGTCAAACGTTCAACAATTGGTAAGATGACAATATTTTACAGCTGATACTAAACAAAAACCAGTTCAGACTGGTCAGAAATGACTCACTGTTCTTTTTATGCTTCTGTTTGTAGCAGGGAAGACTTTACTCAAACACTAAACTGGAATCTCTGGTGTTATTTTCTTCAGGTCAAAAGGTTAGCTAGAGATGCTTTAATCACTCAGATTTACTTCTTAGAACATTATTGTGAAACAACAGCAGATATGAATTAGTAGAAAGTTGAGCTGTTAGAGGATTTACTTCCATTTTCCCATGCAATGAAAAACATGTGGGGAAATGTTACTCAATGTAGTTTCTATGGAAACTCAGTGGCAGTGGTTTTATGAACCAGATGTTTTATTTTCCTGTGAAGTGTTTACATCAGGAGTGTTGCCAGACTAGACAAGCAGAGCTATAAATAGGACCTACATTAATGAAATACATACTGTAGATGTCTTTACCATGATGTTACACAATAGCACGTAGCACAACGGTACAAATAAGTATGTTTGATTTTAAAGAGGAGAGTGTTGTCCAAAATAAAGACAATACTGGACTTTCCTTCACCTTATTTTTTTCATTTTTCTATTGGCAAAGTTATCTATTGGCAACAAAGTAAGTCTGATCTAGTTTTGGTTTCAGTTCCCGGGCCTGGGGCCTTTCTGGGTGGAGTTTGTTCTCTCTGGGCCTACATGAGGTAAAATAAAAATATAATGAAATGAATTTGGACTTTAAAATTTAAAACCACTCGTCCTCCACAAAGCAGTCAAACAACAATAATAAAACAAAATGAAGAGAAAGCCAATCGATAACAGTGAGTCTTAAGAGGAGATACTTGTCTCTGTATCTGGAGCTGAGCAGAGGTTACACAGCTTGGTAACTATTTCCATAGAGTCATCATGTCAACAAGGCTACAGGCCCAGATGGTATCGCTGCTTTTCTGCTAAAAACAGCGCAGATGAATTGACCCATGCTTGGTGCCTCATTTTCCAGGGACCCTTAGACTCTCATTACAACACGATGGAAAATAATCAATCATTACACCTGTCCCGAAGATATCATGTCCACAAGAGAATAAAGATTTCATTGTTCTATTGTTTTAATGAAGTGTATGGAAAGACCCATGGTGACTAAACTACGGCAGGACATCAGAGTTCGGTACTCTGTCTTGTCCTTTTTTTTTTAACAGTTTGGGCACCTTTAGTCAAAATGTATGTCACTGTGAACAGGACAGTGCAGAGTAAAGGCCTGATGCTGACCTCACAACATTTTCTCCTATAGTTTTCCAATTTCTGTTAATGTGAACAGTTAAGCAAATGGAAGATGAAATGATCTCCAAAAGGCCCAAAGTTAAAAATGAAACCCTCTTTTGTGGTGGCTGTGGCTCAAGAGGTAGAGCGGGTCGTATTTTTGTGCCTTCAGTGGCATACAAACCATTTATTCTCTGTCAAGTTACTTGCTTTCATAGGCATCTGGCAACCAGGAATGATCAATTATTCACAACCTGGCAACTGTTTTCATTGTCCAACACAGTAGGGGTTATGGACCATTTATTGTTTTGGCCTTTATTTAACTAATGTGTTGGGCAACAGTGGTCAGGATGCAAGAGTCAGATAATTCCAATATGTTAGGTAAGAATCACAGCCCGAAGCCTGAGTGGATGAAGTTGTGTATCTTGGCAACAGTTGAGTCCCATGGTCTTGAAGCCCACATAGAGAACTGAGTGGGTGGCACAAGAAAGTGGGTGGTGCAGTTTCCATTTACAGCCATATATGGGGTATACCCAATCCTGTGGGAATGTGGGGGTTTGCCTAGTAACGGTAAAAAAAAAAAAAAAAGACAACATGTTGATGTGTCTGTGTATTTTAGGCAACACTAAACAGTCTGGTACAACACTCATGGAACAAAGGGTCCCATGAGTAAACAAGTCATGAGCTCATGGACCCATCACACCGCTATTTTCTGTTCTGTCATATTTGTTTGCGGTAACTGCAGCTCCTTAGGCCTGATACTAACAACGTTATTTAATAGAGCAGTTGAATCAGGACACAAGTCAAACAACTACTGAGACAAGATGATTAGAGTTCCAGAAACAGAGTAAATAGGTCTGTAAACATTCTTCACAGACACAGTTGTAGACCCTTAGTCTACAACAAGCTGCTGGTCATGCTTCGCCTTTAAGTTTTACCCTGGGGGTTGATTCCAAGCGGCTCAGTGGCCATGAATCAGGAGGGTATTCCACCAGTGTCACTAGAGAAAGTGAAGTCATGCTTAAAACATGCTTCTTCCCCAGGGCAGTGAATGCTCTGATGGAACCCGTGGCACCCACACTGCACTTATTTGATATGCTTTTACATCTATTATTTTATTTAGATGTTTATTATGTTTTTGTTTATTGTGAGTATTTATTGTGCTGCTAGGATGCTATTGCTCTCAAAGTAAGTATTGTTGTATGGAAATGTGCAATGACAAGAAAACCAACTAATCTAATCTAAAATACTGCAATCTCCCAATTAAGCCTCATGTCATTCCAATACAAAACATGTATGCAGGTTTACAGACATTTTTACAGACAATTGAATGAGTCACAGGTGCTGCTATTAATAAGACCAGGTAGATGTCATATCACAGAAGTGCCGACAGTCTAAATGAAAAGTTACGTAAGTGTTACAACAGTTTCATATTTTGTGTCTACCTCAGTTTGTTATATCATTCTGTGCCTTTTCTTCTTCAGTAAAACACTTGTACTTGTCTCTGTATGAAATGTGCTGCACAAATAGCTTTACCTTCCCCTCGCTGACTGTTTTAACAGAAGTCTAGACAATATCGGAAGCAAAGAGAGTATTATTATGTTCCTCAGAACTTGTGGTCGGAGATGACTTATAAAGGTCGCCATATTGACTGTTAACTTAAATATATCCCTTGGTCTTTCTCTGTCTGTTACCTAACCCTTTTTTAAGTATATTTCTGGGGCTTTTTAATCTTCAATCAATAGTTTAGTCGACAGAGAGGCGAGAAATGGGCGGCAGAGAGAAGGGGAATGACATGATGCAGCAAAGGGCCACCTGAGTTGGGATTCGATACAGGTCGGGCTGCAGCGAGGACTTTCTACCAAGTGAGCTAAACAACACCTCCTTTTCTTTTTGGAGCGTTTCCTTTGTTCAATCTGGTAATTTACCTAGAATGAACTAATCTGAGTGAATCTGCTAGAAACCTGAGTCTAGATGTATCTGGAAAAAATGTGTGCCTTCACTCTTTGTCCTGTCTACCACATGTTTGATGAGTAGTGGGATGAAGAATGTTCGGGGATATGACCAAATTTGGTGTTCAGATGTGTCACCACCCTAAATGAGAATTCACTTTTTAAGTACAAGTAACAAGGTCTGGTATTAATATGATCAGGGAAATATCATTGCACTGAATAAGCACATCTCCTTCAAGTATGAGTGTACGATAGCTCTGGCTGCAGAGCAACATCTCCAAGTGGACCTTCTGGAGGGTGTGAATATCCACGTTGGGATGGCTGTGTTTTTCATTATGACTGGGGGATTGAATATAAAGACAAGAATGTTATACACACAGAAAAAGAAAAAGAAGAAAGGCCAGCAACACTCGTGTCCTTCTCATTGTCATCTTAATTATTGCAAATTGTGTCTGCGATTCAAACAGACCGGTTTCGACAGCATCTTCCTCAGTGTGTAGTTTTGAACAGGAAGTGATACTTAAATACTCACAGCTGTGGTCAATCACTTAATAGACAAGTAGCAATAATGAAGAAGAATCACAACTTATATTAGAAAGAAATAGAAGAAATTATTGTGTAGTTTAGATGTCTGGGTTCTTGTATATCTGAACATTTCATACATTCTTCAATTTTTCTTCTATTTTTTTCTAATATTTGTGCATTTTGAAGTTGTGATTCTTCTCTTCTTTGAAGCGCCGACGCAGTTTGCAGTAAAAGACAATGAGAAGGACTGTTGCTGGCCTTTCTGCACAATTTTTGGCCGTGCACCTCTTCAGTTTGTTCCTGAAAGTTTTTTTTTTTTCTTTGTTTTGAAGAATGTTACACACAAAAGCTCATATCCAGAATATGTCCAGAATAGAACAACATCACAAAGAACCAGCTCAATCAATCTGAAGGTATATTTCAGTCTCCTTGGTCTTTACTGAGCTTGCTTCCCTTGAACTAGGAACTTACACGATCCTTGTCCATGTTAGTTTCACTCAGTCCAAGTCTCCTCCTGGAGGTGAAAGCTATGTAATGCTCCACTTCACTTTACTCCATAGCAGCCGCCACAAGGACTGTGAGGAGAGTTTGTTCAGTCAACAAAGTCTGAGGTGAACTTAGAACCTCAGTCAATGACGTCTCTGCTGGTTGTCATTATTTACAGCAGGACAGCGGCATGAAATCACACTGTTGTGTTGTTTTGCTGGAGCCACAGTGTGCCAACACACAGCGTTCTCCATAAACCTCCTGCATCTCTCTCCAAGCAGCAGGGATCAAACTGCCACTACTGGAGTTTGTTTGATGTTTTCCACAGTAACTTTCCCAGAAGTCGTTCACTGATGAATCTATTGTGTGCACCAAATGAATCCTGAGATAATATAAACCTGTTGCTCATACTGTAAGTCTGGCTTGAGTTGAAGTTACCTAAGATCCAAACATACTTTAAATTCATTAGGAAATGAGACATAAATCATTTCCTGTGCATTCACCCCAGCCCTTGGGGCCAGACAAACATAACCAAAGTTACTGTCAGGCAAATGCCAGAGTGTGTGCGTGTGCGTGTAAACACTGAGTGACTTTCCATATGTTTTGTCATGCTGCGAACGGGAGACACAGACTGATAAAGAGAGTCCAGTGGTGTGTGTTCTTGAAAAGGAAACCTGTCCAGACAGCGTTGGATGACATCACCGTCTCTAATGAGTGTGCGTAGCCAGGGGGCGGGGTTTCCACCAGGGGCAGCTCTCTCTGCGCTATAAAAAGGCCTGAACCCCGTCAGGCTGTCAGACGTGAAGCAGCACAGGAGACTGAAGCTGAAACAACAGAGACTTGCAGCGCCGCAAAACCAACAGATTACAACCGCAAGGTAAGAATCACAAATAATAACTTTAACTTTAAAAAGGCTTTTGGTGTGCAGTGACAGAATATTAAAAAAAAAAACATATTAGTGACATCTGAACATGTGTTGAGTTGTAATTTGTGGAGTTACATGTTATTGTAACCATCAATTATTTTTCACTGACTTTAATAATGAATTAAAGTGGCATTAAATACGTTAACTCAACTAACTTGTGAGATACTTTAGATGATCCTTCTAACTTTTTGGACAGGATGTTAAAGAGTAAACTCTGCAACATCAAGAACCATAAAATACCTCCATCTTCATTTGATGCAACAATTCTACTATAATCATTAAAACATTTGGAAATGTGTCTTTGATATGAGAGTGGACAGTACAGAGTGAAATTGGTGTGGTAGGATGTGAATGTGAATAACTGCAGAGTAATTCTCATGAAGATGTGAAAGCTCTTGTGAGTAGAGTGATTTTTATTTCTATTTGATGGAATAAACTATGAAAGACTTAACAAATGCACTGATTATCCAGTTAGCTACTAATTCAGTTCATTTGTGAGCCGGGAGAGATTTCAGACCCCCCCCCAAAAAAACTCAAAAACACATTCTCAGTGTCCAAACCGAGAAGTGACCTCATTCAGTGTAAATCTTGGGATAACACTGCACAGTCAGGTTTTCTCTGAAATGTGTCTGTTCACAACTCAGTGACACAGTCTGAGGTCTCAGGTAGTCTCAATGGAGCCGCTATTCATCAAGCTGCTGAGCCGCTGCAGTGGAAAACCAGCGTTACTTTCCTGTTAACACACACATTCAGCATGACTCACACTGTTGACTTCTTGGAGTCTTTCATTTTTTCAGTCAGTTTTTTTTTTCAATAATCTGTTTCTCGTTGATCACTGTCACTGATGGGAAATCTCCTGTGTGGAAGGCCTCAGTTTGCTGGAAGCTAAAAATATCTTTGGCTTCTGTCCAAAACTCCCGGAGTTTTACAGAAACCATCTGAGAGCTATTCAATAGTTACTCAATGAGCTCCCTCTAATGAGAAGCAGACTCACAGATCCTCTTTCAAACTATAGGCAGAACTTTGTCCTCATGAAGGCAACTGAGTGTTTGCCGAGCGAAGATTCACTGTTTACACATCTTTTTTACATCTTTGTGCAAAGATGAGTCAGAGTGTGTAACTGCCCAGTGGCCTGTCTGCGCTAAGGAACGGGTGTGAAATTCAAGTGTTTTCACATACCTGCTGTTCTCCTGTCTTTCCCAGGATGCTTTTCATTTTCGTGCTGCTGACCCTGAGCACAGGGGGGCTGAGCTCTCTGCAGGACAAGCAGACAGATTTTGGACTGAAGGTCTTCCGCCAACTGAGCGAGGACTCTGTGGACGAGAACGTTGTCTTCTCCCCGTACGGCGTGGCCTCGGTCCTGTCTATGGCACAGCTTGGTGCTGCAGGAAACACCAACAAGGCCTTAACCGCTGCTCTGGGTTTCTCTCTGCGAGGTGAGTAACAGATGATGTAATATAAAACAATATAATTACCCACTGGGTTTTACTGAATAAGGCCATAATTGAAAAAACAAACATGTCTCTGCATTCAAAACAATGTGGCAAATCTTTAGCAGCAACTGACCCCAATACTCCTGTAACACTGACCTCTGCTGGTCGGTCAGTCTCACTGCATCTGGTCCATACCTATACCATCTACTGCCACATTAAATACATCATGTTTGAAATGAAACAATTTACAAGCAAACAAAAGCTAAATATAAAAATTGCGTATTCTCCCTCTCCCCTCCTCCAGAACGAGGGCTGGCGCGGCAGCAGCGTCTCCTGCAGCGGGATCTGTCCAGTGAGGAGGGCGTGGAGACGATCAGCGGGGTGATGGTGGAGAGGAAGATGAGCCTGGAGAAGGGATACCGCCGCGCCCTGGCCAAGGCCTTCCAGACCCACCCTCACCAGGTGGACTTCACTAAGCCAGACCAAGCAGTCGGCATCATCAACTCCTGGGTCTCAGACCACACTGCAGGTAAGATCTCCGTCCAAGTGGGCCCCTGCCCCCTGACTTTTCCACTTTTTTTATTATCATTTTTTATTTAGGCTACTTTGTTTTGATGCTAATGCAGCATTACTATGAGTATTAGTCATTATATTAGTATTAGTCATACAAAGATTAGACTACTGGGGTTTTTTATGGGCCCCACTGGGCGCTGGGCCCCTAGAATTATCATCACCTTTCTCCGGCCCTGCCTCTGTCCAGTAGCCCATACTGTTGGCAGACTTCTCTACAGCGCTGACTCATGTTCATTTTTCTTTGTAGGAGTCATCCCTGAGTTCTTGGCACCCGGGTCTCTGACTGATGAAACCCGCCTGGTCCTCCTCAATGCTCTTCACTTCCAGGCTCTGTGGAAAGTCCCCTTTGACCCCACACTGACACAGGAGAGGATGTTCCACTGTTCCAATGGCAGCACTGTCCCTGTGCACATGATGAGACTCACAAACCGCTTCAACTATGGTAGGTTGACTCTGCACATGGCTGTGTTTAGTATTGTATTATTTCATTTATTGTATTCAGTATATTTTAACCTATTCTAAAGCCTGCAGGGACAACGACTGCAAATTATGTATTGCCTCTGTTAAATAAAACTATGTCTCCTCCTCCATCAACAGGTGAATTTGTAACTTCTGACGGGGTAGACTATGATGTCATCGAGGTCCCATACGAGGGTGACTCCCTCAGCATGTTTTTGGTGTCGCCCTTTGAGCCTGAGGTCAAGCTCAGCACGGTCAGCTTGGATCTGAGCATCCAGAGGATTCAACAGTGGAGAGAAGAAATGCGGAACGTGAAGAGACGGCTGGCCATGCCCAGGTTTACTCTGGACTCTGACGTGAACCTGAAGACAACTCTGTCGAAGATGGGTCTGACGGACATGTTCAACTTGGCCACTGCTGACTTCACACGCATAACCAGTAAGATATTATGTAGTTATTTACTCACTTGGTCTCTCAACTCACAGTTAAAAGATGTGACATGTAACCCATGACTACAGCTGCAGTTATACGTGACCTCTCTGTGTCTTTGTGCCTCCAGCTGATGAAAGGTTGTGCATCTCGAAGGTCCTGCAGAAAGTTAAGATTGAAGTAAATGAGCGAGGAACCAAAGGAGCATCAGCAACAGGTAGGTTACACACATGTGGACACGCACGGCTGGATGCAGGAGTGTGCTTGGTGCTGGGTACAATGAAGTCTTACACATTACAGCCACTGACCTATTTCCTTTCTTCCCTCTTGTAGCTGCCGTCATGTTCTCTCGTATGGCAGTAG
Organism: Decapterus maruadsi; assembly: GCA_030347415.2. Taxonomy (NCBI): domain Eukaryota; kingdom Metazoa; phylum Chordata; class Actinopteri; order Carangiformes; family Carangidae; genus Decapterus; species Decapterus maruadsi. The sequence goes on along the minus strand of CM064898.1, from coordinate 14,538,778 downwards.
AGGAAATCACTCTGGACCGACCGTTCCTCTTCCTCATTCAGCACAAACACACAGGTAACACTCCTCTCAGTTTTCATGTGACATCCTATTTTATAAGGCAGCAGACACATTTTCAAATGTAGTTTTTAAAACACATGCAAGAACCATTTCCATAAAATATGCAGTTGTCTACATGCTGCACTATTGACCTGTTAGAGTGTGTAGAGCAGTTGTTCCCAACCTTTTTTGGCTGGTGACCCCAACAATCAAGATGCGGCAGCTCAGATATGTTTATATGCTGCATTTTATTTGAACTCGATTTATTGTTGAGAAAGTGAAAGTGAAAGTATAGAATACAGTTGTTGTGTGTGGTGTTTTTAATCATACATTTTAAATGAATATTTTCAAGGTTGAAAATGGATGTAGAGTGTGACCGTGCCTCTTCTCCCTGGTTTTAGGTGCTGTTCTGTTCGTGGGTCAGTTCAACCAGCCTCAGGATCAATAACCCTTTGAAGATCCTTCACCAGCTGTGTCAGACTACTGCTGCTCATACTACACACACACGTAATGACTACACACCAGGGGTCACATGACTGTTTGCGTCCACTGACTACACACGGACACAACCGCTGAGACAGAGCTCAGACATTTAAATGTAGTTTATACTGTATATTTGTGTTTATTTATTTCTTTGAATGTTTGACACAAATGAAGGAGAGTGAACTAACTAGTTACTGATGTGTGACACTAATGCACTGTATACTGACAGACTGACACTGCATTAGGACCAAAAAAGATGTATTTTATCTATTTTGTACAGAGTTTGTCCATGTATAATTTTGTTACATTTGTGTTTTTGCAGTATTTATATTTATTAAAAGTCTATGTTTTTACAATTCTGTTGTGTCTGTCATGGTTGAATCATAGTTTCCCACATTTCCCACAGGGCTGCTGGTCATTATAAATAGATGAATACCAAACTTAGTTTATGGGGATATAACATCACAGACTCTGTCTCCATCAGAGCAAGATGTGGAATAAGGAAAAATATGAGTCTAAAAAAAATAAGCGTTTTTTGTTATAGCCACTGTCTTAGAGCACATTTTCTTGGTATAACTTCATGTCAGATCAGTCTGAACAGAACCAGGTCACTTCTGTGGTTTATGTTGCATAAAGAGGAGCAGGATTAACCAGGGTTATCCAGGAGATAAAATGATCATGATCACACTGTCTTGTTAATTAGAAAAATAAAATTGTATTTTAAATAAATGTAGGCCTAGACATAAAACTGTGCTTATTCAAACCAAGATAAACTGAGATGGGATGTTTACAGATTAAAACATTCATTTTAATAGCTCTTATAGTCTAAAAGGATGACAAAGCCACAATTCACACATTAAATGCCAGAGAATGGAAAGCGAGTAGGCCTATACAAATCAGAAATACAAATTATAAAGGAGCAAATTGGGCCAGAAGACTATATCAATTTAAAAAGGAGCAACATATCACCTAGCCTTTATATTACTGTTATGAGATATACTCAATTGTTTACCGCTGTCTATCAGTTATATTTCTTCTGGTCGGAGTCTCTGGTCTTACCTGAGAGCTGCAGCCAGCTGCGCGGAGTGCGCATGCGCGTAAATGAGGCGGAAGTGCTCGGTGGAGCAGGGAGCGAGCAGCAGCAGCAGTCCAGTGGTTCAGTAGTGTCTGACAGACATGGAGCGCATCTGTTAGCCGCGGTGTGTCTGTCACCGTTGGACCGGTTCAGGGCTTCAGTTCGTCTCTCGCTTCGCAGCAGCTCAACGACAATAACTACGACATGGTGAGTTACCGCGACGGAGTTACCTCAGTTCAGAAAGGCAGAAGCTAGGTGCTACGCTAATGCTAGCAAGGTGTACAATTTCAGGAAGTGTCCACCTGCGCTGACTCTACCTGGCTCCTGTCAGCACAGCCTGCGAGCTCACGCGCCATTTAATAGCACGCCCCATTGTTCTGATAAGGTGGTGAGGTTTTATTGGGTGTTTGGGTCGTGTTACAGTAAGCGTCACCTGAACGTGATGTTATTCTGTACAACTGTGAACATTAAACATCTGAATAGCGTCTCTCAGTCTCTGGGGGCCACGTCAGGAGCTTTGCCCCCGACGAAAGAGCGATGGCGGCAGGTGATTGTTCTCTAGGTCACTGTTGTCCAACTGACTGTTCTCCAGCCAGCTTATTGTTTCCAACAACAGCTGTATCAGACACAAGTTTATTCATCATCATCACAATGAATGAAACTATACGAGTCATCTCTTCCAACAATTCACAGTCAGCAGTATGAGGGCAGTGACTTGACTTAAACGTAAGAGCACTTCAATAGATAGATAGATAGATCCTTCAGAACACCTGGATTTGTTAATTTTATCTCAGTCTACCTGTCAGATTGCACAATAAGCGTCTATGAACTTTTGGTGCTTCAGCACAGTTTGGGTGAAACATTTGAAATGTTTTGTCATTTAGTTATCATCATCATTAGGCTATGTCACTTGTACTCCCAGTCCTGGATGGATTCTGGAAGTGCTACAACCTGTGAGGTAGTGGTCATGTGATAGGATAGGCAGCCCTTCTCAAACTTCTCTGTCTTGAGGCTGGGCTCATGTCAAGCTCGACTGAACAACTTCACAGCTGCTGTCACTCAACTGCTTTGACGCAGCTGAGGAAGTCAATTTTAACCAGAGAAAAATGGAGGAAACATGGAGGAGAATAACCCTGATCACATTTTCTTTTTTCTTTCTTTGTTTATTTGTAATGGGACTCTGCATTCATGCACACACAAAATAATTTGTCGTAAGTATGCCAGATTTAGCTCGAGAGATAACTTCCATCTTTAGTCCCATGGTCCAAAATAAATATCTCATAATATTATCAGATACGTCTGTGTTGAGTGTTCACGCTGCGTGTCTGCGTGCAGATGCGCTTCATGCTGCTGTTCAGCCGGCAGGGGAAGCTGCGGCTGCAGAAGTGGTACACAGCTACAGCCGAGCGCGACAAGAAGAAGATGGTGAGGGAGCTGATGCAGATTGTGCTCGCCCGCAAACCAAAGATGTGCAGCTTCCTAGAATGGAGGGACCTGAAGATTGTCTATAAAAGGTAAAAACCGCAGATTCACTTGATGTGTCTTTCTTACTGGCTGAATGTGAAGAGACGGCAGAGAGCACGTTAACCTGTTTACATCATCATGTCAATATATGATCAGATATACTGTCATATACCGGTACATAAGTAAAAAAAAATGTAAGAAATACCGCCCTACCATGACGTCAGCCTCGCCTGTTCTCACCTCCCGTCACTTTCTTTCTTTCAAGCCAATCAGGACAAAGCTCTGTGGTCACTTATTTAGTGCAGGTGAACCCGTGACTGTTACAATAATTTGACCTAGTGATGCGTCCCAGTGTATCACATTCAGTCCAGTGGGTGTGTTTGGTGTACGTGACCTGTGTGTTCATCAGCTGCTGTGTATTAAACCCAAACCATGTGTAGTTATAGGCCTACTTGTAATGAATATGTGAATTCCATGCTGTGGTAGAATGTGACACTAGTAGTGATGTAATCAGTGTATCCATGTCTACCTCTGTGCGTATCTATTGACAACATTTTGCCTCTTGTGAGGCACCTGATCTGGTTTTACTATCCAGCTCCCACAGACTAGGAAGTGGTCTCTTCTGTTTAGTGTGACAACACTACTGTGAGAATGCAGAGGTGGACAAACAAAAGTAGTTTTCTAATGTGTGATAAAGTATAGTCTGTACTGTAAACATAATATCTTCACAAACAAACAACCAAGGTCTAAACTTGGCACTCAACTTGAAGGAGGTGCCATCTCAGTCGTATAAGAATGACATCCTTAAACTGCTCTGTGAATTAGCCTGTCTATATGACTTAAGCAGCTCTTGTTTGAGATACTTACAGTTTACAGGATTAGCCTGGGGGTGTAGAGGGTGTTAAACATGTGCTTCATTAGACAGAGACAGGCTTGTTCAGTCTGTAGAGGTCTAAATAGTCAGGCAGTATTTGTACTCAAACAACACAGTACAGTATTAAAGGGATAGTTCACCCAAAATTCAAACTTCACTCATTATCTACTCACCCTCATGTTGATTAAGAGCTGTGAGAATTTGTGAGTCCTCCGTTCCTTCTCTGAGTTACGGGGGGGTCCACGCAGCAGTATTTGTCCATATAATGGTTGTCAATGGACACCAGGTTTCTTTGTCCAAAAAGACACACCAAAAAACATTCTAATACATCCACACTGCTCGTCTTTAATGTCCCTCTAGTATTGAAGCCCCGACATGAAAAATTGTTCCACCGGTCAGTACAAGTCATGTGAGAATTGCACTGACACAGGAAGAACAGTGAACCAAGACACTGGGAGCTTCCGCTACAAACACGCTTAAAATACAAGAGGGACATTACAGATGAGCAGTATGGAGGTATTTGGATGTTTTTTGGTGTGTCTTTTTGGACAAAGAAACCTGGTGTCCATTGACAACCATTATATGGACAAATACTGCTGCGCGGACCCCCCCATAACTGAGAGAAGGAACGGAGGACTCCCAGCTCTTAGTCGACATGAGGGTGAGTAGATAATGAGTGAAATTTGAATTTTGGGTGAACTATCCCTTTAACCACAGGCTAATGTGGTCAGTAACTAGATGCTTGAAATCCAAGCACATACTTTCAATGAATATAGGCAGACAGTGATCAGCATCTGATCAGTCTGAGTCTCTCTGGGAAACATCACATGTAGTATCATCTTCCAGAATCAAGTAAGCCTCTTAATGTGTGTGTGTTCCTGCAGGTATGCCAGCCTGTATTTCTGCTGTGCAATAGAGGAGCAGGACAATGAGCTGATCACTCTGGAGGTGATCCACCGCTTCGTGGAACTTCTGGATAAATACTTTGGCAGCGTGAGTTAAATTTCTCTGGATCTTCATCTGTCAGGGTGGTAGAAGTGAAATGTGAGCATTGATTACTGGTGTGTGTCCATGCAGGTATGTGAGCTCGACATCATCTTTAACTTCGAGAAGGCATACTTTATTCTGGATGAGTTCCTGATGGGCGGCGAGATCCAGGACACGTCTAAGAAGAGCGTCCTCAAAGCCATTGAACAGGCCGACCTCCTGCAGGAGGTAAAGTGGTTCTCCGGGGTCCCCAACCGCCTCATGAGGAGGCTTTCTGTTGAGCCTGCATGATATGAAGAAAACAAACAGTTGAATACTACAGAAATGATATGACCTGTGACAAATTAGTGAATCTTTAAAGGGATAGTTCAAAATTTTGGCAAATTGGCCCATTGCCATATTCCCTGTAGTTTTAGGAGTAGGTTTGTTACCTTTAATTGTCGGTGCAAACTATTTTTAGAACGGAGGAGCAGAGCCGTGAGCTGATCAGAGTTAAGCTACGGAGGCTCATGGGATTTCTTGGTTTACCTCATCATACTCATCAAATACACAATCCAAAAACTCCAAAATGCTCTGGTGGACAAGTTCTGACCTGCACATTCACCACGCTATGAGATAATAACGGAAGGTTATGAGATGGAGTTGTTTCAGAGGTAAATTCATGCAAAACCGCTGATGCGTGTTTCTGTCAGGGACAGTTTTTCAGCAAGAAGTCTCTGTATTTACCTCGAAAACAACTCCATCTTGTAACGTTTTGTTCTAATCTCATAGCGTGGTGAATGTGCAGGTCACAACTTGTCCACGAGAGCTTTTTGGTGTTGTTGGATTGTGTATTTGATGAGGAAAACCAAGAAATCCCATGAGCCTCCGTAGCTCTGAGCAGCTCACGGCTCTGCTCCGCCATTCTAAAAATATCTTGCACCAACCAATTAAGGTAATGAACCTATTGCTAGGACTATTGCAATTATGGCAAAGGGCCAATGTGCCAAAATGTTGAACTTTATGTGTGTATTAGAGGCGACTCCGAAAAGTCGACGATTCATTAAATCGATCCAGAGGAGTCTGATTGGACTGCAAATCTCGCTGTCAAATGGTAGCAACATGTGGTTATGAAAAAAATATTGTACCATTCTGACTACATGGGGGTGTTCACTGCTGCTACATATAATTTCATTGTTTTTTAATAACCCATGATTTGTAGCCCATTTGATACACACAACAGCAGTGCTTAATTCGGCCATGAAGAGGTCCTGGACCTCCAAGAGGGTGTTATTCTGTTCTGGCCGGGTCAGAGGGAGAGAGAAGGTCCTGGGTCGGGAAGGAGGCGCCTGTCTCTCTCTCTCTGTCTCTTCTCACTTCTCTGAATATCGATCGCACAGCACCTGCGACGCTCGACCCCTGATTCTGCTATACAATCAATTCATACAACTTGCATGTTTTCATTCTCCATTCACACTTATTAATTACTCATCACTACACTGTCAGGAAAAGAGAGACAGTGATGCATGTCGTGTAGCGAGCTTAATCGGTGAGGTCAGGAAAAGGATGGATGGAGAATGTCCTGTTATTGTTATCTTATGCCAAGAGAAGAATTCAATTAGTTTATTTGGGTGTTTAAGCTTTTTCCTCTGGAGCGGAAAAAAACGCAAATGAGATCATGAATCAAAGTGGGGAAAAACAAAAGGATTTGACAATTAGTCAACTAAAGGCAAAATCTGACCAATCAGATTCGACAATGAAAATTCTTAGTCAGGGACACCCCCAAGTGTACAACAACAGAGAGAGATGTCACTGTACGCCGTCTCCTCCATCCTCCCTCCTCTGCTGCAGGGTAGCACTGCTGGCTCAGGGATTTATAGTGTAAGTCCTCCACCTGAACTTTTTGTCTTTGCTTTGCAGGAGGACGAGTCTCCCAGGAGCGTGCTGGAGGAGATGGGCCTGGCATAGTACACATTACTGCTGAGAGAGACTGTAGATACTGAGGTGGAAGACTGGATGAGAGGGGACAGGACAGGATCCAGATCTGAACCGTCTGGGACCAAGGACCTTGGCTCTTGGTGTCTGTGGGGACTGTACAGGGTTTAACTGGGAGGAGACTCAGTCAGGAGTGAGGATCCTTTCACTGACAGGCCCTTCAGCTGTGTGTGTGTGTGTGTGTTTGTTTGTTTGTGTGTTTGTATGTGTGTGCGTGTTTGTGTGCGGTGTTGAGGAAATGGGGACTGTTGAAACTTGTGTGTTCAGACATCCAGCATTGCTGTCAATGAGTCGAGAAAAGTGGACAGCGAGAGTACAGAGGACACTGATGTAAGTTTTCCACTGAGTCGGTTGAACCATCTCGCCTTGTGCTTTGTGAACGAATAACTGGACGACGTCTCCAGTGACGAGGCTGAGATTTTCCATCAAATCTCACGTTAAGTCAGGAATCAAGTTTCTGAACACTTCTTGACCTGGTCTGCTCTTATCTCTCATTGTCTCTCTGGGTTCTGCAATGATCAACTAGCAGCTCGCATTGCAAAGTCTGATTTTTTTAAATGTGCTACAATCAGCTCAGTGCTATCATTCCTCTGACTCTCAAACAGGAAATGGTGACTTTGTTGGGGACTTTTTTCCAGCGATGGATTAAGCCACGTTTGGTGCTGCAGTGAGTATATGGGGGAGACGCACAGATCGTGGCTGTGATGGTTTTGGTCTGCAGTTTGGTGACAATTATGAAAAAATCTAAAATATCATCAGACTTTGAAAGGAAGCTTCTGTTTTTACAAACCTATTGTCAAAGCTGTATTCCTGTTTGTGTGAATATAAAATGACTCAAACAAATGTAACAGCTGTGTTCAGATAAATATTCAAATTATTTATGAAATATGGGTCCAACAGTCCAACATTTAAATATGAAACAGAACACCTTCAGTCTTATGATGATTGAGGGTCATGTCGGTGATATATGCATTACATCATGAAGCCATAAAGAGTTTAATATGAAGTTCCCCTGACCCCCATAACTCAGCTTCCTGTTTTCCTTTATCCAGCCGTTCTGTCACTGCTTCATCTACAGTAGATGTTATCACAATCGTCCAGGGTGATGAGCTGTGGGTCAGAGATCAGTGGACCAAAGACTGAAACAGCTGGTTTGCATCTGTACCATCAGCGGACTGATGGACCTGCTGAGATGAAAATGTCGATTTGCATCCAATATCGTTAATTGGTATGATCATTGGGGGTTTAGCGCTGCAGCTGGACTAAATGTTCTGCTGCTGCTGCTGCTGGTTCTGCGTGTTGGAATCAGATTGATCAGGTACTAACAGACCAAACAATTTCACAAAGACACACACATACGTTACCTCTTGTCTCTCAGCAAGAAGGTTCAGGGTTCGGTTTCTGGGTCTGGGACCTTTCCGGGTGGAGTTTGCAGGTTCTCCCCGTGTCTGCATCGGTTCCCTCAGGGTTCTCTGGCTTCTTCCCTCAGTCCAAAATCAAGCAGTAGTAGGATGATTCGTAAGAGGTGTGTGCTTTGTATGTGGCCTACCCTAGGTCAGCTGTGATTGGCTCTAGCCCCCTGCAACTCTGCATGCTGAAGCGCTGTAAACAAAGGATGGATGCAGGTGCGTGTTGTGGTTAGAAACAGTGGTTAGAAAAATAGTTGGTTGTAGATGTGGCAGTGACAGGATGAGTAACTGAGGACGTGAATACTGAGAAAACAGATTTGTCTTGCTTACACCATCTTTTTCTCCCATCAGCCTCTCCTGTGTGAGAGATGAATGAACATTATGTGACCTACTCTTGTTGACACAGATGCAATGTAATTTCAACACTGTCGAAGGTCTTTTCATCCACTACATAACCCAGGATTCCTCTGACCTAGTCATACAACTGTCTTCAGTTATAAGATCTCAGAGATTAAATGTTTCGATCCTGTCACACTAAATGCTCTGTTTGCTCAGTTACATTATTATACCAGTAACACCAGTTAACATTAGGTCAATCAGTTACGCCATTTCTCATGTTTCGTGTGTTTGACCGTCCTGACTGAGTCTGATCTCTATGAACTGTCAGTTGTTGTGTCTCTGAAGGCACTGATCATGAATATGATAGAAGTAACTTCCAGGCCCTGTCCACTTCCACACCTCCACCAAAAAGGTTTTACCCAGTTTTTTGAGTGGGCTCAGATATTTGACTCTGATCCTCCTCACCTCCCTCTATAACCTTCATCCACTGTAGGACTCTGAGTCTCTGGTCAGTCAGACTTCAGTGAATGTTAATGATTGTCTTGTCCTGAAAATGACATGTAAAATATGGTACTGGTTCCTTGAGGATGATGAGTGACGAAGGCGAGAGCTGCACAGGGCTGTGTAGGAAATGAAAAGTTTCTGCAGAATAAAGGGATCAATGTGTGAATGTAATTTTATAAAGAAATAAAACATTTTAAGCTAAATTCACCTGTTTCCAAATTTCTGTTTGTTCTGTACTGGAAACTATTGTTGACAACGTAAAGGGCACAAATAGGACCCATCTCAATGGTTTATCATTAAGGCCAATACACAACATTTTGTGCACTCCTACAGCAGCTGCGTATGTGGACGCACGATCTGATATCACCAAGTAAACAACAGCCCAGGACTAACGCTAAACCTAACCATTTGGTTATAACAGCGCTCCTGGGCTGTTGTTAACTTGGTGATATCAGATCACGCGTATGTGGACAGTAAACTGGATTGATCCCTGCACTCAGATGTCGTGCCAAGAGGGACAGAGCTTTTCCTCAGGAGGCTCAGGTCATTTGACACCTGTTTAGTTGTATAGGGGAGAAAGGTGATAATAATTCTAGGGGCCCAGCGCCCAAAAAACCCCAGTAGTCTAATCTTTGTATGACTGAATTATTCTGCATAAAACCCTGACTAGTACTAATAGTAATGCTGTGTTAGCACCAAAACAAAGTAGGCTAAATAAAAAATTATAATACATGCACAGTCTAAGAAAAAAAGTGGAAAAGTCAGGGGGTAGGGGCCCACTTTAGTATTCTTTAAGGCGGCCCAGAATTCCTTGCAACGGCCCTGCCTGCACCTGCTGCATTGTGGCAGGTTCTTCTGTTCAAACCTCAAACATAAAGAAACTATCAAGGGATGGTTTCTTTGTTTGAAGACACGTGTCACCTGTTTTCTCACCACCACCCCCTTCTGTAAAATAAAGTCCACTGATTGTGTACATTGAAAGTTTGGAAACGGACACTAACATGCCAGATAAAGGTTAATTATGGGAAATGGTGGAGCACAGCTGTTCTCTTCTTTAGCTTCTCCAATGATCAGTTCAGTTTAGGCTTTGATATAAAGTGCAGTAGGCTAAGGAACCTCCATCTGACAATCTAGGCTTTTATCAATTTGTCAGGTATCCTGAGCAAGCCAATCAGATCTAACACATAATTTTACAGAGAGCTGGACCACCTCCAGAGAAACAAACTGCGGATTCATTCACCAGCTTCTGTTCATTCAGCAGCTGCAGCACTGCAGCTAATTGGTTCGTCGGAGAGGAGAGGGGGTGAGAGGGGGTGGGCGGATGGTTGTGCAGAGAAATCTTATGAATGAAACCCAGTCTGGTGACGTCAATCGGGTCCGTTTGACGCAGGAATCACGTAGGGAGGGAGGGTGGAGACACAAGACAGCCGCAATCGCTGTCCGTGGTCCTGAAAACAGACGAGCCACAGGCGGAATCCCGAGAGAGGGAACTCGGCAACAAATAACAAGTGACGACACTTTAAACATTAGACGACAACAACAACAGCTTACACACACACACAACAGCAAGCTCGGGGTGCAGAGAGTGGACACTGTGCTGGACTCAAGAGCAACTCCAGCGGGTTTGAGTCTGACGCGCGTGGGAGTGGAAGCTGGGAGATTCCGGCTGCTGCCGCTGATCTGCAGGTGAGTGTCAGCTGCTCCCTCACCTCTGCTCTGAAACAGGAATGTGTTGGTTTCTTATCTTTAATAGTGAGACGATTTCACACATTAGAGAAACTGCTTTCATGCTGGATCACAGATTCATTCATTCATTCATTCATTTATTCATTCATTCATTCATTCATTCATTCAATCAATCAATTAAGCTGTCAGTATTTTTTTTGGTTTCATGTGGATGAATGTCTTTATTGAATTACTGATCATGTTTCTGTTTACAATCAAAACAGAGGTAGCTTCCTCTTCCCCCTCCACCTCCTTTTCCTCATTATCACCATCACTATCATCATCATCATCATCACTGACTCCTCTGCTGTGTCCCCAGTGCCACGGTTGTGATCTCAAAGGGACGTGTTGTGTGTGTGTGGGTGTTGATCTGCAGCTGCAGGTCTGGAGATTGATTTGCTGTGAGAGATGGGTCTTGATTGTGGCTCCTAAAGTGTGAATGTGCCAGAATCCACATTTTGCATGAATAAAACAGATGCTTCAGCTCAGTCACCTTAAGATCATGCATGGATATCCTGCATATCCTGCAGCTCCACTGCAGACTGAGGCTGATTCCACTTGTCCTGGTCTGTGACTCAGCTTGGAAAAATATTTCTTACTGATGAGATTTATTTATTCACATTTTTTTCTGTACCTCATGTTTTCTTGAACAGTGTGTGTTGATGCATCTGCTCAGTCGACGTCACTTGTTGCACTTCAGAGCACAATAATAAAGGATGGTGCCACCCTCTACCCCCATTCCATCCACCCACCCACTCCTCCCCACCCACCTGTTGGTATGCTGAAATCAATCAGCACAGTGGCGTTGGTATGTCGCAATGCTGCTCTGGGTCCTGGTCATTGCATTTCCCCCTGCTCTGTCTACACTAGCGATGTCACAATTACTTGTTTTCACAATTAATCGCAGTATTAAACGCCACAATTAATTAATCGTGAAGATTTCCAAATACTGTCACTTTCCAAGAAGGCAGACAATGATAAACTTAAACATTTGGTAGATGACAATTAATGACTTGAATAATTTAAGACACTTCCCCTGCAGGATTAATAATTGGTTAATGGTTATATATTAATAGTAGAGACTTAAAATATTTTGTGTAAATAATTAGTAATGTAATTATATTTTGACTGTATTTGATTTTACACATTCATATGATGTAAATTAATTAATGCATAATAATCATGATAATCGTAATACCGTGATTATTTCTCTGACAGTAATCGTACAAAGAAAATCTATAGTCGTGACATCCCTTTAGTCCACAGCTGCAGTTTTCAGTTCTTCTCAGGTGCCTGTTTTTCATTGGCTGAACTGCCTGAACATGCAATCATCAGGTGTAAGAGTTTCATTTAGTTCAGTCAGACAACTCTGAAATGAGAACAAATAATTTATTGAAAATAAGCATGCAAGCTGAAGCACAGCATTAGCATATTCTTGAGCATGGTTGCAGCAGCATTGAATGTAAGCATTGCAAGCTGAAGCACAGCATACAGTAGGTATCCTTGAGCATGGCTGCAGCAGGCTTTGTCTCAGTTATTCATTCCTTGAATGATCTGGTTTGTCAGACATTACAGGGAATGAAGTAGACTCCCCCCCAAGGGGATCAGAGAGACAGAGCCCACAGGTGGATGCTGGAGAGGAGGTAGGTTTGCAAATCTTCACGGGCGGCAGCAACAGCAGCAGTGAGATGTATGCAGAAGCAGCAGCCAGGCAGCAGAGCAGGAAATAGCAGCAGCAGCACAGCCAGGGACGGGCAGATAAACTGGGGGGTTTAAATAGCCTGCCCTATTTGGAGGAGGAGGGCATGTGGCTGATCAGCTGATCAGAATGGGCGCAGCTTGAGTTGTCTGCCTGAACTGGCTTCGCATCATTTGTCGTCATGATCTGTCAAAGACCTGTGTGTGCGGGGAGTCACTGACACTGAACTATCTTTGTGTTTTCTCTCCTACAGAAGAATTTGGACCCACTTGCTGCTCACATCGCACCCTGCTCTGAGTGGTCATGCCTGGGCAACACTATGCCTCAAGTGTCCTTACCCTCCTGGTTCTCCTGACGGGAACTTCCCTTCTCCATCTGTCCAGCCCCAGCCTGATCAACAGCCCTGGGCTGAAAGTGTCAGGAGATGAGGAACAAGGGGACGAGGAAAGACAATCATTACAGAAAGAAGAGAGAGAGGATGAGCTGTTCAAAGATGTAGACCCCCAAACCCTGGCGGCAGTTTTACTGGAGGCACTGAATGTCTCGGAAGTGGAGGAAAGGAAGGAGGGAGGAGAAATCAAGGGAATGGACAAAGAGATGAAAGCTGAGAGGGACGTGAGAATGATGGAGGGAGCAGACGGAGACAAAGACAGACGACGGAGGTTAGAGCTGCTGATGGCGACAAAGGGAAAGGAGCAAGAAAGAGAGGAGGAGGAGGAGAGGAGAGCTCAAGAAGAGAAGATGACAGAGAAGGTGACCAGTCACACCACAAGCCAGTCAGTGCAGGTCCAAACAGAGCAGCAGCTCCCTGGTCCAGATAAGGCTTCTCCCCAGCAGCAGCAGCCAACCAGCTCTGAACAAAGCAGCAATGAGGCTGAGGAGCAGCTCAGTCCAGAGGAGCTGAAAAGCCTCGAGACCATGATGAAGGAGTTTCCTCGTCTGGACACGGCGACCAAGAGGAAGGGAGAATTGGAAGAGAACCAGAGAGAGAGCAGAGGCTACAGCAGCCACAATGAGATCATCCCCAACAAAGACGGCAACCTTGCCATGTCGAAGAAGAAGCTGAAATGGCAGGAAGAGACACAGAAAGCCCTCATCTTCCCAACATTCAGGGGAGGCAACTTCGCGGACGACTTTGAGGACGGTCGCTATGGTGTCGCCGCGCAGTCCCCGCCTCCAGCTCCAGAGCAAGAGGTGATGGAGGAAGATGAACCAGAGGACAAGGAGGAAGATGAAGAGGTTTTGAGTCCAGAGGAGGAGGAGGCTCAAGTCAAAGCTGAGCAAGAGGAAATGAGAAGACAGGCGGCAGAAGCGCAGAGAGCCAAAATGGAGGAGGAGAAGCTGGCCGACATTGCCTCAGACATGCTGCTGCACTACATGGTCAAACAGAACGGGAACAGGAAATACAGCTCATCTCTGTCCAACGCAGCAGAAGACAAGAGGTCCGATGAGGACCAGGAAGTGATGTCGGAGGACGACATTGATCCACAGACCATTGACAAGCTGATTGAGATCTCCAGCAAGCTCCACCTCCCTGCCGACGATGTGGTGGACATCATCAGCGACGTAGAGAAGAAGAAGAAGAAAGATGTACCGCCTGAGCTCACGTCACGTTGGCAACAACCCCTGACTCCTCTGTTGTCTTCTTTCTCGTCCACCAATGGCTTCTCAGAACCGCAGGTTTCAACCAATCAGTACAGATACCCCGTCTCTAAGCCGGTCAGTCTGCACAAACCCTGGTTCCAGGAGAAACCACTGAAGTCACAGGATCTCTGGAGCAGACCGAAGCCTATGGTGGCCAATCAAAACCTTTGGCCCAAACCTCAGAAGGCCATGCCGATCACACAGGATCTCTGGCAAAAACCCCCCAAGTCTGTCTGGACTGGCTACCCTTCTTATCCCTATGCGTACCCCTTCTACTACCAGAGGAAGCCCTACCCAGAATACTACCCCATCTATTTCCCACCTCCCCCCAGAACCAGACCCCGTTACTACATCCCCAAACAGTCGCTTAGCCTTAGTAACTTCCTGGGAAACTCTGTGGACAATGGACAAACTTTCCCTCCCAAACGCCGTCACCACAGCTGGGTCCAGCCTCGGCTGAGGAAACCCCCCCTGCAACAGAAGCCGTACTACACCAGCTACCCCCTCCCTCTGTACCCCAGGACATTTCAGCCGTCCCTTGTCCCAAAACCCAGACCTCCTCCCCTGATGTCTGTAATCTCTCCTGAAAAGCAACACAAGTACTACTCAGGCCCGAGGCATGAAGATTATTACGCGTCAGAAAAACAGTCAGACAGCAGCAGACGCGATGAGCTGCAGAAATACATTCAGCAGATACTAATGAAGAGACCACAGATGAAGGACTGATGGAGAGATGGGAGGAGAGACAGATGAGGGAGATGGGAATGAGGAGAGATGACTGGAGGGCTTTTCTTTCTGATTTTGATTTGCTTTTTGTTGTTTTCATTCTTCATATTGTAAGAAGTTTCTTTCTAATGATTTGATTGGTTGTTATATGGACGTATAAGCGACGTTATACAGGATAAAACAGGACTACACCCCTCTCTATGGAGGAGGGGGACCAGAAGGGGGACGTGGTCTGGACTTTTCATCCCAACCCCCCAACATGATGACATTCTCCATGTGGACTGAAGGAGGACGCTCCAATCTACTGTCACTTTTACCTTTGACGAACCAGTGGTTGATGGTGATGATGATGATGATGATGATGATGATGAATTTTTACTGTGTAGACACAAGACTGTGTGACTATAGCTCAGGCAGGGAGAAATATATACAAATATATTCATATACATAATTCATCAGGACAGATGTATGCTCTTTATAGAATACATAATATTCACTTCAATGTGATTATAAAACCAATAGAACAGTCAGGTTCTCTCTAAAATATTTTTAGGTTACATTCATTTGACCATAGCGTCACCAGAGGAAAAGAAGAATCATCGAGTCACTCCTTCGCTCATTTTGATGCATTTGTTTGTGAATCGATCATATTGTCTTATTTACACAAAACTCAAAAGGAAGCATTCCATCAGTGTTTACACACACGCAGCTCCTGATCATGAAGTATAACGGCACATTTCATCCTCAGGGCTGTGAAGCCACACTCGCACCACTATAATGGCTTTGATGACTCATCCTTTTGCATAACTTAAATTACCTTGTTGCTATGGTGCCAAATCCCGATCAGACTCTATATGGCATATTCTACAGCCGACACCTACAAGGAGGCTGCAGTGGTGGAGACTTTACTGTTCTTTACTGCAACATTTGCAACCAAACATACAATGTATCAGTGACTCTTCTATAGAGATAGAGTCCTTGAGTTTTAATATTCATCATCATCATCATCATCATCATCATCATCATCATCATCATCAAGTCTGCTCTGACTCTTCAAGATATTGTTAAGAGGTTTCTCTATTGAGAGACATATACCGTATTCCACGGCTACTGATAATCAGTGATCAATAAACACCTTATCTCAGGAGCTAGTGTTGCTCCCTGTCTGTAGGTGTTGTTGACCTTTGCGGCCATCTGTTGCTAAGGGATTGGCGAGCCTCGGCACATGTGTTGCCGACAGGTCAGAATCAAGGCGTCCACAATCTCACACAAGGAAGTCAGGCTTAGAGTCTCTGTCATCTTTTTCATGTTGTTGTCTTTTATGAGGTCGAAAAGTCAGAGATAACGAGAAGGCGGGGTGAGCATCTGCACGTTTCTCTACTGTATATCTTCT
Source organism: Decapterus maruadsi (assembly GCA_030347415.2). NCBI lineage: Eukaryota > Metazoa > Chordata > Actinopteri > Carangiformes > Carangidae > Decapterus > Decapterus maruadsi. The sequence continues at coordinate 14,522,446 of CM064898.1, read as the reverse complement.
TTTTGTACAAGCATAAATGAAAAAGCAAACAAAAATTTTAAAGTGAAAGAAACAATGACATTAGTGAACCTGAGCATCATTGTTGGAGCTGTGTGTCCATGGTCTTTCTAGATGTATCTTGTTAAAACCATCGTAATAAACATGTGTTTGCTGGATGTAAATATGAGCATGTCAATGACTACTTTTGCTACATACAAAGAAACAAATAAAGTCAACTATTTTATTACAAAAGTGCTTCATTGTGGACACGGAGAATTTCTATGTGAGTCTGAAAAGAAACAGCAAAGGTCCTTGACAGACATCTTACTGAGGTGTTCATATCATTCATTGTGTACAGATTTCTGCTGTTTACAGGACTGTAACAAAGAGTCATCCTCAAAAAAGCTCTTAAAGGGGTAGGTCAACATTTTGGCAAACAAACTGTGGCAGTTTTAGGAGTAGGTTCGTTACCTTTAAATGTCGGTGCAAACTATTTTTAGAATGGCGGAGCAGAGCCGTGAGCTTCTCAGAGCTACACTACGGAGGCTGATGAGATTTCTTGGTTTCCCTCATCAAACTCAAAATCAAATACACAATCCAACAACTCCAAAGCGCTCTCCTGGACAAGTTGTGACCTGCACATTCACCACGCTATGAGATGCGAGACAGAGTTGTTTCGAGGCAAATGCAGAGACAGCTTCCCGAAAAACAGCCCCTAATGGGAATGTTTCTTCATGGTGTTTTTGTTTTGTACTTTGCATTATTGTCCCTGCCATGTCAAAATCACAGTCCTTTGATCAGCCTGCAGTCTGACAATCATCTGATCTTTATAATAATCACATCTAGGTTAACAGTGTCACTCCCGTGTAAGCCTTTGGGCTGATTACAGCACACGCAGTAACTGGCAAAGAACATGATTTGGCTGCCTGATGCTGCGTCGTGCTGCTCAGAGGTTAGGGTGTTCAGCAGAGTGATTAGAGGTTAGAGCAGTCATCAGGGGAGATGCTGCAGGATGCAAATACCCACACCCACAAGAAAAAACAACAATTACATGTCCACGAAGGTCTGTGGAACACTAGGATGTGTAGAGGAGGGGGGGTCAGGGGTTGGATGTAAATGAGTGAAAGCAATGCTCAGAAATAAAAGACAGGGGATTAAGCTTTAGTAAACATGAGCAGAGCTGTAGCTGCGACACAAAACTTCTAATAATACAGACAAGACGAGACAAAGAGCAATCAGATGAGAGGGTGAGGAGGAAGTGACACGGGGCTGGGTAGAGGCAGGGGGAAGGAGGAGGGGAAGGAGGTGGGGGGGTTGATGGTTGCAGCTCTTCCCACAGAGGTACGGTGATTCATGGAGTCACGTGATGAAGACTGGGTGACTCATCCACCAGCTTTTTCATGCAGCCACTGCAGAGCACCTAAACACACAGAGACAGACACATACACACAATCACACACAGTGCACAGACAGACAAAATGTATCCATGCATGTTCATTCTGACAAAACCAGGAGCTGATCAAACATGTTCATGGAGACAGTCAGATGCCTCCACATCTGTATTGTTCTTTAATTCTCTCCTTTATTCTCATTCTCTCCTTTCATGTCTATTTTGCAGATCCTGTGTTTTCAGCACTGTGAATAAATCACGCGATTGATCTCATTTTCATATGTTCTATAGGCCATGTGTATGTGTGATGAAATGAATGAGAATAGATATGCATTTGTCAGAACAACAATACAGATTAAATCACAATTAATTGCATTTTTATTTGTTTTTGCTCAAAATAACATCAATATGAATGAATCAACATCAGTCAGAGTGAAGATGTCGGACAGAGAGCAGCAACGTTTAGTGACAAGAAGAACAAGATCTCCATATCTCTGTGTCATTACTACTGCATGTCTGTTGTTTGTAACAATCAGTAGAAAATTTGTTGAGTTATAATTTATGATTATTTTACTTGTGCATACACCTCCTTCCTCAATAGAAGTGAATGCACTGGAGACGTGGCTGGTCCTAATCCAAGATGGTGGCAACACCGATACTGGCAGCGGCAAGTCAATGAGGCGTATTATATGTTTATGGGTCAAAGTGCATGTGTGGCTTATGGATAGTACACACAAAGAGAAAAAAAAGGAAATGGACAACAGATGATATAGAACAGTGATCTGAAAATACCTTACCTTTTGTCTCTAAAACATGACTTCATTTCACAATGTTCATGAAATAAAACTGTTTTTATTAGAAGAGCATAGTGTATAATTATAACATATTTCCTGAGCACTTCAACTAAGTTATCCCATTATGCCTTCGCTAATCAAGCCAAAGATTTTCCTTTGAGTGTAGAATAAATCTGTCCAGTTTATTTTCCAAGTTGCCCCAGATTTGCTTAATGGGGTGCTCCAGACTTTGTAAATAATTTGGCTTCTTCAGTGAAGTAACATTGTGTGGCATTGATTGTGTAATAGGTCTAGCTGTTTGTTTGTTTTTTGTCAGGAAATTGACCTAAAACTTGTTACTATGGTTCTGTTTAATAGAGCATAATGATGATTATGGCCAATTCAACAAAAACAAAACCTCTAAAATCGAATAATTTTGGCCACTGCTGTGTAGCTATAGGCTATAGCCTATGTGCAGGCGTAGTGGCTCATTGCAGAGGTGGCGGAAGATATGGGGAGGAGAGGAGAGTTAGGCAGCAGTGAAAAGGGTAGTAGGCCTATCCATGAGTTTCAAATGTAGCCATGTTGAGGACCCACAGGTGTTTCAAACTAATTAATTGGTCCTACTCCAATCAGAAACACAACTCAAACTGAAACACCTGTGTTGGTCCTCAACATGGTAGGTGTACAGTAGGACTACATTTGAAACTCATGAATTGTTTAATTTACAAAACCTACTTAGAATAGAGTTTAGGGAACTTATGAAACATCTGTTTGAGTTAGTTGAGTAGGCCTACTTAGCACATGATTCCTACTGTAGGTTATGTCATATTTTGTATCTTTATTTATATTTGCACTAGAATATTTTAATTCATTCTATTTTATTTTATTTTAGGCTATTTAAATTATTAATTCTATTTTTATCCCTCCCTTTAAACTACTTTTGGTACCTTGTTTGCACCTGACACCAAGACAAGTTCCTCGTGCTGTAAACTGACCTCCTGCTCACTAGGTGGCGGTAATGCTCCCTGAAACGGGTAGAAAACTACCATAAAACACAAACGAAGAAGAAGCAATGCTTTTACTGTGAAAATGTACCGGAAGCAGTTGTATTTGTTGTGGCTGGTGGCGGTGAGGGGACGTTTAAGCAACGTTGACAGCGATTCAAGAGCCAGCAAGACGCTGAGGACCGCGGCTGTCTGAGCTGAACCAGAACCAGCCGGACCGAGGAGCCGTCAGGATGAAGCCCCCTCCGCGTACGCGAAGGAAACCGCAGCGCATCCTGGAGCCTGAGCCCCCACCGGAGCCCTCACATAACCCGACCAGTAAGTGGGGGAAACAGGAGCAGAAGACGCTCCTGAACGGTCTCAAGAAACTCGCAAAAACCGCCGGAGAGCACGGAGAGATCGACTATACCTACCTGAAAAAACACCTTCGTTTCCGGACCGTAGAAGAGGTAACGTTACGATGGTCCGTCTGACTTTCAGTTTGGAATATATTTTATTGTTGTTAACCGAACTATAACTAGCCTGTTGCATTCATCAGATTAGGATAACGTTGGAGACTAGAGTTTGGTCTCGGAGTAGGCTACAGTGTGATGAAGCTTGTATGACTTCGCTTCTTCACGTGTCCAACTTCTCTGGGCCTAAATAAGTTGAAATCGTACAATGACTGTTGAATGCCAGTGTGCAGTGTGAAACTGCTCAGCTCAGCTCAGCATGACATGTCCTGTCCTCTCTCCCGCAGATCGAGGCTGTTGTAGAGGCTCTGAAGACCAAAGTGATCTCTTCTGTCAGTCAGAAGGTGAAGAAGAGTAGGCGAGAGCAGAAAAGAAGTAGAAAACCCATTCAAGTGTGGACTGACATGGCATTAGCAGTTACTGGAACGCTTGAGGAAACCATCACCAAGGCGTTCTCTCAGGTAGGCCTACGGTTCAACAGATGTGAGCTCATGTTTAAACGGATGCGACTCAGACGCACCTTCTTCTGGATCAGAGAGAGAGACATGTACCAACCGACTCCCCCTTTGTCTTCCAGATGTTGAAAGTGTCATCCACTGAGCCTTGCACCCTGAGAAACTGTGACCCTCCTCAGATCCACTGGCCGCCTTCAGATCCGACCAAACCGGTCGGTCGCAGCGCCGCTCTAAGACCAATGCCACGTGCGCCAGGCCAAGGTGTGTGGTGTCCAGTTTCTGCCTGAGGCTTTGTTGATGAGAAATATCAGTGATGAGGAGCCACAATATGACACAGCACAGAGTTCACTATCTGTTATCTATTTCACATAATGATCCATGCACATAACACAGTGAGATAATCTCTGCTGTGGGTTCTGTCTTTCTGTTCCTCAGGTCAGTTTACTGCCATCAACCCTGCCCATCCTCTCCTGTTCATCAAGACTCCAGCCAAAAGAAAGAAACCAACCAGCAATGTCCCTCCATCTCCATCTCAGGGACAGCTTTTAATCCCAGCTGGAGCCTCACCTGCTACCCTGAACCAGCCAGGTATAGCAGCCCCGAGTTGAATTTGCCCAGAATTGTCCTTTAATGTGCGCTGATTATGGTTTATATGTCATCAATGCAAATGCATTCACAACTGAATTTAGAGCTAAGCACTTGTGATTGGATCATTTGACATAATGATCCATGCACATAACACCGTAAGTGCATTTACATAGACACAAATATTCAGAATAAAGGGCTGATCCGAATAAAAATGTGTCGTGTAAACACGTCAATTGGAAGATTCTGATCGGATTCGGCTCGATCCGAAAGAAAATCGAGAGGGGTGGTTTATGCCGATCGTTTCTGTTCCTCAGGTCAGTCTACTGCTATCAACCCGGCCCATCCTGTCCTGTTCATCAGGACTCCAGCACCAACCTTAGGCCCAGCCAGAAGACCCCCTACTCTGTCCGGCCAGATCAGAGTACCAATCAGCAAAATCCCTCCATCTCAGAAACAGCTTTTAATCCGAGCTGGAGCCTCACCTGCTCCCCCTCACCGGCCAGGTAGAGCAAAAATTCCTGCAGCCATAGCTCCACGGCCTGCCACCCCAGCCTCAGCACCAACCACACCGAGTACTGTCCCTGCAGCTGTGGTAGAGACTCTGAGTGTCTCTGTGATCCAGGCAACCAATCAGCAACCCTCCACCTCCGCTGTAAAGCCCACTCCACTCAGTCCTCACATGCCCGCCTCCTCCCCTGGCAGCAGAATCACACCTGCCCCCAAAGCTGCTCCATCCTCCGCTCCATCCTCCGCTCCCCCTATCAGCAAAGCCGCAGCACCTCATACCAAGTTTGGTCGCATCAGCAAATACGCCACCAAAGACACTCCCCGAAACTTCGGCGTCCAGTGCATCGTGGACTTTGAGAAGATCTACTGTTACCTCAGCCAGATACACAAACCAAATGACGACTGTTGCCTCACCCCAATGGGTGAGTTGGAGAGTCGCCTTGTACCACCACAGCTGTTTCTCAATAATCAATTATATTATTAGACTTAGTTTTATTTTGTAGTATAATTTTTTTTAAAGACACTAACATCTGTAGACACATGTCATAAATTGATAGTGGTGTTGTATTTCTAATTGTATAACTTTGTCCTGCAGAGAGCGCCATTGTGTTGGACCTGTTGATGTCTCTGCAGGAGGAGCTTCCTTTGCTTGACTGTAAGAAGCTTCAGAAACACCTGGTCCAGGTAAAAGCTGCCTCTGTTTCAGTCTAAAACGCAGTATTGTTCTATGTTCTGCAGCTGGCACTTGATTTAGACCCGGGGTGCAATTTGATACATGTTGTCCCAGAGTGAGTGATATTCTGGCTTCTGGTTAAAGTCTTTCATTAACACTAGAATCGTTTTCATCCTCTCCATGTTTCAGATGTACCAAACTCTGTCATCACCGGCTGACTCCCCGGGGGAAACGGCCCCCTCTACTCAGTCCGAGGGTGAGAGTGCTCCAGACAGTGCCGGGACAGATGGCCAGCAGAGCTCGGACACGCCTGGCAGCAGTAAGTCTGTGCACAGTGGTGAGGGGCAACAGCAGCCGGAAGCTGAGAACCAGTCGTCCAAGAGCAACAACACATCTAGCCGAGCAGGGAAGGGGGCCGTCCCAGAGTCCTGTCCCCCTCTCAACCCGTTCATGGTGCCAACAAAGCTACTGATGCGCAAATAAATGAAGTATCTTACTATTTATTAACCATGTAGTATTTAACTTACAACTGTATCAGTGTTTAGTCTTATTGGTTGGTTTTCTTCTAAGAAGAAGCTGGATTTCAAAACTCTGTTTCTGAGTGACGAGCCTCTAAAGTTGGTGTTGGTGTCGAAGATGGTTTGGTCGCATACGTTTTTCATTTATTCTTCCAACTGGTAGATTTTCTTTTCATTTAAATGGTTAAGTTTCTTTTAGTGCTTTTTTTTTACCTCCTCACTTTGTTTTTTGTTCAGGTCAAATTTCTTTTTTGTTTCTATTATGGTTAAATCACAATGATTTACACATGTTGCGCGAATGCTTTCAATAAAGAATATATTTAGTTTTGTAACTTCATATTGTACAGTCAGTTTCTTATATTAAGATCACATTCTGAATCAAATAATAAGTGTTTTTTTAATTGACTTTTCATATTCAAACAACAAACATCCCATTTAAAACAAGTCAGTAGGACTCAAAACATACATCACAAATACAGGTCTAAACTACAGACAGCAACAGTTTACCCCCCAGCCACGTTACTGAAAACTTCGAATGATCTCTCTTATCAAGAAATTTGCTGAAAACTCGATATTTCTTAGCCTACCTGGCATTTTTTGTGCTCAATTAAAAATCAAAAAACAAAATCTGTCACTTTTTCATATTTTGATTTTGGATTGCTAATTGAAAATAGAAAGAATGAACAAAACATGGATTAATAGCTACAGTACCAGTACCATGACTGCCCTATAGTGTTGCCATGCCAACATTACTGTTGTGAATGTAATAATCTCAAATATTACAATGACACTTATACTGCGGCTTGTGCCACAGTAAAAGGGGTCAGGTGAAGCTAATTGCAGTGACACCGGTTTGTTTTGGCAATAAAAAATGATATCATCCTGAAATGACACTTGGAGTTGGGAGGAGAAGTTGAACGCTTTTACTGCTTCCTTATGCAACTTGTGACTATCAGTGAGCAGCCAAGTCAATAAAATGCTAATTGTGCAATCGACATGTGTATCTGAGACACATTCCAGTGAAGATATGTGTCGGGTTAGAGGACAATTCCAGGCAAATTCAACCTAGAGCTATAGTTCCCTAATATTTTAGGTCTAAAAGAAGGGATCTGAAGTGCTCCTGTTTTGCAGTAGTTCTTTCTGTCCCCGCATTGCCATGGCAGCGATGAATGGGAGCAGACTGATAATATGCTGCTAGGCTGTTTACATCCCACAAAGCCACCTTTTCCCCCACAGACAACGTCAGATGGCTATTCAAACATACACCGAGGGGTTTGTTTATGTCAAGAAAGCTGACATGTTTGTGAAAGGAGCTGTAATGCAGTGTAAGATCGGTCTGAGCACACTGACACAAACAGAGAGCAGTACATATTTTATCTTTCAAGTTTGAATGCTTTTTTTCCCAGATAATTCAGTATTTTATCAAGGAAAAAGATTTTAGCACTTCATTGGGTGCACTAAATTACTGTATATTGTATTGTTCACCAAGAATGAGTCGCCAACACAGTATATTGCTTCAACTACATTATTGTGCACCATGATTTAAGATCAGGATGAGGAATGTGATGAGGATGTGTTCTCCACTGTATTGAGATAGATGATGGTGAAACCTGAACTTATGAAATTATAGCTGTAACCTGTTCAAGAGGGAAGTAAGAGAGACAGGGCAAAAGCTTGGGTATTTAAGGTATGAGGAACCAGTGACGGGACCGACTGAGGCAAGTCGAGGAGAGAAGGCCGCAAGGTCAGTAAAGGTGGCAGAGATTTGAGAGGGGAAGTACACGTTGAGCAAATAAGGCCAGTATCGGTGCACAATGATGGAGAAATTCCATTGGTTGCTCATAAAAAGGGCCTAAAAGGGTTGTCTACCCGGAAGCTTAGGAGTGTGCGGCAGGACTGGGTGTGAGAGCCAGCTGGTTAGACCCTACAGTACTCTTGCGAGGACCCCGATAATTGGTGCAGTTGTAGAACTTAGGCATCAGACTCAGCCCGAATACCCCAGCAGAGGGGGTTCAGGACATTCGTGACTGCAGCTGAAGCCTGTATACAGAAATTGTAAATCAGGAAATTATTCATCAGAGATAGGGTTGATTGATAGTAATTTAGTTTTTATGCTCTGAGGCTGCTTTGTCGATGCTAAATTCCTGCCATAAATACTCAACCTGAAAGACAAGACAACTGTTATCCTCATCTTTTTGTCTGAGGTTTTAATTCAGTGATCACTGTGATGCTGTCCATGATCATAAGAAGCTAAGCCATAGTGTGCACAATATCTTTAGGGCTCTTCAGGGTTAATCTAGTTTTGTGTCCACTTCAGAAGATAAACAGGTCCTTAGGGTTCTTTTTCCTTTAAACGAAAACTAGCCAATAACAAGTGCAAAGATTGAAGAGGAAAGCTGCCAACGGGCGTGTCAGGTGACTATTCCTGGGTAGTGGTGTAGTGGCTTGAGGAAGCGGGATAGACGTCTGGATGAAGACAGTTAGAGGCGAGGTTCCTCATCACCAGCTTCAACGTTCTCTAGAATTTCTACTCAGGTCCGTGACAGTTAGAACTTGAGAACTTACCCTTTAAACGGAGAGCTGGTCCAGTAAAAAGCCTTAGTAACAGGGGCTAAATACCGGGGATCTAACATAAATGATAATGTTGCTGCCTCAGTGTGAATCAACGTACTGTTATCTGCGATGATGTGTCAGTGTCGCCCCACCTATCAAATGGAAAAGTTATGTCACAGGAAAGAAGTGTGAGAAATGAGGGAAGGAACCATAAACTCATGTGTCATGTTTGAAGGGTTTTCTAGCCTGCACCCATAACTCTAATCTTAGACAGTCCTGTTATATGTATCCTCCTAAACCTTGACACTGGGTGTGTTCACAAAGGGCTAGCCCACTGATACCACTGCACAGTGGACCCTCTGTGGACTCAGATGAGAACGGTTGTGTACATATGACATATTCAGTTTTTGTTCAGTCATTATCCACTTCGTGCTCGGGATCATCTGACCATGGCTTTCTCCTCACATTTCCTGATCATATCTGCTTTACTCACCTGTGCATGTGCCGCTGATGGTAAGATTAAAAATAATTATCTACTGATGTTACTGTTTCATGCATGTTGTGAGACTTTATCACAATAATTATCCTTACTATCTATCAAAATATCTGCAGCTCCATTATTTGAATATTTCACTTGATTGTATTATAATATCATATGAGCTTTAGCAGGTTTATCTTTGTTTTTGCCTTTAATTTTACAGCTAATTTGAGTTTTGAATGAATGGTGTTTGGGACCAGAGCCGTTGTTTGATGATTCTGCGCCCACAAAAAACCCCAGTAGTCTAATCTTTGTATGACTGATTTATTCTGCATAAGACCCTGACTAATACTCATAGTAATGCTGCATTAGCATCAAAACAAAGTAGGCTAAATGAAAAATGATAATACATACGTGGTCTAAGAAAAAAAATAGTGGAAAAGTCAGGGGGTATAGGGGGCAGGGGGCCCACTTTAGTATTCTTTCAGGGTGCCCAGAATTCCTAGCAACAGCCCTGCCCAGCACTGATGATAGATGACTTACACTGACTGAATCAAAAAGGAAATATTCAACATTCAGTACAGTGAAGGAAGTCGATGGGAACAGTAGCACTGATGAAGTCAATAAATTAATGTAATGCTAGCCGAGGCCAGGTTGTAAGCTGTACTGACTGTGAACCGGGGTAAATTGGACAACCCCATGTTTACAGAGGGGTCACAGTATAGTGAGACTTGAGGTATTAATTAATTCTAATGTTGCAGTATCTTTGATACCACAAGATACTAGTGGGAAGGATGTTGGTGTTGAACAACACAGTTTAGGTCAGAGAAACGCCAGATTTTCAATTTGGCTCCCATGTCAGTGGACAGAGTAGAAACACTGGTTGCATGAGACTCATGTAACACACATACTGTATCATGTGCTGTGGCTGTAGTGTAGAGACAAAGAGCTGCAGCAGCACCACAGTATTGCAGCAGAGACACAGCCCGTGTGAACACACACATGACATCACACCTGGATATTGATCTTGTTGGTCTGCACAAAAGAGTGATAACAGTGGGTGTCGGTCCATAGAGCTTAACAACCAGCAGGTCAAAGGAAGACTATCAGGCAGAGTACTGTAGATTTAATGAAATGTAATGAAAAAGCATCTGATAGATCCTCTACATCAGACTCAAAGTAATGACATGCAAAAATTAAACAAAAATAGCCTGTACCAACCCATTAGGATATCACTTAAATACATATAACAGAATAATAATTTTAAAAAAGAATCCCCCACATTACTTAAAAAATGACAAAAAAGTTGATGAAAGGGTCTAAAGAGGATGCCATGTGAAGCCGCCTGTTTGCTATACTTTACAAATAAAATTGCCTTGCCTTGCCAGAACTGCGGTGCCAAAATGGTGGAACTTTCAATGGTAACAACTGCACATGCCTTATTGGATTCAGTGGGAGAATTTGCCAGTACATTGAGACATTTAAGTCAGGTAATGTTGATAGTCAAATGTTTTTTTTCTCTCTAAATGTTATAGAGCACAATTTTTGCATTTTGTTTTTTGCAATTTGGTATTCAATATGTTTTTTGCTGTCATTGCAGACACATTCAGTAGATCAGTCAAGGTTAGTTTCGTGATCAATGAAGCATTTGATGAAAAGTATGACGACAAAGCATCACTGGAATACAAGGAGTTTGTTGAAGACGTAACCCAGCGGGTAAAAGAAACGCCATCATATAATAATGTATTTTGCCATTTGAACCTTTAGACAAAGAGATCACTTTATATTTTTCCTTGATATTTCAGATGAATATGTATTACAAGAATAGCATAACACACTTTCAAGAAGTGCTGATAACCAGTGTCAGGTAATACTTCATCCTTTCTGTATTCTACACTTGATCTACACTGGATGTGTATGCAATTGTTAATTTTAAAAAAAAGGTGCTAAAAATAAAAAAGGCAAATTACTAATTTCTGCAATTGTTTTTCTTTGTAGTCGTGGAGGGCCTTTGGGCAGGTTGTCAGAGAACCCTGTGGGACAGGTAAAGAAATGAAAACACTTTCGCTTTGACTCAGAGATCAGATATCAACCCTAACCCATTTTTTGTTCTGTGTTTTTCAGATGAGACCATCAGATGAGGCCATGGCTACTGACGGTGTCGGACCAAGAGCAGACAGGTAATCAGAGCACAGACACCAATGTGAGCTTTACACTAGCATCCAGTCTCGATGAGAAAATACATGGTTTCTGAATTGTAGCTAAGGGATAGAAGCTCAAATCAGGTACACGGCCAAACATAATATCTGTAGAACAAGTAATGGACGCAAATGTGCAGTCTAGCTGTACAAAGTTATTTTGTATTATAACTTGCACTTACTGCAGCCTGGTTTTAAGTAAATCTAATTATAGCTCCTCATGGTATTTTGGCTGATGATACAGGTATATTTAATAACAACAGTAATAAAAGGGGAAATGTATTCTAACAAAGGAGGAAATGTGCTATTAATAATAACATATTTGGAATCATAAAATACTGAAGGTGCCTGTATTGTTATTCTCTTTGCCTCAGTGTTAGTGTCAAACATGATGTGGTCTTGGCAATTTCAAACAACGCTGACTTTGGTTCCCTTTATGATGACAACTTCCAAGCACTGAATGTGGCTGTTGAGAAGCTTGTTGGTTGCACAGGTAAGACAGGAAATCTATTCATATATAACTTTAAGCAAAATTCTCAGCTAAATAGAAATTACATCAAATTCATTTCAAGTTTTTTCCGTTCTGACCTGGTAGAATGGATACCTTTGATATGGGTGTCCATACGCTCTGCTGTTTTGGTAAATAGTTTATTTTGTGACATAGTTCCTACATCCCAGGACGCCAGACGTAACAGTAGCATAAAAAGAACAGGGTTTCTGTCATAATGTGAGTGAAAATCTAGTCAAATCTGTGTGTTTGTGAGCTGTTGCTATTGTATCCAGTGTTGCGATCAGTGACTTGAAGGTGTGGCGACTTTTGTGGTGATGGTGCATTGTAACAAGCTGACCAGGGCGCCTTGTTCACAGGAGCAATTTCTGGTTGCCAGGCAACCAAATGTTTATTAGGCACGTCACAAAGTGTCAACACGGTGCCTACACACCCAGGAACTGACTAAGCATAGACCAAACACAAAGATATACTGTGTTTGAGGTGGAGAGAGGGAGTGACAGGTAGAAAGAAGATGAGGGAGACACAGGAAGGAGTAAATAAAAAGTACAAATAATACGAGAGATCAAAATTATGAGACAGATTTCTTTCTTTCTTTCTTTGGTTGTAATTTATGTTACTTATGTTTCAAATGTTTTCCTGTTTCATTAAATTAACTGTACTGTATGACATTCACACAAACATATTTTGTCTTTTGAATTTGTAGATTGCCCCTTCACTGTCACTGCTCCACCCGTTGTGGAAGAAACTGTATTCGATCTGGGGTGTAAGTACTTCACTGTATAGGTAAACATACATACATAAAAACACATACAACAGAAAAAAAGAAAGATATATTTCTTTCTTTTTTTCTATAAGATTCAGGGCAAGGCTATGAGAGTGTCTCACAATGCATTTCTCTGCCCCCTAAAAAACCATGGATGAATTGCAATAACATTTCAGCAACATCTCATCTTACAATTAGTAATAGTCATTTGATGTAGTGATAGATCTTTTGGGTTTTTATTGGAACAAGTCTTGTTATCACTGTGCAATTCAAAAATCAAAAGTGAGCTAGCATTTATTTTGAGATACTATTATGCAATACCCTTATTTAATAAAATTTTAAAATTTATGCAATTATATTGTCATGGTTTTGTTAAGGCTCATCGTCGGGCATGGGATGTTCAGTAAAATATACACTCAAATGGTTAAGGTTTAGGTATAGCTACATAACAGCATGCTTACACTATATAAATTGACAGTTTCTCTAAATAGTGGATCATTTGCTGGAATGAACATGAAGTTTGAATTAACAGTGGTTTTGTTTATCTCTCCAGCTGTGTGCAACAAGTTGGTGAAAGATCCTATTGTTGCTTACTACTATGAAACTGTGTCTATTGATGGAGTACACACCTGTGTGACTGTATGTAGCAGCCAACATCCAACTCCGAAAGGATGTCACAGTAAGGGACTCTGCAGAGTACGCAAGGACACTGGACCTCTTTGCGAGTAAGATAATTGTGTTGTCACTTTGATGTTTCACAGAAAATACTACAGCATTCAATCTGTTTTGATTTTGCCTGCAGTCAAACTGACACTGATGATGATGGAAGTGTTGGAGCCTTAAATGGTGCCATAAAATCTTTTGAATACTGTGTAGCTTACTTTAATCCCAAACACTGAGGCTTTAAATTCAGACCTTTGCTTGTCATTGTTGTCATTGTAATTTTTAAAAATCTTGTCATGGTTATTTTTAATATTTGATTTTCGTTTATGTTACCCTATTGGACTGTTTCTGCCTCTTCTGTTCCAGGTGTCAGAGTGTAAATTCCAACTGGTACCTGGGCGAAGACTGTAGCTTCCCTATACATAGGACTTCTTTTTATGTCGGTTTAAGTCTGACCCTTGGTTGTCTGTTGGTGACACTGGTATCCTTGATGGCATATGTGCTGATAAGCAAACACAAGCAAAAACAACGGTAAGTTTTTCCCCTCATCCATTAGTACAGAACGACGGAAGGTTAATAATATTAGTATTATTTTATTCCCCCTCCCAGCCTGCCTCCCATTTCCTGTCTCTCTCTCAACTGTCCTATCCTTAAGGTGAAAAAGTCTCCCAAAAATATGCTTAAAAAACAAACAAACAACTGTCCTGCCCTCTTAATAGAATAGTTCACCAAAAAAGGAAATTCAGTCATTGTTGGCTGATGAATCTGAAAGTGCATCTGGAGACCCGGGAGGGGTGTTCAAAACTTTATACGCGAGTAATAGTGCCCAATACAAAAATGTCCATATAAATTATTTACACAAAAACCTTGTAATATTCCTCCATGCTCCTCGTCCATCTGCTACGAGTGAATTTTGACACAACAAACATCAACAAATAATACTATAATAGACATGGATTTATTATTCTCAGGCGAATACATATTGTGAAATACACATTACTAAATGTTTATCATATAACACAAGCATATTTTAATGAATGAACTGATTTTTGTTTTTTAAATGAACTTTCCACAAAGATTTTTAACAAGTAAGGCATCTCTCTTAAAATCCATCTGTGAATAATCTATGAAGACAAATGAATCAATGTTTGTTATTTTAAGTTTACCCACTTAAAGGTGTCTATCCTATGACGAGGCAGCGGCGTGCACTCCGTATGTGCATGTTGGATGAGAGAAAGCGCAGCGTGCAGCATCCCTGCCCCTCAGTGAGAGACAGAGGAGCAGCAACAAAACTGCCACGTTCAGTGTGAAAGAGGCATCACTATCAAGAATCGAGGCAAATTCAATATGGGACTGTTAGGCTGTAAACATTTCCTAAATTACATTGTTTTGAGTAAACTCTGGACTATATCCCTTCAGGACACGTGGATTGCAACGGACAGGGAGCGTGGAGGAATATGCAGGGTTTTTGTGTAGTTTCACAGATGTTTTTTTGTTGGGTGCTGTAACTAATTGCTCTCATATATAAAGTCTTGAACGCCCCTCCCGGGCCTCCAGATGCACTTTGAGGAATAAAAACTACCCTGGAGGATTCATCAGCATGAGGGTGAATTTCATTTTTTGGAATCAAACTTTTAGAAATAAAATAATAGACAAATGAGATGATAGGTTTCATGTTTTCTTCGTTCTTTTCCTCCGGGCACTGTTTGAACCTGACACAGACCAATACACTATCATTTTTTTCTTTCTTGGTCCGAAAAAAAAAGGGAAAAGAAGCCAGCCAGCCCGGACGGTGAAGAGAACTATATTTTTCGTGCATTTATAATGAAAGCTGAAATGAAGTTTGTTCTTTATCTGCAGGACAGGAGACGATAAAGATAAACTGGACCAGTGGCAATGTGGTGACTTTGAATGGTCGAGATACAACAGCTCAACTGACATAACTAATGCTGGTAAGTCCTTAATGGGAATCAGTTTGGACAGTCAAAAGATAGTACCAGTCAAAAGTTTGGACACACAGTCAGTAGTTTTCCTTTTTTGGAGAAAATACACAGTTATAAGCAAATAAAAACAAACTTCAGAAAAAGAACATACCTCTACAGCAGTGGTTCACAACATTTATTGCCTCATGACCCCATTTTGACATCAGATATTTTATAAGTGAACATATAGAATACAGCTAGTATTTTCATCAGTGATTACTAGACTATTTCAGGTCAACTGTTGCATAAAATATACAGTATTTCATTCACAATTTTCAGCCAGCCATTGTGTGTCGATGGATCTGGCTTATACCACTTTCTCGTGATTGCCTTTTTACAAGCTGCTAACAAGATTTTCAGCACCTCTGGGGAAACCATTCCAGGTGGTGACCTCATTAAGCTTATAAAATAATATCAAGACTGTGCAAATCTGTCATCAAAGCAAAAGGTGGCTACTTTGAACATATAAAACCTTCTGCTTTGTTTAACACTGTTTTATTTACTACATCATTCCTATGTGGTCCTAGTTTTGATGTCTTTAGTATGAATCTACAATATAGAAAGTAGCCTATTAAAAAGAATAAAGGAACCACTGAATGAGAAGGTGTGTCCAAGTTTTGACTGGCACTGTAGATTTACACATAGTGTAGTAATAAATATTGAGCAGTGATAGTTGAAAATAATTTTGCATTGTCCCCCCATTGCAAACAGGAAACAGAAACAGCAATCTATTTTTTAACGGCGGTCTGGCCACAGGAACGTCTTCTCCAACCTGTCGGTCAGTGCATCAAGATTCAGTGTTAAGTGGTTTTTGATCACATTGAGGTTTCTGTCATCTTGATAATTTGTGTTTCTTCCCTCTTCACAGTGGGTCTCAATTCAGGACAACCTGGGATGTCTGAGCAGGGCACTGAACACTCACCAGATTCAAACCATGTTAAAACTACTTGCTGCGCTGTCCATATCAGATACATTGTAAATCTTTGAAACATTGCTTGATTTATTTATCAACTTTCTAAACTGACAGCAGCAAAATAGGTTAATAGGCCCAATCATGTGCCCCACCCCCTGGCCTGCTGGCCCTGACCTGTGGAAAAGTATGGAATTTGATTTTATACATTTCCAGGTCTGTAAAAGTATGGAAAATGGAAACTATTGTATGGAAATATATTTATTTTATTTATCTTATCCTGGTTTGGTCTTATCTGAAGTTATTTGGGTTAATTATTTTGTATGCGCTATTGTATCTACAATCTCCTGCAAATTATTTGGTTGCATAATGGCATACCCATTCAGAATAATGAACACAAATGATAAATTTTATGCTTTTTTATGTTATGCACGTCTATTTACTTAATATCACAGTAACCATGACCATTAGGATACTGTGTGGAGCTACATTATTTCAGCACCATTTCAGAACATGCAAGGACTTTTTTCAACTCTACTATTGAAGCCACAATCCCAAACAATGTTCACAACTCCAACTGTGTCAGATCTGAAATAAAACCAGCTAGAATCAGCTAGAATGAACTTTGACCTCACTGTGTGTCTTTTTGTATTGAAGAGGAATAATTGACAAAAACAGAGAGATGAAGCCTTAAATCTGAGGCTCAGTATGTGGCAGAGGAGCCCTGCTTGATCCGTCTCAGCTGGCAGAGGAGTTGTTATTCTATGCTCGAAAACACACACACACACACACACACAAACTGCTGATTTCTCAAGGACAAGTGTTGTGCGTGTAAACAACTAACTAAAGGTAACTGAATGCAGATGATACCAAAATGATGTACGTTCTTCTTTTATGTTGTAAATAACTTTGCTGACTCTATATTATGTACACTGGCACATAGACACCATAATGTGACTTTCAGTTTCAGTGTTTCTCCTGCATCAGATTGAACCACTGTTTTTTTTTTTACATTGCCTTTCATTTCATTTTCTTCATGTTTTCATTTACTGCTTTCTCCACTTATGCTCTTGGTTTTTCTCCTCAAGTGAGTTACTGTAAAATGTAACTTGTTTTAAAAACCCTCGGTCTCCCAGTTTGACTTTTCCTAAAAGTGTTTCTACATCATCTTATGCGTTTTCGTGATTCTGATGTGTGAAAACAATGACTGCAGTGGTAAATGGACTGCATTTATGTTGCCATATATATTATAAACCCAGCCAGACACACAGTTCAAAACACTTTATGGTAATACTTGACATTCATATACACACACATACTTTACCAAAAATAACAATAGTTGTTGCTAGGCAACCAACATAGATGATTCTTCATTTTTCTACTGTTCGAATAGTGTGTGTATATAAAAATGTATAAAATTGATTTTCCAATCATTGCAATCTGGGCTAAATAATGTCCATTTAGTCACTCAGTTTGCCAGTTAGTTAGTTATAGTTAGTTATTTAGTTAGTTAGTCATTTTGACCTCATCCCACAACACAACACGAGTTCAGATACTAGAAAGTTGTCAAACAGTTGAAACAGGTCAAACAGATAAAAAACTAATATTACTTAAACATTGAACATAACAATGACAATCCCTTGCTCTCATGAGAAATGGTTGAATTCAAAAATTTGAAACAATTTTGAAAATTTTTACATCACACACTATGCTCGAAAATAGAAAAATAAAGAGTTGTCTTTTTTGCCTAGCAACCATTTTTTTATTTTTTGTAAAATATGTGTATGCATATGAATGTGAAGCATTACTATAAAGTGTTTTGAACTGTGTGTCTGGCTGGGTTTATAATATATATGGCTCATAAAGCAGTCCATTTACCAGCATTTTCAAAATGACCTCTTGGCGGTTCTAGGTATACATGGAATGTTGGCTGTTCTAGTGTTAATTTAACATATTTCCCATTCTTTCTGCGCTTCATCGTTTTCCATGCATCATGCAACTAAACTAAATTATTTGAGAAAAATAGTAAATATGAGAATCACGAAAACACACTTCCTGTGAATCCTAAGTTAAGAATGCATTAATGTGCTGTTCTGAGCAGCATTGTCTTTAATCTAAAGTCATTTTGTAAGAAATGTTTTGACTTTGAGTCTCTCACACACGTGAGTGTGGGTGTTTTTCTGATCCTTTCCATGGCTCCCTAATGCAATGCCCCCTTCAACAGTGCCAGCTCCATCATTGCCCTTTTAACGAGGTGATATCCAGACACATGGGAGCAGATGTTGCAAAGAAAATACACTGTAACGTGATTGTGATCGATGCGCACGTCCCGCTATATCCGCTGCATAATTTGGCGAATGGCATCAGGATAACAACCGGCATTATGTGGAGACAGCTGTCGCCATGGCGCCCAGGCAGCCGTCGCATTGGCTCCCGCCTGGTTTCAGGCAGAGGCGGAGAAGCCAATTAAAGTGATTTACAGCTGCCTTGTGTCGTCACCACCTTGAAAAGTTAACCTGTGTCTGGGTCCAGCTAAACAAAGCACATGGCTACCTGGGTGATGATCAGGGGGACATGCTGAAGAAAGCAGCAGAGTTGTTTATTGGTGAAATTCAAAGTGATTCTGCTCCACATGGGAAATCTTTTAACTTAATGTGAAGTTGGCCTTTAAGTACATGCCTGAGGATAATGCATGTTTGTCCACAGGCTCTATTTGAGTGCCAAATACATTTTTCCATGTGAAGTTGTACTGTACTGTACATTATATGGATCTAATTCAGTCTTAAAAGCTGCATGTTAAACTGTTAATGCATAGGCTATTATCTATATGGACTCCAAAGGAGACAATGTATTCCCTATACTATTGCTGCATATTACTGCTGTGCTACCCTAAATTCCTTTGTAAACCCCTGAGAAACAAATTTACATCACCAATGAGGACAGTGCACACTGATTTAAAATCTGTGAAAACTTGAATGGTGCAAATGAGCTGAAGGTTTGAAGGTTTTTTGCGGTAATGAGTACGATCCACAGCATTTTGAAGACATGAGCGAGGCAGGGAAACTGGGAGATGGTGAGACTTGTGTGAAATACAGGGAGAGGACTTGTGATTGACCGTCGCCCAAAATCCAAGCAGGCTTTGAAGTGTAAAAAATGATGATGGGATAGTTTGAATGTATTTTGCACTTCCATTGGCAGCTCGAGAGGTCACAGGAATGGCACCACTCACTGTGAAAGAAAGGCTCAGTCAAAATAGCTACAGACGGCTGTGCAGCTGTAGCCTATAGGCTATAGAGTATGCAACAGCATAGCATCAGACTGACAACCTTTATTGCTGCGGAAGGTGACTTGCTGGGATGTGAGACCATAGGCTGCACTCATAGGGCCTATACTCTTATTTATTCTACTTGATTTAAAATGAGTATGGTGTTGATATTGCAGCAATAAAACTACATTTATGTTCATTTTACTATGGGTTTATCATTTTGTCTCAATATCCTTTGTGAAAGACACGACGAGCAGCGTCGCTCCAGCCCAGCAGGTGGCGACAAGACACCATGCAAGACACCAAGAAGAAAAAGTCAGTCGCTATCTAATGACGCACAACTCCCGCGACATTCAACTTTTAGCAAGTGAGTAGAAGGGTTTGTTGTGAACGTGGACTTCACTTGTTAACGCAAATATGCTGAAAAAGAAGTCAAACAGTAGTGAAAAGAAAAGGAAGCACTCGCAGTCGGAAGAACGTCGTGACAGCAGTAAACGCAGAAGTACGGACGCCAACACGGAGGTGAGCTAATCAAGCTAGCTTCAAGCTAATTGTTCACTGTTTACATCATAGTAGGCTAAGTTGCAGTATATTTAGCTATGTTTATAAACAACCTGGTGTGTGTTTTTATTTTTTATTTATTATTTCTTTTAAAGGACATAAGCAGCCTGGTAAATACGGACAAACTGAGAGAGCCAAGTCAATAACTTATTTTGTTTGTTTGTTAACAGTTATTAAAGTCTCCCTGCTTTTGTTTCCTTGCTGCAACACTTGTGCTAAAGTTGCAGGTTGCTACACAGGCAGAGGCTGTATTGTAATGTAGTAGTATTTATGTATTAGTTTGGTTTTGTATTGTTAAAGCCAACATGAATTTATTCTCAAATTGGGCTGTTGCATAGTTAATTGTAATGTAGGCTAATCAGAAACACAATATGGCCAAGTGCAACATAAAAATCTCAGAAGCTGCCTTTTTTCCCCTAATCACTTTTGGATGGAGGTCAAATGTGTCAGAGCATTGTTCTTGTATTGTGTAGCACTGTAAGTGACACCCTGACAAACAAATCACAATCCTCAAAATGTAAAATAAGATGTTTGTTTGGTACAAGAACAGAGTCAGAGTCATTTGTAGCCTTAGCATTGGTAACACCTCTCAATAGAGATGCTCCAATTAAACTTAGTGTAAAGATGTCTTTAAGTTTTATTTATGGTTTTTGACCAAAATATTTAATATTGTCCACTGTAATTCTATAGATTGTTGTTAAATTACAAAATTTAGGAAAGCTCATCTTGTTGATGTTCTTGTTCTCTAAATCAGAAATAATGTTTGTTGAAGGATGCCTATTGTGTTTTTGTTTTTTCATGTTATGATGTTGGTAATAATGTCTTTTTTTCCTTCTAAAAGTTGTATTTGTGAGTTTTAGGACTCTTGACTAGTGTGAATAAAATGAATAGAAATACAGAGAAATTAATCATTGAAATCACGCTTTTTGTCAGTGTTTTAACTTTTTTTTAAAAATGTGATGTTACAACAACAAAAAACTTTTGGCGACAAAAACTAACACCTAATGTGTACAATTAACAAAACTTGACTCTCTGAAGCCTTCTGAACATTGTCGTCTCAGTAACTTAGTTTGTTTTCTAAAGCAGGACTCCAAGGATGATCTTGCTGATGCAGAACTGGACAGGATTGGCAGCGACATTGAAGAGGGTGGACTGGACCTTAACCTGCCTTTTAAACCCATCACCGCTTATGTTGCCAACAAGCAGGAGATGCTAGAGCAGTGTTTCCATGTGCTGGGGGAGAAGAAGCTACATAAGATGCTGCCTGATGAACTCAAGGTGATTGTGAGCATATTGACTCAATCTCAGAGTATTAAAATGAAGACAATACAAAAGACTGTAAATATTGTGTGTTGTGTGAAAGTTTTCACATTGTGACAAACATACTTTTCATTGATAAAGAAATTGTACGACAAGTAATCAAATGACATCTGTCAACGAAAGGTCAGAAGTGTTTCATAACCAGCTCTACAAATGGGTCAGACTTGGCACCATCTCACCTGCAGACTGTAAGAAATGTCAAACTGCAGTTTTACAGAGAGATTAATTTGTGGGTAAATGGACCCGATTCCCATTCCCACTCTGACCTATCTAGTCCTCCGGACTAATGTACCGACATGTGACCATGGTCGCATTTTTGCGCCTAATTCCAGCAGCCCCTGCGCTTTTGCAATAGCGCCCATTTCTTTAAAAGGTTTGTTCCCTCTTTTTGTAGGCCTTTATCATTGGTGAACTGGGTGAATCATAATATATACTTTTTTATTTACTTATAGAAAGTCACCATTTTCACATGTTACTTTTCTGCCATGCTTTTAATTGTAGATGGACATTAGACAAAAAAAATGCTAAGGTTACTGTTATTTTACATATTGTATAAGTAGATGCTGTCAGGATTTTTTATCTATGGTGTCAATTTGCCATAGGGTTGTAATATTAAAATTGAACTGTAAGGTTAGTGGTTTACATTTCAAGTAAAATGTAGTATAATAAACTTTTCATATAAGTAGAGTAAAGGTAGAGAAGTAAGTCTACAGGGTTTCGCCGTTTGTTTTGGAGGGGAGTGACGTGACTTCAAAGATGCCTTTTAAACACATTATCCTTCACAGGACTGCAGTTTAGAGGAAATCAAAAAGCTGTGTTGGGAGCAACTGCAGCCAATATCTGAGAAAAATCTCATCCAGATCTTAGCAGGTGAGACTTGAGGCCGGTTTGGCACTTTTTCATAGCAGCTTTCCACACTGTGTGTTTAAAGTAATACCGCATCGCAAACAAAGCATTTCCATTCCCTTGAAGCTGTTGTTTATTGTGTCTAGGGGAAGAACTAACATCTGGAAATGGGGATGAAAACACAAAGGAGACCTTGGAAAGCCAGTGAGTGAACAGCTTTCTAACTTGTTCAGTGTGCAATTTCAGAGTGAAAATGGAGTGTGTTTTCCGACTTATGTGTTTATTTCAATTTTTTCCATCAAGGCAAGACAACATCGTTGACTCCACATCTTGCCTCAAAGAAACGGCAAAGAGTGAGGACTCTAAGCAAGGTAATTAATATGTAACACACAGACACAACATCCCCCAGGCATTCAATCAGGGACTTCAAAGGCATAAAAGTGCAATAAAAGGATCATTTAAAATGTCTTGGTGTATTTTCCTTCACAGAGGGTGGGGGCTCAGGCGAGGAGAGCGACGTCCTGAGCATAAATGCAGACACTTATGACAGTGACATAGAGGGACCCAAAGAGGAGCAGACTCTTAAAGTCGTGGACGCGACGGCGAAAACAGAGGACAGCAGTGGGGAAGCGGCCCACCCAGCTGTAAACCCTGAACCTGTAAACCCTGAGCCAGAGCCTCCCACTGGCTCGCAACCAGTGGAAGCAAAGAAAGACATTCAGAGTGACATTGACAGAAGCGTTAGTGAGATTTTGGCATTGTCATCCACGTCAACTAAAGAGGTAAATAAAGAACAGAGTGCGCCATCGCAGGCTGAAGATGCCACGTCACCTGTTCAAGGCGGCTCCGTTACAAGTCGCACGCCTGCAGCTGCTCAGCCGTCCATCCAACAGCTGGAGCTCTTGGAGTTGGAAATGAGGGCGAGGGCCATCAAGGCCCTGATGAAAGCAAGCGATGGGAAAAAGCCCTCTGTGGCAAAAAATGTTTAACGTGTTTTTTTTGTTGTTGTTGATGTTGTTTTTTCCATGGTTTAATTAATGGTTTTGCACTCGAAAAACTGGAACTTATAGAACGATGATTTTTGAACAATTTGCAACATCATTCAGATTTTCTTTTCATTATGCCATTAAAACCGTGTTGTGTTATTACTCCATATTGGAATGATGTTACAGACTGTTTAATGCCTGTTGCATTCCTCTCCTTCAGTAGGAACAGGGCTTTGTGGTGCTCTCCCTCTTTTTGTTTCTTTCACATATGCAGGTGGAAGAGCCTGCCTCTGGGGCCCTGTTTAGACGTACCGGGGTATTTTTTAAAACGGAGACATTAACCGTCGTTTGCACCCTCCATTTACGCGCAAACTGAGAATTCGCCCCTGAAAACGATGCTTTCAAAAACTCCGGCCAGCTGCTTCACCTAGGAAGCAGTAGTTAGGTCCAGTTTTGTTCTCTTTAATTTCTTTTCTTTGGCACAACGCACACGGCCCTCCTTCCCTCATCCACCACCGGTAAAATCCTGTTAATTCACTTTTTTCATTTTTTTTTGAATAAACCTTTATCATTATTGTCCTCCAGTTCTGTCTCTCTCTCATCATTTGTTTGTTGAGCTGCTGTCTCCAACCGGAGCTGTAACAGCCAAATTAAAACACTTAAGAGACTTTGATTAATTGATTCCTGCTTTACTCATAGTGTCATCTGGGAAATGCTCAACATGCAGACAACATCAAATGTAGTTTCCCCCTCGGGCACTAGATGGCAACATTACCCTGCTGTAATAAACCCAAGGGGTAAGAGAGAGAGATGATTTATTTGCCTCCATTACAGTAAAAATAGTCATGAGCAGCATGAAAGTCAAGTTTTCCTAGTAATGATGTTATTTAATAATTCATTTATTCAGTTAGGGCAAAAATTGGTTTTGCAATGGTAGAAATTCTCATCGCGCCAGTTGTTAGAGGTTATATCGGAGCGATGCTGTTTTGTATGTATGCTGAGCTTTGCAAGCCAAAGCAGGTGGCAGCAGCAGCGTTGCACTGTCATTTAGACACTCGCAGTATTTCTTCACTGAACACCTGTTTGACTTGTCAGGCAGAAGCATGCAGTAATACCTGCCGCCTCTCCTCTTTCAAACGTGCATCTTCTAAAGGCTCAGTCCAGAGCACTTTAAAGTGGATATCTGTTTGGTGAAGGGAACAAAAGCCCTGTGGCCTTACAGACAAACTACACAGTAATCCAAAACTAAAATCAATCTAAGATAATTAGACCAGCTGCCCTTACTCTTACATCTGCCAGTTTAATTCACTAGAGTAACTTTTAAATTAATTTTCGCTCCGCGTACCACTGTGCTGCAGCTAGAACTAATGGCGTCCTCTCACCTAATATTGTGTTTTTTTGCTGTAATTTATTCTGAAGTTGCTTTGTTCCAGTGTAAACTGTAAGGTTGCTGTGTGTGTGTGTGTGCAATTACATGCAGATGCAGAGCAAAACAGCTCTCTACCCCGGAGGAGACAATGGAACCTCCGATAAGAAGCCAGTTGCCTCCTGGGTATTTGCATTTAAAAGGGTTATTTCATGGGCGAAGTGAGGGTGGGGAGGGTTAAATGCATCTTTCTTTACACGTTTATGTGCAGGTATCTTTGTGCTCATTGACGATTTCAAGAGGAAAACGTCCACTTTAGTAAAAAATGGTTCTAAAGTGCTCGTGGTGGCTGTAATTAGTGAGTATTTATCAGTGTAATTTTACTGCTATTAGAATGCCAATTATTATTATAGTATGAGCAGATAAATGGCTTTTTAAGCAGACCTCAGAACGAGTGGGCTGAAAATTGGATTGATGGAAGTGAGCTGAAACTTGTTGAGGGAGTACTTTTTCTGAATTCAAATGAACCCAAGTGAACCTTGTTAAAATATTTAGGTATGATGCGTCCATGAGCGGTGCTATTATCAAAGTCAGGAATGAGGTTGCGCTGAAAGTTCCTGTGCAAACCGGTACATCTATTCAGTAGCCACACTTATCATTTTCCTCAGTGTTGTGAGCTAGCTGCTACAGTAGTTAGCCATGACAGAAACGCCGTATTCCACTCCCTACATGGGTTTTCATTTCCGCCAAGGAGCAAACATTCAATGTCTTTTCCTTTCAAAGACTTGACCAAAACTTAACCTTGTTACCCGGGTGTCCCTAAAATGTACATCAGAGAGAAGTAAGTGACTGCACATTTATTGTACTTGTCAACTAACTGTAGGACACAGTGATTGCTGCCATGCCCCCTCAGAGTATACAGCACATACAGGATTGAAAATAGAAAGAGCGAGAAGCAATGCGCTCCAAGACAAATACGACAACACAAAAGAACAAACGCTGAACTCTTGGAACACACAAGGCTGCAAATGTCAAACCACCACAGTAGCAATGTACAGCAAAAAAAGACTCTCACAGCATGGCTCTAGCAATAGGCGTGTCAGTTTTTGGTATATCTTTGAGAGTGCTGGTCAAACCTTTCGGCCTCCACATTTGATCCTCTTACATTTCCTCCAGCTTCACCACCACCAGGTAAGAATTCCACTCGTCTATCATTTTTGTTCTTGATGAGACCAGTTCCTGTCAATGTTGGCTCTAATTGGCGGTATGATTTAAGTGATAAAACTGGGTACATGAGGATTATCAGAAGTTATGTCGACAAAGTATCTGAAGTAAAAAGCCGAATTCAGTAATATTATGTGTCCTTGATTTGTGGCTGGTGGTGCATTTAAGTACACTTACATAGCTGGGGAGACTGAGCTGAAGCATACTACTTACTATTCTGTATGGCAGTTTAATCAGTAGTTGTACATAATATTTGATAAGAAAAATATCATTTCTATGTATAATTTGGGGCCTTCAGAGCCATAGTCCACCTACTTTTATGCTGTCTAATTAGCACTGTGTTGATTAACATTTCCCTCATGTTGCTGCCGAAGATCTGTACCCGCTGGGGCAGGGCATCTTTACCCAATTATCATTCTTAGCGCATAGAGTTTGGTAGAAATCACATACACTAATTGCCGGCATAGCTCCACCTGACTCACACCTGACTGGAGTTATAATCACACACAATGGTTGAAAACAACTGTATTGGTGTGCAGGGCATATGATCTAAAGCACAACCGGCAAATAAACCAAGTGGAGTACAAAGAACTTCTTTCTGAAGAAGTACAAAATGCGGTAGTATAACATGGAATACTGCATGGCATTAAAAATAGATTTGTTCTGAGCTGCCATACTTGGGTGGATGTACTCCATGTTAATTGTAGTATCCTGGCATATTGATGCTGAGCTCAAAGCACAGCTACATCTGAGGTTACATCTGGACTCTGGTAGAAGACAGCCACCTGAGACTGTTGGATGTTGTTGTTCAGCCTGTCAGACACTCAGCTTGGCAGGTGCCCGACTTAATTTTTGCCACTGAATCCAACCTGATTACAGTTAGCGTCAGTGGCAAAGTTGTTTTTCTTCTTTTTGGTTATTATTATTTGAACAATTATTGTTCTTTGAGGCCTTGCTGTTTCTAAGACAAAAGGAGATCTGTCACTTTTCTCCCTTTCTTTTGGTCTTAATATTCACGATGGGTTATTTTTTTTCTACATTTTGAGTGTGCTTTCAGTCCTTTATTGCAATGTTTTCAGATTTGGGTTTTATTTTGTTTGATTGGGATGTATTAATTCTTTCATAACCAATAAATGCTAAGAATTTAGCCAAAATGCATGCATCATAAAACAGTAGTGTACGAGGTCTCCAATTCTTCAATTTTTATTGTTTTTCAAATCTGTTACCTTATGGAAAAACCTATAGGAAAAAAAACAGGGTATGAAACATGGATATGTCTTTCTTTAGGACACATCATGTTTGCGCAAATAAAGTTGTGCTCTTCGAGTTTCCTCTGCATTGTCTGTGTTCTTTTCTGCAGCTAGGAATTAAATTGAACTAACAGCTCATGCTGACAGGCAGTAAATAACTTAGCACCTCTGTGTGACTAAATGAATTGATTTCCCAAAACAATGACTCATTGGACACATTTCATTTTCTTCAAGTTTTCAGACAGCATTTTTCTTAAAGTGGAAGAATTATTTGATGTTTGATGCACTTTGTTTTGATTAAATGTCCAATTCTGTGATATCACTAATTACCGTTGCATTGGCAACAATCCTGATTGCCATCTGAAAGACGGAAGAGGCATATTAATGTGTTGATTATTTAAATATAGAGATTACTCTCGCAATATTGGCTAATGATAATGAATCCGTGTTTCATTTCTCGCCTTGATGTTGCAGATTTGCTGGACTAGATGTGCTATGTAATTTGATTGGTGATGCATCCCTGAAATAATGGATTCTTCTGTTCCCCATTGAATCTTTCTGTCGTTGAATGGAAACAAATGACAATTGCTGTTTCGTTGTCACAGGTGTGCGGCACATCTGTTCGCCATTCACTTCTTTTGCGCGCGTAAACGCTTGGCTTTTTCTCAAAGAGGTACGAGCCTGGCAGAACCCGTTTTGAAAAATGTGGAGTGGGTTAGTGCAAGTTTGCTGCGATTTAAAAGAGAAGAGCTCCCTTTCTTTTTAAGCCACACTCCAAAAAACCTGTGAGAGAGATTTGAACATTTGATATTCCACTCCAGTGTAGTGTAGTATCTGCATTTGGAGAAAATTCCTCCCCTCCACTGACTCCTCTGACATCTGACTTTCAGTTTCCATGCGTGCTCACTCTGCATGGGCTTCCTCCCCCCCTACAACTTCAGGGTCTGCATTCAAATGGTGCATTAATACCATCAAACGACCATTGAAATTCTGGCGGGGAGACGAGCAAGCCAATAAAGCAAAATGCTTTTGAAAGATGTCTAGAGACATCAGGAAGGATGGATGACCTCGCACAATCAAATCAGCATAATCAAATGAAATATCACAATATTACATCAAAGCCAACTCCCACTGCGACGGCAGCTGCAACATGATCAACAAGCTTGATCCTCCGAGTATCGGTGCTTCCTCGCAGAAATACTGTGTTTGATGGCCTGAAGTGAATATATTTTGCAGCTAATAGAGTCGGTTCAGTAAATCTGTAATGTTGTGTGGGTTTTAAATGTTCATGGAATCTGTGCTTAATCTCCAATCAGTAAACATGAGCGATTCCCACTGAAATGAGCATGCAGGCTGCGGCGTTAATCTATAATAGTGCACAGATCTAGCACTCCCTTGAGAGTTAAGGGCGATAGCACCCAAGATAATTATGTGAGCTTCAGAATATATTTCCCTTTCTACGTCAGTAACAAAACCCTCTGAAGCACATTTTAATATAACAACTCAAAAAAAGAGCTTTCATGTCTAATAAAATAGGCATTATTTAAAAGAAAAGCCACCACTCCCAGAGGAAATAAAACTAAAAGAAATCTCACTGAAATTCAAAATAACCATTGCTGAATGTCTCCCACTCACTTCATTGTGTTTTTTCCCCCATAATAATGTGTGCTTTCCAGGGTTGTCCTGTAACTCACTGATCTTTTTAAAGCACACTGTTGGGTTTCAATCTGTCAGAATACAGTATTTCAGAGCAACCAGCAGTTGTTAAATATACATTATTAACCAACCTCAGTGTACTGTAGACTTTTAAATGTAGGAAACTCTAAAAAAACAAAAAAAACACCCTATTTCCACTTTCTTTAAACTAATCACACTTTCTGTGAGGCTAAGCTTTAAACAGCTGAACTGTTATAGTCCCAGTTGTCCCATGAACAGCTTTGGACCACCAAACTGTCCCCCCAGACAGATGATGGATCACAGCACACAGCCCCGGAAACTCAAACCTTTACGACGCTAGGCGAAAACGGCACCATTTGCGCTCGGGTTGGAAGACATTGAACTGTCAAATCGCGCCAGCGTGCCATTTATTTATTTTTTATTTGGATGATTTATTTCCCACAGACGCACAAAAGGATCGAGCCAAGTAAATTACTTGTGCCAAAAGTTGTGATAAAACTGTCAAATTGCTTCCCACCACCAGCTGGCAAGCAATTGTATTACATAAGTAATTGTCAAAAGGAATGTCAAGAGAGGGGTATATTCCTTTGTGAGTTTCTGTCTCTCTTACCATCAGGATTTTACGTGCCTTGCCTCACTTAAACTGCCTTGTCTTTTGTTTTAACTACATCGCTGTATCTACCTCTCCAAGGAAAACCCATAGATAGAGTCGTACCACTTCTGTTTTCTACTTCTCATCCCAGGTCTAATGGGGTTTAAACCTAGAGTTTGTATGTTTGATAAGGCGTGACATTTGGTGACACCCATCTATGTTGTTCCTTCTTTTTATTGTCCAAAATAACAAGGAGCAAAAGTGTCATTTATCCCTTTTGATTGATAGCTGATACCTTTTTTATGATCTTCTGTATAATTCAACAACCTTCAGTTTCCCCTAAGTCGTAGAGTTGTGGAAGATAAGTCAGACATTTAAAGTTGCTGTCTAAGTCGCTCAAACAATTATACAATAGGCATGAGTCATACAACCAATACAGCGTGTCTCACAAAAGCTTTACCCCCACACTGCCACATCAAGACTCAACATCATCCATACTTCCCTCTTCTTCATCACATCATAAGAAAAGAGTGCTATTTCAGCTCCACTTATTGACAGCCAATTAGCCAGCCAGTGTCTGCTTGGTGCTCCCCCAAAACTGATTGCTTATCCCTGACTCTGATTGTGAGGGGTCGGACAGAAACAGCACTTTTGCGACTTAAATGGCATTTTGACGTAAAAATAATCAGAAGACGCTGCTGCAATGGAGAGAATCAAGTGATTTGAAGTGTTGCTGTCTGTAGTTTTTAATACTGAAAATCAGGGAGGATGCATTCACTGTGTCTCCAGCTGCTCGTCTTGTTTTAGTATTCTTGTGGCTCTACATAATGCATTATATTGAAGACCATCAGCTATGGATGGATAGGCCTACTCTTCTTTTTAATGTCTCTGTTTGAAAATTAATTGAAAGAATAAGACTGTAGTGTGTGCCAGGCTTTTAAAAATATATATAATTATAGATGCATCATCCATAATTTTGGAAACAATGACCCATCCTCACTGATTGTTAGGGTGGGACATTGTTTCCAGGGACATAAAGTGACACACAAGGTTGGGATGCACTAACACAACAACATTTCACAATCACAGCACAGGACAAATTCACTGTATTATCATTTTAATAAACCAAACAAACTGCCTAGCAACACTTCATTGTGTTGTTAATATTTGCAGTGTTTACAGTGATTAAGTTGTTTTTCCAAATTTGTAGCGTATTTGTGCCTTTACATGTGTTAAGTTGTGGTGCGCTGAACTCTACTAGTCACCATACAAGTATCTTATTTGTTTGTGAATTTCTGATATCATTCAGTTTCATTTGACACAGAGCAGCCTAATAGGAAATGTGAAGAACCTGGAGTGAATACAATATGGCATTGGCCCACTGTTCATATTTTCATTATTAGTAAATACACTTTACCAAACCGATGCTTGAAGCAGCGTTTCTGACGAGGATCTTTAAACTGTTGATGGTTTTCAAATGATATTATGAAGAAGTCTGTTTTGTTGCTATTCATCTTTTTCTATCCTGCCCTCATTATGTGTTCAGATGATATTTGTTATGGGATAGAAAGTAAAGAAGAGGCCTGTAGATTGAAGTAGAATGAGTAATAAATATAGGTACTGCTACGATGAGAGTTTGAAACTGTCCACATTTCCCTTCTCATCCCACATAGAAGTGAATGGCAGGAGCTGTGATGTGGGCGTGATAATTCTCAGAGTAATCAGCGTGCCCTTTATTGTGACTAGACTTTTTTTGTGGTTGGATAATGACGGGTATTTTTGCTCACTTAGTTAATGAACCTCCTAAGTTTTGCCTTTGAAAGTGAGGTCATCATATTAAAGCAGCGCACAGATCCGATGAGGGATTCTGGGACAGATGTTAAAATGTCATTTCTGATCTGTACCTCAGCAGGAACAGGTGTTACCGGGGCCTGCTGGTAAATGAAGTCGACATGCTGGGGAGCCGAAGAGATGGCTGTTCATCTCCGTGTCCAAGTACTTTAAAGCCGGTGGATCGGATTCCGACTCCACAGGCCCTCCCGCGCACAGCCGGCTTGAAGCGGTGAGTTTGCACAAAGTGCGCCTTTTACATTGTCATTCATTTGTTGATGCCCTCTGCAAATAATTCAGTCGAGAAATGATGTTGGCATATGTATTCATTACGAATGCGAGCGCAACCGCTGGGTGCAATGCTGATGAGCTAAAAATGTCATTGTCAAATACATTCTCTTCCGCGTGTGGTTATGAGCTTAGGAAATGAACTATTTGTTTGTCAGGGGCTAAATAGCTGAGCACACTAATAACGGTTCCTCTGGAATTAATCAAGGTGAGTTCAAAGTGACTCCAACATAAATCACCATTCCCTTTGCCATTCAGTTTAATCTGGTCCAACCCCCCCGAACTAATCAGAAGACGCAGACTCCCTGCGATTTCACGGCCGAGCCTTCACGCCATTTTTCCTCCAAAGATGAACTGACTATCACTTTGCGCAATTAAAGGTCATACGGAAGTGATGAGTCACTTCAAAAATCAACATCCCGAAACCAAAAGATCCATCATGAGTCACCGCGTATTCAACTGCAAAGGTCCACCTGTAATAGCGCTCCTCAATATTGATAACTCCACCTCGGCCTATTCCTACGTGACTCATTAGTCACTGAGGTAATGATATGTCATAAAAGAGCAATCAGCGTTCTGAATGTGAAGGATGACTGTGGCTTAAGACATGCCGACTGTGATGCAGCACATGTCTGATAGGAGCAGGTTTGGTATTTGGATGCGCACCCTATCTGTGTTTTTGCCTGTTCCCCTGAGGTAAACAAACAACATCCTGCCACAGAGAGTTAGACTCAGCATTCTCCAAAGCCTCGTTTTCTTTTTTTTTTTCTTTTATTTTAGGTAGCTGAGAAGTCATAACAGCCATGTTGGCTGTTTTATCAAAGCTCTATCATCCTCATGCCAGAGTCATTACACGGCTGCAGAGATGGCATAATAATAAAACGTGACTTAATCAAAAGCGAGCAGGCCTCCAGAATAATGGCTCCCAGCAGCTGAATATGCGAAACAATCGGGCAGGGGCTACTGTTGTACTTAACCTCATCAAGGTCCTCATTTAGGTGATGGAGGACACAGATGCTGAGGCGAAGGGCTGCTCCAGGCTTGTTTGTTATTTTCAGTTTATGCTTGATGAAATGAGTCAGCAGTTTAAGTTCAGGAGAGATAATTACAGCAGTGCGTTGTATTAAACGATCCTTTTCTTTGTTCGGTATTGAAAGTAAAACACTATAATTGTTTTCAGCAGTCCGAGGGGCGCCTTATTGAATTTTCTTTTAGAGGTGTCGGCCCGGCAGCGTCTGCCTCTTCCCGAGGTGATGCACAGGAAGTCAAAACAGAGGTGCAGCAAAGTGGCCCACATATCCACGTGACGTGCAACACGTACAGGTGATGTCAGACGTGTCAGATTCAGGTTTCGAGTTTGAGCAAAAAGACAGTAGCTGTGTTTTTTTTTTTTTTTTTTTTTAACACCGGGGTTGAAATCTTCCCCCGAAAGCTTTACCGAAGTGATGTGTAAGTGTCTGTTTCTGTAATGGGCTATGCCATGGGAATGTTTCCATGGTAACGTGGCAAAGGCGCTAGTACAGCTCAATGCCGCTCTCTGGGGAGTATCTGGGAAGCTTCTGCTTAGTGGGAAATGATGATAATAGCGCAGAGTGTTGGATAAAACTCAAATGGGGAAGACTAACCCCCTCATATTGCAGGGAAAGGAGACGACATTTATCTTCTTTTGCAAAGTCTTTTGCTGGCTTTTTTTTTTTAGAACCAGTTTCCCTAGTTACCGTCCTACTGTATGCTCCATTTTCATTGCTTTCACTTTTGTAATTTTTATTGGGTGTTTAGTACCTCACCAGACACTATAAAGAGCTATAAAACCTCTGTTATCTTGTATTTAGGCTCCAATTGGTGAACAGTGCCTGTATACAGGCCTGCAGAGCTTCACCTATTGTAATCTACAGCAGAGTACTTTGACTGTGACTGAAGCTTGTGCCTCGGTGACTATTTTTAAAATGTAGCCTGTTACACTGCAGAGTCTTTTTTTTCTTCATTGCAGTTGCTGCATATTCTGTAGAAACCGGTTGGAATTCCTCATGCAAATGAAAATTCGGCACAGAGCTCGTACAGCAGCTACAGTGATGCAGCCGAGTGTCCAGAAACATCTCCGCTCGAGTCAGATACCTGTTTGTGCCCCACCCACACTCCATTGCTCTTTTCTTGGTGCGTCGATATGAGCGCACACGTGCACGTGCCTCAATGTTTGATGTTGAAAAACACAGCTTTGTATTAGATCACAACCGCGGATAAATTACATCCACAGCGAGCATTAGGAGCGCCAGGGCGCGGGGAAATAACTGAAGACTGAAGCTCTTTGGAGTCGAAAATGTCACATTAATTTCAAACACATTACCCCCTGCCTGAAGACTTAATGAAGAAGCCCATTAGAATGTCATACCTGCTTACTTGTGAGTTTTGTAGAAAGTTTATTTGATATGGCTGAGTCAATTAACCAAAGTCTTTGTGATAAGGAACTGCTCAGCCGACCTGAACCTCCCGTTCTACTACAGGGAGCACTTGGATATTTTATACATGGCTGTGCTTTGAATAATTTCCAGGCAGAATATCTTCTTTAGCATAATTATTTTATTTTTTCTTCCGCCTCGCTGGCTTAAAGGTTTTGTCCTTGATGTCATTTTGCAGAGCGCAAACAAACACACTAACAGGTGAATTGCAGTCGAGCCACAGTGTAAGGACAAAAGCATTTTTCTTAGAAGCTTCCTTCTCTATTATAAAACATGGAAATGCTTTTTCCACACTGTGGGTTCAAGAAATCCACCCTCAGTTTTGAATTGAAGCAGCCAGAGGTGAAAATATCATAATAACAAAATATCTTTTCAGACTGTTGAACTCCAAGCGCTCCAAACATCCTACATTTCCCATCATGCAACACGCGTCCTATTGGAAATTTTTGAAGTGTGGACCTCAAGTTGAGTAGATAACTATCAGGTAACTTGACCTAGGCTTCCAAATGTTCCCTACAGAGCCATAATGGACGATATATCACTGCTGTACAGGCTCCTGACGACTAAAACGTCCCCCTAGTGTAAAATATTAACACTGTCCATCCATTCACTCTTTTATTGGTGAATGTAAAGGCCAGTGTACAGCGTGTAAGCAGCCTGGCTAACACAGTGTAGCGGCTACTGTATAAAGCATACTGTACGAGGGACGTAGGTTTTTTTTGTACATTATTTGCGTCGAGTTGTCGTGACAAGTGGCCTACTTGTATTTAAACTCCTTCGCAGTCATTTTTTATTTGTCAGCATCCTCACGGTGGAGTTTGTCTCTCTCTGCGGACACGGAACGTTTCATGTCCTCCTCAGACACGTCGCTGGAGCTCTGGGACAAACACCGGATGAGTGACTAAGAAAACAATTCCCCTGGATGTGCCTGTTGTCTCGCTCTTCCTCTCTCGCGCACTCACTTTCTCTGCGTCTCTTCAGGGTTGAATCACATTTCTTTTGCTTCCCTCCAATGTGTCTCTGTCATATATAGGTGCCCGGGCACATCCAAACACACACACACACACACATATACACACATACACAGAGTCTGACAAATCCCCCCTTCTGCCAAAAAGTCGATAAATAAATGCATTGTCTCTTCACTTTCTGCTGTTGGCATCAGCCTGTCTAAATTGTCTGAGAAGGCAGTGGAGTGTGAAATTGAGTTCAGAACTGTATGCTGTGTGAGGGGGCACAAGATGAGCGTATGTTTGCTTATTTATTCATATTGCAGCAGCATTTCAGTGGCGGTTTTTGCAAGAAAGGGTCAGTTAAACACGTCGAGGTGTTGTTGGGTGGGGTGTCGGTGGTGGGAATTTGACAAGTGTAAAGGAAGAAGCTCAGGCAGTGGCATTTTGACCGTGCAAGGAGAGCAATAGGTTATTCATCTGTGGGATAAATGAAGCTTTAAAGTGAAATTGTGCAGTTACAGTGAGTCCAGTAAGTTTCTCATACCTCTCGGTCCCCTGCGTGCTGTGAACCAGGACGACTTCTTTTTGACAGTCGCTATCATTGTTCTAAATGCCATCTACACCGAAGCCCCGGTAGTTGCATACAAAGCAAAAAGGTAATTTTACTTGAATCACTAGGTAGTGATTGAATAACTTCACAGTGATTTGCTCTCCCCCTATTTCTGAAAAGATGAATTTCTTTCCCAAAGCCAAAGAGTTCATGCGAGAATAATAGCACCTGCCCACACTAATTTGCCAAGAACAAATGATTTTGCTTGAGAATGTAACTTTTTGCGCCGCTTTCCCCAAGATTTAATCAGAGGTATTACGCAAACCTTCCCCCTTCCTCAGCTCTTTTCTCGCGGCTCCGTGATGAATGTGTTGTTGCCGGATGATATATGTTTATAGATTGCCAGGGATAACTGCTGTTTTGAAGAGTTATAGCTTCCCCTCACATCACAGAAAGTGGCTCTATGCGAAAATCATTCAGGGATTTCAGGTTTGTCTCTCAATTTCACTGAGCACAACACATGATAAATGTGCATTTGTTAAGAAGAAAAAAAAAGACAAAAGAGAGAACAGATCCCTAAACTTTGTTTCCAGACTTTTTTTTTTTTGACAAGGCTGTTTGAATGTCATCCCACACTACAGAGTTTGGCAGTCGGTGGAAAAAACGATCCGCGTATTACGTATTTTTAAGATTAGCCGCAGTGGTTGACTTGCCCTTCACTGTCACCGGAATCACTGGGATGGAGGTCACCCTCTTGGACTTTTTTTATTTTTTTATTTTAAGAGTGACAGAAATTGCAATGGCAGCATAAATCCCATCAAAGTCTTTGCATTCTCAGCATTACCTGTAAGAACTGTCCAGAGGTCAACTGATAGGGCAGCCTCGGCTTTTTTCTGCAGAGCTCCTCCATCCGTCTGTGAAACTAATGCATTTCGCTTTGAACCCTGGGAAATACTGTACAACAGTGGGTAACCGCTGTACTCGACTTGTTTCCCCTCGTTCATTTGATTATGTAACCCTGTCTCCCAGAAATGATGTCTGTATACAACTAATTTGCAAGAGCAAATAGGATTATGTTTTGTATTAACATAATGAGGATATATTGTTAATATATGTGTTTGGCAAGGTGCAAATATGTTGGTGCTGAACCTACAGCATCATTTAAAAACATTCACAGACAGCATAGTTCAAGCCAACTATGCAATCTTACAGTAGAGTGTGCATTTATAGTGACAACATTATTGCGGATATGTTGAGGCTCTTTACTTTTCACCTGGGTCAGGGTTAAGGAGAGATTGTGGTTTGGTTGATTACATAAAGAAGTCTGCAGTAACTTGAGACACAACTGGGTTATTTACTGTACAATACATATAACCTAACATAGTGCAGCTGTTTGCAGATGTGGTGTTTTGTTCAGCCTGGAAAACCTTTAGCTTTTTCCATGCCATTACATTACAATTGGCAGAGCAGTTTAGTATTGTAAAGAGCATATGTTAAAGGTACATAATAATAATAATAGAATTTTTTTGGCAAATCACTTAAAAAAGATAAACTAAAATATCACTTGATACTCATGTAGGTCGTTCAAGTGCTATCCATTTCTTTAAGATCATCTTTGAGATGGTTCTACGCCTTCACTTGAGTCCAGCTGTGATTTGAACATGCAAACACCTGTCTAAATAAGGCCTTGCAGCCCATACTGCATATCAGAGTAAAATGAGACAATGTCCGTATACTGTATGCACGTCAGTGGAAACAAAATGAAGACCCACCTAGTGGTCAAAAACACCAGTAGACCTATAGGCTTTAAAATGGGACTACTGCCTTAAATGAATCACTTTGGAGATGATCTGGTCTTACCTGTGAGACTAAACACCATGACTACAGGTTCCCATTCCTCCACATTCCTGGAAGTATATTCCAAATTTCTCATTATAGTGTTGAACACAGTGTGTTAGATCACCACCGCCGTGACAGTGTCGTAAACCTTGATAAGGAGTGTGACCACGCCAATAGGGAAAAGAGAGAGCTCATTTTATGTTAATCACACCACCCTAAGGACATATTGGCCTATTATCTACTTTAAGCATCTGCACTCATTAAATGAGTAAATACACAATTACTGACATAGTAATTAACATGTCGTTTGGCCCTGTCTTTAATTTTCCAACACTATTTCCTATATTGCCATGTTGCTATGACACGCAAACTATTAAAGAGATTGTGTTTTCTGCTGTAGAAATTGTTTGCCCTTTTCTGCAATGCAAAGTCGTTTAATGGTTGTTAATGATGTA
This sequence comes from Decapterus maruadsi, assembly GCA_030347415.2. NCBI lineage: Eukaryota > Metazoa > Chordata > Actinopteri > Carangiformes > Carangidae > Decapterus > Decapterus maruadsi. Next base: position 14,484,588 of record CM064898.1, on the reverse strand, counting down.
ATTAGTTCTTTAAAAAAAGGAAAAAAAAACACTACATTCAGGGGTCTAATGCCCGTGACTGCTTGATTTCCATAAACTGTCACATTGAATGGAGAATGTATTCGTCCACACTGGCTCCAGGCTTGCTTTCCAGGCGTGAACTAAAAAAGCGCAAAATAAGCACATTATGAACGCAAACATGAGACGCTGCTGTTGGAGGATGTTCTTTAAGCATTCTACTGTACTTTGATTGAGCTCCCCTGTTTATAAAACAGTGTCTGCTGTTAGGGTGTGAAAATGCCATCGGTTCGCCCGGCGAAGGCTTGGCCCGTAAATGTCATGCAATCTCCAAAGCGGCCATCAGTGCTCACTTTAACCTTCTGTTTTCTGTTTAAACTTGACAACATGCTGAGCCTAACACACGACCGTGTAGAATGGTGATGAAGGAGCACGAGTGGGTAATTATCAGTGTTTCTGAATGTGATTTCAGGGTTATTTCTAACCTAACTTGCTTAATTTAAAGTCCAAGTCGTTGTTCTTCCCCGTGTCTTTTGAGTCTCCGAAAGCCATCGGCTCCATAAACACTGTGCCATTATGCTGGTGCCAACCGGCAACTCCCTTGAAGTTTACTTGAATCAATATTTCAGTGCTGAATGGCAAGTCGGTCCTTAAACAAAAATAATTTTCCCTGACAACCTGAACAAGCGTTAAGCCAGTTAGAGGAGGTCTGCCCTCCTCAGAGCCCATTAAAAGGGTTTTAATGAGGGGAGAGTGGAAGGCAGCAGTGGACCCCCTACGAGCTTTTTATACAATGCACTGTCACCTCATTAAATCCTGATGATGTTCTGTGGTATTCCAGGACAGTTGCGAGACCCATGTGTTACTCTGTGGACCGGCGGTCGCCATGGGGGCACTGCCGGCGGGGTTACGGGTACCAGCTGGACTTGGCACCACAGCTTGGCTCTAGACAGTGATAATGGCCTCCCCACTTCTTGTTCATATCACATGCTTTGTCACTTTAAACTGCTCCGTAATGGCCTTTATGGGCCATGAATTGTGCAATAAAGAGAGGCATGGAGGCAACAAAAACAGAATAATAAGGAGGCGAGGAAGTTTTGCTAAGGAGGGTGTGCTCAGTGGTTTGAAAGCTTTCCGGTTTGATGTGCGGTGCTGATGGAGCTCAATGTAGTGGTCCTCAGTCTGTTTCTTTCATATACTGTGTCTTCCAAGTTACTGTTGTGCAAATGAAAACAGTGTGTACCAGTACAGTCATGATATGGATTGTTGGAGTGTTTGCTTTTAGGTGCCAGTGGCTAAAATGAGCATAAAGAGTTCCACGCAACAACACCGAACTTTGTCCAACTATCAGGTAAACAGCAGAGGCAATTACCGGCACTGGGTTGACTTTCAGTTGAAGAAACCAGGCTTTATTGTAAACAACCCAAATTTAGTGCTGACTGACCACACAGTGTCGGCATAATAGGTTTCCACGTGTGATTCCAAGTGACGTGTCTGGTCTCATTTAGACTAAAAACATGAAACGCATTATTCAACAGGTAATCTCAACTCAAGGTCCTCTATGACTAAATGAGACTGTGGTCGGAGGTAGAGCAGGTCGTCCACTAAACAGGAAGTTGGTGGTTCTATTTCTGGCTTCTTCAGTCGGCAGTTTGAAGTGTCCTTGTACAAGACACTGGCACTTGCCCCCAATGTATCATCAGTGTGTTAATGGTTAGACGACGGTTGTACAAAAAAGCGCAGTGTGTGTGTGAGAGATGGGCGAATGTGATGAATGTGACCAAGTGTAAAGCGCTTTGAGTGGTCCAATGGCAAGTCCATTTACCATCCATTACCAAGACCTTAAGGTGAAACATTACAAACATATTACAGCAGAATGATAAGAAACATTTTAATTATATGAACTACCCAAAAGGCTTTCTGTGCCCATTGTAGACAAAATAAACTTCCAACTTTTCAAAAGGTATTAATGATATTGTTGTCTATTTGTGATTATTCTTATAGTATTATTGGAAATAATATTTCAATAACTCCAGATTTGTATGTGTGCTTCTGCTTGAACTTCAGCTGTAAGTAAACTGAACTCAACTACTTTTGCAAATGCGACAGGAGAACTGATGGACAAATTAAATAGCATTTCCTCTGGCTTTCCTCTGAAATGCATCACTTTCAGCGGCAGAGCTTTTGATAAATTGGTGTTTGGAGAAAGGAGAGCGTTTTTAGTCTGCCTGCTTTGTATTTAGGTTTTTTTTTGTTTTTGTGAACAATATAATGTTGTTTTTGTTTGAAATATGTAAAGTGTCCCAGCTCCTCGAATTAAGAGCTTCTCAGCTCCGAGCAAAGCCATCGCTAAAAACAAGCGTGAGCAAATCATGTCACCGTTATGAGCCTATATTGTTTTTCAATTTGAATTAGTGCCTAAATGAAGCATTATGGTACATGCACACAACCTCTCGGTTTATTATCCCAGCCTCTACTGCGGTTGGTGTTGTTTTAATCACATTGAAGCATGGTTTAAGCAGAATAATAAAAACAAATGTGGAGGCTAATTTTAAAAGCTTTCATTTTGCATTTGACTCATCCAGGAGGTACACATTCGAGGGCTTGTTCCTCGTTTTTTTTCTTTTTTTTATAGGTGCAATTTGTATTTTATGTGCATATGCTATTGGAAGTCCTGAGAACACTTGAGGCTTAACAGCACCGTGATATAGACATGATAAATGAAACATAATCTGAGTATTTCAACACAAGAACATAACAGCTCTGTTTGTTTTGGTGATTTTTCATGTCCCCGTGCAGCAGGGTTGTGTACCTGAGGAAATCCTGATGAGATATTGAGATACAGCAGGTGGGGGAAAAGAAACAAAAAAGAAATGGAAAACTGTGTGAATATTTGTTATGTAGGAAGCAATCGGGCCACACTTTGCCTTCTGAGCGGCTTGATTCTTAATTGTGATGTCGTACAAGCGTTGAACTGTGTGCAGTGGGAAGTTGAAGTATCCCTCAGGAAAGAAAACCTCCAGTTCTTTGAGTGATGAAGGAGGCGGAAATCTGCGCTGCACTCTGCGCTCCAGAGATTCCCATAAAGGATTATTCCTGTGTGATTGGAGTGTTGGCTTATTTCCTTCCTTCCTGCACTGGTTTACATCACTCTATTTTCATCTTTTATCATGCTATATCTCCTTCCCCTGATCTTAATGTTTTTTTTGTTTTTTTCTTAAAGTAAAGACAGAGTAGTTAGAGATGCTCCCAGTAGATGTCGATGCTAAATGTGTGTCATCTACTTTTATCTTCTGTCTTTTCTGGACAAAATTGCTCCATAGGTAAAGATGATTACATTTATAATGATTGGCAGGAAGCGAGTCTGAATGGAACCGCAGAGAGTTTTACTTTTGTTTTGGAAATGAGAAAGTGAAAATGACTGAGAGTGTAGAATTGAACTGAATGAGAAAATATTTTCCTCTCAGCTCACATTGTGTTCTCTTTCTTCTCCTTGTATTATTCCACCAGCCCTATGCTTCCTCACATAAGAGTTTATGTTATGAAATAACCATAAGTAACCACAGTTTACAGTGCCAGGAGTGACTGTACATATACACTGAGTAAGTGTTATGACCTACAAGTGATTTTTAAGATGCAACAGTCTCCATTAAAACACATTTTGTAGTTTACAACCCACATGACACCATTTTTGAGCTTGTTGATAAAGCAGTAGTCTCTTTTTTTCCCTTATCTTATCTTACACATACACACACATCATGGTTATAATCTCCATCCACAGCGGCATTGAATATGCAATGATTTATTTTTGACTGCTAGAGGGGATCCTATACTGTATATGATATAGAGACTGGAAGACAATATCCACCCTTCCCTTCCTCCACCAAGGTTAATCTGCCCACTGCACTTCAGAAGACAAAGTAGGACAAGCTTTTTTGCATAGCACAGGATGGAGGTGAGCCGTGCTAACAGAGGAGTCAGTCGTACGCTACGACGGGGCACGCGGTCTGGGACGGCGATTTCAGTTGCTTGCATCTTGCGTTTAAGCTGCTGTCGTAAAAGTCAAACTGACCTTCACTCTGAGTTGGAGCCTTCACTGTGCTGCACTGTTAAATGGTGTGTGTACACTGTGTGCAGAGGATTTCTTAAACTTGGGGGGTGGTGGGGCGGCGGGGGGGTCAGAGAACAAACAAGATAATGGGTGCAAGGTGGAGGCAGAGCATGGCAGTGATCCAAGCAGAGAGAGCAAGACAGAGCAAATAGGTTTTTACACCAGCAGAGTTAGCCTTTTGGCTTGATCTAAATGATTATTGCATCATAACAATGTTAACTGATGCCTTTTTAATTAATTCATACACCAAAGTGAGGCATTAGGAATGGAAAAAGGGATTAAAAAACTCAGTTAGACAACAAAACAGAATATAACATGTCTTTTTGTTCATTTATTATCAAGTGGGACTTGATTCATGTTGCAAATAGACTTTTACAGCAAGTGAAACTGATTTTGTTGCAACTTGGGAGCAGCTGTAACAAGCCGGCGTGGTGAACTTGTTTGCATGCATTGACCCTTTTTTTTTTATACATCCAGTAAACGTAGAGCAATATTAGTTGCATTTGTGTCCAGCTGATGAATAAAAGTCCAATATTCACTTTGTTTGTTTCCTCTTTGTACCTGAGGGAAACATCAGCCTCTAACCACTCTGCCGTGGAGCAGCTGGCTTCTAACTTGCTGTGCTGGACAGGTGCCTGCGATTGGTTTTTTAGCACTTTTGTATTGAACACTGCTGAGGCTGGAATAGCTTTTGGTGATATAACTCTGATCAAGCTTTTGGATATTGATATTTCCTTGAAAACTAAACTAACTAATTAAACCAAAAATGACTCACCTGTGCTGCAGCCTTCAGAATCGCAATTAACTCAAACAGGAGCCGATGTCCTTTTCCACTTGCTGTTTGTTGTTTTGTCCTTGACACAGAAGAACAGTCGCTCATTTCATAATGATTTTTTTGTAACGACTTCCAAAACGTATTATATGATCGACACAGCTTGTTTTTTTACAAGCGAGTTGAGTCTATGAACTGTCCTCAGCCTTAATTCCCCTGTTTACATTTTTTAAGACGGTCTCCATTTGACAACAGCCATTTGCCACTTTGGCATTTGTCGCAGCAGTTACACATGACTCTGAATTTCATTCCCGTTGCCTTTCAGTCATCTGGACAAAGACAGACGGAGCAATTTCTCATAGCGGTTCAGTATGCCCACTTACTCACTGACGGAGGCACTGTTTGTAATTAGACTACTATTACTGTCTGCCAAATTACTGGTTGTTTTTCCTTACAGAAGCTCCGGACTATCATATGCTTTATATTTGCCAGTGAGAAACCGAAACCTCTTTTTTGTCCATACACTGGGAGAGATCCATAATTGATATTGTGAATTTCATCTGAAATATGTAACTTGGCTGAGAACCTGTTCCTGGCTGCTGGAGATTTGATAAGCCTCCTGCCCTTTTGTCAAGTTGAACAGACTGTAAAGGCAGAGAGATGTACCCCAGGGACCAATGAACAGCTAAACAGATGACATGAATCCGAGCAAGAGTTCCAATGAACTTTCCTTGAACTAGAGAGAACCGGTGATCCATGGCCATATCTCTCTTCCCTTTCTCCTCCTTCGCTCCTTTTTTCTCTCCTTGACTACAACTCCCCCTCTCTGCCCCCCCTCCATCCTCCTCCCTCCACCCTATCTCTCTTTGTATTCATTTTCCCTGCTCGCTTCCCTCTCAGAAGGAACCAAATGCAGTGGTAGTTCTTAAGCTAAAGTCACTAACAAGGCGCTGTCACAGTGCAGTGCCACTTCGCTGCTTTCCCATCATGTGGGATTTTGCTTTGAAAGACAGCAGTTCATTTTCCAATGTGTGGGCTTTCACTCCTACCATCCCCTCCACTCTCTCCCATTGCGCCTGACCAGGAGGGTTCCCAGGCCATTGGTTTGATTTATCCACTCTGCTCAGGCAGTGGGCAACAATAGACCACATAAAATGAAAATTCCCCAACCTCTCAAGATGCTCTTTGCTTCTTTTTTTCTTCTTCTTTGGGTCTGGACTTTTCAGATTTGCCAGCATTACACAACGTCTCTGAAAGAGGCTTCTCCTTTTCAACGAGGCTGGGATTGTTCATATCAATCTCTAAATTCCAAGCACGCTAATTGATCTCGTTGCTTATAAGCGAGCGGCTTAGTTGCCTGTCATCTGTATAAAAAGGTGAGTGAGTTAAAAGCCTGAACAAGGGTAGACTATTTTGCATTGCAGAGGTACAGCATTTACAGTGACACACGTGGTCTGAATACCTCTCCCTTTTTTTTTTTTACCATGATATAATCCCCATTCATTCATCCAGCCATTTTCTATAAGCGCTTAACCAGTTCAAGGTTATTCTGACAAAGGCTTAATGTTGTTAAAATATGTCACGGCAGAGAGAAAAAAAAGAAAGAAGAAAAAAACTTAATTCCTGCATAAATTGGTGGCACTTATCTATGCAGACCTTCAGTGTGCATAACAGTTTAAAACCAACAGGGGGCAGTGTAGGAGTTCATAATGATTCCACCTCTTCCTCTCCAAAGGCAGCCACAGCCTGCCTGTCCTCCCGGATACACAAAGGAGCAAGCAGGCATTGATTTACATACATCAGCTGTGTCTTTAAAATACTTTTCAAACACTCATAATTTCTCGGCCTCTTTCTGTCTGCTTTAAATTTCAATAGCCTTCCTCATAACGCTATAAATCCCACTAGCCTCCTTTTTTTTAGCCCTTTTTTGCTATTCAAATATGACTAGAGAAGTCACTGTTGGTAGTGAGTGCTGGTCAGGACTGACTCACCTCAAAATGTCAGTGTCACGTCATGCTGCTAAAACTGTATATTTACAATAATGATGGGTTTGTTGGGGAAGCGATTTCCCGAGTCTCTGTTTCCGGCTCACATGGTGGATTCTTTGGGGTCCAGTGGGCTGTGGAGATGTTTGGAGTTTGGCTTTAGGCAGCTGCGATATTCTGCCAGGAAACCTGTAGATCAGTTTGTGTCTGCTGTCATGATCCGTATCCAATCCATCTCCCGTTTTTTTTTTTTTTTTTTTTTCATTTTTACGTCCAATACTCTTAATGCACAGGCTCCGAAATGAGACGTCCACCATCTGAAGACGAAGACACAGACACTCCGTCATTGATTGCTGATATGGAAGTGAATCACATCCTGACTTTGGGCTTCACTCCCGTGTCATTTACTTGTCCAGTATCATTTTTGGGGAAAGAGTAAATCTTGTTTTGCATTGTAATAAATGGCTGATGATATTAAATTTAAATGGAAAATGGAGGTGAAATATGAAATATGCTATAATAACTTATTCTTAGATAGGTCACTGCCTGTTTTGACTTTTGCATCATGGGATATTCGACTGTGGGATAGTCTGTCTATCCTTCCACGTATCTATTTCACTCTGTTTATTTTCTTCCCAGCAGTATAAACAACTTACAGGATGCATCAAGTAATATGTGATTTTTATCAATCTCTCTTGGCAACTGTGAAATTGGAAACAGTATTGACATGCCTCTGGCACAGCTTTGTGTCGATTAAAGATGGGCAGTAATATAAATGTAAACAGTGTTTGTGCATTTGATAGTCAGTATGGTTATGGCTGTGTTCACTTTCTCTAGATGCTCCGCGGAACTGGTTCCAAATTCGGGATTTATTGGACCAGGTCTATGATCGTGTTTGCCTCCTTGTCTGCAGCCATGGATCTTAAGAATATTCGAGATGATTTGTTGTCATGAGAAACTTACACCTGTCAGCGCTAATACGTAAAGTAAGCCGTCCCTCGAGGGGTGAAAATGTTACAGTTGTTTGCTGCAGACCTCAAGTGTTTCACACTTTGCTGAATCCAAGGAGCAAAACCCCAGAGAGATGTTGGGCTATATAGTGCAATATTTACCCATAATATTGCCCGGCAGAAACAAACAGTGCATTTAAGTGAGATACCATAATAGCTAATGATGACTAATGAATTGATAATGAAGCATCAACTTAGTGTCTGGCAATGCGCTCAAGCTGCAATTATTAATCGAGCATAAATCGTAATTATGGATCGAGTTAAATATCGAGTCAAGCCTTCAAGGTGCCAACAACAGGCCGATTATCCATTACCTGCCCATTACAGATTTAATTGTTTTTAATTGTTGTCAAGTAACTTTAATTATCTACAGATAAGCTATTACACACACTAAGCTATAACCCATGAGGAGTGTTTTGTCTTTTAACATTTTAAGGCTGTTGCAGTCGACATAGGTTTCAACTTATTAAACTTACAAACTCCATGGTTCCTCTACTGACTTCTTGTATTGAAAATGGCTATTTTCACACACTGTATTTACAGGTACATAAAGATGCAACTTAAATATACAGAATATTTTGTTGTCAGTTCAGTTGTTCCCAGAGACAAGAGAACATAAGATATACAGTACCTTTTGAGTATCCACAGAACAGAACTGGCATCAACAAACAACATTAGTTTATTTACTTTTGTAAAACCTGCAAACCTGTTCAAGGTCAATAAAAACGGTTTTGTCAACAAAGCAGGTGACTCAGATGCAGGAAACGTAATCATACAGGTGTCATATAAGAAAACAGTTCTAGAAATACAAATAGTACAAATAGTTTGTATGTTAATAGTTTTGACAAAGGAATCCATGATCAGAAAATGTTGCTATGGGTTATTTTGGATGGCGGTGATGGCTCTGTCTGTACTTAGGTTCAGGCTAGTTGACCATGTTTCTGGATGGAAAGCTTTGGATTAGTCACATAATTATCCTTACAACACCTGTGATGTGGTACATCAACAGGATCATTATGTTCTGTGGTGACAAGGTTTTGTATTTGGTACAGTTCAGATGAATTCTTCTTTTCCTTTTTTTATGTGCATAAGCAAAACATACTTAATAAAAGTCCTAAGTTTAGGAGTGACACATGCTGTATTCATTTACTTATATTCATATCTCAAACTGTGTTATTTGGCAAAGTATTAAATGTTGGATATACAAAAATGTATTACCTGTGCTGCAAATATACTCCTTGGAAATTAATTTGTTGTTGGCAATGATAAGAAGTGATATATTGAGGGCAGTGTTTTCCCTCAACACTGATACCCAGCTCAGCTTCTGTTCTCCTATTTAAACATGATGCTTTTAAAAACAAATTGGAAATCATCACTGGTTTATTTTGAAAATAGTCACCAGTTAGAAATTATATTGCAAATTGCGATTGCGCCTAGAGCTGTCTCACTTTGTATGAGGCGCTTATTGGCACGATGCTGCATGAGAGTGATACTGTCAAGAGAGAGGAGTGGGTTTATGGGCAGACTGGCCTCCTCGGACTTCCTGGGGCCACAGGAAGCTCCATTTGGGGGATTAAGCTCACAATATTCCTTATCTGTTGTGCAGAGTCCCCCCCCCCTTCAGCCAGCTGGTACTTACAGATGAGATCTGGACCTTACTGCCTCTGACAGCTAGATTGGCAGTCTATATCCCCCGACTCTGTACCTCTCATCCTACGCCTGCTCATAATAGAATAGACGGCAACAAACTGGACAGACCGAGGGGAACTAGCGCAAATCCAGAATCTCTTCTTGTTATCACTTTGACACGGTTAAAAATTACAATCCTCGCTTCCTCAAGTGGTTGAGCCATATTGTTAAAAAGAAAACTGTTGCAAGGCTGCAGGCAAAAAAATCATGATTCTTAGTAAACAAAATGTAATTCTGCATTTCCTTCCACCTCAGCATTGTTTGGAGGCGCCATCGTTAATTCTTGCTGAATCAGGACACAGGGATGAGACTAACAGGCATCATTAAACAAATAAAAATGCATTATTCTGTTTCCCACAGCTTGGTATGTGTGCTGGATCATTGAAACGGCCCTATGTGCAATTAAAGCATTTATTTGTTTTTGCAAGAGATTGATGCATACAAAACCAAAACAGCGAAAAAGGCATCTGGAAAAACAGGAGGATTATCTTTCTGCACATTTAAACAAAGCAGTGAGGATGGATGGATGGATAGATGGATGGATGGATAGATGGATAGATGGATAGATGGATAGATAGATAGATAGATAGATAGATAGATAGATAGATAGATAGATAGATAGATAGATAGATAGATAGATATTATATTATAATATTATTTTAACATAAATATGCACCGTGCCAATTTCATAAGGATCCTTAAAATCGTTTTCTTGAGTAATCGTGACCTAGATATGTAGGAAGTAAAGTAGAACACTGTGACATATCTTTGGCATTTTGTCTGTTACAAATCCACAGTAAGCTACGATTGGCCCATGTTAATGATAATGCATTTTAGCCTTGGGAAAAATAAAGGAATTTTTTAGTTATGAAAAAAAAAAGCCACTTATTAATTTATTTTTCCACTTCCACGTCATGCCACAGATATAAGATAGCAGTACTGGAAAGATGAGGGACCACAGTGGGCGTGTTAACCCCTAAACCCCTGAATGAGCCATTTCCACACTGTTACAGTCAATTTGTCTGCAGAATGTCTGTAGCCGATGACCTTTTAATTTCATGTAATTGTCATGTGAGTTATAAGTTGTTCACTAATAGGAATCTGGCTTTGAGCACCTTACGTCAGCTAATGTAGGTATTTATAAATTCCGGTCGTTCTCATGAGAGGAATTTATACTTCCAGGCTATTTTACATTATCTCCCCTTTTCAACCATACAGGCTTCTCTTCTCAGCCACTTTGGAATTTACCTTTTGAAACTAAATTTATTCAGTGACTCTGGGACGTCTGTGACTCCCTGCATGAACAGGTGGTGGATGTAGATGCTGCATTTTCCTGGCACTGTCTTCCACAGGGCCGTCCCTGGCTTTACAGCCTCACTGCTGAGCCTCAGATGCTACTCTGTTGTATTTTTGTGTCGTTCGTGTATATGACATTTCTTTGCCTGGCGTTTTGCTGGTGCTGACACTTTAACTTGCAGTAATATCTATTCTTTGTATCTGCATAACATTTTTTTTCATCCTCAATGTCTGTCTAGCCCTTCGTCAATAATCAATTCCTGACTTATACTCTCCTTTATGTACAGTCAGTTTGATTTTTCTTCCATCTGTAGAAAATTACATACATTTACATTGTGTTCCCGCACAATATCGCACTGCTTCTTTCAAAGCTACACTGACCTTCGTAAACACTTACGCAGCCTCCTGACTGCAAGTTAATTTGTTTAGACAGGAATGAAAGCTCTGTTGTTACTTTTATCACCTCAGCATCGCAGGTTTACTACAACATAAATGCTCTTTCCTCTAATTCATGTGTAAATATGTTTCTTTATTTCAGATTGTTTATGGGCTCCAATTCAAATTGCCTTTAATACACTGAATGAAAGCTACTAATATACTGTATGTTTTTTGAGTTATACAATAGGAAATCCACTTGATTGAAAACTAACTGGTCATTATATTTGTAAAAGGGTTCTCTACTACTGTTGTTGAGGTGAGGCTTTGTATGTATTCTTACCTAATGCCCATTACACAGTGTATTATTGCTTTGAAATGTGCATTGACACATAAGTTAAGAGTTCCACTAAGAGATATAATGGGGATTATCCAACTTCCCCTTTTGGTTTTCTGTATTTAAAGCTGTGTGGACAAGTTCATAAATCACTCACTTAGCTAATGTGGATTATCCTTTATGGAGAAAATTACTATGGATTTGGAGGTGATGGTGATTGCAGAATGAAAGTAGGAACATTTGTCATTGTTATCATTCAGACCGGTGCTGGCCACTGAGGTTGCTATTCAGGAAATGATGAGACCGGGAGACCTAAATAGGCCAGCCGATCTGAAGATAGATGGAAAATGCGCTTAAATTCAGCCATTACATCTGTTTAGCTCTTCCTTTTAGGCGACTTCAACGTGGTTGGATAGATGATTATACAGTGCAACATGTGTGGAAAAGGTCAGTGGATAATTTTTTTTAGGGCTCTGTATCCATAGGTGACGGATATCAACAAAACATCCCGAGATTACACATTTCAAAGTGTGCGCTTCAGTCAGGGTTGTATCACCCTTCGCATTGCAACTACTTCCAAGAAGCTTTCAAGTTTCTTACTTGAAAGAGGTTGGTTGGACCCGATGTATTTGACAGCTGAATCATTTAGAAACTAGAAAGAGTTGGCAGCTTAAAACACGTCCACTGTCAGCGCTTTTTAAACATTTGCTTCCGTCGCCTGTGGCGAGAAGAGATAACGCAAAGTTTACCATGCGTTCATTTTCGTGGTATCAGATTTTAACAGCTCCATTAACCATGAATGTGATGTCCAATGTTTTTCTGCAGAAATGGGTAAATATCTGAATGCTGCATCAGCAGCCAAAGACGAAGCTCGGCACTTTCGTCGGATTCTCTGACAAAATAATATCATTTCAACAAGCATTAATAGGGGCGAATCCTGCATCTAGCTACTTGGTTGGAATCTGTGACAGTATTGAAATGTTTATGAAGGAGAATTGAAGAATTTGGGAGATAGCCCAGGTGGCTAGTTGGTCCATGGCTTCAACGATGAACTGATATGTTCAGTATTGACTATTTGTGACTTTGCAGTTACATTTGTTAACAGTGTTTTTGTTTTATTATGATGTTAACAAATTATGAATCTACAGTCATGCTAAACAAGGCTGTACTTTAACTCAATCCAGCAGTGACAGATTTACTGTATACTGTAGTTCACTCTCATAGTTTAGCACATTAGCTTGCTAATTATAGTTGGCATAGTTCTGCAAGTATTTGGTTAGAGATGAAATTGAGAGAAAAATTAACAATTTTACATGACGATGGTGCAGAGTCGGTTGACATTCCATATGCTGCTGACTCACATTAGTGCAATATGAAAAATTACCCCTCAGTTGATTTGTGGCTTATTAGGACACTTACATATGTGTCATATGTTCTATTGTTTGATGACTTTGACTTTTTCTGTGGTGCAGTGCAAAGGACAGCAAAGTCCACTTTAGAAGAAGGTTGTAGTGGATGAATGGGCCAACAAAACACAAGACTAACACATTGTAGAATCAGAGTGGTCATATGTGGTGGTGTCATGTTGATGAAGGTCTGCTCTGCTGAAGCATAGAAATAAACAATGACTTTAATGGATCAATAGTCCCTAACAAAGTGAAAGAGATCTGATTTTCTGTTGTATACTGCAAAATAAATGAAACCACATATAAAGCTTTTGGAAATAATTGGAATCATTAATTACACAAGTGATAATTTTAACTTTCAATTTTAATACTACAAAGGTTTTCTTGTCTTTCCTTTTGCTTTCTCCAGTTAATTGTGATGACAAAGAATAAGATGTTGCTCTTTTACTGCAGTCTGAAAATGACAGTAGTTGGCTGTTTTTCTGCAAACAAACTACAAGTTCACCCTTTAAGGCCGTTCCCATGGGCCACTGGGGCAAGGCGGGGGGGGAAAAAAAAGAAAACGTTTTGACAAAATCAGATTTGATACAAATTGCATTTGCTCCCGAGGAGGAGACATCGAAACCTTTTCGCAGGAATAAGCTGACAGTGATTTCATTTGTCTAAGTAGATAAATCATACATATTGAACTTGTCTCTCACGGCGTGTCACTGCTCAGACCTGATTTAATTTGCCACTTTCTGGTGGAGCAAGAAGCCATGCTTAAACATAGAAACTCTGAAGGTTATACCATTTCAGCATTTTAATTAGTTGCACAGTTCCCCTCCTTTTCACATTTGTCATCCAGATGAGTTACAGCCGACTGAGATTTCTTTCTTTTCCCTCTCTGTCTGGAGATTTCGGTTCATTTTTCACATATCTTTTGAATTACACATTCCTTAAAGAAAAATCGGGGAGCATGACGCATTCTTTTCACTGACCTTTTTTTGAAAGTTTGGTCATTGTGTTGTCTTTGTGTATCCTTTAGTCAGCCATAATGGCAACGACAAATATCAAATAAGGGAATTTCAAACAGTGCCCTAGAAAACGCTCCATTAAATCGGGTGGGGTTGGAAGGTTCAAGTGCACCTGATGTGAGATCAATTGTATTGGAGTGCGACAGTAACACTTATGATGCTCTTTGCGATGGGGTGGAGGCGGCGGGTGCCATGTCTGACAAGAGGACAGAAGCAGTCACAGGAAAAAAAAAAAAAAAAGCGGGATGAAAGACAAACCATTTGTGCCCACGACTGAATACTGAAAGCTATATTTTACAGCTGCTATTCTACCAAATTGCTTTTGTGCGTTGGGGTGGCTTTTTAAATAATGCAATCTGTTAAAAGCTCTCTATAAATGCTGTGCTTGTATAGTGTGGGAAGCTGGAATGGAATTGAGTGCATTTTTTTTGGAAAGAGGGTTATAATTTATGCACCATTGAAATACGGCCACTTTGTGTTTTTCTTTGCCACTTTGATTCAACAGAGTTCAACATGTATACTGTCTTTTTCTTTTTTCCTCTTCCAGACATCCTTGGGGTGCATTGTCTTTAATAACAGTCATCCAGATGAGTCTTGAGTGTTTTTATGGTGGGGTTTCAAGAGTATTATGATATGATGATGGCAACATGTGGCCTTTGCTTGATTTTTTGCCTTTTCAAACAAATTATTCCAATTTTCACTAGCGGTAGAGCACCATTTACTGACACAACAGTGTTTTGTGCGGCGGTAATACGGATGCTAAGTCGAGCATGCACCTCTGCCTCCTTCTCTGTTGTAATTAAAAGCTGTAAGTGGCACTTGTTAGCATGGTCACGCATTCACCGGGGAGGCGTAGCTTGTTGACCCTCCCCACCAACACTGTCGCTGCCGCCGCCGCCGCTGCTGCTGCTTCTCATTGGCAAAACACATGGTTCACCCTCTGGACAAAAGGCTGACAAAATGATGGATCAGTTCTTCCATATTGGCTTGTTGATCCATAGTCACCCCCTCCCTCTGCCCCTACCGACAGAGTGGATATTGGCATTTGCCACTCAGGCGGCTGCGCCCCCGAGTCCCGTAACTGCTGATTAGTCAAATGAGTCCCGGCCAGTGGAATAATTAATGTTTAACAGTGGGGTCTTTACTCTGTGGATGATCGAATGGCACTGAGGTGAGCGTGACGGTGAAGATTGGACAGCAGGGGCTTGGCACCCTGCAGGGGAGGGAGGCTGGAGCCTGATCAATGTTAATGTTAGCCTGGGTTAACCTTAGCTCGCTTGTGAGCGGCTGTGCGGCGAGGTCGAGGGAGGAATCGGTGTCTGACATTGGACCTAGCGTTTAATTGTCTCTTAATTCATTTGTTTATTGCTTACTCAATCAAGGGGGGCGTTTATAGCAGCAGGAAGGGAGAGGGGGCCACATGTGTTTGTCTGTCATAATGACTCTCAAATGTCACCAAGCTGCTTGCTCGCTGTTAGATTTTTTGCTGTGACAGCTGCTCTGCATTCTTCAACTCGAATTTTTAGCTACGCTAGCAGTATAGCATCGAGGGTGGAGGGTGTGTCCTGTGGCTCTGGTATACCTGACTGAAACCCCTCAGCATGGATTCCTACAAAACAGACTCTCAAAGACTCCAAATCATCTATAATTGTGATCAGCGCATGCAATATTACTGTATTTCGCAACCATTCATCTAATAACTGCATAAATATGAGTGATTTAAAGCTAAACTGACTTATTTGCATACCAGCTAGCACACGCTAACATTGGTTAATGGTGTTTATGACATAACCTACAGTAGCTACTGAGAATGCCAGCTCTGTGGCTGCTGCTGTTAATAATTTACAATTATTATCTATATTATTGATTTTGCTTTAGACTGTCTGTGTGCAATGGCTCTCAACCGTAAACGTCGGTGTTAAACTTTGAAGGATGGTCACCGTTTTTCTCAAACTGCCTTTCAAGGCCGCAGGAAAAAACAAGAACCCCCCCTTATCCTCCAGATTTTGTTCCTTATTTTGTTTATTAGTTTTTCTGTTGTTGCAGTGCATTGAGGACAGTGGTGTCCATTCTAAACTGTTGTATCGAAGCAGTATACATAACCTGTAAACTTTTAGAAGGGTTACCTTGCAGTGATCCCATCCATTTGGTACAACACTGACAATGACTCGCATTTGTATGTCAAGAATTATAGAGGAGGGCAAATAACGACAGAGATAAACATGATTAAAAAGGAAAGGGGGGAAAAAACCTGCTTATACAATAAACATTGCGTCTAAAAGCCTCTGTGAATGACTTGCAGGTATGTTTGAATTGGATGTAATATTTTTCATTTTGAAGTGATAAAATATTTAAGGAGCCGACAGAGGTCTCTGCGACATGCTTGACCTTCAAAGCAGAAAGTCTGCCCTGTTATTACAGTATTTATATGGCTGTCCCCACCCGTGCAGGCACGGATATAAAAATATTTAATTACTCAATTAACTGAGCTGGAATATGACCCTGTAGGAAACAGGTGAGGGAGTAGGACACACGTGACCCGACTGAACAATGCAGAAAGTCGCGGAAGAACGCAGATTAGCAGTGCAAATGAGAACGCGCCTTTCTCATTATGATGTTTTATTGTTAAGTTCATTTACATATGAGTTGAGGCAAAATTAGGTGACGTTAAAAAACAGTTACATTTCAGTCATCATCTTGAGACAGTTCCACATTGAATGCATGACATTGATGGAGGAATAATGGTGGGCTCAGTGGATGGATACCATTGGATTCCTAAATGGTTGAGATTGCGGTATTGTTTTCATTTTGTAAAAAAAAAAGGAAAAAGAAAAAAGCTCTGAACACACTGAGAGCCCATTCCCTCGTTTGCTCTGTCACTGCATCTTCACCCATGATGTTATGGATTTATGGGGGGGCAGAGAACATTCATATCCCAGATGGGGGCTCTAATATGGCCAGATTCAGTTCATTATCGATTGTTCCTCTTTTAACTGCACAGAAAGCGCTCAAAGGAGTGATGGGAAGGGGATTACCAGTCAGTGACTTGGAATAAAACTTTCATAGGAGTAGTTTGCTATTCCTTAATGCTCAAAGCTACTTTGAAAGTAAAATTCCACATTTACATTTCACGTTGCTTCACTAACTGGCCTGAAACTGCCCAGTCCAGTGGGTCGGAGCCTGACTGAAAACTCACAGCCGAGATTAAGGATATTTTTCAGATGAAATAACATAACTTGTTATTTTATTCTGTGGCCACTGCAGTTGAATACTAATCTGGAAATAACTGTCCACAGTACATACACAGTTGAACATTTGTTAGAACCATATACATACAGATTAATGAAAAATAAATCTTGGTTTATTGTAAAATAAAATGGATATGAAGTCTCTCTCTGAAACATACCAGTTAGTAACACAAAAACACTTTGCACTTAGTTGAACAAACAACCTTTTTAAATAGCTTCAAAATGTCCTTTAGTACCATTTATATTGTAATTCACAATACTATTTGACAATATGCGTGCCAAGTAATGATGGCGAATACAAAGGCAGAGGAAAATAAGAAAACCTTAATTGTAATCTGCAGCTCTACAAGGAAACTCATTAGAATCAAAGCTGACAAAAGTCACCTCTTTCCCTTAGAAAATGAAAGTTTTTTCTGTCTGCTGCAGACATTGATTAATCATCTCTTGAGGAGTTTGAAGGTCCATTCATAAAGAATGAGGCTCCATTCCACAGACTTTATGGGGGAGATTAATCATGTTTTGATTTGTTAAAAGACTGCTGACTTGAAGTTGTCATAGAAACCCGTTTGATCTTTTTTTTTCTCCTCTTCTTTTCCCGATTAACAGGTTTCTAATAAGTGCATTTGTGCTGACTGCAGACAGAATCGGCCACAAACTAAAATGCTTCATTTATTTATTTATTTTTACCTAGAGTTAAAGTAATGCTGCAGAGACAAAAAGTTGAAAAACTAAAAGCACCATGTGTTGGCATTATACACTGCCATCATTCATGATAACCTATCATTTATAATACTGGACAGAAGCAAACAAGATACCAATGATTCTGACACGCACAGAGTCAGACCAGCAGAGCTGAAAAACCTTATGTTCGGTCCACTTGATGAACTGGGGGCACTGCAGTGAGTATACTGGGGGTGAATGGTGTTTTATGGAGAACTTTGAGCAGTAGTGGAAGGAATAAAGGTGGAGGAGTCTGCCTCTGCTACCTGGGAATAATACATGGCAGTCAGTCTTACTATGTACTAAGGATGTTCTTTTACATTTTCACCATTGTTTTTATGATTCAGTGTTTAACCACTGGTTGTTTGGGTTTATCCTCTGAAGGTCATGAATGTAATGCATGTGATGTACCTGATCACCGTTTTGTCATCATCTGTACCTCCTGTTGATGTATATAGAAACCAGTTCACCTCAACACTCTTCACCAAATCGTTGTCACCGCTGTGTAAAGATGATTTGAGACGTTTTTTTTTGTTGTTGTTTTTTAACTTTTGGTTTTTGGTTTCCTTCCTGTGCAGTTCTCAGCTCTGCCTCTCCATCCACCAGTCCAGCTTAGTGTTTGTCTTCCTGTTTCATGAAGATTCAAAAGAATCATCCAACTCACCTGTTGGGATTGCAGTCACCTGTGCATCTCCACTGGTCTACTCCACTTTAGTACCAGCCTGCATTTCATCCATTCCCTTCTTCTGCCCAACCCACCCCTCTCAACCAAACCACCCAACCCCTCATCACCGTCACCGTCCCAATTCCCCTTCTGTCCTTCCGTAGTGGTACAGTTGAGACATTGTGTAAACCATCAATCCGGTATTAGTATGAAAAATTAGACTCGATCATTAAATACTTCGTCCTCCACCTTTAAATTCTTAATGCTCAAGCGAACAATCTGAATCTGGCATGGCGGACCCTGCTACTCTAAACAAAAGCTACATTTTAGATCATTACTGAATGTAAATACAGACCAGGAGCCAGGTTGTCACCGTAGTAATTACGGTTCATCCTCCAGGAACTATGAACGTCACATCCATGTGCAGTTTTCCTCATATTTGGCTCAGGGGTGCGTAAATGTCTCACTCAGGTCCGAAGTGTTGATGGACTTGCAGATGTGCTCATCATTGATGCCCATGAGCTACGCTACCAGGAGTGAAGGAGCTACACGTTTGCACAACATGTCACAATGCAAACAACACATGCATTAATGCGTTAAATGTGCTTCCAGTGGTTTGTTTGTGTCGCCTAAAGGACTTTTAACACCACCATTAGCTTGCATTAGTCAAGACATGAATTCCCAACACATTATAGCGCCGCAACATCACCTACGAGGGAACACGGCGCCCTTCTCTGTATCACATAACCTTGGGCTTTGTATGAGATGTCCCACAAAGCATGACAGCCGGAGGAGATCCCATGACAGAGGCATGATCAGGAATAGATTAACAATGTCACGCAGATCTCAGCGCATGTAAGACCTAAACTCAAATTAGAATGTAAGGCCAACATCTTGCATTTTGATAGACTTCCCGTAGCGTCGAGCGAGCGCACATCTTCACATCGACGCTCTGGGCCGGTCAACATGAATGACACGCAGTTGACATACCCCGACCCTAAGAGCATGAAATATAATAACGAACGGTCCTACAGCAATGACATCATATAAAGGTGGGTATTTGCAAGTTAATGCTTTTGTCAAAAGCAGGAATCAAACCAAAAGAGAGATTTTGTGTATACGCAGTGTGCATCATACAGTAGCCTTTTGCTGGTAGGTTTTGGACGACGCTCTTTCCCAAGCCAATTTGTTTGGGAGGACTAATGCCAGACAGCTGCGCAATTACACCTCAGCACAAAGCTAAGCCAATCTACTATAGACAGTAATGGCTCGCATTGATATGCCTGTGTCTGTCTGAACAGTACCCACACACTGAATTGTCAACATAATGTCACACTCACATCTCAGGTTGAGCGGCGGAGCGGCATCTTTTCTCTCTCCCTCTCCCTCTCTCTCCCTCTCTCTCCACTGCTTGTTACTTGATAATGAAAGCGAGATGATGGCAGCAAAATGCACCCATATTAATCTCTCAGCATTTTCTACCATGACAGCACAATTTTCGGCGCCTCTCGAACGATCATCCGCCTCAGTGTGTATATGTGTCTCTTGGAGCAGATGCACGACTACACTCGCATCTATCTCCCCGGAGCCAATTTGGATGTAATGTGTAAGGTCTGTCATTGTGAGAAGGAGAGCGAGAGGAGAGAGGATCCGTTGACACCGAACAAAACTTTTGAGAAACATTTAAGATTTCTGGATTTTTTGTTTTTTTTCTCCTTCCTTTAAAGTTCTTACTGTATGCACAAGCTATCGTTTTGCTGTACTGTACGTTTAACACAGTTCCCAAATCTGACTGACTATAGATGTAAACATATACACACACCAAACAGGGAAATGACTGATAGAGGATTTAACCTGCTCAGAGAGAGAAAAAAAAGTCATTTCCTGGTGTGTTCTGATTACTTGCTGCTTCATTATTTGCTCCCACAAATTGAATGCAGTCCAAAAATACTGCTCCTCTTTTGCTGCAGCGTTCTTCTCCTTCCTTCTTCCAACAGCAGACTTTCTGTACTATTCTTATGAGTTTGATGGGCAAGGTGTCTGTGTCTTTTTTTAATCCTTCTCCACAGAATGCTGCAGGTAATTTCCAAGCTGCTAAGCAGGTCTAATGATACTTTTATGTTGTTTTTTTAATTCATTTATTTATTTTGCATTCTTATGTTTCTCTCACTGTCATGAAACACTGGATTAATGCAGTAATGGAGGTCCAAAAGACATCCTATGCTTTGCTATAACCTGCAGTGCTGTTCAGGAAATGCCTTCACTTGTTTTTAGTTTTTCAAATTGATCTAAGAAAAAAAGATTAGTGTAGTTTTAAGGATGTTCAGATAGTTTGTTTACATTGTCAGTTTTTCTCTAGAGTATTTCATATTTCCATTTTAAAAATCCAGCTGGTGGTTTATGGCTGTTATGATATGGCTTGAATTCTGAATTACTGATGCAAGCAAGGATAATTATTCCGGATAATGGCAGGAAACCAGTTGTGTAATGTAATGTGTGAGGTGAGAGAACACAGAATCCCATACAAGTGGACTTTTCATAATCCGCCCCTGGATTTTTCTTTAAACTTCTCGGCAGCACTTCTTGTCCTCACAGTCCAACTTGACATTGGATTTCTATGGACTGAAAATGACTGAGGCCTTATTCAAAGCCGACCTTTCTCTGTGACATCGAGAGGAGCAACAGGCTAAGGAGGCGCTTTACAGCTTTGTCAGTTTGGAGTGACGGGGATGTCGTATAGAGTCTCCTTGAAAGGCAACATACAAGTAGCAGCGGCAGAAACAACAATGCCTTTCTGTTTGTTTCTTCTGTCTCTTACCTCCAAGTTTACAAAGAATCAATAGGAATAAGCCATTTTGGACTAACAGCTTTTCAAAATGTTGCTTTGCTGTGGTGTGCACCTACACACTCTGAGGCTGTGATTGGCTTTCTGTCTTACTCACAGGCGTGGAATAAAATGGGATGAGACCAGAGTAATAAGGCGAAGGCAGGAGAAGCAACAATAAAAACTTCGCCGTGGTTCAGACTTTGGGTAAAGACTGGACTGTGATATTTCCCATAGAGGTTGTCTGCCTTTCTCTGTTATCTCCTCTTCCTCTCACTCTGTCTCTTATTCTCACTTTAGCTTTCTCTCCCTCTCCCACACCCTATTTCCCAGGACCATTTTCTGACAGGAAACATTGCCACCATTACAGATCACTAGATACTGTTCGCTGGATGTCAGAAGAATCAGATTGATCACATGGTACGACAGAAGTGTTGCACTGTGGCAGAGGGGACAGTCAAATGGCAGAAAATAATAGGGTGCTTGCCAGGCCTGACAGATAACTTGGAGGAAGCCATACAATAGGCGAGAAACATGGCTGAGCTCCACAATGGAACAAGCAGGAAATGGCTTTGCATTTCAGGCGTCCTCTCATTTCAGCTGACATCCCAGATAGCATATGTCACACTGTAGAAAAATATCTATGCAAGGATATGGTGAATCACAGCTGCAGGCAGCCAGTGGACTCCCATTGCATCCCGACCTGCAAAATGTGCACATATAAGAAAGCTTTAATGGTTATTTTTGGGTTGCCGCAGATACAAGACGATTTCCTGATTTATGCTCAATTAGCTTTTAATTAGAAATCAATCTCATTTGAATGAAAACATCAATATTCATTCAAAATAAGCAATTTATCCGCAATTACAAAACCCATTAAAGCATAATTACACTTTCACACCGAAAAAAAAAAAAAATCACATCAAGATAAAACGGAGCTTTTCTCAGCGTATATCTGCAATGCAGAGCAGTGTCGTGTCATTTTGTCCAGTGCAGGAGGCACAGTGGTGAAACCTCATTAGAGTTTCCAGTTGCTGAATTGATTAGTTGATCAACAGATTATTAATTGGCAACAATGTTAGTGACTTATGCTTTGTGTTGCTTTAGGGATGGAAATGTGATCCCCTGGACTTTCCTGTGGCATCTCCAACACACTGACATTTCTGAATTTGATATAATGATATGACTTGCAATTAATAAGCAAATATTCAGGTGTGTATGAACCATGCAGTTCCTGTGTCTTTCTGAAAACAACTCAATGTGCTATAGTACCTATGCCAGGCCTGTAGTGGCACTGTAACACTCGCCATACATATACACCAGAAAAGAGAAGAAGAGTGAAAAGCTTGCACGCTGTAAGAAACTCTAAACAGTCAACTAAACACAAGAAGTTGTGCCATAACAAATATTTAAATTGATTCCGTGTGGATGCGTTTCAGGTGCGGTAGGACCCGACAAGTCCGTTGTTGTTGTTGTTACTTTAAGCTACGCTATGTCTATTACAGGTATAAGCCTATCGGTGTGAAGTGAGTGTGAAGGCATGGAGGCTGTAAATAAAACTTACTCATCAGATTTCAGACAACCTTTTGCGATGTGTTTATCGTGCATGTTGACATAGCGAGGATGATGAAAAGATGAATCGCCATCCTTACTGGGAGTCATTGGATGTAATTTGGTACAAACATTCATTGTAATAATAATAGCATAGAGTAAAACGGTAATATATCAAAAATATTAAAAAGTTTGTCATTCAAATTAGCCCCAGGTGCACAGTTAGCATGCTAACACGTTTAAATTAGCTAATGAAAATGACAAATGTTGTACCTGGCAAAGATGGACATGTAAGCATTGTCAGCATGCTGATATGTGCATTTTGTCTTTATGGGATGTTGGTCTGACAAATGATGAATCGTCAAAGCAGTCGGCCTATTAATCTATCATGGAAATATTTGTCACATATCGTATGTATTCCATTTCTCGAGGTTTCTGAGGTTTGACGTATCCAATGATTTACAATGTGAGCAATTGTGAGGAGAACGGTGCATAAACAGCCACCGAACCGAGCAGCAAAAAATAAAGAAAACAAATCTTTGTTGGTAAAGCTTTATGACCAATTGATTTCCACTGAGGCTGATAGTGTAATGAATTAACAGATTGTGAAATGCTTCATCTGGTGCACACAGTCAATTCAGTGCAGAGATAGATCAAACTGTATATAGCACTGTCTCATTACATCTCACCCATCACATCCTGCCTGTAAAGCTTCTTGTACTGGCCAGTTGTAGCAGCAGTGTCCTGCTGTAAAACCCACAGGCTTCCCCCCTCTGTGTGTGTGTGTGTGTGTGTGTGTGTGGGCATCGGAGCCTCCTCCCCACCCCCTGTCATAAAAAACACACTGCTAGCGACGTTTAACCTTGAGCTGTTGCTATACTCAGGCACATATCACCTTTGCAGCCCCCTTGGCTACAGATATAAATCAAAATGTCCGCCGCGGTTTTAGAATGAATCAGCAGTTTGGGGGGATTGATTGAATTTTATCTTGATTTCATAAAACATTTAGACAAACCAATTAAAGAGGTGGCTGACAGCAGCCACCAGCACTTAATCCATCATACTGTCAGGGGGATAAAATCGGATTGACACTAATGTAGTCGATTTGTTGGTGTATTTGCAATCTGGTACAATAAAGTGGAAATTAATAAGAGTAACCCAGGGAAAGAGTCGCCATTGGTATGAAAATGACAACGAGCCTGGATTATTTTAGAACGTGAGGAGTAAATTTTCAAACATGTTGGTTAATCACGCCCAACTTCCCCTTCCCCTTGGACTCCAGTCATTTAATTTCCAATGTATTCCACCTCACAGTGCAGCAAATCCATTGCAGGCCAATGGCATTATACTGCAGTGCGGTCCAAATATTATAATAAGATGGATGGCTACTGCACATTTTCCTGGAGGACTGGCTTTCTTGGTCTTGTCCACCAACTGCAGGTGAAATACAGCATGCGCATTAACATGCAGTGGTTCTCCCCCGAGTTAACAGCGTACTCCCACAGAACTCCTTCTCCCTTTGTTTTAAGGCAGGCTTCTTAATTACTAGCTGTCCCATTCAGGTTGTAAATGGCCCTTTATTGCCATTCTATAATCAGAATAAATCCTCAAGCCTATTCACTGGCCTGATGCCCCTCCATTGATTTACAAATGACCCATGTATTATTAATCCAATGTTTTCCCCCCTTTTCACCTCATTATAAGCCCTATCTGCAAGCAAAGGGCACCTCACCACGGTGCTATCGCACACAACAGTGTTTCTCCAGAAACCTCGCTGAGGTTTGTTTTTCGATATGATACCGTGTTGCGTTGATAACAAAGAAGAGGCTAAGGAGTGTTGTGATATCTACACTTCCTCCTACAGTTAATATAGAGCATATCATCGCTTTTATCTGCTTTACTCCTTTGTGCATTTTGTCCTCTGCTTTAAGCTTTGTCTTTGAAGAAAAAAAAGTTCACAGTGACACGGTAAAGCTGTATAAAATGTAATTTTAGGCAGGAAATTGAAGTTTACCAGCCCTCAGTGGTGGTGGCTGGGAGTTTTTCCAGAGGAAAGACAAACAAACAAAGAGACCTGAGTTGCTTTGATGAATGATGGTGGACCTATAAGCCTGATGTAGGGTAATCTGTGGAGATATGTATTTTATCATGACCTTTCGATAATGGCTTTACACCTTCATGCTATACATCATCATTACATACCAGGTAAAACATATAGCCTAATCAAAATCAAAGCATATTGTACGTACCATATTGAAAGAACTTTCAAAATCTGCGAATGTTATACAAACTAAAAAGGACACTCAATACGCCAAGGGCATTGAAAACTTGTAATAGAACACAAGACAAAAAGTAGTGGTGTCCAACGGGACGTGTAATTTAAAACGAAGCAAACATCTCATTGCAGCCCGAGCCCATGGTCGCAGCTATTACCAGCCTTTTCAATGAAACAGTAGATGGTTATCGTCGAGATGTAGAGTTCCAGTTCCTTGAACCACCGGAGCAACCAAATATGGGAATTAAATAAGACGTCTTTATTGACCCTTTAGTTTCACATTACGGCCTGAAATGAGATCATAGGGATGATAGAAGCTCTGATCAATGCCTCAGTGGAGCACTGAAATTAATAAAAGTCATGGCTGTATTGACAAATCCTTTGGCAGATAAAGGCTGTCTGGGTCTGGGAGAGAGAGACACAGTAAATATAATTCACATAGTCAAGAATCTTTTGGCGTGTAACAGAGTGAAGAGAAATACAGCAAATTAGGCACTACTTAATATCATAGAGTTAAATTAACTTTGGAAATGACCTCCTTAGTGTTAGGTAAAAGTGTAGGACAATTTACACCAAAGCTGTGCTAAATTAAAAGACCATTTCCCGAGTTTCTATAGAAGATTACCATGACAACCTACGGCTATTGTCTAATGTGTGGCACGGAGAAGAAAATTACCGATAAAACGGGGTCAAAACTGAAATCTAAACAAACACAAACTTTTTTTTTCTCTTTCCCATCGCCTTCATTCCACCCTGCAGTTGTCTCACCGCACAAGAAATGTACAGACGCCGAACGCAGTCATCAATTTTAATCAACATGCTGCCTGAAGTCCATTGTGTTCACAGTTTCATCTCCTTCAATTACCACGGCAAATTGGCTTTGAAGCCTGAGAGTCAACTGAAGCAGTTCATTCTTAATCAACATTATGAGAGTGGGTGTGGTATGCATCGGTCACATTAACTAATTTATTATCTCTCATGATGTGTTTGAAGGGGAAATATACTTAATGTCACTTGCGGCAGATTTATTCTTTAGGACTCTATGCATTTGCGAGGGGAAGTGTTTAACATTGCACACCACGTCTCGGTGTTCTTCAAACAATGAATAACAAAGAGGGCTCAAGGAATTTTCCGTACGGAGAGCAAAGACTCTTTACATATCCACAGTCTGTCAGGGAAATAAATAAATTACCCCTGCACTTCTTCAAAAAACAAACAGCTGTCAAAAAGTCACTCAGGGGCACCACACACACACCTCTTTCCCCCCCGGAAAAAAAAAAAATCCACACAAAAGAGTATTCTTTTATTGTCTTCCAGGCTTTTTTATTGCACCATTCCTTTGCATGTTTCCATCGAAGAACCAAATCAAGCAAATAACATCCTTGGAGGTGTCTGTGTGTTAATGTGATGTCTGCTGTGCGGTGTCTCACTACAGAGTAATTCTTCTTTAGCCCTAGGATGTGCCTGTGATCTCCGCTTTGAGAGAGCCAAGGAGACGTGGCAATAAAAATGTCATTATTATCATGTCGTACCTCGCGCTAAATGCAAATAACATAAATTAAGGGGGAGGGAGCGGTTTGTAAACAAATAAAACAGTCAAAGATGAAAGCATAAAGTGTTTCCTCTCTTGTTTCGTGGAGACTGAAGCAGGTTGATTTGCAAGTCCCCTGCTTCTAAATGCACTCACTGCACGGCTGAAACGGAGACAGTTGTAGCTACTGTTGTTGACTGTGTAATATGTGCAGTTTGTTGATTAAAGGATCAAACATACATTAATATATTACTGGTTTGTTTAACTTACAACGTACATGTTTATTCATTGATATACATTATTACAGACTGTACTTTTCATTTTCACAACTTTGTTATCATCTTTTCTTTATGTTGCAACTCTGTTTGCTCAGTATACACATGACACCTATTGTGTGTTGCTCAGTATATACACATGACACCTATTGTGTGTCTGCTTGAGGGACCCACCCTCAAACTGACTGTATCGATAAACTTGACTGCAGGTTGGTTACGTAGCAAAATCAATGAGTGGCTCCCAAAAAGACAAGCAGCAGGATTTTAAGACAAGCCCTTCATGAGAGCAGTATCAGTGCTATATGGCGCCGGAATCCAGATTTTAATTTATTGAAGCAGTTATTCCTCATTAAATAAACATGTTAAAGAGGAACTATGCAAGATTTGCACCATAATTGAACAGCTTCGGAGGGTAGCTGTGAGTGTTTACGACAGTGAAAATATGCACTGCTAAACTGTAGGGGGAGCTCCGTAGGGCGAAAAAAAAGCAACCAAAACAGCAAAAAAGCGACCCGACTTGCATAGTTGCATAGTTGTTGATTTTGGCGACCCCTGTGGACAAAAGTGGTAGTGTTTTACTGGAATGAACACTGCATTTCACATGAGCTCTAGCGCGTATTGTCGTAAAGATGCTTAAAATACCTAGATTATTTTGATTAGCCATGACGACAATACAAGGCGCAAGAAGCAGTGTTGGGCAAATTTAAAATACTTTCGAACAGCCTTTTCAGTGAAAAAAATAAATAAAAATCCTCTTTGCTCCGACTGTGCCCCTGGGGGTTATTAATTATCATCCTAAATACATATTTTTACGTCCCCAGTAGGGCGGGACGGTGTTGGACTTGAGCCTTAGTCTGAGTGCCGTAAATCGTTTCGTCCTTGGACCGACCCGACCACTGCCTCCCGGTTACACTATTTAGAAATAGCTTATCTTCCCACTGATGGCCTCATTTGCTGTTGTAGGTCAAACATCAGCAGAAACGAGAGACTTTTGCATAACCAGTTAAAAGTTATATGTAGGGGCTTTAAATTGTTGGTTAATAACTCACCTACCTTACCTTACCTCAGTTGATAGCTTCCAGTCCAGTAGCATCTGTACACTTGTCTTTCAGAAGGTTTAATGGCTGTAAATCTTTTATCAGCCTGCTGCTTTAAGGATGTGTTTTGTTATTAATGAAATACAATTTTGTCATGTTTACTGAGTATTTTTAGGGGACTGTGCTGATGATTTATTGTTTGCCATTGTGAAGTTGATCTATCTGATGCCTTGAAGCTTATCATTAAAGAAGGATGCAAACTTGTTGTGTTTTCCGACACAGAAACCAGCTTGAGAATTTGTTTTCGGAGTCTTTTGCTTATTAGCAGTCCGTTTAACCTGAGCAGGAGCAGTGGCTTTTAGAGGTATTCGGAAGATGATCAATATTGGAGCTGTGGCAGTATCAGATTGGGTAGCTTCCTTTTAAAAAAGTGTCCTGGTATTCTCATTAATGTGCCTTTTTCTTGAACAGTTTCAGATCTAATGTTGATTTTTGGTGTTATAGACAGATCAAAGAATACACAGACATGATCTGATAGGGCAACATCAAACACAGTGACATTTGAAATGTTAATAGGACTAGATCTAGAGTGTGTCCTCTATCATGGGTCAGCTCTTTCACATGTTGAATCAGATCAAACGTGTCAAGTGTGGCAGAGAGTTCAATTGCATTTTTGTACACTAAAATCACCTGTAATGACATGAATGGTGGAATTCAGTGCAGAAAGACTGAAAACATCTCAGTGAAATCATCCAGGAAATGTGGTGAGGTGGTCTTTATATGAGGAGATAGGAAGGCTATAAAAAGAATTTTAAATGACACATATTCAAAGGATGAAAACTCTCCAAAGGAGAGTTACAAAGGAGCTTATCCATAAAGAAAACAAACACCCACTCCTTTTCCATCCTGTCATGCTTCAGTTTAAACATTGGTGGGCTGGATTCAATAAGGATCACATTGCCAGATTTCAAGTCCCTGTTAAAAATATGAAATCCAAAATATTTTTTGGAAGATTTTCTACTGTGATACATTAATTTAATCTTTGTCTGGATGCTGTGGATATTCTATTTGAAAAACAGGAAATGGATTTCTTTGCCTCCAAATCAAAGGCAACTCGGAGTGGACATGCCATAGTGGATAAGTCAGAGTGTAGAGACTGTCTAAAATAAGTTAACCCAGGCCGATGAGGTGAATGGCATCATGACAGGAGAAAGGAGAAAGATGGGCATTTCCTTAAGAGATCAAAATTGTTCACTCAAGTGAAGTTAGAAGTGGAACACTGTAAGTGTGGAAGCTAAGACTGTGGCTAAAGTGGCCTGTCATCAGGAAGTAGTCATTTCAGTTCAGCTCATGATCTCTCCATAACCCTTATTTAGGGTTAGTTGTTTTCAAGGTAAATTAATGCAAAACCGCTGATGCATGTTCCCGTCAGGAGCAGTTTTTCGGCAAGCAGTCTCTGCATTTGCCGCGAAAACAACTCAGTCTAGGGTCGGGGCACAGCAGATATGTTTCAGATTACATTCAACAACGCAGCTTTTTTGAATGAAACCATGAAATGCTGCATTTTTCAATGTCATTGCAGTAGCATGGAGATAGTTCAGGTGCATGGCAGGTGTTGGCACTGTTTGACTGTCACACTATGCCTGAGTTAGCATCTGCAGTTCGTTAATCGTTAAATGTATTTAGTTAAAGGGGAACCATGCAAGTGCTTTTCCGCTGTTTCGCTAACCCTCCTCCTGACCATGTGCATTTGTTTTCAATGACGCCAGCAAGAAAGCAGCAAAATGTAGCATATAGATAAGGTAAAAAATCCTGCATATTTCCTCTTTAAAAAAGCACATCAGATATCCTGACAATATGTTGAATATTAGTGTTTTTGCAACTTACCATGTATCTTCATTATATTAATAGAAAATATGAAACTGTGAGAGTTTCTTGCTCAATGTTTAGTTGTACATAAATGTAATTTGTGGTAGACAGCTTGCCCCGGTTCCACGACTCTATTTTGGTTCAATTTAATATGTTTGTTCACTTTTACATAATTTGATCCATTTTGTAAATGTGCTCATGTCTGAAAGGTCACAGAGACGGTTGACAGCGCTGCAGAGCCTAGACTACATTAGCTGTCTGGCACTAAGGTGCTCTGTAAATACCTCAATCCAGTCTGACAGCATCATTTTCATCCGACATCAAGACGCCCGCGGGCCCTCAGTGCTTCACACCTCCACTTAATGAAGCCACCTATCTGCGTCAATCCAGGTTATGCGGAGGAATCACATCTTTTGACTTTTAACTTCTCGTATAGTCATTTTGTAATGGGAGTGTTGTGCATGAAAAATAGCAGTAATTTGAGCAAAAAGGTCAAACGGCATCTGAAATCTAGTAAACCCAGGGCTGACTCTTTTTTTCCCTTCTTCATTCTACAGGCTAAGATTTATTCACATTTTTATTTCTAGATCTATTCATTCATGTGGTCGCTCATTTTCAAAATCATTGCACATACACTAGACGGAAAGCAGAGAAAAATAAAGCGAGACGGAGCCTTGAGAATGAGATACATTTTTGCAGAAAACTACATTTGGAGATACGTAATTAAGTTTTGAGCTGTTCCCACTGGGACGGCCCTTTTCAGCGCTGTGGCTGAATAGAGAGCAAATTAAAGGAATAAGTCATAGATTTTACATTATTTGTCAATTTCTTTCCCTCAAGGTTAAAATAAGAGTGATAGAATACAGATATCAGTATTTACTGTAAGCTCTGGGCAGTGAGAAAGCATTGGACCCTAGTGTCAACAAATGCACCTGTTGTTGTCAGTGATTGCAGGAAAACCCGAGGTGCATCCCTCGATGCTTCCTGTTGGAGGTGTTTAAGAGTAAATCATCGCTGAGTTGCTTCCCGAGACCAAACACCTGCTTCGGCGTATGATTGGTGGGGAGTGGCGTGCAACACGCCGGGAAGTTTCAGCGCTTACGAAACAAGGCAGCAACAGCTTTCTGTCTAACTGGATTCAGTGTAAGTTGAAAGCTATTTGGTTGCTAGGGTGGACTCTGTCTGTGTTTTTAATTGATTCTTTCGGTGGAGGACGACATATAACTGTGCTAGTGTGCCAATTTTGGAGCTTGAATTGAATTTGCGGGTTAAAGTGCATCTTATGCATCAGGTCAGTGTATATAGTGTGTTTTCCTGCTACATGGTGGTTTCTAATTAAAAGCGACAGCTATTTCTGGAGCTGGTAATTGGAAATGTATAGTCTAACCCTGTAAGTGAATCACTCTGAATTGCTGGACCACAATGGAGGATTATATACGGCAGGGGAATTCCAGTTTACCTTTCATTTGATTCCCTTAAAATTTCACCATGTGTGTTTCATATCACCCAAAACTGACTCTATTGGTCTTTGGCGTGAGATACTTTTAACCCTTCTCATTATTGTAATTACCAAACTCGTCTATATTCACAACTATATTCATTCAGGTCATGACATTAAAAAAAAATCCAGAATTCCATCTTCACCTTGAAATGCAGCTCAGCATTCAATGCAATTCTCAAGTGTCACTCAGTCATGCTGTTTTCCTTGCTGTGAGCTACAAGCGCACTGAGAGAAGGCGGCACATGCAGAGGACCTGTGCAGTGGTGTGTCTAGATTTTTGGGGACAGGTGGGCTGGTCATAGAGGGAGGCATGTTGAATTATGGATTTCCTCCCTCCATTTGCACCTATCTTGTGACTTTAAGCTCCTGGTGCTGAGAGAAAGAAGCATCTTTGGATCTGAGGAGGTTGGAGGCATAGCTCCCTTTGGGGATGCACAGTCTTGTCACATTGTATAACCCCTGCAGAGAAGCCATGATTACCAATTCACCAATGAGGGCTCAATTGAACCAAAGCACCAACTGAAATGTTTTTTTTTTTTTCTTTCCAAGATTGCTGCAGCATGACATGTGTCAGCTGTGAGAGATGAGCAGATTTGCTTGTGTTTTGTACAAGACAAACAAACATACAGACGTGCTCCTCTTATTATTATGAGTGGAAAATATGAATAATTTTTGGGTATCAGAAGAAACATCAAAATCTCTTTGGATAATGCCTGATGTCTGTTTATTGAAAGCAACCAGACTGGATCTCAGACAACAGTGCTGGATTCATTCTTCTTCACTGTCCCTTCCTTCTGCCCTCCAGCTCAATGTATCATTAATCTCCAGGAAAAGACTCAAACTACTCCATTGGGTTGCTTTCACGTACTTAAAAGTTAAAATGATGAGGTGATTATCAGAATGGAGGTGTTGTGGGAAAGGGTTGTTACGTTTCTGGAGCAATGGTGGTGGTGATGAACCTGCACCTCGCCCGTAGGGAGAATTAGCCGAGGGAGCTTCTCATGTGCCACAGTTCAGAGTGAATGAGGTGGATGTTAGTCTGGTCTACTACCCCTACCTCTGCTGTCCTGAGTGTGAAAACAGATGTTTCATCTTTGTTCAGTCTGTTGGCATCATGACCTTTTACATCACCATCCCCAACCAGTCTGTTGCACATGTTAAGGGAATACTGCATTGTTTTTCAACCTTGGGGTCGGGACCCCAGGTGGGGTCGCCTGGAATTCAAATGGGGTCGCCTGAAGTGTTTAGTAATTGGTAATTTTTAAAAATGACAGATAAAAATATTTCATATATAACTAATTATTGTTCTTTTTAAAATTATGATTAAAAACACCACACACAATCATAAACAACTGTATTTGTAGTTTTATCTTCTCGAATGTAAATCGAGTTCTAATTAAATGCAGCATATGAAAATACCTGAGTGGGTTGCTAGAGATTTTTGAAGTCAAAATGGGTTCACGAGCCAAAAAAGGTTGGGAGCCACTACAGCTTCCTGGTGAGGACCTCAGAGGATCCACATCCATCTCTTTTTACTTCACCTTGAAATGAGGCTACTTTACTTTGCTAATTTTAAATATAAAATTGATTCAATAATGATTTGCCATTACTAACGTGATTAATATTGTAGAGATGTTTTTTGCATGTATAACTTATTATGTAGATGTAAATGCCACCGTGTATGCTACAGTATATGCTACAGCAGTAATTAATAAGTAACAAGTAGAGAAACAGTTAGGCCTTGCTGTCTGGCATGCTGAACTTATTAAACTCGTAATATTTAGACACTGGAAGGCCAATTATGGCGTTACAGCCCAAGCTCGCATGCATGACATATGACATTTCTGAACCAGTGCAGTGTGCAGTCTGTGTAACAAATGAGCATGGGCGGAAATTTAATTTTCAGTGTTGCCAAAAAAAAATCGATAGAGAAAATGTGAAGAAAAGAAAGTGCAGGGAAGTAAAAATTCAAATAAAGTGAAAAAAAGTTCTGGCACATCAATCCTCTCGGCCAGCTGTCGGAGGTGACATTTCATTAGTACACTTTGTCAATAGAGAAATTGTCTGCAGAGAAAGCGGTTGGGGTTCAGGTAACAAGGACAGACAGAGACACAGGGAGGAGGAGAAAGCCTATGAAGACGAGGAAAAGAGCACAGTCCCTTTTCATTAGTCCCTTCCTGATTCCAACCCGCTGGAAATTACCCACACTGTGGCTATAAGCGCAATGAGAGAGAAGGTTGGTGTCCCTCTTCCATTTTAAGTCTCTATCAATCATCCACCCTTTGCTTTTCACCCCCCCAGCCCAAAGGCATCGCCCACATGTCTCTGCGCCTGTTCAGGGTCCAAGTAAGTTGCCGTTCATCCTCTCCTCCACCAGCCAAGTGGCAGATACATTTGAAGGAAAATCACCGGTATAACGACTCCTGCCATTTCCCATAACGTCCTCATCCATCAATTAAGAGGTTTCCTGTAAGTGGGAGATGGATATGGCAGAATAAGGCCAGATTTTTGATGACTGTAGCACAGGGGGAATCAAGGCCCCCAGTGTAACCCCCCGTGTAGGTCCATAATCACAGCAGTGGCTGCAGGCAGTTTGAGGCAGGAGGGGTACTGTCAGTCACAAGACTCATAGACTGCTCACACTACAGTAGAGGCTCCTTGTTATCGCTAAATGATTTTGAGGTTCGACTATGAAGTGGTGGCTTTTTTCCCCATTTTTTTCCCCTGCAGATGTTAAATTTTAATATAGTCCATCACTGAATCTGCAAAACCCACTTTTTAACCTCATAAAATGAACATGAACAATATGTGTTCTTGATGCCTTTCCATGTGTTATATCTGAGCCTGTGGTTATGAATATGGCTGCGTGTGAAATTGCAGGCAATAGTAGATTAGATCCCTCAAAGGTGAAGCATTGCCTTGCATTGCCGAGAGTAAGTCGCATTTTTTGTGTAATTGTGTCACGAGCTGCGGCCATGTTGCCTATAGAGTGCAATTACATTTAGAATTTGAACACATAAACCCACTTAGATTGACTTTTCCTGCCACTTGGGGACAGTGCAGCAAATTACAAACGCAACATTAGTGTAGTATCAATTTGCAAAGCTGGAATGGCAAATATGTTAGCACACTGAGCAACGAGGACACAGAATGAGCTTTCATTTTTAGCATTTTTCTGACCATGTCTCTTTTAATTGGTGTCTGGCTCTTTGGTGGCTTAATGCAATTTACAATGTTCACCAGCTGCTGGCTAACAATGTCTATCTACTGTTTGGTGTCTGTTTAATTGAGGTTTTGTGCCGAAAACAACTGACTACTGCAACTGTAAACATGGTTTGGAGCAGCAGAGTGGTTAGATAAAGAGCAGTATGAGCCATAAATCTACACAATGGTAAACTACAAATTCACTGTTTGACTTGAACATCATCTTCAACCTTTAAAATTACTACTATGATTTGTAGTCTGTAGTATTTTTTGCTTAGAAATTAGAAAAACAAAATAGGAAATGGCATTAAATTAAACAGTTTCTCTTTTCTTTCTTTTTATCCAAAACGAAAAAGAAATATTATCCATTTTTCTTTGTTTGATTATTAATGTAAATCACAAATTGAAATTACCTTCCTCAATTTGCCTCTTTTTTGGCCTGTAGCCTATTTCTTTTGCTTTTTCCACAGGAGTAGCAAAAAAGTTCTCTGATATTGTAAAATTTGTTATATTTTCAAAAATAATTTTCTCATTTTCATGATCTCAGCTTAAAATAACTCTCTTTAAACTGCACACTATTGGACAAATAAACAATGTTACCTTGTGGTCTTTTCCCACATCTCAGAAACTAAAGGAATAACACGTTTATAGCTAAATTGATATGGTAAATCTATTGCAGTTAGAGTCTCACACTAGTGTGCATACTTTCTGACAGTGTGTAAATTTGTGCTAATAAGAGAGGTTACACTGTATTCACAAGGTTTTCATGTGTAAATTTAACTCTTTCTCAAAAACTGAAACAGTCCTTAGTCTCATAACGTTCTTTCAGCTGTTTAGTTGAATATATCTGACTATAATACTCTGAATGACTCTGTCTTTCACACATTTAGAAGCACGCGGATATGTAAATAGCAGGGTCGTCCTGCCAGTTTCCACTTCCAAGTGTTCCAACCCTTCACAGCCCACTTAGCCCATATTCCCTCAACACGTCAGCGTCAGCGAGCGCAGCCTTTGCTGTTGCTAGTTCAACAGCGATCCACTGGGCTTCCCGTCGACTGCTCCTTAACTGCCGGCGCTTAGAAGCTCGTGAGATGCACATCACAGGCAGCAAAAGAGGAGCAGTCCTCAGTTTCCTCACCCTTTTCAAGTACCTTGAGGTTCTCAGCGCGGGAAGCAGTGTTTCTAGAGCACATGATGGTGAAAAGTCAAACTTGAATAAAAAAATTTTTTTAAAAGCTGCATGGAAAGCTTTAGTTTAATTGTTTAAGTTTTGAGGTGGTGGGGAGGGGGCCGGGCTGAGCCCAGAGTCTGAAGATAATTAGACCTTTTGGGGTAAACAAACACAGCACTCCACTGTTTTGTAGCAATTGGTGCCGTCTATTATGTTGGTTTGCATCACTTGGCAGTAGATAAATAATAATTAAGTGACGATAATCAGGATGAGTGCGGGAGATTTGCGTTGTCCCAGAAGGGCCCTCACCTCTGAGTGTGTGTGTGTCCACTGGCAATCGCTTCGCAGTCACATGTCGGCTGCTCCCTTACTCAACAGTAACCGGTTTATCTAACGCTGAGAGACGCACACAAAATGATAAAGCACCAGGCGCCGGGTAACAAAAGGCTGGCGTAGCATTTCAAGCTGTCAACATATTCTTCACTAATTAATATAGCAACTCAGTGTTGTGTTGTTCTCAAACAATTAATCTGACAGTTGAAAGAAAGAGATAAAAAGAGAAGCGCTACAGTTATTATAATTGAAAATTATTAGATTGTTGAGGTCTCAACAAATTATTTAATGGAAACATTAAAAAAGAATGAGCTGTCAGGGCTTTTTATGGCACGGCTTCAGCACTTTTATGGAGAAGATATAAATCTATAGATATAAGGAGATAAAGAAAGAAATCCCTTTAAAGTGGAAGGAAGAGGCAGCTGAAGGTGAGTTGGTCTTTTCACGGCTTTAATGAACTTTGTCAGGAGAGGGCCGCATCCCCACAGAGATAATATATTGTATTTTTTGAAAGTCTAACAAGGCACTGAAATGTGACTCTCTTAACAAGTCAAGAGAAATTTGCGTAAGGATCATCATCTAAAGCACAACGTTTATCACCGCTCTACAAAGCAGCCTGTTGTAGACTTTGCCATTAAACCATTTGTTTCCTTGCATATTGACTGTAGGGAAATGATGACTGAGTAATCTCTTCAAATCCTTAGATGCTGCCTGCTTTCACCCACAGAGGAGCAATCAGAGAAACTGGAGAAAGAGTGGAAATGTGTGTTTTTTTAGCTGCCGATAGAGCGCTACACAGGGGTCGGTTTCCTTCAATGAACTGGTGATAAAATGCTTTTCTCCCGTTTTAATGAGATTTACAAGTTGTTTGTATAAAATAAGTTTTAAAAAAATCCTTCTTTCTCTTCTCGTCACGTTTATCCTTGATTATCCAGACAGTTCTCACATTTTTGAGCCCGGCCAGTGAAAACAAGCAGCTTGTGTTGTGTGATTATCGTGGCACTAAGCCCATAATGAGATGACAGTGACCTTCCAAAATAGTGCTGAGGGAAAATGTTGTATGCAAATTTCAGAGGAAGTGTTTCAAAGTGTCATTGAAATGATAGAATTTTATCGTCAGGTTTTATCGCAACTTCACTCTGCTTTCATAAACGTGACAGTCAGTGTTGGACGTGTGCACCAGTAATTGCTCGAGAGTTGGGAACATGGACATGACTGAAAAAAACTAAGTCTGACAGCACAAGGAATCTAAATCATATACTGATGATGAAGTTTGCCACAGTGGAGCATGTTGTTAATGCTAACATGGCACTAACTGCAAAGTTATTGATGGTGAGGAGCAAGTTTTGTGACAATCTGGAAATGTCACGTCACTGGTCAGTCTCCACAAAAGTCTGTGCCAGTCAAGTTTCCATATTTCTTTTAAGTGAAAACTTGGCCTATTGATGGCAAGAGACAAAAAGTCAACCAATCATGAAACATGACAGTATATATCAAATGGCCTGTCAATAACATGGCTCAAAACCCCTTAAGAGTGTGCCATTGATATAGACCTATAGTATTGTCTAATTGTGGAAGAACAAACTGAACACATGAAAAAATAGGTACCACTTTACAATAAGGGTTCCTTAATTAACATTAGTTAGTACATTATTAAGCATTAATATATAAAATAATGTGTTAATTAATGCTGAGTAATGCATACATAATGATAACTAATTACATTATTCAACTTTTAAATGTATTAAATAACTTTGAGTAGTAAACATTAATTAACTGCTCATTTATTAATGTGTTCCCTAATCCTAAGTAATACATAATAATGATTGTTAAAATATCTGTAAACAGTTAATTAATGCTTAATAATGTTCTAACTAACGTTAATTAAGGGACCCTTATTGTAAAGTGTTACAGAATATCTAATCTGTTGTTTTTTTAATTACATTTTTTGTTAGCAATGACAAGTTTGAAAGGTTATATGGATTTTACATACACAACACTATTCCAAAGTATTAAGAAAAATGTGTAGCCAGTATGTAGCCTCTGTATCAATACAAACAATGAGCAGCACTATTAAATCAGTATACAAGTTGCAATGATGTGGATATACTGTATGCTTTAAATGGTTTTTAGTAGTACTTGAACCAACCCTTGTTTCCACTTTCCACTGCCACTAGCATGCTGCTAGCTGGACTGTTAGCTACACTGCTTGACGGTGGTTGCATCAGCTGTCTCTGTCACCTCATTTCAGTCACCGAAACACACACACACTCCATGGTCCATTATGGCGATTTAGCAAATTCATGTATAACCGGAGCCACTCCTGTGCACTCTGTGAAGTTGTTTATATATACAACCTGACATGAAGAACAGATTTAAATTAGCTTTCCCCTTTAAAACTCACTCCATTTATGCCTCCGGTCCACTGCAGAGGATGTTAGTCTTCTGAATGAATAGGCTGTGTCTTTGAAACGAATGTGCAACAGGATAATGGAGGAACTGTGAAAAATGTTTCCAGAGTTTGCACATTGTGTTAAGCCACCATTTAAAGTCCTGTCAATACCTGCAGCAAAGTATTGATCTCCTGAGTCTTCTTGAAGGCCCA
This sequence comes from Decapterus maruadsi, assembly GCA_030347415.2. NCBI lineage: Eukaryota > Metazoa > Chordata > Actinopteri > Carangiformes > Carangidae > Decapterus > Decapterus maruadsi. The sequence continues at coordinate 14,445,786 of CM064898.1, read as the reverse complement.
GAGCTTTACAGCGTATTGATAGATTATGTAGATTCACTTTGCGGCGTTTGGATGAGCTGTCTGTGCCATGATATAAGACCATGACAACAATCTCATCTATTTACGTGACTCGAGCTGTTGTTATGAATTTCAAAATAGGCTTTTGGGCTGCCATAGGCAAACTGCATTTATGCGCTGTGATTTTGCAGAAATGGCTGATAAGAGAGGCTCTGTATATATGGTCTATCTGACTCTATAAAGACCTATATTTACAGTCATAAACCTAAATATCAGATTTCACACGAAAAGCTTTCAAAGTTACCAAGAATACTGTCTCAGTTTCCTTTAAGTAATGCAGGTGTTGATGCTTCTTTGAGGGGGAAAACAGGATTAGGGAGTAAAGTAAATTGCGCTGTCACTTTGTGATGGGTACTGAGGCTGTATTTCCCTGTGACACTACTGCTACACAGACTGACTTAAACACAGATGACAAGGTGTTGCTATGGAGACCTTAGCGAGAAACCTGCAGCAGCCTAAACATGGACAGTTTATGCAAACACAAAGGCGAGTGTATCTATAGAGCTGTTTTGTAGAAAACACCAGAGGCAGCCAGGTTAAACACTGTCGCAGCAACATTGAGCGTGTTAATTAAAACAAAGGTGCAACGTGACAAAATCCTGTTGATGAAATACACTCTCGCAATAGTGATCACACACAACAAACACTGTCCTCGACTGTGAAGTGACTGAATCTGAGAGAAAAGTGTGGCAGCCATGTGTCAAGTAATTTCCCTATCACAGTTTAATTAACATATTTGCCTTTGGTTGTACGTCCATGATATTTGGTACAGATATTCATAATGCCCCCTGGGGATGAATAATGACTCTGGTGATGCCCTGACCTTTCTTTTTAGCACCACTATAAGGTTGAAATTTGTGTAACGGATCACCCTGATTCACACATTCGTGCCCCGCCTCAGGAGAAATTGTTGTCATTTTGATGATGTCCTGACTTTTCATGTAGCACTGAACTCAGCTCACAATGTGTCTTCCAAGCATGTCCACCTGCAAAATTAAATAATTCCCATCAGCTTCAGTACTACGCCTACTTTGTGTGAAAATCAGCAAACGCTAGCGATGACAACAAACTAATTTATGTTGAGAAGGTTAACATGTTAAACACTGAAGTCGCAAAACAAAATCCTGTAAACATTGTCATTATGAGCATGCCAGTTTGCTGAGATGAGCATTTAGACCACATTATCATTGTGCCTAAAACAGCCCTATGGTTATTGCCTACAGTACATGCAGGGCTGTTGCTACTGTAGGAATTCTGGGCCCCCTGAAAGAATACTAAAGTGGGCCCCTGCCCCCTGACTTTTCTACTTTTCTTTCTTAGACTATGTAGGCTATGTATCATCATTTATTTAGCCTATTTTGTTTTGATGCTAATGCGGGATTACTATGAGTATTAGTCAGGGTAATTCAGTCATACAAATATTAGACTACCAGGGTTTTTTGTGGGTCCTACTGGGCGCTGGGCCTCTAGAATTACAATATCATCACCTTTCTAGCCTGTATAACGGCACTGAGTACATGGCCAAAGACTGTTGTCCACTGTGCAGTGCTCATCTTGGTCACAACAACCTTTGAAAAACCTTAAATTGTTGTTAGCTAGCTCCAGTCCAGCCAAACTGTCTGTTCTTGTCCAGAAGCGAGTCACTCTGCTGTAGTCCTGTACTGTACAAAAAAGAAAAAGAAAAAAAATTGTGCATCAGGTTGTGATCTCCTACAATTATGCTATATTTTAAATTCTGGGGCCGGGCACTGATTATTCTCACAGGAGGTAGAAGTGTGGTGATGTAGGCTGATATAAAGAGTAGCCTATTAGTAACCATGACAACAAATATCATTAGGCTACAAGGGCATACTTATTTTAACCAAAATCATGATCTTTTCATAAACCCCATGCACCAACTACTGTAGTTTTTGTGCCAAAACTAAATTGAGCCATAACCCTTTGTTAGTTATAGTAACCATGGTAATAATTCATGCATCACTCTTGGTGCAGCGGCATGTTCATTACAGTAACCATGACGATGATGTGGGTGACGCAGTGGGAGAGACTCCTGAAGGTTGAAATTATGACCTCCATGGTTGTTCAAGTTAGAGGAGTTGTTTAGAAGTTGTGCTGCTTATCGGGTGAATCATAATGTAGCCACACAGAAGACTGGGGTGATGGTGATGGTGATGGTGATGGTGGGTGTGGTCACTGTGGACAGTTGGAACATGTTGTCTAGAGTTCTCCATGATTGAACTTTAGATTATCAGAGATGCTATTGAACAGAAGATTCAGATTTCCTTTTTTTTTCCAACACATTCCTCCACAGCTCCAGGTGTACTACTGCAGTAAGTGAGTTTGTAACACATACTCATGACCCACATGAAAACACAGTTTCTGTCTTCATTTCTCTTTGTTGGTAAAATGACCTAAAAATTGAATAATTCTGGGAACTATGCAAATAGGCAAAGCAAATGACCATTATGATTATGCATCATTTAAAATTCAGATGAAAAAGATGAAGCCCCTATTTTGTAACATCCATCAATATGGTAATTTTAACATTTACTCCCCCTGTTCTCCTTTTCTTGGTTCTGTATTTTCTACTCTGAGACTTGAAAGTACTGCAGCTGCTTGAAAGCACACAGCCATGAACCACACACAGCCAGCCACACACAACACACACATACGGCTAGTGTAGACACAAACACACACTGCTGCAGTGGTAGAATTATTCTGTGTAGGTAAAGTCTCATGTTCTTCCCCTCACCTACTTATTCTGATACTCACATTCCAAAATATTAATCACCGAATTATCTTTGGCACAAAATTTCATTTAATTTGCTCCAGGCACTCTGGTCTCTAGACAATCCCTGGTGCTCAACCAATGTATGCAAATAGCGAAGGAGTCTTTGTTAATTAAAGAATTTTCATAAAAGAAGAAAACACGGCGTATCCATTAACATATCGTGTGTTGTCTAGCTGTTTCTAGCAGCAGCTACATTGGCAGAGACAAACGGATGTTCTGTAACTCCTTGGGATAAGGGAGTTTGCTCTCGTAGATGTTTATTTAGTTTCAACAGATTATCATAATGAAGATTAATGTGTAAGCAAATGAGGAGGTAGAGCTGACTTTTGCCTTATTTGACTGATGTTTATCCAGCAGGAAAAACAGGTGTGGCCAGTGCAGAGACATCCATTAGGATCTGACTTCATAGGTGGACAAAAGATCTTATACTGTAGGCAATGTACAGTATTTGTGCTGCAAACTGTAATAGGACCAAACCAAGTACTGTAAGACCATTGGAATTTCCGCATTATTTTACTGTATCATGTAAAATTACATGCCTCACCCATTAGTTCAAATATTGCACAATGTAAACAGAGTGGCGGGGATAAACACATAGGGCATACACGCTGAATTACCTTAATTACAGTTATATTGGATTGACATGTGAAAAATAACAGGTCAAAAGAAACCAAATCATTTGTCCATGAAACAAATACAACTGAAAAAAAAACAGCTATGGGGTTGATATTATCCTACTGTAATTTTCACCCAATGTAGTGAAAAGATAGATACAAAAAACAAGAATAAGTTATGCATGATTTTCTTGAAATACTGTGTTACCTTGTCCATGGTTCTCAGCCCCCAGGCCTGTTTGATACATTTTAAAAAAAGCAAATCACACATTTCTATTTACCATTTAATCAAAGGCTAAATTATTCCCAAACAAAGCTGGGTACTGTAGTTTTTAGCAAACACATACTAAAAGTAGGAGAAATTGAAAAAAGATTTTCAATTGTGGATTTATACACATTTGGTTCACTTTTGAGTTTTTACTGCAGCAAAATGTCGTCTGAGGGATTGATGCAAAATAAACTCCAGTCCATGACAATGAAGGAAAATGTCACCCAGCAGTCCATTGATGTCTTTTAATAGGTTTTGCACACCAGTGGTGGTCTGTGACAATACCTGTTCATGGGATCAATAAATGATTGGCTTTGTTCTTCTGACTGGATTTGTTGTCAATAAGGGGGGGGAAAAAACCACAACTTTGTCCTTTAAAAACTTCAAAAACCAGAAAAAAATAGACACCATATAATCCCAGTGGGAGTAGAATAGGCATGCCGCTAATTGGCATACAGTAAAATGTGATATGATATTACTTTTGTGGCACTGTAGATGGCTTATGTCCATTTTCATGAGCATTATAGTTATTTATGTCATTTAGCCTAACCCCAGTTTGCATATAAGGATATCCATGCACTGTCATCAGGGAGATATGGAGTCATTTTGTGTCATAAAGAGAGCTTAAGTTTATGCTTCGAGCTACAAAATCAGTAATTTGTTGCTTTTCATCAAAATAAAAGCGATTATAGGGTGGAGTGCTGCTGGGAAAATTGTTGCAGTGCTCTCTGCACCAACAATACGCGGTTAGGTTTCTCCTCTTCAGCCCGACTAAAAATAAAGCTGAATTGCAGCCAGGGAAGGTCAGTATGGATTATGGAGCGCCGCGCTCCCCGTGGAAAAGAGTTGTTTGTTGTCCGTCCCAATGTCAGATCGAGAATCAGGAGGGAAAGTGCCTCTCTCAGCAGGTCCAGACTTCCTGTCAATGATAATCCGATGGAATGGCTGATCTGGGCCGGATGGACCGAGGCCAGCCTGGAAGAGACAAGCCGGACAGTCTGGATGAAGCTTGTGTAGTGCTCAGAAAGCGTCCAGGCTGATAAAGCAAGGAGGATAAATCGATTGCTTACACAGATTACACGTTGGATGAGGCTTTTTTTTTTAAGGTATTCAATACCAATGCAGTTAAGAGATGTAGCATTTGTTATAGTTTGTTTTTGCAAAAAATGACATGATGTTGGGATTTATCTCTGCTTAAGAAACAAAGTAGCCTCTGCCCTTTCAATCATCACGGTAAAAAGATGCTTATTCATTGTGCAAAATCTATATCAGCACCCATTGTGCATTGTACATAAACTGGAGATACTCAGCATTGAAACCATTTACATATTCCCCTGAAATTGATTCTAGGCCAACCAGAGTTGGAGAAGAGCTATATTAAGTTTCTACATTTGGGGGAAAGGGAAAATAAGACCAATAGGAGGCTGGCAGAGATGGAGGTCACACCTGTGTTTGCTGACAGGACAGCATGTTCCACACTCAGGGCGATCACATCCAGATGGTGAAATCTCACGGAGGTGTGAGATGAGGCCCAATTACCGGAGCCGCAGAGTAAATCTTTCTGGGCGATATGCTTTTCAACAGTCTCTGAGATCTGTCTGAGCAGCCGATGACGAGCTAAACTTCAGGTAGATGTTGCAACAGTCGTGGAAACAGCTCTCAACCTTGATGCGGGATGAATTCCTCTTTTTTTCCCCCCCCGCTTCACAAAAAAAAGGGTTTGCAAACCTTACAAAGCGAGGCGCTCCGAGAACGGAGGCCCGTCTAATTGCCAAATCTGAAAAGTACAAGTGAGTCATTGGACAAATTATGCGCATTCACTCAACTCAAATGAGCACACACATACACTCAAGCTCACCTCATTTTGAAGATCAATGCTCATCGTCGTCTTTATTACCTCTGTGGAATGATTTGACTTCTCAGCATGACACAGCATTAATGTCAGACATCAGCGACGATGACGCCAAAGGTGATGCCGCTGTTTTGTGTTTACCTCTTGTGTGATTTGGCCCCTTAAGCAGTCGCAACCTCGGGGAGAACGAGTCTGCGTTCGCGTCCTTGACTAATGCTAATGTGTGATTGATTGATGCATTAAGCAGGAATCGATAAGTAAGCCTGTTCAAAATGAAATAGAATGATGTGCCTCGTGCTTTCTTTTTTCTTTTTTCTCCATACTGTATACTAATTTGCAGCGTTGCCTCTTGTGATGTTGATTTGTGTTTGTTGAGTGGCATGGTGAGAGCGGTGCTACAGTCATAATACCACTATAGAGCAGAATAAAGCAGCAGAAATGGTTGGTTACCTAATGTCCAGGGCCAATTTTCCACTCCTGCCTATGTGCTTCATCTCCCCTGTGTTGCATAAACAGCTTCCACAATGTGATTCATGCTAGTGTGCTCGTGTGTTCCACCAGATGTCAAATGAAACATGAGCTGCGTCCAAATCCGTTCATTCCCTCAACTCCCCGGTCCTCCGAAGGCTCCGTGCTGTAAATTTTGTTGTCACAGAGTTGCGAAATTGACTCGCCGTGTTAATTACTGTATCTGGGTTGTATTTGCCTCAGATCACTACTCAAGTTTTTACACCACATTATGGTGAATTTATTGTTAGTTTTTATGAAGATAGAAACTCTTCAGGAATGTAGGCAACAAATGAATCAATCAGAATGCCCTTCTAAATGGATGTATTGATTATAGATGAACAGTAATATAGGAAAAACATTGTCACGTTATTAGTCCAAACTGAACAATTCAGTCCATGATGCCCTGTGGTCCATATTTGACACAATTCAAGTACAATAGAAGTGTATTGAAAGACGTCTACCCTGTTTATCCAAGGTCATCATGAATATTTTGAATGTTTGCTCAGTGTTTGGTTGCTTTTTCATTTTCGCATCATCCCAAGTTTCTTTTTGGCCCAACTTAGATGTAGTTGTACCACATTTGACAGATTGGTTCAGTTGATTTGACAACACTTTGTCATATTTACGTACAAATAAGAACATAGAATGTCAAATACAGGAACTACCTGGCAGTGTATCAGCAGCAATCGGACTGTGGGGCTAATTAACACTTTTTTATTATTATTTCATACATTTTTGATTTGCATTTTTCAACATCCTGTCTGTTTTTTACTACACTCTTCCCAGTCTTATAAGACCTCAGAAATCTCATGGCAACACAGAGTTCAAACTGACAATTGTGTGGGTTTGTCCTCCTCACAGCCCTGTTGGGTAATATCAGTGTCATCCGTGATGGCAAAGAGGTCCAACGTTATGACAGCCAGCCTAACTCCACAGGACAGCCTTCACGATATTACCCTTCACCTGTGATGAGTATTGAAATTACACTGACCCGTGATGACCAATCCTTTATGTCTGTTGTAATTGTGCGTTCGCGTTTCTTCAGGTGGCAGCTTTAATTGCAGACAAAGAGAAAACCTGCAAAAGGACAAAAGTTGAATCATTTCCAGAAAGCGGCCTATTAATTATGATGTGCTGTAATTGCAGATCTTTGGGGCAGGCCAGTTATTAGATTGAAGTGGAAGCTGGCAGCCCAGGTCTCCTGTGTTTTGGAAATAACTGACACCACTAACTGTTAGATTGTCACTGCTGCGACTCAGTCACATCAGATCAGATCATATTTACCATAAATAGAGTCGGGGTCAGGAGGAGATATGAGGTTGGAAATGAACACGTGGCATGTCGGGACATTTCAGAGAATTATCCGGGGATAATTTCAGTAGCCCATTTTGTGTAGGGTGGATGCTGCAGCCATCTTTGTCACGCGAGTAAAACTAGACATAAATTTCAGAATTTGTCTTTAGCCATTTCCCCAGAAAATTAGGCAAAGAAAAAAAAACAAGACTAACACAAGTAGCTATTCATGTGTTAAATGTTCATCAAATCCATTAGCACAAGGTCTTTGCAATGAGGCCATGGTGAGCATTAGAATCAAATTAATCTGGGTCAACAAAGCAATCAACAAATATAAATAAGCCTTTAGATGCATAGGCTGGTAGTTAAGAGGGAATACCATGGGCATATGCCTGGACCAACTGTACAAGGACATTTGTCTTGGAGTCTGGAAACGCCATCGCAGTGACGAGGAATTTCTCCTCCACAATCAGACGTTTGGTTCTTTGTTTATGCGCAGCAAAAGTTGTAAACATAATTTATCTCATATTTCTAAATCTAATATTTAGAAGTTTGCTAATTTGATGATGATAGAGACAATTTAGCAATGATGGTGTGTTTCCGAAAAAGCTATTAATATGGAACATGTTCATTATTAACAAAACTGCTGATTCTAAAACGAGCCATTAGTTAAAAAGTTAATGTTGAAAATCTCTAATACGCGCTAATATCCCCTTGAGGGATGGAGATATTTTATGAATTGTGTTCCACATTGGTGGCATTTGGGTGTAACAATGATACAGATGCCATATGTTTACATCTCAATCATTTCAGAACCGTTTTGAGGAAGCAGATGGCTGCTTTGACTGCAGTTAAGTAAAGAGCTTGCTGCAGGTTGAGAATGTACCCGGTTTTATTATTTCTCTTGACTATTCTCACTGTGATTTGATTTGCTCAGAAAGAGGCAAACAAACACTGCATCTGTGGAAAACACAGAGACCTTGGGATGATTCACACTTTGTTTGATACTCTTTGGTTCCGTCCATTCTCCTCCACCCTTCGCCGATTACAATCCCTCTGTGTATCTCCTCTGTTATCATTAAGCTATTATACGCAAGCTTCATCATCCCCCATGTGACCTGACTGGGGGTCCTGCTCACGCCATCCATAATGGGAATCAATTTGCCTGAGTCACTAAACAATTATTACTACCTATTTTTTAAAAATCTTACGTGTAAAAAAAGCAGATAGGCTAAAGGGAGGGCTTTCAGTTGGCTGAATAATTTGCCGTTCTTGTTGTGGACTTCCTACCTAATGCACCGGTTAACACACATATTATGGGGGGTTCGCCACCGGTCCTCCTGTCCATTACTGCTCCTTGTGGACACGCATCACTGACAGGGTGATGAGAGGGAGGCACCGCTGCCCTTTCCTCTACATCTTTGTGACCTTTTTAAAAATTTTGAAATAGTGCTGCTCTGGGCTTTCGTTTGCCAAAGACGGGGGCCCGTGGTCTTGAAGAAAATTATACAGCACTGAAGAGAAAGACCTTGGTCCTGCATAGATGGCGGCTATGATGAAAATGCAATGTAAAACATACCATGACAGTTTCTTGTCAACTTTTTTTATATTGGCAAATTTTTTCTTAGTCTTAGATGTATTTACATTTGGTTATGAATATTCTGTTCAACTTGTATACATCACAAAATGCCAAAATGAAAAGGCAATGTTTTTGGTGTAAAGTTAGTATGTTTTCCGTTCTTTAAGTACTGATTTGGCACCGCTTTCGGAAAAAACTTAAACGATACCCATCCCTACCCATGAGACATAACTCTCTGTTGGTGTTATTTTAAATCTACTGAGTCATTAGCAGCTGCTGCTGGTCAGTGTTTGAGTTACTCCTGCATTTTTGAAGTGAAGGGGGGCTAGGCTAGTGTTGGCTCTAGTTGTGGTGACTGCAAGTCTGCAACTTTTATAAAGGCACAGCCTATGACAAACTCCAATGTTGTGTAGGAGGTGTTTGATATTTTATGTGACCCTTGTGCCTAATGGCTCTAAACACACAATCACCAGCTAATCTCAATGTTGATGTTCCATTTCGGTGATAGAAACCACGCTTCCCCTGGCACTTGCCCTTTTCGCCCCACTTACCTAATAGCTGTCGGCACATTGATCAACCCCTATGCTGTCTGTCACCTCCCGTGTGACGAACCCCTGCGCTCTGATGAGTTCAGAACAGACAGCGCCTCTCGCGTCGCCTTCGTCAAAAGGAAAGGTACCGGTATCCGTGACCTTTTTACGCGTTTGGACCACAATTTACCGAAAATTAGCCCAGCCTGACATGTAAATGATCCGGAGAAAGGGCAGCGGAATCAATTTCCCTTTAGTTTAGATATTACTGTAGCTTCTGGAGGGAGAACCAGAAAACAATTACAAAGATTTAAAAGCAAAACAACGAGGGAGAGATCAGAGAAACCAAGCAAAAGACATGACCTTTTTGGTTTGAAAAATAAAGTGCACAGGACCTTTATGAACTGTGCACTTACGACTCATCATTATCAACGATCGTTCAGACTCAGACTAAGGAAAATTGTAAACCGAGGCCTTATCTTCACATACGATAATTGTAGCTCATAGAATCATATTTCATTTAAGTTGTGAAATGTTCAACTAAATGCCTTCATATCTACATGAATGATGTGCTTTCCTCCTGTCAGCTCCATAGTAACACAGGACTTGCCGGAGATGTTGACCTACGCCACAGGATGTCCTTTAAAGAGGCATCATTTACATCCATAATCACAGTGTTCTCGTCTCATGGGGACCTTGCTCTTTAAATCCTCTTGTTAGGTCTGGATATCAGGCATTGATACGCTCTCCCCAATGGCACAATACTTTTTAAACCAATTAGGTGGCCCTGCCTCCCAAGACAACACCATTGACAACTAGCCAATGTAATTTCCATAACAGAGCGATTGGCACCCTCAAGGCCGATCCTGCAGCTTTCAGGAAGGCGTCGCCGTGCATCTTAGCAATGTTCTCAATTTACTGGTTTGGAAAGTCACATCATCAACAAGCCAAAGACTTAACTGTCTCAAAAGGTTGGAGTCAGCAAAGTTTTGAGCTTTAATTGCCAGTCTGTAATAATGTCGTCAATACAGCTCATGACTGGCTTGATGCTCGTTACTCTACCAGTGGCTGTTTCTCAAGGACAATTACCAGTTCTCCTTCCTCTCGCAGCGTCTGAGAACACTGCGACCCCATATTACAGCCGCGCAGTGAATCAGCTTTATTGGATTACCTCTCAACCTTGACCCCATTCCCCACCCTGTCTGAGGAGAAGCAGACCATCTCAATGTGGGAACCCGTCTCCTGCTAAACTATTTCTACCTGACTCCATGCTCCAGTAATATATTAGAGCCTTCAGACTCTCTGGGGGTTGTTTATGTTGACCTCTGATAGGGCTAAATTGAGATTAGGGATGTCAAAAACCTACAAATGAGGGGATATAGAAGGGATACAAAGGGGCGACATATTTAGTCATTAGGAGGATGAGTCACTGATACTAGTCATGCTGTTTTAGCTTAAATAATATGGATATATTGATGCTTTAAACCTGTTTTCATGTCCTGAACCTTTGAGGCATCTTTTGCCATTTTAAAGGAGATGGATGAAATTATGGCACTCGAAAGCAAAGCATTAACCCGTAATGACTTCTAAGAGGTCATGAAATGATGAAAAGCTACAAAAGATAGACTGAAAAAAAAATCCCTGCAGAAAATATATTTATTTTGAAGCTAATGTTTCCCCAGCTGTTTCTATTTCCTGTGCTAGCTCTACCTCCTCAACCTCTGATATTATGGGCTATAAGAGCTGGCTCACAGTGATATTATCATGCATAGCATTAACCATACTGCATTATTCCACTAAAAAAAAGGCTTTTAAGTGACGGCACAATTTAAATCAAGCACCCTCAGCTCCCAGAGTTGTCATGAATTGTCATGAAATGTCATGATTCAAACATGCCTTCGCTTCTTCATGGTCACTGTTGCCCTTTAGAAAGCCTGAAACGCGTTGCATTCACAGACGCAGACCACCGCATGAATAGTTGTCAAGAGATGTTATCACAAACATTTCAACCTTTTTGAAGTATCAAAAGCCTGCCTAAACATGTCGGAACATGCAGCGGCATTGCTCAGGCCTGCCAGGACCCCACTGATGTCCTTGATGAGATGTGATATCCATGTAATCAATCCCAAATGGATGCCTCATGCTCTGAACCTCCTTTGCATTATAATTTTTTTTATAGATATATAATCTGGGTGACACAGACAGCAGGGCAGTAGGGGAGATAAATGTGCAGCATATGAAATTTTACATGCTTTGTTCCTTTTAAAGATGTGCTTTGTGATAAAAGTCAGTCTTATCAGCGCTGGATGCTATGATAACAGAGGCCTATATTAAACCAGTCTATTGGTGAAACACTAAAGGGACTTTAGGCAGCTTTTTTCTGACTTTCGTGAAAGAAGCGTGATTTGAAGGGATAGACAGACGTTTGTCATTTTTACTAAGAGCAATCCCTAAGATACGGGGGTGAGGAACTGCTAAGGAAGAAAGACTGTAAAAGAATAACTTGGGATTAGTCAAGTTAGAAATGTCAAAGTGCCATTGTTCATGATGTTCAGGCTCCACAGACTTCTCCAGCTGAAGAGGCAGAAAAATCCATTGCACGCAAACATTCAGTTGACACCGAAAAAACATCTAGAAATCATCAAAACAGACATTTTACAGCCACATAATCACAGAGAAGCCTCACAGTTACAGTGGTCAGGGCATGTCTCTCTGCAGCTGACACAAGACCAAAAAAAAGAAAAAAAAAACTCAATTGAAAATCATTTCAAAACAGCAGGAGAGCAACGTAACAGACTTCCAAGGCAGCAGCAGCAGTAGAAGCAGCGGCGGCAGCGGCGAGAGCTGCTGCATCCACAGACTCAGGCTCTTCAATTGAGCCTCTCTAGTCACGTAAGGTGCGTGGGCGAGCGAAGGCTCTGGTTTCTATGTCTTTGCCGGCCTGTCGGTTTCATCAGCGGGTGCACCGCTCTGTTACCCGACATCCTCCTCCAGAGAAGACACCTGCTGTTTTCATCTTGAAATCTCATGTCGGTCTGTGATCAATCACTCCATGTCAAGAGAAAGCAATATTGATCCATGGCTGTAGTGTTTGGTTGTTCTGAGTGTGTTGGTTGCACCGCAGCCTACAGTACTCAAGTTGTTCTTCGTTTGCATCTGGCTTTCCTGTATCAATAACAGGTTAAAAAAAAAGTATATATATATTTATACAGTACATATATTCTTTTTTTACACATGTATTTATCAGAAATTGCCATGCTTCAGGAGCAGACGCAGCTTTCAGTGTTTCTACCTTTAACACAACAGCACCACTTTCTTGGTAACCCGTGTGTAAAGATAGAAAAATGTTTGATTTCAGGCAACACGGAGCGTCAGATGTGCCACAAGAAAGAAAGTAAGTGAGGACAGCCCTTAAAGTGGGTGACTTTCCTAGCTAATGGTGCTGTCAGCGTCTAATCACACTGTCAACTACCATTACGGTTAAGGCGTCCATCTTGTCTCTGTATTCAGCCTCAGCCTGAACTTTAAAGCGCTTGAATTCTTAGATGGACGCAATTACACAAACCTCAGAACCACAGTCTTTTTCAGATGTCTCCCTTGAGAAAACTTTTAACACATGAGAGTGTCTTTAGCAGGTTGTGTTCTCATCTCATATCTTTGTTATTTTGGTATTTTGTGATTTTTTTTTCCTCCTTTGCATTGTTCTGCAGACAGCTAATATTCAAGTTAACTTATAGGTTTTAAATTGTACTGCTATTAGCCCCTGTGGCTAAATTTGTTCTGTGCATTTGACCCTTCCTAACTATATAGGAGCACTGTGCAGCGCCCGGGGAGCAACTCTACTTCTGTGGCCAGCATCTTGGTCAAGGGCAAAGACCAAACATGCTTGTCCTCAGGGTGGGAAAAAATCCCACGCAGACACGTGGAGGACATGTGACCTCCATACACAAATTCTTGATCCGACCTTAGTGAGGTTTACACCCAGGAGCCCAAACCCCCATAACACATAAAGGAGAATAAGAATGTTGTAACGGTCCCTTGTGGATGGCGTGTCATTACAATTGGCAATCAACATTGTCATCAGTGCTTTGTGTACATATATGCGCGAAAGTGGTTTAGAAACAAAACAAGAGCCAGGACATGCATGAAATGATTTTTTGTCAGAAAATAGTGGAGAAAAAAAAATTCCCATCACAGTTTCTCAGAGCCCAAAGCGACACCTTCGATTTGCTTGGTTTGTCCAACAGTCCAAGAAATTCAATATATGGCAGATCATATAAAACGAAAAAAAAAAAAGCAAATCATTACATTTGTGAAGCTGGAACTAATGAGTGTTGGTCGATCCACAGCTGTGGTCCAGACTGAAATATCTCAGTAACTACTGGATGGATTGCCATGAAATTGTGTAGAGATGTCCATCGTCTCCAAGGGGTGAAACACCATCATTAGGTCAAAAATGACATTTCCCTTCATCTGTGTTCACTGCTAAACAGCAAATATCAAAATGCTAACTTGCTAGATGATGAACATTGCTCCACAATTGTGCCCAACTGAAAACCTTTAACTTGGGAGCTACAAGTACCTGCAATTGTTTCTCAGAGTTGTAAGTTTTGTCTTTGGGACGTTGTCTCTTTTTTTTAAAGCAGGTGGCAATTCACAATGCAAGGGGTTATAGGTCAGAGCAGGGCCACATCTTCAGAGTGTGGAAGACTTGAAGCTATAGTGACTCGGTATTGGAAAATGACAAGACAGCTTCTACATAATGGGCCAAAAAAGTTAGCTTGCTAATTGGCTACAAGGAAGAAGTGATACAACAGAGTTAATATTGGAGTAGCTTTTTACTGAAGGAGGGTAAAGGGATGAAGTTGCATGCCTGTACAGTAAGTGAGCAGAGCTAATGCTAACTTTGGCTTCTTAGCAATGGCAAAACTCACAATTAGCTGCTTTAAAACAAGATTTTTTTTGTCAGTGCTAACTGGCTACCATTCCTTCAGGACACTGCTCACATTTTCCCACAGCTCTAATGTGTTCCAACAGTGATTGATGCATCACTGTTGGAAACTAGTTTGCATTCTCAATTAGTTAAATCAGATCACCAAACTCACTTTTTGAGCGGACTGTGTGTCAGATTTCACTGCCCCTCGTGTGCTGCCAGATCAAAGCAGCTCATGAATAGATTCCTCCCCCAAATCCATGCAAATCAAACATGGCGGTTGTTGTTTGTCAGAGTGCCGACGTCTGTGTGCTCTTATTAATCTCTATAATTTCAACAGACACAAGTGGGGATGCTATCATTTTTGTGTCTGGAACATTGGCCTATTGGTTATGGTTGAATTATTCATGTGAACCACAGGATTGCTGCTTGGCTACGTGGTCCATGTCAATGACTGTCTGGGGGCTGACAGGCCGAGTGCCGGGGATGGTGCAATGATGGGAGAGTGAAAATGATGTATGCTCTTTCCGCTAACTTTTCTTCATCAGCAGAAATGGTAGACTTGTTTTTTAACCAGCACGATGGAGCTTGGCCACGATCCAGGATTGCTTCCTCCATCACCAACCCATATTGCCCAATAAAACATTTTCAACATGCTCAGATATCTGCTGGTGAATTGATCTCTACTGCTGCAGCAACATAGTAGTATGTCATGATGATGCATGTTTTGGTGGAACTGATCATCTCAAACCGCTAAGGCAAAGGCAATTTATGCCAACTGCTTGACAGCAGCATATATCCAAAGGTCTCCTGCACAGGAAAAGTTCCAGACAAAGTGAAACTGTCATTGTCTTTGAGATGAAACTTTGACTGCACTGGTTTTTCTTTTCATGCATCCCCACTTTTCATTATGCTTAAACAGACTCTTGAAATGAAAAGCCAAAAACTGGTAAATATGTCACTTCATGAGAACATTTGGTACCTTTTTCTAATATAATCTAACAATTTGTAATTTGTAATTAATGTCTTATCACCATATTGTTTACCAAAGATCAGTGAAAAGCAACAAGGAGGCCTTATGTCTGAATTGTCAGGTTGTGAAAAGTGCCTGGGCCTGCTGAGTTTTTGATGGTGAAGTCATTACCAAAGGATTGAGAGCCCTTAACATTTTAATAGGCAATCAAATCTGCATTTATAAGAAATGGTTGAGTCAATAATAAAGTTTTCCTACAAGCATCCATCAAGTTTGGAAGAGTTGTAAGTTTTAGAAAGTAGTTTTTCAAAGATTTTTCAGTAGTCAAACAAAGTATAAAGTATTTAGATCCTCTTTGTCTTCTCTTTTCTTTCATTCCATTTTTTTTTGACAAAACAAGCGTTTTGAAGATGAAAATTACGGAAATTATCACGGCCATTTTTCACACTCTCATGGACCAAACGAATAATCGATCATTTGAGAAAATAACTGCCGTATTCACTGATAATGCAAATAATGCCGCCCCAGGTTTTTCATTCCCCGAACATTGTGCTTATTAATGGCTCGTAACTGATCAATAAAGCATTAAAAATGGTGTGCCTTTATGAGAGAGTGGTCATATTTTTCAGCTGTAACTCCTTCCTCCAGCCTTGTCATATATTTAGCCATTATTTGTGCACAGCCAGTTCTGTAACGGATGTCCGTCTACATTTGTGCCAGATGTGTTTGGCACCATCATGAGAGTTTTTTAACATGGAACTTTAATTTCATATGTTCTCTAAACTGAAGGAGTGGTGGGCCCTTAAGCCCACCAATGATAATGCCAAATAAAATGTAATAGCCCTAGAGCCTATGATTCATGTCTTGATCCCTGCAGCTACATTAAACAAGCATTGATCGTCCCCAACGCCCACCCTAATCCTAATGCAAAAAATAAATACCGTGTAAATTCCCCCAGCAGATATTCCTCCGCTTTCTCTGAGAGACCGTGCCGAGTGCGTGCAATCAATACATGCTTTTGGGTGTAAAATAACCTTTTGATGACCAGTGAGGAAATGCAAGCCATTCAGGCCGTTTCTCACACACATGTATTGATTTCCCCATCTGTGTTTTCTAGCCCCCCCTTCACCTCCCCCAGACTCTAACATGCCGCCATGGTCTTTTCTTGATTCTGGCATTGGGTGGAAATCCTCTGTCTTTCCAACTCATGTGGAAGCTCTGAGTGGAGTGTAACCGCCGATGTGGTTGTGAGTTCAGGCGAAGAGGTGGTGTTGCCCCGCTCCGCCTCTTTCTCTTTGCCTCTGTGGTTTTAAAGGTTGGTTAAGCTGGTTTGTTTCCCCCTCTGTGGTGAGAGGGGAAGCTGTCCTGCTCTCCTTACTCAGCTGAGCAACCATCACAACAGTCCACTTCGTCTCTTTTCAACACTTTTTTTTTCTTTAGAAATGCTGCTTTGTATGGAGCTGTAGCTCATGTGTTTCATAAGCTGATATCAAATTGCAAAAATATTGAAGGACATGAGGAAGTTGGATATGTAAATAAAAGTGATTGCACCTGTGAGAAAATTGAATCAAATCAAGTTTTCCACTGACATTTTCACCACCCTGACCTTTAAAGCTATTCAGAAACTGCTCTATATTCTTATTTACATACTTGAATCTTACACAAACGTTGTATATGCTTTTACTCTTTCTGCCAGCTTGTGAAATATGTTTTCCCATTTTTTGTATTCGGTGTGATCTACAGAAAGGTATTGATGTTTTACATCGGACTCTTTTTTTTGATCCAACTCTCCTGCATCCAAAATACTAGAAACCTCATGGTCCCTGGATTGTTCAATATATTTAATGAATTATGTTAATAAATCTCCTTCTTCCACCAGAGTAAGCAGCCCCAGTGCAGACTCAGCTTTCTTTGTGGACTTTGGTGCCGGCCAAATAAGATTTGTGCCCTACATCGTGGGCATTTACTTTGTCAGACGGCTTATTACCATGCCCGTGTTGCAGCATAATCTACAAAGGGACGGAAGGCTAAGACTAATTTGTTAGGTCGTTAGGTTAAGGGTAAAGTTATCACAGGGGATGAGAGTCTATTGCAGATAAGCCACTGAAAAATACAGATGATATAAAGTGGCAAGAAAAACTTTTGAAGCCCTTTGGAATGAAATGGTTTTCTGGATGAATCAGTAATAAAATGTGGTCTGATCTTTGTCTAAGGCACAAGTGCAGGCAAACACACTGTGCACAAGATAGTTACACACAAGCACTTAAATATATATATATTTTATCTTTATTGAACATGACCTGGGAGATAAAAAGTTAGAGTTGGCTTTTCAAACTGCAAATCAGATCTGCATAATGTTTGTGAGGAATTCGGACCATTCTTGTTGCTTCACCTCAGTCTTATTCTTAGGATGTCTGGTCTCAGCATGTCCATGGGTCCATGGCCCGGCTCGGCCTGGGTCATTCTCTTTGTTTGGAGTCATTCTGTAAATTTACATTAATGTTTAGGATCCTTGTTCTGCTGCATCTCTTTGCTCAGCTGCTCTGGCTTCATCCTCAAAGACACCTTCATGGTTGCATTTTATTCTGGACCTATTCAGTTTTATGAATCGATAAAAAACTTTCCCAGTGGTGTTGTGGAATATAAAGTTACTCTTTAGCAAGGTCCAGGGATGTGATGTTTTTGGTTTTTGTCACGGATGGTGTCCATGCTCTATTTAACTAGCCTATGTAGCATGATTTGCATACAGTACAGTATGGCAGACTCATAACCACAGATCCGAGGCCGCTCCATCATCACTGAACATCTGTATTGTGCTTTTGGAATCAGCATGCTGGACACCACGTAGCCACAAAACTAAATCACTGTCTAACTCAGACTTAATCAACAATTGATTGATTGATTGATTATTTTATTATAAGTCCTTGGAGATCGCTTTTGTGTTAGGCACAGTTTGCATTAGAAGATGTTTCTTGAATGGTTAGTCAAGGTAGCAACAAACACCTCCAACCTGGTTTCATTGACCTGAGTCTGTTTGCTAACTCCTGACTCCTATAGGGGTTTGAATCCTTCTGGAAACTACTATTGCTGATGTTTGATTGATGTACTCAGTATGGACAAGAACAACACAATGTGTATATTAGTGTAAATGTTTTCTTGTAGTTTGTCTAATTGCAAATTAGATGACGACGTGACCATGTTTCAAGACATATTTACAAATGATTCACTCACTTTGACTTGCAAATGCAAAGCATGAGGGAGAGAAAAGTTGAATTTTTTTATTGCAGTTATAATATCTGAAAAAAATGATTTTAATATTTAATATTTATTAGGTTAACTGTCATAATTTTCATTTCTAATTGCAAGTATCAGTGAGAACTGGCATTATTCAAGTAAATCCATATATGTAATTCATGTAATAAATAAACAGTGTGGGAAGAGTAAGTTTTACTTAATATTTTCACATAATATTCAAAGGTTTCATATCATTGCACATGAACTTAGAAATATCAAGTAAGTTTTAATAGTGTTTCATGATATGAATCCGCACATGCGCCTTGTGACCATCCTCGCCTCCAGGACGCATGCGCATCTTTGAACACATGATGACGGTTACGGCGGTCAGTTTGAATGGCGGCAGGAGCGGCTAAATCACCTTGAAGGTAAGTAATGCAGGGGTTTTCCAATGTAACATGACGCCACTTGCCATTACCATAGGCTGCATGTTGTAGCTTAATTTTACTATGGTCACTAAACGCAACGTCCCTGGACTTTGGTGATGCACTCCCGGGGAACAGTCAGACCCTGCTGTTCCCTCCGTAAGTGCACGAGTTGTGAGCTCCACCACGTCGTGTACAAAACTAGTGGTTTGTTTTGTGTTTATGAAACGTAGCTCCCGGTGTTATGCCGAGTTCTGCCCGCCCGCCGAGGACTGCATGCTACCCTTCTAGCTTGGAAAAACAGGGGAGTGCACTTCGGCTGCACTGCCGAATAACAGGTTGACGGTGGTTTTCACGTTCTGCCTGCCCGAGGAGAACTGCATTCACCTCGTGGGAGCTGGTAAGAAACCACGTGATTCAAAGATCTCCAGCCATAAAGTCACGGGGTGGATGCGTTATTCCGCACTGCTGTAGGTAATGTGAGCTGCCGTTTTCCCAAGCTATAAGAGTAGCATGCTTCGGTATAACGGCGCATCCAATGGCCTCGCCTTCCCTCTCTCTCTCTTCGCTGGCTGGCGTACACAAACACAGGCACATGGACGCGGGTCGCGTAGCAATTAGTAAAGGGGGGGGGCGGGGGGGGGGTTATAATCAGAACGTCTCTGGTATAATGGTACAGCTTATTTTATTTACGTGATTACATGATTCTGTAGTTTTAATGTAGTATTCTGTAGTTTTAATGTCTTATCTTGTCTATGTTTTTTTGTCCTAAAGCCCAAACCACCAACTTCCTGCTGCTGACACAGTGACCTCTCAAGCAGCAACTACAGCAAGCAGTGTCACAAGCAACGTCATCTGGCTATTCAGGTAACAAAAGTAAAATATAATTTAAAAAAAATGTAATAAGTTGAAAGAGGTTTTAGAACATATTATTCCAAATTAAATTGAAGCAGAATATGTTTTGAATTTTATATGTTGTACCGCATTCTGTCTGCAGCCACATGTTGAAGCCGGATGGAAGGCCGTTTTTTGTGCCCTGATGCAATTCCTGGGAGGGTCTTCAGGGGAACTCATCAAGGACTACAAGGTAAATTCAAACATTTTCAGATCACAATGTTCACCTGAGTTCATTATATTGTATTCTTATTCACTTCCCCTTGAAATACAACTTGCTTAAAGGGCCAACAAGGAGTTTCAATTTGATTATTAAAAAAAGTCTACGCTACCCACACTTGTTAATGGGCCCATTTTTGATAAATATATCATTTTGTCTCCCATTTTGTCTCTTCTTCCCTGTCCTCTTACCTCCTCCCTTCTCCCTTCTCATCTCCTCTGCGTGCTACATGCACATCTGTATTAATCAGTGTTTCCCATAATGAGACAGGAAATAAAGTTCAGGAATCACTGGAGTTGTGCATAAGATTTACTACAGGTTGTTTGTGAATGTAAAAGCAATGTCAAACTTAAGCTGTTATTGAAATGTTGATAATTGGCAGAAGTCTGTAACTTGAATAAATAATTAAGCTCTAATGCACCTGAACATATTTCCACTTATATTTTACAGGGTATCAGCAGAGAGGGAGCTCAAGAGGACCAGGCTGAGCAAGTCCTGAGGATCTGTGTCTACCACACAGGAGAAGCAGATGAAGGTGCATCCGACGCTGATGTGCCGATTGTTGTTGAAGGGACTGAGGTACTCGACAACTGTGGAAGTGTTGCAAAGACCTGTCTCCTGCTGATGGGCATCGTTTATGCCATGGACTCGAGTTACCCACCAAAAATGAAATACACTTTTTAACCCTCTTTTAAACCAGAGGTTCTCAACTGTTGGATTGTGGGGCCATTTTCAAAGGGTCACAGATGTGAGTATTGTATTGTTTGCAAACCTGTTGGAACATTTTTTATTGGAAAACATATGTTTTTACAGAAAAATAAACGTCTTAAATTAACGGTTGCCTCATTTTTAAAGTCATTGTGTCAATACACAAAAACATTAACAAATTTAGGCAATTTAAAATGCACAAAATTAATATAAAAAATGTTGTGTAAATGTTACTTACATATAGTCCATATATAAAGCTTAAAAAAGGTATTTAAAATTAACTTGAAAGGTCATTGATTTTAGGTGAGATTTTTCAGTTTGCAGCAGTCAGAATCTGAGTAAAACTTACAAAGAAGGAGAGAGTAAAATTCAATGTCCATATCAATAATAATCAGGAAATTACTTAAGGTTTGCTAGTAAAAGTAACTTAAATCCTGCAAGTAAAATTTACTTGATGATCGCCCTTGTAGAATTTACTTACAATTTCTAAGTGAAAAAACTTTCCTAGGTTTTTTCAAGTAAATAACACTCCACATTTTTTTCAGTGTACTTTAAAAGAAAAAAAACCTAACCCTTTTTTTTCCATAGTCAAGTTTTTTCTAAATCAAGGTAAAAGTAAAAAACACGGACCAGAGTCACTGATAACACCCAAACCTGCAGGTAAACGAATCAATCCGCTCATCACTTGGATGTGTCGGTGCACACGTGCCTGAGCCCCTTTGTCCGTGTCAGAGTCGATATCAGCCATTGATTGTACATGTGCGGAGGTGCAGGAACCTTTGTTTGAGACAGGCAATGAACATCTTAAGTGCTTCATGTCAAGCGCTTTGGTGATGGCTGGTGTCATCACATACGCCAGCTTGTGCTGTATGTTAATTTGTGGGTATTTTGCAAGCGGTTTTGTGAATGTATTCGTGACACAGGAAGTCACGGCTCGTGTGTACCTGACAGCGCTGTGACCGTACATGGCCACGTGTCTGAGGATTCTTTGAACACGTAGGCAGGAGAGCTCGCCTCGCCATCTCTTGGCGGAGCCATCCCCGCAGCAGCTGCTCCAAGACATTGTCATCACTCTCCCCATAATGAGCCCAGGGTGAGATGGGAAGGTAGGGCGGCAGGGGTGGGGAGCGCCACTTGGCGTCGAGGGGAAAAAACCTGCAGTGACACAAGCTGTCTATATGGACATGTGGGAACGCCAGACTTTCTGAGACTCCTCAGGTGCTATCTATCTATCTATCTATCTATCTATCTATCTATCTATCTATCTATCTATCTATCTATCTATCTATCTATCTATCTATCTATCTATCTATCTATCTATCTATCTATCTATCTATCTATCTATCTATCTATCTATCTATCTATCTATCTATCTATACTGTACTGATGATGTCATTGTCAGTAAGACTATACGAGTGCAATTAATAAACCTTTAACAGTGTTTGACAATTTAGCCACAGCACATCATTGTTTCATGCCCTCTCAACTTGAATCACTTCATAGGAGGCGATGACACCTAATCGGCCTCAATTGTTGTTAATCAGCATAAAGATCCCTACAATTTCTTAAACCGCAACCGCTTCTTCCCCCCACCCCCTCTCTCCCTCTGTTTCTCAGGGCCCAAGAACCTGGGCAGAGAAAAAGGCAATTAAGCTAATGCAGTATGGGTGTCATAAGGTTGTAGATATTTCAAGAGCAGAGCAATTTACCACTTGGAGAAAAAAAAGAGGAGAGGGCTTGCATAAAACATTCCACTCTCTCCCAGATTTATTATGCTTTTAGTTGTGTTTTATGTGATACAATTAGCGGTAGGTGCCAATAAGGCTCGCAGCTCAAGGACGTGGTCATCGCCTGGCCATCTGTCATTAATTGCATTCTCCTGTTATGCGGCAGGCAGGCCGGCGAGCGGGCAGGCCCAAGGGGGAAGAGTTGAGCTGTGTGTCACAAGGCACATCACACCACAGGTGTGGATTTAACATTTATGTCAGTGTGGATCTGCACTTTAGTAGATAAAAAATAGGACGGCAGACTTGTCCTAGAAACAGTTTAAAGTTAAGAACTGAGCTCTGAATGTTCTTTTGTTTCAGATGTAATGTTTTGAGCACTTTTTTTTATGTATTATTATTTTTTGAAGAATTTAATTGTTAGACTTTGGGGAGATCAAGGAATAAAAGAGCAAAGACAAGCAGAGCTGATATCTTCTAATTAGAAATGGCTGTTGTATTGTCATATTTATAAGAATAAATTAATAATGCCTTTCACAGGAAAACACCATCACAGGACAACAAAAGACTGCTCAATTTATAAATTCTGTATTGTGATACAGCAGCACATTACAGCCTTATCAACTGCCTTGACTGTGACATCTTCATTAAGAAGCAAATGGGTGTAGAACTGCAGAGGGCAGCAATGGTATGTACAGGGATGGCCCCGAGTGCCATGTTATCTGCGAGAAGGGAGGGGAGACCTGACTGCAAATTTTCCCATGATGCTCGCACACAGCCGCAGCGCGTATAACTTACGTCTGCGGAGAAGCCGAGTCGGCTCTTCATCTACTCTTTTTAATCAAGAATCTGGGACTAGTTTGCTTTATGGCTTCCGTTTTATGGGCTTTACATTAGCGTGCAGTCTGATATCTGAGCGCAAACAGGCCACCACAACATCCAGAGAATACAAAGCACCTGATCTGTTTCTTTACTGCTGTAGTAATGACTATGTTTCTTTTCCTTTTCTGGCGAATGCCTACTGATATTGGTGTTTCTAGTGCTTTTTAACAGCTTGTTTCTATGCCCCAGCGGCATGACAGTAACACCCTTTATCAAGAGCTGTTAAGGTGCACTGTGAAAATTCAAAAGCAGGTGTGAAAAGCTTCCTATAGGTCAAATAAATCCGGTGTCAGGCTGATGTGCTCTATTCTGCAGCCTTTTGATTCAGAAATGAATACAGTGTGCCTACCCACAGCCAGGAAATGGGAGAATATGAACAGTACATTGCTTGCGTACAAACACATTCTGGGAAACTGAGTTGGATAACATATTTTTCTAAGTATTTTTATACAAAGAAATTAATTTACTGTATTAAAAAATCATCCACGTGGGAGATTTGTCTAGTAAAAACATGTTTTCCATCCTGTAGCAATAAGTCAGCTGAAAAAAGCAACAAAATAATAAAGTATGATGGACCACAACTGTAGAAGAAGAAATCAAAAGTAGCTGCCAAAGATTTCAGTGCATGAGCATCCACACCCTCCACCAGTGTGTCACTGATGTTTGCAAGCTTAATGGGATTTGATCTAAATTTAGAGGGATCATGTCTCGCTTGTATTTAAAATTTGGATTGCAGATACCTGGGCAAATTGCTACTTTGTGCAGCTTTCTGACAATGTGTCATGACAAGGAAGCCTCGCTGCTGCCAAGAAGGACACGAGACGTTGGGGTCTATTTTGGGGGAAACGGGAGGGGAAACGGCACCATGTCCCCCTCTCATCAGCGGAAAGCGAGTAAAAGCAAGATGGCACCCCGTGGCGTTGTTGAAGGACAGGTGGGGAGATGAGTTCCTGACACACTTTGGCATGTGTGCGCAGAATCACCCGTCACGTCTGGGCTTGACAGCGTTCATTTTGTCGGCGAGGGTTTGACTTGACAGGCTGGCAGAGATGCAAATGATCATTTCCTGCTCGTTTTTCTTTTTTTTTTTGGTTTCATGAAAGCCAAAGGTTGGCAGGCGAAAGTTGCTAGAGCATTCAGAGCTGTAGGAGTGGATGTCTGGTCCATCTTCGGATTGGGTTGAGGGACTTGTGATTGACAGATATTTATGAGTGAGCTGGCAGAGTACACGCAAACAAATAGACAAGGGCGAAGTCAACATGTTTGAAATCTTTGGAAGTCCGCTGAGAATGGGAAACCTACTGATTTGATGAGCTCAGCATCAAACAGCTTATGAATATTAGCATGTGCATCACAGCGTGTACATACAAACACACTGTCAAACAGCCCTGAAACTATGAGAAAATCCAGATTTCATCTCAATCGTCTAATTATGAATTAATTCAATAAATGTGCGTACCAGTTCATCTGAGACATCTTGAGATTTGTAAATATTTTGAAAGTATTTGTTAAAAGGGGGGTGCAGAAGAATAGGCATAAAAAGGGCTTGCTGATGGGCTCGGGAATAGCAGGCTGGGATACACCATCTGGCCTATTCTGCATATTCTTTCCATTAGAATTGCAGATTGGAGGTAGACTGGAATTTTGGAACGTCAGCGGTGGTAGACCTCACAGGGAAACGACCAAAGCAGGAACAACAAACTGTTGAAGGCGATTATCGTTTAAGCGAGCGGATGACGACAACGACGGCTAAATTAAGAACGTGTGACTTTTTTGTCGCTCATTTTAGATCTACACGTATTCCCCTCTTTCCTTGGTGTTCAGGAGGAAACACGGAGTAGTCATGTCAAGTGAAGAGAGAACGGGGTTAGCTGTTTACCATTATAGCCTAGCAGAATATGTCTTGATAGCTAAGTTATGAGAGTGGTTTCAATATTCAAAGTAGAAAGTTTAACTATTCCTTTAATATTCTGCTTTGGATAGATTTTGGTTTACATTTTTTTGGTGAAGGTCCATTTGTAAGTGTTTGCCTGACCTTTCACCTGTGTTTCATGGTTCTCATTGGTGTATAGATGCAGTTGTCATGGAGTTGATTTGTTGTTGTCATCACGCATTACTCCATTACTTTATTATAGCTATATAAATGAACATAGCTGAGTAGGAGGCCCCGTTTGATTCAAGAGTCTTTGTTCGCATCAAATGCTAAAACACTTTTTCGGTGAAGTTTTAAACGCGGTGATTCATTTTCGGCGGAAGTAAATGTACTCTAAGCAACCTCAGCTTTATGTACCTCATCTCTGTGGTTATAAACTCTTGCGCTGTTATCATTGTCCTTAATAATTAGTTTCACATATCTGAGAAGTGTGTGTGGACCTGGGCCCCCTCCCCATCATTGACAATTTCAAGGACTTTGTTTTACTTAACACTTTAAAAACGTCGGCTATAATGTGCAACTGTGGTCAGTGTTTATGAACAACCATAAAGCCAAACTTAGTGTAGCGTCACAGCCAAGCTATTATACAATAAAAGTTAATGTGCATGAAGAGAGGAGAAGAGAAGAAAGGACAATGCAATCATTAAATAGGAAATTACTGCTGTGTCACTCAAATGAATGTGGTGCATAATAACAGCATTGGAGGTTTTAGTATAATGGTAATTGCAACAAAAAACTTAAACCTGAAGTGACTAAAGGGAAAAAATGCTGTTAAATGTTATGTCAAAGAAAAAGAAGACAATGATGGGATTTGGTAAATGAGACCAGACTAAAGTACATATTGTGATTTCTCAAAGCTGAAAACACTTAATAACACCCCAAGGCATCGAAAAACAGATCTGCAAAGTAGTTTTGAGAGGGAGCCAGAATATATGAAACTCTCAAAACTTGGCCACTGAGTCAGAGCAGACATAGGAAAAATCAATAGAAGCAGATGCCCTATTTTCCCTTCGTCTTGAAAACAGATATATATATAAAAAAGCCTTATCCTCAAAGGTTAATGCCTGTTCTCTCAGCCCGTGTAGGAGCACTTGAGCCTGGGGACACGAGGTCTGATGGAAACGGGAACTGGGATGGAGTGCACATGGTCAGGAACATCTCTGGCATTTCATCCTCCTGTGGAAGTGATGCAACATTGCCCTGGCATTACTCAGCCCAGAGAAGATGAATCAGGTGCAGACAGAGCCCAAGTCACACTGCAATATGTGGTTTTTTGGGCCAAAAAGAAAAAAAAAAAAAAGACGCCAGTATATTGAGGAATGAGATTAGAAATTTGGATTCCTGACTGATTGATGAAAATACATTTTAAAAAAACCCACCACAAATGAGAATTTAACTGCTTTTCCCAGGGTGAAGTGAAGTTGTCATCTTTGGCCAATGTGTGTATTTACAAGACTTATGAAGTCTTTTAAGCCAAAATCAGGACACTGAGATAATGGGAAGTTCCTTGCGGGTTACAGAATATATATATATATGTTTCCCTGCCCTATTTGCCGGAGGTTGACGTAATAAGACATATCCTCTGGATGAGTGTTACTGGGTTCCAGTTAGAATATGGCCACTTCATGTGGGTGGTTTTCAAGAGGCAACACTACAGAATACAGAGAATAGTGCAGCTTGTACGGCTCATCAGGTATCAATGTTAACTCTGTCTTCTTGACTCAATTCAAGGTACCAATCATTGTGTGCCTCTGTGTCAACAGTAACGTCATGAAAAGAGCATTGCATAACAAATTTGTTTGCTGATTACATACAAGGCATCATCCCACACTTCCCAGTGGCAGTTCAAGACCACCTATGTACTTGTTGGCCAATGCTTTGGGGGGCAGCACCTCGATTAGGCACCTTTACCTGTAATGTGCAGGACATTTTTTCCTCTTTGGGTTTTCAGGTTCATCGCAGTGTCATATTTTGAACTTTTATTCTAGGAGCTTTCAGGACAGAAGCAAAGACTTGCTGCAGAGAAAGGCAGAGGAGCGAGCTGACCCCAGGAAAGGACACACAGCTAGCTGCCACAGACAGTAGATTACACTTTATCACATTTAAAGGATTGGGACCTTGAAATAATGCACCTTTAATATAATTACCTGCCAGTAGCACAAGAGCAGGAGAAAAAAAACACACACGCACATCTTTTGAGTGTCACCTCATATCTGGCCTGACCTTCGGTGAGCCACTTAGAATTTCTGCTGGCATGAAATCTTTTGTCCTCCTAAACTTGATTTTCGTTTGAATTGGGGGGACAGAAGCTTTTAATCCAAGGCCTGAACCGTTTAATTAAGTATTTTCCTTATCAGTATTTTTTCGATAAGGTGCGTGGAATTGGTTCAAAAGGTACATTGATTAAGGTAAGAACGGGAAAGTGATAATATAGCTTATTTCAATACTCAAACTTTCCGGAGAAGATTGGAAATCGTAGAAATCAAGACTGACAGAAAAGTTGCACAAGAGTTTGACAGGGAGAAAAGTTAAAGGAAATTTTTGATGATTTGGTGCTATTTGTATAAGAACAGCCTGATTATTAGACTTTTATTTCACTTAAGTTATAACTGATAGTTCATTTGTTATGCATCTTAGCCTGTTTTATTTATCAAGCGCTGTTATAACGTCATTTTGTTGTTTTTGCTTTTACAGTAGGATCTTCGGTCGGTTTTTCTTCAGAAATTAGCATGCTAACCTGTGGAGCAGATCAGCCCCAACCCATTTTGTCACTTTATGAAATCGCTAATTAATTCACTGTAAGAGATAAAGCTGCTTCTGAAATTCTGCCGCATTAGTTTGTTTGAGATTAGCTAAATTCATGTGTGTTTTGGATGCTCTGCAGAGCCTATGTACAGAAATCACCACATTTACATCAATAAATAAATGTTTTACCATGAACAGGTCAAAAATAGGATTTTTTAACGTGTGGCCGCTGAAGTGGTGTCGTATGGGTTGACTTTTAAATGCAACTAGGGCTAGGGTAGGGGAAGGGATGAGAAGAATTGGGCCTAGGTCGGCCAGAAACCAGCTAGCCCCAACCCATTTTGTCACTTTATGAAAGCAATTCACTGTAGCTTCTATTCTGCCCTGGAGATTAGCACGGCTCTGCAGACATATTAAAAAAAAATCTTTTAACGTCTTTTAAATGCAACTATGGCGGAAGGAAAGCCCGGCCAGTAACCATTTTTTGGGGGGCATCTTCCCGCCTGTTGCCAATTTCCTATTGCTTTTTTTCAATGAATTTTGCTAGTTAGCTTCTTGCAAAACATGCTTTAACACATTTTTATTTTATAGCAGTCATACACTTATACAAATATATTCATGGGCTGTATTCAGATTTTGCCAATAAACATTGTCAAATATTACACACTGGACCTTTAAAACACCCACCAATACGTGACTGAACAGCTGAACAAATCTGAGCTAAGGCTAGTAACTGTGTTTTGTACAGATCAGAACTATTTGAAGAATGATATGTTACAGTATAAAAGTCCTGTTGCTCTGCATCTTGCATCTTTTTATTGAACCAATAACTATTTACCAGCATGAAAAGCAGCATTTTATGGCCAATTGCAGTTATAAGTTGCGTGTCTGTTGCACCACCTGTCAATGATAGGTTTGGTGAAAGGTATAATCTGCAGCATCTGCAGTGACACTCTACTGAACTCCATTTCTGTATCAATACAGCAAAATTAGAGTGTCAAACAACTTCAGATTAAAAATAATGAATATTAATTGAATGTATTCATCATTGCTGGTGGGAGCACTGACTATAAACCGTCTAACTACTAGCCATTTAGGGAAACTAATGTGCGTGTGATGCAAAGGACGAAGTAATGTGGAACGTCATTTGAATGTTAGTCCATCATACTGTGTCACACAAGAGTCTCTGCTCTTATTAGGACATATTTATAAGACATTCACATGTGTTGTGATGAATCCTTCCAGCCTAGAGGTTTGTTAGGGTGAGGATTTGTTGCTTGTCTTCCTCTACATTTCTCACAGCGTAACCTCTCAGGATGGGTTTGCCGTCCCTAATGCACCATACACGTGTCACTTTAAATGGAACTCTGGAGACTGTTTTATTAAAATGTCTTTTGTCGTTATCACCAGTTACTGACACCAAGTCAACTGGGGTTAAGATTTTAAGGAAAAGAAAGGCTATTTTCAGGTGCTTAAATGAAAAATGTATCACTGTGTGGATAAATTACCTCTAAAATAGTCTGTACAAGGTGAATCCTTCAACATAAATCAAGTCTTATTAAACATTAGCTTGCTGCTGTGTGTTCTCTATTGCTATTCTTTGTTGGGGTCAGCTGGATGTGTTTGCCCGGCCAGATTACGACTTGATTGGCTGCGTTGGTAATGATCTGCATTAGCTCCATTATTGGAAACCATAAAACTCAGCAAGAGAATGAACTCAATCTTGTTAATATCAATTTCCTTAATGTTAAAAGCACTGAGGTAGATATCTAAAGGGAGCTGCAGCTGAGAGAAGGAGAGGGAAGGGGGGGGAAGACATGTTCTGATGCACTACAGCAAAGCGGATGCGTATCTAATCTGACACCTAACAGCACTCCTGGCTAATGTCTTGATAGGGCATAAGTGGATCATTTCTGCCCTTAGAAAATTTTCCCTGGTGCAGCTTAAAAGACGGAGAGTGAAAAATCTCTGCCTTTTTCGTCAAACTATGAACCCTCTCCGTTCTCTTTGCTCTTCGTGTAATATTTTCTCTGTCTCCAGCCTTATTGATTTTGGATTACAGTCGCTTTATGTTTCCCCGCATCCCGTGCGTCGGTACCGTGAGATACCTCGCCCCATGCTTCCTACTGTGGTGTTGGTTTCCAGCTCATCAATTCCATGAGCTGTTTATAGTCCCGTGTTACTTTGCTTCAAATGTCAACAGAAAAATTTCCCAACTCTACCCTGTTGAATAGAGTACAGGAAGTGTGTGTGTGTTTTCTCTTTTTTCCCCAGGTTGATGCAGGATGGAGGAGGAGCGCAGACATCTATCACATCTTTGCTTTGTCATGACTGAAATGAAAGTATGTCGCTGGGAGGAGCTTGTCTGAGTGTTGTGTTACTCTGTATGCCAGCAGTGGCACAAATGTCCCCAGTTGTACTGCAATAATCCACCTCTTTTATACTCTACGAGGATAAACAAATCTTTTATTGAACCTGTGCCGCGTGCCGGTGAAGGTTAAGGCGCGGAATATTTATTCTCCTCGTGAAACCGCGTTGACTTTGAAGTGAACGCTTCATCAAGCAAGTGACTCACCCTTTAATGTATGCTTTCATATGTAAATGTTTGACCAATAGATCAGTTTTGGAAACGGTAACCGCTCATTTTAGTATTTGCTCGACTAATAACATATAGGAGGCGAGAGCCGGCGACGTGGCTGCGCTGCAAGTCAACAATTACCCAACGGATGGTGGAAATAACAGGGTAGACGTAAGCTGCTCCCGTGTCCCCGCTCGCCACGATTGATGAGTTCATTTATCTCTCCTGTCTTCTGCCTTTTCGCCCCTCTGTTGCTATGAAAATGAATAGTCCATTTAAAATGGAGAAATCATGCCCTGAAAAAAAACCTGTCTTTACAATACCACAGAGGCATATTTATTTCATCTTAAAGGGGAGGTTTGAGGTCACCCTCCAGTCCTTCCCCAGTGACATTTTCCGACTTGGCATTCTGTGACATTTCCAGTTAAATATTGCTGATATTCCTGCAGAGGAATTAAAAGCATGTCTAAAAGGGACACCAGCATTAAAGCTCTTTCTCTCCCTCTCTATCTTCCTCCCTCACTCCCTCCTTCTCTCTTCCTCTCTGTCTCTTCATCCTGAAACACTCCGTTTCCCTCCTCTTCACGCAGCAACACAGGCTTACATGCACTACCTACTAAGTGTGGTTGACTTGCATCTCCAGGTATTAGAGGAAGTCTTTTTAATCCAAAAGGATTACCAAAAATTCTATCACCCGGAATATACAGGAGACAGACACAAAGTGTGTGACTAGAGAAAGCTTATGATGCTATTTTGAGCAAAAATTTGAAGATTAAGATGCGGTAGCATGCCAAGAAGCACACATGGGAGACGAAATGGACTTAACAAGTGTCCTACATATGTAAAAATGGATTGGCTGAAGAATATGAAGAATCTAAATTTACCCACCGGTGCTAAATATAGTTTTTATTTTCGTCTTTTTCAAGCCTACGAAATGTTTTGGACAAAAAAACATTTGTTTTTGTTTGTTGTTTTTTAGCTGCCAGCTAAGCTAACTAGCCTAACTAAACTGCTAGAATTAGCTTGTTCTGTCCATTCATATTGAAACCACATTTTAAGTGTTGTTTGATCTTGAACACCAGTGTCTCATTTACAAGAGAGCATGATCTCAATGATCAGTAGAGGACTAAGCTATTGTGAAACATGGCCTGACCTGATATTTGAGTGAAATAATGATATGAACTTGTACATTCAAGTTCCTAACAGTCACTTCAGTTTCATTTGTAGCTACACCGCCAGATCATCCTTTACCTCAAGGCACCTTACAACAGTTCACACAATGAGCAAGTACTTGGTGAGTGGAGTGGAGTGGAAAAGCTCTGACAAAAACATACCTCAATTTATAAAACGTCGCTGGACTCAATGACCAGCAACAACATTCAAAACACCAGTAAAAATAAATAAATAAAAAGAGTATGTACAACAATGAATAAAACAGCAGAATAAAGGGAATGTTGGGGTTAGGGGTGGTGGAATGGGTAAGTAATCTCTTAAGTGTAATACTACTAAGTGAAGCATTGTACTGTAGGCCTATTTAAAAAGGACAGGCAGGAATTTAACTTCATGATTTATATCTTATGACTGTACTGTAACTACTACTGTAACATAGTTGATTGCTTTTGATTGGCTGCCAGTGTCCCGGCCACACATTGCTGAAGTCCAGCCAAAGTATTTCGTAAGTTTTAACGATACACATTTTGAAACTATCTTGTGCACTTTCCGAGACCTTCGAAAGGACTTCATACACAAACCGGGTTCAGGGAGAATACACTGGTGCTGCTCATCAGTCAATGTAATTAAAAGAGCAACACTAATCAATGTTGACAGTCATTCATTGTCTCCACAGGGTTGCATGGTTTAGCCAGTCACTCAGCGAGTGTTACATCAGTAGGACTTCTGCTCTTAGTGGCAGTGTTGTGTGCATCCAAGGTCTTTTAAGTGTTCCCTATTGATTCATCAGACCATTAGCTCCGATACGCCGCACAGTCCCGAAAAGTGATTACTAACGCAGCATCATCTGTCATTTATTTAGTTTAACAAAGCACCTTTTTAGTTTAGTCATCATGACTAACGTCTTCTTCTCTCACATTGGCATGATGAGAGCATGAACTGCTGCTCTCATTGTTCAGGAGACACGTCCGACTGTCATAACACATCAATATATTATCCGTGTGTGGAAGTACCTCACGTCGGCAAAGGAGGAGAAAAAGAACTGCTAACGCTGTTTTGCAGTGATTCTCACTAAGAGATTGTTTAAATTGTCATTATGTAGTAGTCAAAATAAAATCAGGAGTTTTTAGTGTTTAAACAAAAACACTGTACTGAGAAATGCTACACACTTCATAGAACAGAGATAAACTACAGTTTCTCAGTGGGTATGTCACTACAAACCATATACAGCCATCTTAATATTTATTTTATAAAAAAAAAAATACTGATAAGAGCAGCTTTAAGTTTCAAATAGAAGAGCTGTGTAAAGGTTACACTGTGAAGGTAAATATGTCGCTTTCTTCCAGGCTGCAGCTTGACTTTTTCTTGTGGTTTGTCATTATGCTCTTCTTGTCCTTGGCGGCGGAGCCAGGCTCTGTATCTGGCTGGGACTGATTCATGTGCCACGTCTCCACTCCCAACACATCATCCACACTCATCACAGAGAATCTCTGTAAATAATCCATGATAAATATGGTACTACACCCACCTATAAATCTTTGTCATTAGAGGCCTCTGGATTTAATTTTCTACTGCCATTGCCAGCAGGATAATGATCAGCGCCTAGGGTCAAGACCATAAATGCACGAAATTTCCGAGCCCTTAAATCGTAACTTTTATGAGTTTTTCACAGAATTTTCACTTTTTGGGGGGATTTTTTTTTTTTTTGGACTGCACCTCAAGGATGCAGAGTCAAGCGTTTTTACACGTTTGGACCGAACCACAGAACCAGATCTGCAGCAGGAGATAGTAATTGATCGTAATCAAAATGTAAAGTAAGCCCGAGCCTTCTCGCTAATGGATTTAATAGTTTATTTGACTGGAGAGGTGAATCAATCTTAAGATATTGACCACAGGATCCTGAAGGATTAAGGATGGGCCAAAGGGTCGCGGGGGCAGACCAGTGTTTTTGCTGCGGGAAGGCTAGTGCCTGCATAAAGTCCTGGATTTTAAGCAGTTTAGCATATTGAATGGAAATTAACCTTCGTCTGAGGGAGAGCCCAAGACAAGCAAATCCTCTTTCATTTGTTTATTCATTCATTAGTCCAGGAATGACAGGACTATTAAAGATGCTCCGATGCTCGGCATGCAAAAGTTTGCCAAAGACAAAATTCTTTCAGTAACTTACAGGGAACTGTTTACCACATTCTGCCAGTAGGAAGTTATTAATATTGGATAGATTTCATTTTGAAATGCAAACACGAAAAAAATTAAAGTGTTTATAGCCTCACAGTGGCTGAATGGAGGGCTCGCCATTAAAATTATGTGTGCTTTCTCCGTTGCCAGGTTCCACTGTGAATATTTCCTTGAGGATAATGCAGGATCAAGTGCTCATGATATTGACATTGTAAGCATGGTGGTGATGGAGGGTCTCAGCAGTTAGTAGCCCTCAATGGAGCACAAACAATAACTTCTCTAGCAGCCGGTGTCAGAGCCAATCAATACCAGCCCAGTCAAAAAATAAAAAAAAGGAAAAACTCCAGTGAATAAAATATGGATTATGAGCAGCTCCCAGCCTTCATCTCACATCCGTGGGTTTTTGCATGTGGCATATTTTCTCAGCAAATGGAGATAAACCACCAACCTATCTATTTATGTGCTGTTGACACTGGCACCCGACCATGCAATCAACACAGAGCACTCGCTTCAGTTTGCAAAAATTAGAAGTGAAATTTTTGATTGTGCCATTAAAGAGGGTCCTCATTATGACTTGGGAAGGACAATTTGCATGCTCTATTCCACAGAATCTGAATGAGGCTCAAATCAATTATACTCATTATCCAGGCAACTGATTGGTATGTGGTCAGATGCGCACCCTGCAGAGGTAGCGCCGTGGTTACCGGGCAGGCCAACAGCACACACACACAAATAGGGGAGAAAAAAAAAGACTTCATAACTTTAGCAGCTGGCCTTTTTACTTGAAGCACACATACACAGAGGTCATAGAAACACTAACTACCACATTAATTAGCACTTTAAAGCATTTATTTTGTTTTGTTGCTTCTCACGCTCAAGAATGTGTGTGATTCACCTACGACTAATGAAAATAATTGTTAGCCGCAGCTCTAGTCATATTAGTGGTTTGTCTTTTACCTGAGTCAGGCTTGCAGAGCTGCCGTTGTGTGCTTGGCCGTAGCAGCACCTATGGGTGGCACTGTGTGAGTTAGTTTTATTCCTCTGCACCTCTGAAATATTCATCCAGGCAGGTGACGGTGTTGGAAATCCTATTTTAAGGTCTAAAAGTATTCAAGGGCTGTGTTCTATTAGTATTTATTACATAAGAGCAAAGTCTTTATTCAACTCTTTCTCAGACCAAGCAGGTATAGTGCAAGGTTGTGGGAAGAATGAAGAGCAGCACATAATCCTGCAGAGCGGCTAACCAGGACGTTCCGGACTACGTCAGAATGTAAACAATTCGCCGTTTCCATTGTCTAACCTGGAGTGCCGGCCCTCTTGAGATGTTTTAACACAAGTCTGTGAGGGATTAGAGAGTAGAAGTCAGTGTATTTGGAGGTCAACGTGTAATCTAGTTGAACTTTTGGCTGCAGAAATCTGGAAGAAACAAGCACAGCACTGTTGGTTTTTAATTATAACATATTTGGACCAGGCAGTAAGATCATATCATGATGTGGTGAGATGATAAACTGTATTGAATTGCTCTCGAACAGAGAATTTAATGTTTTGTCTTTGCAGTAAAAGTTAAAGTGAGTACAGTAATAGTAAAAGACAGTCAGTCTTTAGGTGTAATCATATCTTCTAATGTGATAAATCAGTTTTATTTTTTATCAGTGAGCTTATCAGGGGAATCCCTCAGCAATGATGTACTGTAACTGCTGGCAGATGTTAAAAAGGTTGCTCCCGCCCACTCACTGTATCTGTATTGTAGATGAGAGAAGCTTCACCTACCACCCAAGTTGAAATATTAATAATAACCTTAGCAACCTGTGTTTGTCTGCGTTTTTTTTTCTTTTCTTTTCTTTTTTTTTTTTGCAGCTTCAGAGGAATCCCCCAGTGAGGCTCCCCTAGCAGCCAGGAGGAGTGCATCGCGAACATAGCGCCCACCCGACACTTTGCCAACTTGAGCAATGCCTTGGCAAGTTATTAGATAAGGTTTTCCTTTCGCCTCGTGGTGGGTAACCAGGCTGCTTTTCCCTGCCACGGGCTCAGCTAAGGCTGCGGGGCAATATTTGCTCTCATGAGTATCTCCAAGATCGTGCCGCTATTGGCAGGTTAAACGACTGGACAACAGCCAAATGCACAGTGGCCCCCGCCACAAATCAGCTCACCCCTCTGGCAAAATACGCTTCTGAACGGAGAGACACGGGCCTGGGGAATGGATGCTCACATTTTCAGTGTGTTTGTGGAAGAAACACGGTGGCCTCAGTAATCAATGCTGGATTAATCTCTCTCATCAGATAGATATTTGCAGCCTCAATTTAAGCCACCGCCGCTCATGTTTTGTGCATTAAACCACAAATACCATGATTGCTTTGCCTATTTGCGCCTCGTCTATAGAGAGTTGTTCTTGTTGACAGAGCTATTAGTCTGAGAGATACCACAAAATTCATCATAGTCACCCTGCGGTTGTTTCACAAATTCATCATTTCATTACTTTTCCGCAGAGGGTGGTGGCGGCGAGAGAGAGAGAGAGAGAGGGCTCGTGGAGACACCATGTTTTTGATAGCATCAAATTCCCAGAGGGGAAACAAAACACAGTGGCTCTTTTCAGCTTGTAGGGTGTGGCATTGGATTAAAAAAATCCTCAGTGATCGCCAAAACAAGGGCAGGAATTAAAATGTAAATTTGCGAGTGCTTGGTTAGAGAAACTAAAAAGGTTTTCATTATATCTTGATCAGAAAGCCATTTATCTCAAGGCTCTCAATAAGACTGGTCCCCTAATCTGTCAGACAGATAATTAATATCTGCTTATTGAGTAAATGAAAGTCATTATCTTGATTTCCTTCAGATAATTTATCTGTCTGTGCTTCTCAGTGAGGACACTTTATGGTGTGGGCCACTTTGCCTCAGCAGGCATTGATTACAGTCCAAATATATGCTGTTAAGCTGTTTTTTGACATAATTAGCTGTAAGGTCAAGGTGGTCTTTGTCAATACAACAGATTACACAAACAGCATTTAAACAATACATTAAATCCATTAGGATCTGCACAGATTCCACCAAAAACAACTCCTGACAGCCTGAAGCTGTTTCTTCTCTTCCTCTGGACATGCATCACAATCCTCTTTTCTTCTATTACAATGCCCCCACATCTCTGCCGAGCCCACTCTCCAATGTAAATCACAGCACACATCCAGACAAGAAACCATGGCAACCAACGTACATACATGTACATACATCGATTGCTACGCTCGCTGACTATATTTGGGGATTTAATAAGAAATAGTTTGCTGCATCAACACAGACACGGAGGAGGCTGTAATTTAAATGTGTGTTGTTTTTTAAAAAAAAATAATGTTGTAATTACTGATTTTCACTTTTCACATTTACATAATAAATGTCCTATTAGTATTTTACAACGGGCGCTCTAAATGTCACACGCTGATGTGCATGTGCGCATCAGCGTGTGTGCAAATGATTTTGGACCAACTTAAAAGCTGATTTTGATGAAAACACTGCATAACAAATTTAATTGGTCACCTCCAGTGTATAAGACCAAATTGCTGCATTACTATTGATAGGTTTTTATTTTCTCTGCCCCCCCCCCCCACCCCCTCTCTTTCTGCAGGGCCCCATTAGGAGGAAGATCTGATCCTGGATCCACTGTGGTTTCGGAGTGTAAAGCAGGTCAAAGGAAACTCACAGGTTGGTCGCTTGAAATGCCACGAAGAGGTAACGTGTAGGGGAGAATGTGTAATCATCTCAAACCAAAATAAAATCCAAATTAGGCAGCAGCTTGTGTGACTGCATCCCACCAATAAGAGACCAGTAACTCCTCTTAAAGGATATTTACTCTTACTTACTACTTACTTTTTCCTTGTTGTGATGATTTCTTTACAAAAATAAACAGTCATAGATGTTTTGGACATTACCACTGCACCGCTCCACTGTTTATTTGCTCCCCCCAACACTAGGTGACCGTCAGGACAACGATTTAGGTGTCAAAAATGACCGGAATTTTCCTTTAATTCTGACCCCGCTTTCAAAATCTCTCGCCAAACATGGCCTCCGAGTCGACGGCATACATTTGCACTTCTATTCCCCTCTCTTTACTCATTGGATTTGGAGGAGCGAAGCAGCAGTGACTCTGTATCCACGCCCTGCTGTGAGCCCTCAGGAGTGAGTGGAGTCCGTGGCGCTTATCACCCAGGTGGACATCCAGACAGGGAGGCCGCCTCAGCCCAGGCCAGGCGCCTCCCGCTGGCAAGCCTCTGGCCGGGTGCCTCGGCTCGGCTGCTCCCTGTCGTCTGGCTCAGCATGGGGGGGAGGGGGGGGGGCTGCGCTCTGTGTTTTCTGACAGGGGTTGTCCCTGTGCCCAGCGGAGGCAGTGGTAGAGGGGGAAAAAAAGCAGTGTGACTTCTCGTCTAATGGGCCGAGGCATTACCGTGAGATTGTGCGACTGATGGTGTTGTTTACACTTGTGTGCAAAATCAAGTAAACATACAGTTAGTGGCTGGCAGGGTTGCGTGGGATGTTCACGCCTCAGGCTTAAATTTAAACCCAGCGTAGAGTATAGTGGCCGTTGCAGCTGTCCTCTTTTTTATCCCGCATCTGCCCTACATTAATGCTGCAGACATTTCTTTGTTGAACCAAATCAGTGCACTGTCCAACGAAACTCAAGTGCTCTCAAGCAACCAGTTGCCAGATCAGAAATTCATTCATTCAAATCAGTAATTTTCAATCACTTCAAAGTGAACAAACTTGATAATTTTCAACAAAAAAAAAAAAATCCTCAAAATGCAGCTGCAGCAATAGCAAGAGGAAACCAGCACGGTTCATTTTTTCTTAAAGGGACAATATGCCACTTTGGAAACTGTGTAGCCACAGCGTCACATGTCAGTTAAAGAGGAACTATGCAAGATTTTTTACCCGAACTATGCTACATTTTTACCTTAATTAAACAGCTTCAGAGTAATTGTGATGGTTAAATAAATGACTTGTAACCTGTTCCAGGGAGACCTTTCCACCTACTGTAGCGTCTCTTGGCCGAAAATCAACCTTGCAAGATCAGAGCCTCCGACCCAGTGTCTCAGCTCTCATTGCGGCGGCACCATGACACAAACGTGCCCCGTAACCCGTAATCACTTGTTTATGACAGATAAGACTACACAGATACACATCATAACACATATTATATAACATTATCCACCACCCCATGGATTGCTTTTTCGCCAGCTTCTTTGAAAACAAATGCACATGACATGGCCAAGAGGAGGGTTAGCAAAGCAGCGGAAAAGCAACCAGACTTGCATAGTTCCCCTTTAATGTTTATTAGTGAGCATGAAACTTGTTGGGAGCCTGATTTCTTTCATTTCATCCAGAACCAACCTAGCCGTCTCTACCTACAGGTGCTGTCTACAGGTTTTATGCTAAGTTAAGCTAAGCTAACAGTCTCCCAGCTGTATCTTTGCATTAACGAGAGCATTAATCCCCTCATCTAACTCTTGACAAGAATGTCTGCTGACAAAGTACCAAGCTGTTCCCTTAATGTGGAGCTGCAGTGATGAGATGATTAGCTTAACATTGACAGTTAGCCAGGGTAAAAAACATTACACAACATTACATGTCCAAAGCCAATTAGCAGGTAGCATTTACTGTGTAAAATGCACAGAATATCAAATTCTGAGAGAGAAAGCTGATGCAAAATTATCAAACTATTCCTTTAAAAAATGTCAAAATAAAATAAACACTCAGTCATGTCCCTGAAACAAGAATGAGAAATCTGCCCAGAGTGAAAAAGGCAAAGTCAAACTTGTCCGGGAGCATTTTCTGTCACCCTACTGTTTTTGCCATGTCACAACCTGAGCACTAACTCAGATTCTGTCGTCTATAGAAAGGAGTCAGTCAGGCCGAGCGAGGGTGAGACGTAGACGAAAAAGCTCCAGAGAGAAGTCGGTTTCTCTCATCGCAAAGCCGATGTTTGGCTCGTCTAATGTTTAGGAGCCACGTGATGTATGGGATCTACTCAAGTCCTTGCTGCCAGGCCCCTCGGGGATGAAGGGTGGTGGCGGTTCAGGGCAACACTGACAGGAGGCTTTATCTTGAAATTTCCGTCACTTGCCCATGTTAGACCTTCTCCTGTACGTTCAGGAGGCTGTCGCGCACGCCGCTACTGCTTCTCCTTTGTTACATAACCTGCCACCCCTTACTGCAAAGACCCATTACACACCCCCTCACACACACACACATATATGTTCACTGCAGACACATCCAATGGCTGGAATGAGTTCTGACTGCTGCGAACGCACACAGTAAAGGGCGCTATGGAATATGAGGGTGAATGAGGTCCATAGCGAAGATAATACTGATCATATAGTGCTGGAGTCCAAAGCAATTTCCTCCTCTCTCCCCAGCACCTCCGCCTCTGTATCGGACATAACATCCTGAGACAGTGGAGATTGGTGGCCAGGATACTGAATTTTTCATGAGGCAGGAAAGGTTAGATAAGATCCTCCCACGTTCTGGAGATAGTGCACTTACAGATTTGTCTTTGGAGCAGAGTGGTAGAAAATAAATTTGGATGGCTCAGGTTTTGAATGTGACCCCCCCTCAGCTGAAAAGAACATCCGGAGATAAAATGTTCCTCAGGTCAGGAGCGCTGAAACTGATGTACAAGCGAGACAAATATTTTCTACCTGTCATGATGGTAGAAGCATGACTCATGGATTTGAAAAATACATCATGGGCTAAATACTGCTATCTATGAGCAGTACTTCCCCTGTTACTTTTTTTTTTGTAAAGTCACATTTAACAACGTATCTACAGATTACAATAGGTTATTTCACAATTACATTGATTGTACAGGATGCAGCAATGTGCCTTCTGAGTTTTAGGAGGAAAAAAAAGACAGAAGACAGAGCCACTTAGAGAGAAAAGGCGACTTAATTTTGATTGTCACGATTGTTGTTATAATTTTTCATTTGCTCACAAGAGGTAGGAAAATAAATATAAAATGATCACAAAAGAATAATAAGAGAAAACAGACAATGGGAGAATATGAGAAGTAACATTGTTCAAAGCATCGAAAGGTTCTTCAACTAGAGCAGATGTTTTATTTTTATTATTTTAAACATATTGGCAAAAAAAAAAAAAGAAGTAAAAACGTGGATTTATTTTATCATTTCCTCAGTCTTCAGTTTGATTTTCAGTAGTGTGTAGTTTACTGTAGCAAGAAATATTCATGCTCATAGGTACAGGATGTGTTTCTTAATGTTTGGTGACAGTTTAAAACAGAAGCATCCCCATGATGATACTCGTGTTTTACTCAAAATGGTTTGTGGGGGAGAAGATTACAGGCTTAGAAACAACCACAAAGCCACACTGGGAGGAATCCAACACAGAGACAGGGAGTTGGATGGAGGGGAGGCTTGATGGTAGGCCTGGGTAACTGCTCCCCTGGGGCTTTTTTTTTTTTTTCTCCAGGCAGAAGACATCTACAAATATTTCCATAATCACAAGAAAAGCCCAGTGATTGCCAGGCCCAAAGCCCAGATGTAGCAGACAACATGTTTGAGCTCTTAGTTGGAAAGGTCAGTAGCTGCTCCTCAAACATGGATAAAAAGCCACGCTGCCATTTCCAGTCTCATCCTCAACACACAGGTTTGCAGTCTTTTCTTGACAGGGAATGAGCTTCTCTCTCCTCAACAGCCCAGACAGGAGAACACCGGCAGGCCAGAGGAGTGAGGATATTGCTTTGTGTAGCATGTAGTGTAGACGTGTTGATACTTGGCAATGATTTGATGCTTTTTGGTGAGATTTTTGCATTCCAATCCAGTCCAACTTTATTTGTAAAGCACTTTGACGCATTCACAGTGGACCAAAGTGCTGTTCAGAATAATAAATAAAAGACATTACAGCTCACATCAGGCTTAGAATTACACATAAGATACAAATAACATAAATGAAAAGACCCAGGTCCTCCGGCTTCCTCCCACAGACATGCAGGTTACTGTAGGTTAACTGCCGACTTTAATGTCTGTCTATTATACTCTGTCTGTATATGTTAGCCCTATGATTGACTGGTGACCTGGGTGTATCCCGCCTCTCGCCCTAAGTCAGCTAAAATTGGCTCCAGCTCCCCCCACCACACTAGTGAGGATAAGTGGTACAGAAGTAAATAATCGACGTCTCACCAAGGGTCAAAGGCCAAGTAGAGGAGGTGAAGAGATTTAAAGGAACTATGCAGGGTTTTTTCTTAACTATGCTACATTTTTAGCTTAATTAAACCACCTCAGAGTAATTGTGATGGTTTAATAAATAACATAACTTGTTACAGGGAGAATGGAGGCTCTCTTTCCTCCACCTATAGCATCTCTTGGGCGAAAATCAACCTCGCAAGATCTGGCGCCCCGGTGCCCCAGATCTCGTCTCGGCACCACCGCGACACAAACGCACCCCGTAACCTGTAATCTCTTATTTATGACAGATAAGACTACACCAATAAACACATCGTAATGCGTACATGATACAGAGTGTTACGTATCTCCCACTCCATGGATTTACTTTCTCGTCGGCTTTCGTTGTAAACAAATGCACATGGTCAAGTGGAGGGTTAGCAAAGTAGTGGACGTGCGCAACTCCCTTTGAAAACAGGCAGAGAAGAGGGCTGTCTACTGTGCTGAGGCATTGTATATGTATGCAGTATAATTACCTTGCGTATGGATATATAGTAGCTGGTTAAAGTCAGCCATATCTTTTTTTTTTCTTCTTCTTCTTCTTGTTGGCATCGAGTTGCCCACCTAATCAGCTCAGTCTCGGCTAAACCTCTCACTGCCTCACTGGAAGCCCTTCAACTGAGGACGTGTTTTGACATGCAGGTCAGCTCTAAATTAAGCTCGCATGACACTAGCAATAATCAAGAAATGGCATTCCATTTGTGTTAAACTCTGCTTGTTGAGCTGACCATTAACTGACTATGACTCACCACTTGTGTGGCGGCTGCGGTGACGTGTGCCAACTCTTTTGCAAATAATGATTAAAGGACTTTTTATTGGAGTGAGCTTTTCATGTTGCGGGATAAAAATGACCTTTTAGTGCTTTTCAGAGCTGAAGAGTTGTCAAAGCATAATGTGGGAGTGTGAGTTGATGGGTATGTAATTTATGGGGACGCTGTGAATTTGTTTTCCACATTAGCGCCAGCAAAAGAAGTCTGTAAATTCAGAAACTTTATGAAAGCCGTTCTCCGTAAGGAATTTGTTTTCTCCGAGCCCATTGGTAAGCAAAAAATCTGCTGCATTTTTAATCACTGTTGAACAATTCAGGATTATGTAAAAAATAAATAAATAAATAAATAAAAAATCTTATTCATGTCAGTTCAGGCTGCAGAGCTTGTACTCTAAGCTCGTTTTACCATATTAAGGATTCCTTTGATAATGGTTGGAACTGCCAAATCAAGGGCTGGCAAATATTCCAGAGGTGCAGGTAGTCACATCCTCT
This sequence comes from Decapterus maruadsi, assembly GCA_030347415.2. Taxonomy (NCBI): domain Eukaryota; kingdom Metazoa; phylum Chordata; class Actinopteri; order Carangiformes; family Carangidae; genus Decapterus; species Decapterus maruadsi. The sequence goes on along the minus strand of CM064898.1, from coordinate 14,402,221 downwards.
GACATTCAAGGACATATTTGGTATAAACAGGCAGGGGAGCCGGCCCGGTGTCCACAACGACACGTTTAATGACCCCCTACAAACGTGCTTTGATAAATATGCATGTGTTACTGGTGTTCTGTGCAGTCAGGCAAGGTCACTGTACAAAGGTGAGTATTTGTAAATCTGCGATGGAAACAGGTCATGTTGCTTCACATGCCGATTAAAGAGCTTTTTTCTTTTTTTTCCCGCGCTGAACAAAGTGACCTCTGAGAGGCTGAAGTCTTTTGTCACAGCTGAGATATTCTGTACATTAAATGAGGCAGCGTAAAAGCGTATCAGCGTCCAAACCTGCCTCCCATAGAAATTAGAACTCAGCCGCAGCAACAAATGTCTTGAAGGAAGCTTAATCACAGGTTGGGTTATGCTCAGAGAGTCAACGCAGCACTGGTGCTTAGACCTTAGCAGGAAGTGGATCACTGTGGAATTGATGCATGGCTCCTTCCAGAAGTACGAGTCATCTCTCAGAGCTTAGAGGTGATGAGGAATGGGAACGTCATCATGGGAGGGAAACCTTAAACAGTATGTTTGATTGGAGATGATCTGGTGTCCATTGTTGAGGAACTATGGAAACCAGATCATCAGTTAGTACAGATACTGTACTTTGGTGGAAAACTAAATTCCACTGATATGTTCAGAATCACCATATTAACGACTTCCCAGATAAATGAATGATATTTCTAGCGATCTGTGTATGTTGGTGTCAGTAAACCAGGGAACGCATTGTCTGTTGATAACGTAATATGATCTCATGAATCTTACAAGTGCTGCTTTTGAGCCATTTGCTTTAGGTTGAAAATGAGATTTTTAGCCACCGCACAAACATTAGCATTAAAAATAAGTTAGTAAATAAAGGCCTCACTGGAAATAGATGGAGTTTCCAGGTGAGCACAATAATCCTATTCACTAAAGTCAAGGTGATGCTGACAGATCTTACTGAATCTTTTATCTGGACTTGTTTTCTTTTTCTTTTCTTTTTTTTTATTAGCATAGAGCAGTGTAGAGAACATTCAGGTTGCAGGCTTATTATCTCAGATACTGCTGTTGCTGCTTTTTAAAGTAAATAAAAAAACACATTCACAGAGAGTAAATTATATTAGCTGTAGTTAATAAGCCTTATTTCATTAAAGGTCTTTCCCAAAGGCCAAAACGAAACTGTAAACAGGTGCCGCTCTGCTCGGCGACCACAGGTGAGGCTGGATCTGGGACTTTTTGCTTTAGCTGTGTACTGTATAACTTCAGTGTAATTACTTACAAATGTTGAAACGTAATCTTTAATATTGAGTGTGAAAGTTCATTAATGAGCGTGGAAATTGTCGGCAGGCGATAAATAAGCTCTGCCTTCCCTGGAGCTTTCAATCACTGCAGACAGACTTCCTCAGTGAGTGGAGTGTGTGCAGCTGTCATGTGGATAATGTAATAACGCACATAAGCGCCTATAGTCTAAGCTGAGTATGTGTCATCTTCCCTGCTCCCACATACTACACTATTAAAGAAAAAGGAAAAATATAAACGCTCTGAATAATTGAAGCTCCCTATTGGCAGGTTAATTAATAAGAGTTTATTTAATGTCTGTTATATTTCATTTTTAGTTTAGAATATACAGTTGTTGTTTTTGTGTGGACAAAAGAGTTCCTCTTTCAATCACTTTGGCTAAACATGGCCCTCCTCAAGTCCCGAGGGGGTAATCACTACATTTCCCAGTGATGCCTGCTTGGCTAAGCAGTTTTAATACACAAATCAATTTTGCATTACCCCTTCTGGCTGTGAGTGCTCATAGTGTTAGAGCCATGAAAAATTGATGGGCCTTAGCATGCAGATTGCAACCCCAGTGAATCTTAAATCTGGCCAGGTCCTTTTTTTTTTAACAAGACAATGTCATTGGGGTGGGCTGACTGTTTGTTTTGCTTGTAAAACGTTTCTTTTTTGAGGGGGGGGGTGGGAGACAGCTGCTCCAGCGCAGGGAGGAAGAAAAAAACACTGGTAAGAAGCACAGCAGGAGGGAGGAAACAGAAAAAGTTTTCAGTAACTACACACGCACACACAAACACACACACAATATAGACAATATAAACAAGTATTCTTCCTGCCTCTCTGTATTAGAACGCTTTAAATATTACGCCTGGTATCTTAAAAAGCATTTGTTTTTGCCAAAGCAATTATATTGTGTCATTTGGTGAGCCGCTCTGTATTTGACCGGCTGATGACTTGACTGCTGAAAGAAATTATAGCGCCCATAATTAGCTTTCACTATGAAATGAAGCTATCATGGGAGAGAATGAGGAAATTTCACACTTTGGAAATTAGATTTTGCAAGGTGCTGTGCCGATGTCCTTGAGTAAAGGCACATCAAAAGCCTTTTTGTTCCCCCCTTCCCCCCCTCGCTCGATCCCTTTCTTTGACAAATACAGACAAAAATCTGCAATGAACAGCAAATTGAACAGCAAAGAGGCATTTGGAGGATCTAACTACCACATTTGCTAATGTAATGATTTCTTTCAGTCTAACAATGCAGACGGTCTCTTCATTTCATCCTTAGTCTTGAAATGTGCAGGCGCTGGCATTCACAATTAAGTCTTTGCTTTGAGATTGTATGATGCTGAATTCAACATTAAATTAATACTAAATTGACATTGCATCTTATCAACAGTATTTTTACCATTATTGTCTGACAAACAGTCAAAAAGATCCACACCAGTCGCACATTTTAACCTGTTGGCCCATGGGCACACAGTGGTTATCATTATATTATATCACGACTGCTGGACCACACCCATCCTCACACGTGGCCTTCATTTTGTTGTCAAATACACACCTGGAAAGTTTTGTGACTGCATCGTGCACAGTTGTGTTGTGTTGCAGTTGCAAAAAGTCCACACACACACATAGACAGACATATAAACACCTGCCAAAGTCTCTCAAATCTCCTCTGTAGGAGTTCCCACGACAGTAGGTGTCTCCAGAACCACATTTGGCCATGCTGACGTGCACACACACACACACACACTGGAGCTGAACAGTGCAGATAAACAAATCTTATTTTGGCAGATATTGTGATTGAGACATGAGTCATGTTTTAGTTTTGAATGTTCACTTTTGCGTTTCATTTCCACTGAGGAAAATGTACTAGAAGCAATGATGTGATTTCTTTTTTTTTCTTTTTCTTTTTTGGAACTTGTACCAAAACAAACATGTTCCCTATATGGAGGACACTATTTTTTAGTGCAGGCCATCTCTGTGGGACCAGATGTTTTGTTTGGGAGTCACATTTTACCTTTACACTGCAGCACATTGCACTTGGCTGTGTTGCAGTTTTTGATAATCTTGATAAACTCACACACATACACTGTGTCCTTAGTCACACACCTACACATACACACACTCAAACCCCCTCCCTGTTGTCTTTAAAGTCTTTAAAGGTGCCCTGTGGAGTTTCTAGTAAACAAACAGTTTGTATATCCGGGGCCTTTACCTTGCTGAATCTTTTTTATTAAACATAAATGTAAAATTTGCACATGGCACATACAAAGCGAGGACCCTGTATGGAGGGGAAAAAAACAATAAAAGCACTACTTGTGCTTCTAAACTCCACATGGTGTCTTTAATGTGCAGCAGTACGCATGGCATTTGCATTAACAGGTCCATAGGAAAATATTTATGCACTCAAAAAGAGTCCAGGCGTGCCGGTAATGGCTGAACAACATTATGCAGCATGTCAAAATATTCGCCATCTGAACTATAGGTGCAAAAAAGTATGTGTACGCATCACTCAGTGCCCCCCCTGTCACAGCTATGCGGATAAAGAGCTGTATGAGTAGGAAAATGTACATGATTATCCCTTCACAGTGTAAATGTCAGGACATGTGGTGTGGATGGAGGTGACACGTGCTGATAATGGAGCACATGTAGTCCAGTGCAGGGAAAAAACTGCTGTAGTGGCACCTCGGGTGGCAGAAGCCGGTGTTATTTGGACTGGGTGATACCTACAGTCTGACATAGTGACTTATATACTCCACTGCTCATCCACTGTAGCTCCGGATGCTTATTTGCAACACTGTGACACGCCGAAGGAGGTCTTAGGTGGTAAAAGTCACGATTTTTTTTTTCGGGGGTGAGCACGAATCTAAATCTCACACGCCTGACTCCAAAAAAGAAAAAAAAGAAAACAGGATGCTGCACTCTACAGTTTCTCTATGGAGAAGGGGGTTTGTTGCCATGACAATAGTAATGTCACTTCAATGGCAGAGATGTTAAGATGGCGGGTGTGTTGCATTTCATATGCAGGTGCTATGCACAGAGGAGAAGTGATACAGATAATGGAATCAATTTCCTGTGATTTCTGAAGCAGAGAGCTCGCTGAGAAATAATAAAGGAATTAAATGAGCTAGCGCTAAACATCATTCACCGGTTACCAACGGCTATTTGAGTTCAGATTGCTACTTAGCCAGTAGAATTGAAAAAAAAAAGGAGAGACAGACTTTGCTTCCTTTCGTAATTCGCTGTGATTCCTTATAAGATCACTTTCTTTTGTGAACAAAACGCACATGGGGAGGTTTCAGCCTTTCTTTTTTGGCCATGTTTTTTTGTTTTGAAACATGTATGAGAGCTGCTGTGTAACAGGAACAGGAGGGAAGGGAGTGCTTTTACCCTACAGACAACAGCCTAAACCACTCTAAAAAGAATGAACTAAAATAAAGATCTGTAATTGACTCCACGACAGTGATAATTTCCCATTCAACGCACGGCTGACTTGCAGGTCTTGTTATTGCACATACAGTAGCAAGTAATCTGATCAGTCCTCTGCTGTATCTGGCTATCTGATAGCTCGTCGCAGGTCAATGACAATGATTTTTTCTTTTTCTTCTTACCATCTGCCTGTTCAATACTAACATGCTTATTTTGTACTTTTGACCTGCCCGGCCTCGTGAGCAGCAGTGTCCTCAGAAAAACAAGCATCTGTCACAGACTAAATTTTCCATGGGGAGAAAGAATAAAAATCCTCTAAAAGCTCGGCTGTATGCAGTTTTCTTACTGAATCTGCTGTCAGCTCTGAGAGGTCGAGTTGTGACATATAGGAACTGACAACTCAAAATCATACTGGGTGCCCCGAAAGAGCTGAAGATGTTTAGGCCATTGAATCAAATGTATACTTATCAAACATTGGTGTGCCTCTGGAAATTTTGGATGGCTGCACTTTCATGCATTTCATTGAATTGTCAGTGTCCTCATGTCAGACTGCATGCTAGTTACTTTAAGCTAAACCAGAGACCACATGCAATATGACATTGGGGAATATATAGATCATAGAAACAAAGTAAAAACAAGTGAGATGTAAGCAGGGTCGTTGTAAAGGGGAGAAATGTGATGATAATTCTAGGGGCCCAGCAAAAAACCCAGTAGTCTAATCTTTGTATGACTGATTCATTCTGCATAATACCCTGACTAATACTCATAGTAATGCTGCATTAGCATCAAAACAAAGTAGGCTAAATAAAATGATAATATATACGTAGTCTAAGAAAAAAAAACTGGAAAAGTTAGGGGGTAGGGGCCCACTTTAGTATTCTTTAAGGGGACCCAGAATTCCTAGCAACAGCCCTGGATGTAAGTGGTTAAGACAAGGGAAGGCAGACACACAGTATTAAAGCTGCACCTATCAACATCATCAGGCTGTTGTCGATTGTGCAGCAGGTTGTTATTATGACCGATACATACATGCAGTTACAGTTTGTTGTAATGCGACATCCACGGGGTTCAATCTCCAGCTGTTCTGTGTTTATTAAAGTAACCATAACAACAAAGATCATCAAACGTTGAGGAAGTGCCTGTTGTAATTGAAATAACCATCTTTCCCTAAACCTAACAAAGTTGTACCTTGACTGCATAATGGACAGTCAGTACGCTGCTGTCGGTGCAGTTCATCACGGTAACCGTGGCAACTAAGGTCTGGTACGCATGGATGCCGCTGGAGGTGCACTGTTTTTCAGGAGACATTACTATTGGCTGTAGCAGATGATTGAAAAAATGGTTGTTGAGGTTGAAAGGCTTGCTGTTACATATTGACACTGGATCAATAGACTACAAGAAGGTATAGAATTAACGCCCAGCTCTGGCGTTCCTATAGGTGAAACATTCATGTTCTCCTTTCCCGCCATTCAAATCAATCCTTGTTTCCACCTCCCGGCAGTTGTGTCCATTGAAAAACACAGATGACAGATTTACAGTGAACACTAGCTGCTCAGCTGCAAACAGGTGGAAACCAAATTGTATCAAAAAGAAGACAGAACACATGTATTAAAAAATGTAGGCTATGCTAACGTTGCTTTGTACCAGCATGTGAATTGGTTATTGGTATGACAGAAGAATACAGACAGTAAAAGTGTTGATGACATAAAAGGTAGAAATGTGAAAGATGATAAGTCAGTTATATAAAAATGAAATTGTCTTTCTTTTCTCTAACCATGAACTTTTATTCTCATTTATCTACTTTCAGCACTGTCTCATTGAAGGGAAATAATGTGGTCTTTAGAATGATGGCACTATACTTAACTGTTTTTATGATCTTCTCCTACACTTTAACTCTCCTCCTGTCTATATGTTTTGCAACCTCTCCACTTATATCACCCAACTTCTTTATCAGGACAATATACAGAGTCTGCAGACCGCAGTGTTTTCTTGTCTCCAACAATTTTCAATTATGTTTGTGGTATCTGGAAATAGCAGAGTGAAAACTATCTGCTTCCTCCTCCCCTCAGACTAAAATCCTGCAAAGACCAATTCGGGCACTGCAATAAATTTAGCTCACCATTATGAAACACCGACTCATTTGGCTACAAGGTGGCTCGCTCTCCCAGCGGTTGGACAATCCCATTGATTGGACAGTCCTCTGAACATAATTTTAGACGTGTTGAAAGGGACATTAGCTGCCTGTGCAAGCTGTTCTGGGGAATATTGGTCCTCTACATCAACTCAAAGAGGGGCCGGGCAGCCAAGCAATTCTCTCCCTCAGTCTGCTCGGTGACAGTGAGTCGTATTACAGCAACTTAATGTATGACGGCTGTTGTGTTTACCGCACATCCACATGTGTCACTTCAAGGGGTGATCAGTGTGGCAATTAAGCAATCGATGCTAAATGACCTCGCTGTATGTGGAATGTTCTCATCGTTATTTCGTCTGTCTTGCTGCATTAATGTCTCTTGTCTCAAATGAGATCTATTCCCTTAAAGAATTTAAAGGTTTGAACGCTTTTATCCTTTGAAAATCGATTCTAACTTAAATGTCTACCAGACTATGTTTTTACCACATCAGTCAAAAATACATTAAATGTTCGAAACAATCCATGCTACACCCGCCAATTGACTTCTACATCTTGGCAGGGCTGCCACTGCCAGCAGACGATATAACAGGCTTATAGCGTGCTCCATATATCGCCTTAGTCAGTAAGCCAGGGATCATCTTTTTCACATCATTATATATAAGGGGCTGCATTGTATGGGAGAAAATTTCCATTTACAAGTAGCACACTTGAATGTGATTGACATATCAGAAAAAGGTAAATTGTACGTGCTTTTAAAATAAGCTTTAATGTTGGATGACATTTATCTTCATTGAAAGGACGTGTCACGTCTAACGCAACAATACGGTACACATACAGAGAAGTTGCCATGGAACGAGCGAAGGACTCTCATCATGAATAGTTGTGCGTTCACATCCGTGTGTCATTGTTAGACATGAAATCGGCATGAAATAATCATAAGATAAACATTGTGGCAGAGTTTTTATAGAATAAGTTGACAACAGAAATCAAACATAAACATCAGAATGAACAAAGTTGTCAAATGAATAAATGGGTAAACAGTGTGTGTGTGTGTGTGGGGGGTGATCCTTGATAAATAAATCTAACAAAAATAAATAAAAACTTACAGTACTGAGTAACTGAATTTAATTAATCTGCCAGGTATTATTTATTTCCGAGGTCTCACTGAGATCAAGCTTCCTTTTACAAGAGAACAAAGAACTAATAAGACTGTTACCAAATTATCATCGTATACAACAATTAAAGTAATCAGAAAGAATCAAACTAAATCTACTGATGAAGTGGAAACAAAGCAAACTGAACTGTTTTTACAATGAGGGCTGACTTGAAAGACTTGTTGGAGATTATTACGGATGTAACTGGTCCTGGGAGTGGCACTTCTGTAGATTTACATATAAATGGATGAAAAAATCACTTGAAACTCAGTCAGGTCGGACAGGAGCTGTGAGCTGCCGTCTTCAGGTATCTCCACAGATGTTGCGTCTATCGCCCAGATTAAGTCTGCGCTTTGGCTCAATCCACTCAAGGACGAGGGAGGGGCTTGTTCTGACCGAGGCTGTGTGCTTTGGGTCACTGTTTTCACTGCCTTCAAGGTGAACCATCATCTCAGTCTCAGGCCATGTACACTTTTATTAGATGACTTCATCCAAAAATATTCCATCTATTAACCAAAAACTAGTGTTGTGGTCAAGACCAAGACTTTGAGGGGGTCAAAACCGGTTCAAGACTGAGCCCAAACCAATGTGAGACCATTTCTGTGTTCAGGACCAGTACTTATAATAATCATCTATATTTACTTTATTCCTCAGCTAAAAAGAAAAGGTGAATCTATACCATATTTAATTGAAACAAAGTTTGGATTGAACAGAATCTGCTGAAGTCTCCCACTTTTGAACATTTTTTATTATAGTAAAGATGTTGAATCACATTACATGAAACAAAGTGAGCTACAGGGAAACATTTGTGGCAAGATTTCACTGCAGCTGTGGTCTTGAGAAAAAAATCCAGAGTCCTGAGACTGAGAAGGCCAAGTAAAAATGTAGTCGATTCAAGACCAAGACCTTGAAAAAGTGGCCTCAAGACCGGTCTTGAGTACCACAATACTACTGAAAACCCACGCAGCCCCTCCCAGCTAGTGCTTTAACTGTAGGCACCGGTGAGGTCGGTGATCATGAAACTGATAACAACTGGGTGTGATGTGCTACTGCGGGGCAGGGGGGGAGGAATGGGACACAAAAGTAGTAAGTAATGTGTAGGAAAGTAAAGATTCATCAGTGGTTATGGGCCATTTAGCAGCTCATTTGGTGTTAATCAGGAGTGACTGGTTGAGAAAATGTTCAGTGTGCAGATGCACATCCTAGTAACTAATCACAGGGCGTTTGTTCATTAGTATACCTAGCAGTTTGTTATCACCCAACGTCTCATTTACTATATAATTCTTTAGCAGAATTTCTTACCACCCATTAATCAGCAGCGGTGTTACCTGATTGGATTGAATCAATGATCATCTGATGAAATGATCCTAAACCTTGTAGAAACATGAAATCAGTGTGGGGGGGGGTCGTGTTATTGTTGCCATGTATGTGTTGTATATTTGCTCTATGTCTCTGGGTGTGTGTCTGTCTGTTAGCGAGAGAGAGAAAAAAAGACTGGTGAAGGAGAATGGGAGAGATGTGAGTGGCCCATCTATGAAAGCGCCATTAAATTGTCAGTTATGATGGATGTTCCGCCTTTTCTGCATTAACTGGTACATTAGAAGTCATTAATTCTTCAGGATGTGCACTGGAGATCAGAGCCTCCCAGGGGGTCTCACTGCCTTGATAAAGCAGGGGAGAAGGAGAGGGAGAGAGGGATGAAGGGAGAGATAAAGGGAGTGTGGCAGCCGAAAGAATGGAGGAAAAAGAGATCCTTGCAGAGTGATGACTATTTTTCTTTTTTTTCTTTTTTGGGTTTTGATGCCTGCTCAGTTTGTTTCAGTGGCCTTGAGCAGAGAGACTGATGCGAGGGCGACTCTTTCGCAGCCCACAGTGGACATCTGAGACGCAGCGGGTTTTTTTTTCCTTTTCTTTTTTTTGTTCTGTCAAGGAGAAGCAGCAAAACACAATTAGCGCTGTTTACAGCACTTTGCCTCCGACAACAGATAAGTTGCGTTTTGTCTCTTAACGGCTGGAGTATGCTTTTAAGATCACATAGCATCCTTGTCCTCGCTCTCCACTCTGTAGTGTGAGATGCACTTACCAAAGGTCACGTGCATGCGCCCTCAAAAAGATGGCTACGCCGTGTTTTCTCATGAATTACGCACCAATCAGGAGTGACTTTTTTTTTTTTTAATTTTATCATAAGGCAGTATGTTTTCAGAAAACAGCAATTAGCTCACTTTTTTTGTAAGCATTAGAGGTGGATACAGCAGAATAGTTTCCCTCCTAACGTCCTTTGTAAATTGTCAAACCAGAAAACAACATTTCACCGCCAATTAAACAACAATTACCGGACATGGCGCACTTTGATGCGTGACTAGGAATTGCTCACAACATTGCTAATGTGTCTCTCCTTCTCCCACACACAGGCCGCCCTGATTTTTCTCTCTTTCTTTCTTTCTTTTTTTTTTTTTAAATGAAACCTTGAAAAGTGGACGAGGGAGAGAAGAGCTCTAACTAGAAGCCAGCTAATGGAGATGGAACATTTCTGTTGCCCACCTCTGTGGGAAGTTAAATAACACCCGCAGGGACTTGAAATCATGCGGTACGGCTCCTCGAGATTTTATTTTCGTGACCCGCTTTGCGCGAGAGCCGCCCTCCCCCCACCCCCGCCATCTGTTGTGTTTTAAAAGCAGTAAATATGTTAAATTGCGGGGTCAACAGGGACAAATGGAGGAAGTTAGCACCTCGCGGAGAAAAAACGAGACAAAGCTCCCATCAGTGTCCCACTATCCCCCTCAGACATGTTCCAGTCGACCACAACCGGCGCCAGGTATTTATCACACCGTGACAGGAGGTCACCGGCGAGTCGCACAACTATTGTTGCCATCCTCTTTATGAACTGTCAAACTTTCTGGGCTGAGGCCATAGCAGCTTTTCTCTTTCTCTCTCTCTCTTTTTTTCTCTCTCTACTTGCTTTGATTAATGGATCATCTCTTCCTAAAAAGAAAGAGACAGGAAGTGCAAGTGTTCCAAAGTCGGATGAAGTTTTTTTTCCCCAAATGATTCTTGAGGAGGCATGTGTGAAAGTTCAGAACTATCAAGATTAGAAACACAACCACGTCCATTGCCCAGACCTTTTCTTACAAAAACAAAACAAAGGCATATTTTTTTGGAACAATCCAACATTTTCTCAAGGTTTCACTTTGACCCCTCCAGGTATTAAAGAGGAACTATGAGAGAAAATGTGATGGTTGAATGACTTGTTATGGGGAGATAATGGAGACTCTCTGCCTTCCATCTTGCATCTCTTGGCCAAAAACCAACCTTGCAGATCTTGTCTCGGGAGCAACATGGTATGTTTTATGGCACTATGACATTAACACTTTGGGTGATCCGTATAACTTTTGTAAACGTTACCTACCTTGGTAGACAGAGCTGCATGGATTGCCTTCTGGCCGGCTTTGTTAAAATGAAGTGGACATGCCCTGTGAGGAGGGAAATATGCACTCCAAAACCGTAGGGGAAGCTCCATAGAGGTAAAATCAACCAAAACTGTGAAAAAGCAACTGGACTTGCAAGCCCCCAATTTAGAAACCCAAACAACCTGCTCTGAAAAAAGGTTCCCCATCTCTTTGACAAATACATCTTCCTACCTCAAGCGAACAAAAGGACCATTCAGGTCTTTGAAATTTGGCACAACTGTTGTTTTTTTCTTCTTTTTAAACAGTGTCTTGCACGTCTTCCATTCATAGTTGTCCCATATTAGATTATGTTGAAATAATCCAGTCAAATGTGTCTTTCCATTATGAAAATAAAAATTGCTCCATTCATACATGCATTTCAATTCTTATTTATATTTGATGTGAAAATTACAACATCATTCATATGCAAAAGAACAGTTCACTTTGAATTCACATTTGATTTCATTACATCAATGGCAGGCCCTTACGTTGGTGCATTGTTGGAATCTAATTCATTTTGTCATTTTATGTCATACATATACTCACTTTTGTGTAAATATATGGTATATACATAAGTGGAAAATGATATTTTAACTGGACTGAATGCTGTCAGTATAACACAAGTCTATAGGACAGATTTTGAAGAGCTATGATTGTTAAAATGTCATGTTTTATTCCCTGTCAGCTCAATAAAAAGGAGAATTAATTGGACCAGCAGAAGGTCTGTGGACACCCAAGGTGTTTCAAACCAAGTTTGATCTTTGTCAAGGCAAGAATTTGGATTCAAAACATTGTCTCTGTTCAGGTTTTTGAAACACACACACACATTTCTTTATTATTAAAGTACCCACTCAATGAACAGCGTGAGGCTTTTCAGACAACTATCTCCAGTCGCGGCCGCTCATTTTCACCACTGTAACGGCCTCTCTGACTCACACCTATACCTTTTCTCTTTCATCAGCAGAAAGCCATACACTTGAGCTGATTCTTCCCACCTATTAAAATGTGTCAGAAATATCTCACGTCTATTACACAAGTGGAAAAAAAAAGTTACCTCCATAAGGTCCAACGACTCACCGCTTGTGGATCTTCCCCCTCCCCCTCCCCCGATCTCTTCCAGCTTGTATTGAATCTGTCATCTCCACAATGTAGCAGCAGTGTGTGAGAAGGAAGGATAGACTTTCCAATGATCATGTGTGTTTTTTTCCTTTATGGTTCTTGTCTGACGATGATCGTGGCTGACCTCGGGGGCGTTAAGCGTGCCGAACCTTCACTCTATTACTGCACTTCAATGCAGCCCACACATTTTGAGCGCCGAGTTGAATGGAGAGGGGCTCTCTAAGCACTAAACCCTCCACCGAGCCGGCTGACCTGTGGCAGATTTCTCTCATCACCCAAGACCTTCCTGGAATACACACTCGGCCTGACTAATTACTCTTAAAAACAAGTGGGATGTGGGTGGTTTGTAATTGGCAAGTGTCAGAATCCAGTGAAAGATCACTCGTCTTCGGGGCATGTGTGTCTGAGCCTCCCATTCATGTAGTCTCTCCCCAGCCCGCTGATTCTATGCGTTCGTGCGCCACTGTTTTATCCTACAAAATTGTTTAAATCAATGATTTTTGTAATGGAGAAGAAAACAGAAAAAAAAATCCTGCAGAGTCAAGTTGTGAATCTGTAGAATACAAGCAGCTTTATATATATAAATATAAATAGATATTTTAATTACGACTTCAACCTGTTACAAGCGTTTTATTCAGAAAGCGAGTGTGAAGAGGAGAAAGAGGTTTCTCCCAGCTGTAAATTGGCCGGGCCAGCGTGCACAGGCAGTGTGGAAAACAAGCTCAGCATTAAGCTGCGGTGTGATCTGGAAGTGAGTGGGTGGGATGCCATACATTACAAGAGGCATATCCACTGACAGGAGGCAGCCAGAATAGTGGCACTTTGTTTCCAATTAGAATCCAGCAGTGGCCACATAGTAATTACATCTCTCCATGTTGGAGGGGAGGACTGGACACCTCTTTTATCTTTTTTTAAAAATCCGTTTTGCAAAAAAAAAAAAAACGGTTGCTAAATATTCTATGAGTCACTGAGCGATGCATCCAGCTGAGGGTATTTTAGTAGGAGATGGAATTCCTGTTTAATAGATCAACAACACGGTTCCTTTGGGAGCGCCTTTGTTTGCTCAAGGTATGAGTGGAAGTTGTTTTACTTGGTATGACAAGGACTAGTATCGACGTTCGCCGCCGCCTCAGAATGTGGGACACCATCCGTAGAAAATTTGAAATCCGTTTTCCCCCTCTGTCTCTCTCTCTTTCCGCCTCACGGCGAGGCGGGAAGCCCGGGCGCCGCTGTTTAAGCCGGCCTTTTCCATCGGTTCATCGTTCGCAATAAAGCCACGCGTCCGATAGCCTTTTTCAGAGGAGGTATAATTACAATGCGTTGGGGCCGATTATGCAGGGCCACCAAATGGCAGGGAAATAATAAAGGAGGTTTCACTTTGGCTGTCACATGACATGCTGGCCGAATGACAAAGGAAAACATAAAGAGAAGGGAGAAGTAGGTTTCAAAAAGACGTATATGAGATATGCCAAGTACATCAAGAGCGACCTTAAACTTTTAAAGGAGAAGATATTGAAAATGGAATTATGAACTGTCATGGGCAAAAGTAGTAAGTCATTTCCTTTTCCCCCATGGCCATTCATGGCCTTTGCAGTGGCTCTAATATTAGAAAATATTACTGCAAGAATTATTTTCTGACATTCAAATGTTATTGCTTCCACCGGCGCGCTCCTGTCGCCGCTCCCCTCCTGTTCATTTGGATATTTGACAAGTGTGACAGATAAAGAGACAGAGAGACACTGCTTGGAGGTTTTTTTGTTGTTTTTAGCCGGTAAACCCCTTTCCGGCCTCAAACTCTCAGCTGCTTCTTGGAAAGACCATAAATGTATCAATAATTGAGCGTCTCACTAAAAAGGGTGGGGTGTTGGGGGGGCATTAAAAATTTTATGGCTTGTCATTATGCCCCCTCTCTCTCAACACCACCACCACCACCACCACCACCACCACCACATCTCACCTCCCGTTTTTCTTCTCTTTTCCCCTCAGCAGCGTCTCTCCCTTCCTCCTCAGCAGGAAGCGCCGTGATATGAAGACGTCTCCCAGGAGCTCAGTATTCCCGCCTCGCCTCGCCCGGGCCGGAGCCCTCAGCTTCGCAGGGGCTTTTAAAGGTATCATCTGCTGAACACCGAGAGGAAACAATATCGAAAACAAAGATGGCTTACTTCATTTTTTTTCAGTTCCATGACTAAAAGTGACATGAAAGCAAACGTCTAATATAAGTTTTACGGCCTTAGCTTGGAGATTTTAGTCACTTTTTCGCACCATAATCCAACATCAGCGTCAACTCCTCCACATATGTTGCTTATTGTTCCTTCCCTTTTGATGTTTGACCTTCACTCTTTACATTTATCTGGAGGAAAGTTTACCTCTGCTCACCTTTAAACCAGGCTTTAAGACGTGCACAGGTCTGGAAGAAGCCTTGTAAATGTAATCCAATATCATATCTGACAAATTAATATTCAAAGCAGAGTTTATTAATAAAACCTTAAAATGTGACTCAGGGGACCTTTAAAAATACTTTGCAGGCCTACTTTTAAGGCAGTCTGGCAGTTCAGCAATGTAATTAACTTTTTAAAAAATTACTTTGCAAGGCTCTAATGATGTTCTAATTAAAACAAGTGCCTGTTAAAAGGGTTAAATTCACATCAGAGTCAGAGTTTATATATCAGTGTAAGATATAAACTACTATCAGCTTCTCTTTTTTTTACTTTTACATTAAAAATACACATAAAAGCACAAAAAACAAAGCAGCTAATTTAATGGGAAGTGTTTGTCAGGCTGAACTAATCATGTAAATACTTGAGTGCCCCTGCATCAACAAGTCAAGCGATGGTAATACAATGTTGTGTCTAGACACAGCATTTTGGGATTTTTTTTCCTCCTTTACTTTTTTAAGGGAGGGGGGCTTAGTTGGTCAGACGTTTAATAATTTAGAGCTGTTTTCCGCCTTCCCCCTACGGTGCTGAATTTTCAGAGCTAACAAACAAGCAGAGCCTGTAAAGTCTTGTGTTATCTTCCGAGTTCGATTGTATGGGATAAAAACCTAAATCAGTTATGCGATCAGTTATAATCCAGACTACAAAGTTGTTCCTCAGAGTTTTCTCCTCTTTTGAGTTGTTTGAGGCGTAACAGAGCGGCTCGTGGCCTTCCTCTTCCCGCTGACCCGACTTGACAGGAGGCCATTGTAGTTTCTCTGGGTATGTGTCAAGTTTATTCTTATATTTTATATATTTATTTATTTTCTCTTTTTTTTGCACTTCACGGTCTCTCTGTGTGTACGCTGTGACATGGTGGTCCTTGCATGTTCGCCGGAGCGTAAAATTCTGTCGTTACAGACAGCAGGATCCTGGTTACAGCGCCTAGTGTTTGACAGCCTCTTGCTTTCGATGACAGTGCTTTCTCGCCGGTGGCTTGTTTTTTTGGGGGGGGTATTTCTGCACGCGTACGGATTGCGACTGAGTCCATTCAAAAAACTTAGAGATTTGAAATGTGAGGTGTGTGGATGGTGGATCCCTGCGCCCGCGGAGACTTTGGTTTTCCGAGCGTGGGTGGGTGGCGGTGCCTCCCTGGACTCCAGCACTGCAGTCCTATAGTTAAACTCCAGAAACAGCTCGGCTATTGAGCCAGTGGGTCAGGCGGGGGGATTCACCCAGCAGCCTGTCGCACCACAGCTTCCAATTACTTGTCTTTCACCCAGCCAACCTTCCTCTCATGAAGCTTTGTTTTACCAGCACCATGCCCTGAAACATATCTCAGCTACACCAAACCTGTCAGTGGAAGGGGCCTTCAGGAGCTCACTTTACTCTTCCTCTTCCTCTCTTGTTTCTTTTCCTCTCCCCCCCCACCCCAACTCTGCCGCCTCAGTCCCAGAATCCTCCCCTCTTCCTACACTACCTGTGTGTCATCCTTCTGTTCTAATGAGAGGCAGGGATCAGCGAGGCAGACCCCTGGAGTTTGACAGAGCTACCTGTTGTGCCTCCACATTTCCTCCTCCATAGCTCGCACTATCTCTCGCTCTTTTTTTTTTCTCCCTCTCGCACTCTCTCCTCCTCTCTCGCTCTCTCTCCCTAAACACCAGAGCTGTCGACTCTTGGCAGTTTGATTCTAAACTGTTCCCCCGTGTCGGGAGTAGCTGCCATGACAGAGAATAAAACGACTGAAATGTAGAGTTTGTAGTGAACAATGTGAGGATTGGCTTCCTCTCTACATGGTGTGTGGAAGGCCAGAGTAGTCTTCTTCTTCTTCTTTTACCAAGTCTAGCAGGGATTTCTTTGTATTTTCTTGATTTTTTTGTGAAAGAAATAGTTCGACATTTTGGGAAATGCACTTATTTGCTTTCCCTCCATGAGTAAGTTGGGAGGAATTCAATCAAACTGTGTGTTAGAGAAAGAGGAGACAGAGAGCAGGAGTCGGGTCTAGTCTGACTCACAATAAGACAGGAGGAAACAGCTGGCCTGAACCTGTCCAAAGTTTTACAAAAAAAAGAAAAGCCCATTTGTGACTTTAAGGGGAGTTTCGAATGTGTCATCTCCTCCCCACCTTTTGTGTTAATTCTGTCCTAGTTTCCTTTCTGTTGTCCTTCCACAAATCCCTCTGTTCTTAAAGTATCAGGCCCAGATTTGTGTTGTCTGTCTGAGCCGAGCTGTCTCTGCCTTCCTTGTACAACTTGTACTGTACCCACTTCTTCTTCTTTTTCTAGTCGTGGACAGCGTACGATACCAACATTACTACTGTGTCAGTCAGTTCAGCTGCATGGGAGTACATTTCTGTCCATTAGCTGACCAAACCATCACTCCTATAGAGCTGCTTCCGGCCAAGCCGCAGCGGGGGAGCTTTGGCATGCCGCTCACTGCACCCAACGTTTGTTCACTTTGGGTAGAAACTCAGCAAATTGACATTCACTTTGTGTATGCATGAAGAGATTCAATGTGTTAATTAATCTACTTAAGAAGTTGTTACTAGGCATGATGTATTTCCCATTGTGGTCAAGTACAGGTCAGAGTTTTCTTAGCTCTGCATGTGTGAGGCTGGTATCGAAGTTTGCATCCTAATTTCGGAACTCACATTTGCATATTTGCCAAAGATATTGATTCCTTTTAGTGCATTAGGAAGAGGGATTTGCAGATGCATCCTGGGATTGAAGCAATTCTTTGATGCACAACAGGTTTATTTGTCCAACCAGAAAAGGTTCCTTGAGTCTTGCTAAGTTTTCCCATCCTAAGGTCAGGGCTTGTATTTTGTTGTTTCTTTGACGTCCCGTCCTTTATTAGTTTAGTCACTTATCTCTTACCTCATTTCAAGTCCCATTCAGTTTGTCTGCCCTAATGTCTTCCACTTTTGTCTCACTGTCTCCCTTGTCCTACTGTAGATTTGTGCCAATTTGCCTTCATTCTTCAGTCAAGCGTTCCAACCTTCAGTCCCTTGTGTGTTGATAGTCCTCTGACCTTTGACTGTATTCTTGTGTCCCGATACAGATACCTCTACCATTGCTTTGTACAATAAACCTGTATGAACTTTAACATCCTGGTCCTGGTAGTTATGTGCTAAGCTAATATTTTTTAAATATATTTATATATTAGAGGTGTTGGCAGGCAGTTTTCATTTATTTATCTTTTATTTGGACGGAGCCAAGATAGTTGTTTCCTCTGCTGTTAGCCTTGATGCTAAGCTAGCTTTAACATGTTCTTCACCTGATGCGAAAGCACAAGCCTGGTGTCGATCTTCCCAAAGCAAAACACTGTACCTACCTACGATCGGGCAGGATAAACGAACACAGTCCAGCCACATAACATAACTAAGTTTCTGACGAGCTGCAAACTTTGGCGTTGTGCAAAAGGTGTCAGTTGGATCTCGACTTGTGTGTAAACTCAGAAATGTCAGCTCCGCAGTGAGAATTCCTGAAGTAGCATGAAACGCAAACAAACCGTAGGATTCAACTCCCATCTCCCCTTTCCTCGACACTCATGCGCTCGCAACATCACGGAGATTGAGAAATCACTCTGCAAAGGGTGGCACACGTGCCACGCTGCTTTTAACGTCAAGTCACTCAGGTACGAGCCAAGAGAAAGAGAAGGAGAAAACCCAACTCTTACTTTTTTTTTCTTCTTTTCCTCATGGATTCAGCTGAAATATTATCTAATGGGGTTTTTTAGCCTCACCAGCAGTTACCATGGCAACCATATAATGAGTGACAGCAGGAGCTTTTGAGCAGCCACCAGTGAGGCGCACTATTTCAGTCTGGATATTTCCAGAATTAACGTAGACGTGCATCGGGTCAAGTCAGGTTAGCTTTGTTATTTGAACTGTGACGCTTCAGCAGCTAAACTGGGGCCATCTTTAACACAGGCCAGGCTATTTGTGTTCACTGGAAAGATTTTAGATAAAATGGCAGAAGTGTAAATGGTGCTGTAACTGCACAGCACTGTGTTTCACCAACTTGCTGTCAGCGGTGCCCTTGGCAACTTCTCCCTCTTCTCCTTCTCTTCCGTCTTGTCAGTGAGATATTGTCACAAAGAGTTCATTCAACCTAAATGCTTCTAATTTGATTTCTAAATAAACAAAATAAGAGCTGTGGTATTTAATTAGCCTCTTGAAATTGATTTTTATTCATAGTGAAATGTCACTTTGTCCTTTATGGTAATAGATTTATTTGTTCTGCGCTTCTCCGTCCCTTTGTGGAAAATAGTGCGACTCATACAATGCAGCAAAAAGGCAAAAATGGAGAGACGGGGAGAAAAGAGGAAAGAAGAGACGGCAAGAAAGAAAAAGACAGACAGTGACTTCTCGAGCTCTCACTGTTCAGCTCACACACTGCTGTCAAGTAGGTCAATGCGACAGGCTTGACTGGTTTTCTCTTCTGTAGTGTTTTTTGTTCAGGCTCTCGCTGAATAGGTGCCATGGTGGATTCACCTGTTTGATAAAAGCCTGCACAAATGCAGAGTGAGCTGCACTGACTGATCTCATGTGGAGACACCACTGCGTGCATCCTTTTCAAGCCAAAATAAGAGATTATTCATTAACCTAAACGAGCTAAAGATTCGCCAAAACAAAAAATCACTTAAAACACCAAAAACTTCAAACAACGTTACGAAGTTCATCTAAAGTTCATCAAATGCCGTGGGACATATGATGATCTTTAAGCTCGGATGCTTTTTTCGAGGGACAGATAATCTCCATGGGGACCAGCTGAGCCATTCTCATTGAAGTCATCTTCCTTCACAGTCGTAGATTTTGGAAAATGTTGAGCATAATGACTTGTACCCTCCACTTCACGGGCCCTCTTCCTGCACACTCGACTGCTTCAAAAAGACCACATCTGACTCATAATAGACCTCATTAGACTTGTATTGAATAAGCTCTGGGCCCAAGTAACTTAGCCTCACTGTTAGCTGCTCTTTTTTGCCTCTGTGTGTATGTTCCATTAGAGAATTAAAGATTAATTGCCAAATTTCTCCGGTTTAAAGCATTGATTAATAACACTGCGAATCACTGGTGGATCCAGAAGATTAATGTCATGAGATTCGCCCCCTTTAGATAGCTATTGATTTTGATTTGCTCAAATATGCCTGTCTTCTCCTCCCGGGAGGGCAGAGGCTGTACAAAGCACAAACTATGAGCCAGCCCGCTTTAAATTACATTTAGTGAGTCAAAGCTTAAAATAAGAGCGTTGTGGATTAGGATTCACTTAATTGGGCGGCAGGCATTTGTAACCAAAGAGGTTCCCGGTGGCAACAAAAGATCAAAAACCGAAACGTAAATTCAAATCAGCGAAGAACAAAAAGATTAAACGCAGCCTTTTGTAACCGCTCTGATATCAATGGACTCCCGATTTTTTAAAATGGCAATACTGTCTAGTTTCTATTTCAAGAATCCAGTCTGTCCCTTTTTCTAGCTTCAGCTTATGTTGTCTCCCGCTGCCCACGAAGCACGCACAGTCGCACAGGCAAAGAGGAAGACAATTGTCTTTTTGTGGTTGTCACATTTTTTACTGTTCAATTCCAGTCTCAGTCACAACAAATCACAGCGACTGAAGCATTTCGTCGTTTCAACAGGGGTGGGGGGTGGGGGGGTTCTTTTTTTTTTGCGCGCCACTGGGAGGTAGTCTTCCAAACACGGGATTATGCCCATTGTGATCTGCTTAAGCACACCGTATTAGCCATATTCTCATGAAATTGCATGAAAGCCACTTTGAAACGTAGGATGCTTCTGATATGCCTGTGTCAGGGGAACAGGCGCCATATCTGGGAACGCGTGATCTCAGATTCAATTATGGCTCCATTTTAAATGAGATATCTTTGCTGTAAAAAAAAAAAAAAAAAAAAAATCCCAGATTGTAGCGCTTTGAAATGGAAAAGGGAGTAATTCACGAGACCTATGTGTGATCTGCAAAAAGGAGTTGTATCAAACGGATTTGCGACGGCAGTCTCTGTAGAATATTCATCCGTTTTTTCCACCGCAAGTGCAGGTATATTTAACGCTGTACAAGAATGGAGGGGAGAGATATGAGAGCGCATGAGACTGTGTCAATGGAAGATTGCACATATACAGCTGCTGCAAGTGTAAAATCAGAGCAAAGGCTTGTATTCTGGGAGACCTTGGCACCGTGCTCCACATGGCTGACACTCGCTGGGTGGATAATTCGTTCAGAATGATCTCCTTTCTTTTCTGTCTTCATCCTATGATTCTCTCCTTTCTCTTATTTCAGTGCTTTGATATAATTATTTAGTGCCAACAGCAAAGAAAAGTCTTCCTGCTTCAGTTCTGAGTTGCCTGTGAGTTTCTAGTGGACGTCTGAGTGGAGCCCGCATCCCAAACCTGTTGAACTCAATCAATGGAGCTAAGATGGACCATCGGTTGCAGGTCACGTAATCTATGTTGGAGGAATGTTTGTCTCTTTGATTGAACTGTCCCTTGGGTCTACATTAATTGGTCTCTCTATAATCACAGGCAGACCCCGTATGATCAGACTCCGCTGCTCTGGAAGGAGGCGGCTGAGATAATCCTCTCTCCTGGATGTTCCAATTTTTGAGACAGAAATCGAAATAGATTTTTGTCGTCTTCTTCGTCTCTCCTTCACGCTGGCACCTGAAGTTCTCTGACTCACCGGTTCTTCACAGACATGTACTGTACAGTGTGATGACTCCCCAGAACTTTTTGATACTGTAAAAAGTTATGCATGCTAGAAGACTGCAACGTCTGTCCATCGCAGCGACTGAAAAGTAGGACGGGTGACGCATTCCTGCTTCCTCCCACTGTGCAAAACTCAAGGTGAAGTATGCTGGGTATGAGTACTGCCAGAGCCTGCACAGGCGTGATCAGGGAGGGGACTGCTCTACTCACAAGTCAATCGCAGCTGTCAGTAATGGTGTATTTTATTTATTTTAGGATGCCCTTTAATATCAGGCAGAGGGACTACCGAGGAAAATGTTTTGATGTTTTATTAATGTATATGTCCCTGTTCAAATCAACAAATCAGGTTACATTTTTTAGTGTATTTAAAGCATCAAAACTTTGATTTGGAACCAAAATTACATTGCCATTGGGTGGGATCACACCACTCACCAAGCCTGAGAACTGGATGACTGGAGGATATTCACTTGTTATCACTGTACAGCGGCACTCCTGGGTCAAACCACACTCATTTTGACACATGCCTGTAAATATTTTGTGCCCACATGGTGCACGGTTGCAAAGCTTGAGCATATTGTCCATTGCTTACCTTGTGTTGGTTCCATTTGATGGTTCTTTGATTGAATGTCCTAACCCCCAATTTGTCCAATTTTAATTGACTTTAATGCATTCTAGCAGTGAAGGTCCAGACATAAACATCTCAAGGTGGAAAGAAAAAGTTTAGATCGACAAAGCTAGATGACCAAAGTTAACTTCCATCCTTCCTGCAGTGATGGAGGTGAATGTAATGTTGGAAGTTCATGTAAACAATAAACCTACAGCTGCTCCAACAAAGTCTGTGTCTGTACAAAGGGTAGTTTGTCGGTACAGACGGTGTTACTACACCCTCTGATGATTATTAAGACTATACTGTGCTGCAGGAAGTAGTGCTTTACGATGCCATCAGGTCTGGTGAGAAAAAAGGCGAGTAACAAGGGAAGTCAGGCTGGATGGTCAGGAGTTCACTCTACAGAGAGATAATGACCCAGGACATTAGGAGTAAAGAAGTGGAGAGTGGCTTCACATGATGGAAGAGCAGCACAGTCTCCACACTTAAACCCCACGGAGCTTGTTTGGGATGAACTGGACAGAAGGGAAAAGAAGGGACACTACACTGCAACACATTAAGTTATATTTTATTTCAATTGTAGAAAGAAACTGCATGTGTAGAAAGTGTGTTCTGAATTGTTAGATTCAAACTTAGATTAGATTGAGTTCATTTGTCCTTTCCAGGAAAATTGTTTCCACATTCCGTAGGGGAGACCGGGTCGAGCCACTTTTCATATTCAGGATCACGACATGAAGGCAATTATATTTTTGTTGCTGACTAATATATCTGCATACAGTACCGTAAATTCTCAAATAGAAGCCCGGGCTTTTACTTGCTTTAACTGCCGAACTGACCCGGCTTTTATTTGAGACAGGCATCTATATGGGACAGGCTTTTAGATGGAGAATAGCCTATAGCCCTCAAATCTAATAAGAATAGAAAGAAAGAGTCGGATCCAGAGCACACATTCATTTAGAAGTTTAATCAGCACCAATTAAACTTATTCTGAATAAATGCGTGTTCTGGCCGGACTGTGTAGGTGCCGGCTCTATCCTTGTGTCACTTGGAGTTCTCAATGGGCCGGGCCTTCAACATGGGTCTTAATTTTTAGGCCTGTCGAGAACTCCAGTACGAATTAAACAACTTAGAAACTGCTCAAACAGGTGATTGTGGGCTTTGTGAGGTTTTGCACATCCACAAGAATTTGTCGAAAATGGAAATAGACCCCGCTTCTAATTGAGACCGGCTTTTATTTGCTCAAACCTGTAGCCAGACCTGACCAGTAGTATAAGAGACCGGCGTCTGTTCGAGAATCAGTTTTTAAGTATGATATTTCAAAATCTTACGCATCCCTACAACCAAACCCAATGAGTGTCCTCTATGTACATAGCTGTTTTGATGATATAGCATATCAAAAAAAGTGGTCTTGTGGCACAACTTACCCCGTGTATGGGCTAAGTTGATCATAGGAGTGGGGTAAGTTGAGCCATCTCCATCCTCCCCCTTTACCTACTTGTTCAGCCACCAACTCAGTGAGGTTTGGGGAGTTTTGCAATCAGCCTACATTGGATCTTGGGAAGAATCCCTCATCTTTCTATCTACAGCTACAAGAACACTCACATGTCACAAAAGAACATAGATACAGGACTGTGTCTTTTGATCTTCTTGAGGCAGCTTTCTGTTTGACAATGCCACATTTATGTTCTCCCCTCAGACATCCAGATATTAGCCACCTAGCACATCGCTAACTCACCACGACTCCCATGCTGTTGCCTTTTTCTTGCTGCCTCTCTGCTTTATTACATGGAGACATACAGCCTCAGGATATGATCCCATTTTTCAACAGGCACAAATGTGTCTTTGCTGTAATTGTCGTCTCCTGAGGCAAATTTGTGTCTGTTTACATTGACCCTCACGTGCGGTTGTGACACCCGTAAGAACGTGCTTTGTGTTTAGCTTTAGCCCAGCTTAGCCTGCATGCTGGGACCAAAGTAGTTCTTAAATGAATCCGCAAGTCCTCCTTGTCCTCTATGGATGCATTTCCAATCACATCTCGATAAATCCTTTTTGCAATAATGAATGACATATATGCACGATTCATCTTCCCAGTAAAGCCGGGCTGTCTAATTTGGACAAATATTTCTTTGGCTGGAAGCAATTAAATGTAGTGATGCACTAATGTGACACTGCAGAGCTGAATCATACCTCAGACGGTGAACCAAAATAGGATCCAACGTGTTTCTCTTTAGTTAAATTCATTAGGGCGGAGAAGCCATTATCTCAGCAAACTGCCATGGCTGAATAATTAATCATTCCATCACTTGTTTGTTTGACCTGAATGTATAACATTTATCCCCCTCGCTCGTCGCCTCCTAATGAAATCCTTTCTTTAATTTAAGAAAAAAAAATTGTTGGCTCTTCATGTTTTAGTCCAGCAAAGTCCCGGCTGACTCTTGATTTGACTAATGCATAATAAATTGCAGTTATCCGGCACTTTTTGAACCACAAGGTCACAGACACCTTGAGGTATAAGAAGAGTATGATTCTAGTGAGGTTCCACTGCAGTGGGGTCAGTTTCCATCCTACACAGACGTTTTGTCATCTGGATTATGGGCTTGAACATTGTAAAAGTCATAATTCTGTATCTATCTTCAACTAAGGGCACATTCAGGCTCTAATGGGAGATAGTTTACTTGAACATAAACATCATAGCCTGACTGTAGGGAGAAGGCTTTGTGTTTAAATCCCTATAGAGAGGAACATATGTTCACATGGAGCATTTCTGTGTGGTGTTGGCATCAGACTCTGGCGCTATATAGGGCTTTAGAGAAAATAGCAAAACCACACTATAATATTTCTCAGTTAAACCCTGATTTGGAAATGTCTCTTAAGTAAATGTATAAAAGTAGTGATATGTATTTATAGTATCAAAATAAAAGTACTCCCTGTGACTGTTATGCCGTAAAATCCTCAGATTATTATCCGTACTGACACATTGATGTGGTAGCAGTGTTGTGCACTTATAGTAGGTAAAGATGGAGCTAATAAAGTGGCTGCAGATAATGATTACTGTCAATATTGATGATGAATCTGACAGTTATTTTCTTTCCAGACTGACATTGTTTGAGTTGTAAACTGTCAGAAAAAAATTCCCTGAGGCTCAGGGTCATCTCAGGTCTAATTTCATGTTACGCAACATACTTTCTGAGCCTCGTCGTTTCTTTTTATATAAAAATATATCTTCATTTGTGATATAGCAAAATGTTTTGGAGTAAAAAATCAAATGTTTCTCTGTTTCCCTTGGAAATATGGTGAAGTGGAATTATAAAGTGCCGTGAAAATGCCAGAGTAAGAACGAGTATTATTTATTTAGTTACTTTCCCGTCAGAACTATTTGAATAAATAAATTTGTGGTGTTTATATTTCAACACCCCCAAAATGCTATTTTCATGTTTGTTTTGGAAAAGCTGACATTTCGGAGGTGCCGCATTAGGCTTTCACAACAATAGCAGGCAAAAGGTGGGAACAGATTTTGGCTGGCAATAACCACAATTAATTACACATGTGCCTGCAATAGGTGTTCATGCTTTTAAGCTCCAATGAAATAATAATGAAAGTAAAACACCCTCTGTGCTCTCTTTCTCTCTATCTTGTGCTTTCACTTTCCTGGACTGATTTTCCTCATTGTAATTGATAAGTGGGTGAAATGATACAAGGACTGGGTGTGCAGTGCGTGGCTGGTAAACAGGTTTCAAAAGAACAAGACTGTACTGTAAATTGACCTGTGCTTTTGTTAGGCAAGTTGGCAGCAGAATATAAGTAGCCCTTTTTAAATGACTCAGTGGAAAAAGAATGAGTGGAAGGAGCTCAGAGAAATGAGCTCATGACTAACTTTTCCACTGGTCACAGTTTGACCCCCGGTGTCTTCAGTGTTGAGCGCACGATGATGCTCTTGATGAAGCAACGCAAGCCTGTGTCATCAATTAAGACACAATGTGCTAAGGCGTTGCTGCCGTAATGGGCTTCTAATGAGCATGCAGAGCCGGCAAACAAAAATAAATAGTGGAGACACAGAGACGAAGCCGTTGCTAATCAAAGAGCTTATTTTCTCAAAACTCGGTGTATTTTCTCGCAGCCAGAGGTTGAAAACAGAGACAATTGGCTTTCAATCAGACCCAACGCTCAGAAAAACTCTCTGCTTCTACAACCTAAGACATTTGGATTGTAAAAAAAAAAAAAGGAGAGCCAAAGATCAAACTGCACTTAAGAGACAAAGTGTGAGCAGTCCAGATACGCTGTTTAATGATGCCCTTTGTTTGTTTTCTGGGAAATTCACTTTCTAATCTCCCGGACTCTGTGAAGGCTTGCCAGGGAGCGGTGCCACATAAAACCCACCCTTGATTTCTTATTTTATCTGTGGACAACCAAATCGATCGTTTTCGTCTCCCCTGCACCTGCTCCCCCTCCTCCTCCCTCCCCCAACCCACCCCACCCCAAAAGAGATAGGCCCACGCTGTCCATCCTGCTCTCCAATAAGACCATTTAGACCAGGCTATTTCAGGGGGAGAATGAGACACCGGGTGGTCAAGCGCTCCTCAGTGTCTCTCAGAGACAAGTGTGTGTATGTGTGTGTAAAAAAAAAAAAAAAAAGCATTGAAATTTCCCAGGATCTTGACACATCTAATTGAGATTTCATGCCCTATTTTCCCAGAGATCCGAAACCTCGTTCTGTTCTACTGCAAGCAGTATTTCCCCAAGGATCCAGATGAAAGAAATTGTTTTCAGGTTTTATTTGGTTTTTGTTGCTTTAAGGGTTTTTTTTTTCTATCACATCGCTCGAGCAGCTTTTCAATAAAAGTGCCTCTTTTTTTTTGTTCAGTAGACAAAGTGACTGCAGTTGATTTGGTTTGTCTGAAAGGTAGTGAAAAAAATGAATTCCAATAAACTTTCTGTTGCTTTCATCAGAATAATTCATTTGACTGCATGCATAGGTACTGTACTGTCATGATTGCTGCAAAAAAAAAAAAAAAAAAACTGCAGTATTGTGCAGCTGCTCTCATTCTTGTTCATTTTTATGCATCGGACCATCACAGAACGCCTTCAGCTATTCGTGGCTGTCACTCAAAATGTTTGACAAGTGGTTTTAAAAATTGATAATGCTCCTTTCAGTGTCCTTGACCTTGAATATCTGATCTATCTATTATATTTTATATTCTTTCTCTATCTTTTCCCCAGGTCTCTGCAGTCTGGAACAAACTCTGGTGTATTTCTATTCTTGGTAAAGAAAGACCCATGTTAAACAATTAAATACGCATGATAATTCAATTTCAATAAAGTCCTTATGTCTCATATTGTATAGCCCATATCAATTTGTCTAGCTGTATTATGTGCTACCATGTCACACTGTCATTTTTGTCTCAGCGGTCCCCGTGCTCCTGCAGTGACATCACCCAGTCTTGCATTACATAGCCGTAACAGTCACAGTGGGAGCACCAGCTTCCCAGCAGGACCCATATTGGATGCTCTACAATCAATGACATCATGCGCGAGCATCATCCTCAAATACCATGGGGAAATATACAAAAAGGGGTAGTGATCTCAGCCCCCCTCACTCCCCCCTCCTCCCAAAAGGCTCTCTGTTCTGCTCATGTGAAGCAGGTGACATGACAGCAAGACATTAGCAGCACAAGAGCAAAGACATTAAGTGATTTTGTTCTTCGGGCTTTGAGGTTTGATGTTCTTTCTGTTTGTTCTTTTTTTTCTTCTCCCTGTGCTTTGTCAGTGCTTACATAGAAAGTATAGAGGAAAAAACAACCAAGTTACCTTGAATGAAACATGTTTATATTGAATAAGACTGAAGTGCAGGGGAGAAAAATAGGTCCATGCATAAACTACTTACTTTTTTTCTTTTTTCTTTTTTTACATTATATGTAATGCCTTTCTCAGTGCTGCTACCACTTTATAGGAGCTCATAACACTGAGCTCCTCTTTTATATAAGGGACAGTATGTACAGATAATGGGGGTGCCTCGTTTTTTTATCAATATGTTGTTTCTCATACTAAATCTGAGGAAGGTTCAGATGATTTACTATGATTTTAAAAATATGTTGTCTGAAGTCTGGTGTAAGTTGTTGGACATTGGCTTTGAGGGAGGTCTGTTTAGGTTCTTCTTCTTCTTCTTCTTCTTCTTCTTCTTCTTCTTCTTCTTCTTCTTCTTCTTCTTCTTCTTCTTCAAGTCTTCAGTCAGATATCCGACATACTGTAAGTGGTGTGGTGCAAAATCCACACAACCCATTCAATGCGAAAAATGTATTCAGAAGTTTGTCTAAAGTTGAGAGTGTGCTTCAGCAGTCTGAGTTGGACAAATAAAGTAGATAGACGTACAGTCTAAGGCTTTTTTTTTGTTAGGATTCCTATTTGTGATTCCACAGACAGTGTGTTCCTGCTGAACTTGGTAAGCCGGATCTGTGGAGGTTATCTGCTTCATTTGTCTAACTCTGCCTCATATTAATTCAGATTAACCCTGGAATATGGGCCCTTTCTCCCTCCCCATCACTTACACTGGAAGCGTGTTAGAGAGAACAGGAGCGGTGATAATTGTGAATCTGTCCTTTTAACCATGTATCAGACCGGATCACCTAATGGCCGTTTTGTGACACCCCAGTGACTAGTTTCCCCATTTCTCTGTCTCGCTCTTCCTCTATTTTTCACATTTACTTTGGAAATTTCTAAATTTTTCACATAACAGAAGAGAGTTTAGTGGCCGTTCATGAATATGATAACACACGGGATTATCTCAGAAAGCTGTAAATCACAGCGTAATGTGACTTCACATACATTACTTTCACTAGATACACGATTGTTTGCATCATCAAAATAGAGTCAATATACAGTGACATTGCAAATTCGAGGATTATGTGTATCAGTGTGGAGGCAAATGTGCCTATTTAAGTCACAGTAGAAAAACAGTTGTTATGCAAAGACACCATTGAGCCGAGCTGTAGTTACAAGAGCTGACATACCAGGTCATAACAATCTGCACTTCCCTCTGATCACAGCAATCTTTGGGCTAAAAGTGGAAACGACAATCAGAGAGATATTTTACCGCACATTACCCTCTTTTGCAGCTTTTCAAGGAGGCTCGTCTCCAGATTTTTTTATTTTTTTTTGTCCGTTCCCCAGCAGGGAGCATTAATAATCATCTCCATGCAATGCTGAGACCATTGTCACACAAGTGGCTCCAGCACAGGGGACGCTAATGTCTCACAGGAACCGCTATTGACATCTCAGTCTCTTTGCTAGAAGCTATTGGAGAGACAGAACCTGCGTGTGATAAAATGCAGGCCTGTCATCCTCGTGGGGTTTTTGCCTGTAAGTGTGCAGGGAGGGCAAACGGGTGGAGGGTGGGGGGGGTCAAGAGCACTCACCCTTGACATTTAATAGCAGGAGGTGGGACCCAGTGGATCAGTCATACAGATAATCAATGAGTAGAGATGAGATGAGAGGATCCAAATGGCGAGGGGATGGATGGTGCTGGAGGTGTTTTGTTCTTTTTTGCTTTTTTCAGTGACCATCACTACAAGAAAGCATCAACTTTCAGTAACAGAAATACATATTTCATCAGTGTACCTTACAGAAACACATGATGATTTCTAGTCATTCATTCTCACTCACAGTTTGTTGTCGGCCGCCATTTGGATTAATTATGAGCATTTCTTCCTTTGAAGTGTGCTGCGCTTGAGAAATATTTTTTTTGATCTTTTAGTTTAAGCACAGTTTACAAGAAGAAGCCCTACGTTAAAACATTTAAATCTCGCATTTGAAACAGCATTTTAATGTCACATCTGGCTGAAGTGGAGCATGCTATAAGTAATTTACACCCTTGTATGGAGTTTAATCTATAACAATTCATCTCACCACAGAAGCAGGAGGTTTTTTATCCGTGCACATCGAGGGACTGAAATTTGACATGTGTTATGTGATATGTGGCATATTGTGATTTATGAGTCACCAAGGCAGAAGAGAGCGCCCCCTGCTGTGCCTGATTATTGACCTGCCGTAAGTTGGAAAGCGACCCTCCACCCCCCCCTCTCCTTATGTCTGGACGGCTCAGATGGTTTGAGGCTTTGGTGCTCGGCAGCACAGAGATGGATCGGGTTAACGACCCCCGGCATTGACCTGCATCCCCTCTGAGGGGGGTGTACATATTACACATTTGTTCATATTTGTGGCCTTGAAATATAGATGGCTATCTGATCCCCAGTCAGACTCCGATCCCGGTGCTTTCTCTCCATTAGGAGTATATTGCTTTACAGTAAAGAGTCCCCTGATTAACCTGTACTCTACCTTTTAGCCCACGACCAGTAAGTGCTGTGCAGCATTACATGATGATACCCTCAGATGAATATTGAGCTTATTGCCAAAATCTTCCAATATTATTGTTTTTGTTGTTTTTTTATATCTCTGTTTTTCAACCTTGGGGTTGGGACCCCATGTGGGGTCGCCTGGAATTCAAATGGGGTTGCCTGAAATGTCTAGTAACTAATTTAAAAAAAAAAATACTGATGAAAATATTCTTTTAACTTATTTTGAAAACACCACACACAATCTTAAACAACTGTGTCTATACTTTCACTTACTTGAATATAAAACGAGTTCAAGTAAAATGCAACATATAAAAATGATTGACGGCCGTGATCACATGGCTGCACCTGATGGCTGCACCAGATTTCTGTTGCCAGAAATCTGTTGTCAAAATGGGGTCACGAGCCAAAAAAGGTTGGGAACCACTGATTTATCTGTTTGTTTGTTTTTTAATTCTTTCTTTTTTTCCTCTCTCTGTCTGTGCTTCAGCTGTTTGATTCTGTGTTTCATCATGGGGGGAAGAGACAATAAGGTGAACCTCTTTGGCCACGCCCCTCAGACAGCCTGTCATGGGCGTGGCCACACCACCAAGCTGCAGGTGGATATCAGAACAGGAAGTATCGGCTGAGGCGAGTGGCAAAGTTGTTGTGTGTGTGTTTCATGTACAAAACAAAGGCTGCTTGCTGCAGCACTAGGGGCAGTCTGCTGGTGCAACAGTAGAGTAGGCGAAGAGAAAATGAAATTCATGTGAGGAAGCTAAGCTGCTGGTTGAACACTTTGTCCAGAGGGGACACTAGCAATGTGCTAACCATGCAATTGTCAATTCAACAGGAAGGAGGAAGAGGAAGAGGAGGAAGAAGCCAGTGCACTGTTTGTTTGTTGGCTTCTTCATCACCATGAAGACTATTTGAGCCTCCTGAACCCACTAAATCACTTTAAATTTGATTCATATGATAACATTCTGGCTGTAAAATGGTTTACTCTGCTCCCAGGTGAATCTTTTATCTGACCAGCTAAAAAGGGGGCTGCTTCTAACTAAAGTCAAATATGTCCATTCTCCCACACTGTGCTGTGCTTCTTTGTCTCCTTGGTGGAATCAAAATGGTTGTTTTCTTACCGCTGGCTGGGTGTGGTGTAGCTGGCCAGGAGCATGCTGTGAGGGCCTGACAGGAAAGACGGTGCTGGAACCAAAAGCTACAGGAGCCTGGTAAGATTTTCTAATGATTGTTGCCTTGGCTGCCACGCAAGTGAAACCTCCGCGAGCAGCATAATATTCAATACCCTATAGTGCAACCCCGAGCCTAAATTATTGACTGGCTCGCCTGTGATAATGTCGCCTGGGTGTTTAACCTAATGTAAGTCAGGCTTTAAGACGGAGCCCAGCTGTAGATGAAGTGAAAGAGTTTGTTGAGATGACAAGAGAAATTAGCTCAGCATCCCCCTTTTTTTATTAGGTGTTAATTTGCTGCCTCCATATTCTTCCTGTCCAATTCTATTCCTGGAAACGAGTCACTCAGAACTATCGGTGCCGTTGTATTTCCCCTGATTTATCCTGATATATTGACCCTTCCCTGTGTCTGATCTTTTAAATATAATCTACCTAGCCAGTAAGCCTTCCTGACATTCTTTTGAGACACACTTTCACAAATCACGATTAAAAATAGGGCCAATAGGTCCATGTTCTTTCATTTTAGGAATTCGTATATGCTATCTAAATGCTAATGATCTAATTGATATTTGTGGGCATGAATAACTTCACCTAAAGCCAGAAAACCAGAACTATGAGAGTTAAACATCTACTGTCAAGATGTAAAGCTTGGAAATACATTTTTTGAAGAGTGGCTTAGATTTTTTATTTTTTTTTACCTTTGTCGTGAAAATACTGTGGAGCCTAAGTCAGAACATTGGACACACCAAACTTTCTCAATAGACTGTTAATCTGGCTGGATCTTAATGTGACATCTATGTAAGGGAGACACTTTGTTTCTCATCATGTCTGCGCTGAGTGACACATGTTCATACTGCACCATGTGAATAAGTCCAGTTTGAAAACATGATGTGCTTTTTAAAATGATTTTTGCACCAACAGGAAATGATGCATTGTTTGCGACAGCGCATGTTATTCAGCTGCGACTGCTGAATGCCTGCACCAAATTTATCTCTGAAAAACATCACAAATATGCAGTAACCTGAAGTACTTCTTAATGTTCTTTTTTTCTACTTCTTCAGCATTTCAGCTGTTGCCAAGGTTGTGTTTTTTCTGTTTGTTTGTTTTACTTATTTTCCAGGTGTGAGAAGACATCTTTTCTTTCTTTTTTTTTTGCAGAACTTGAATTGAGCTATTCTGTCAGCTAAATCACTGAGAATCTAACCAGACGAGTTGCACCTCCATTTTGTTTAAACAGTGAACACGAGCACAGAGGTAGCTTTGTGTTTAATAATGTTTCTTCCTGGGCTCCATTTCTGAAGCTGTTTATAGGCTACTAAAGACCACAATCCAGAAGACTGTCTACCCACTGAAATTTTTTTTAATGTTCAAATAAATGCACTAATATACACACAAGATTAATGTGCACGTTGATTTTTCATAATCTAAGCTTTGTTTTCAGACCAACTGCATAGTAAGACTGTGTTGCCGTACTGAAATTACCAACATTGCATCCAGTTGTGAATTGAGTCTACTATAATGGCGTTGATCGCAAACAAGTGCTCACTTATGCCTGTCATTGCTTCTGCTGTGGTTGGGTCAAAGGTTACAAAGGCCAATTGCAAAACTTTATCTGGTAACTTTCTAACTTTCTGGTTTATATAATACATTAATGTAAGAAAGCAGATAATGATCATACTAGAAATCCAGAGAGGTGTTTCCTTTATATATACATAGTATATGTAAAGGTTGTCTTCTCTATTACTCTTTGACCTTAGGGATCCTGCTGTAGAACTTGTGAAATGATACTACTGTTAGTTCATAATGAGAAACTCAGATTTTCCATTATTTCTACTTCATTTTAAATATGATTCAAAGTGTGTTGCAACAGCAATGACACATTTTTACACTATTGTTTTATGACATGCGATTTTAATGCCCCCTATAAATGAGTGAAGTGTGTTCATGGTGAGATTTACATGTAAACCACTATACAGCATGCACTTATCTTAGCATGAAGTGTTCAGAAAAGCATGTATTTTTGTGTTGAATCAACAAGGTAGCCTACAACTGTAAAAACAAGTGCTCACTTCAGCCTGTCATTGCTTTTGCTGTGGTTGGGTCAAAGGTTACAAAGGCCCATTGCAAAACTTTATCTGGTAAACTTTCTAACTTTCTGGTTTATATAATGTAAGAAAGCGGATAATGATAATACTAGAAATCCAGAGAGGTGTTTCCTTTGTAAAGGCCGGTTTCACAATTTCTCTTTGTATGTCCTCAGGGATCCTGTTGTACAACTTCTATGGATCTGTGAACTGTAAGTTTGTAATGAGTAACTCAGATTTCCCATTATTTCTACGTCACTGTAAATGATTGAAAGTGTTGCAACAGCAACGGTGTATTTGTACACCATTATTTTTTTATTCAGAATGAGTGAAGTGTGTTTAGTAGTAAGATTTACATGTCAACCACTGTACAGTAGGCCTATACACTTATCTTAGCATGAAGTGTTCAGAAAAAAGCATGCATGATTTTTTGTGTTGATTGAACAATGTGTAAGACATTGTTGCATGGTTGGATTTTCTATAATAGGCCTGCTCGTGCTGTTGCTTTGAAGGGCTCCTGCAGTGAGCTTATGAGCCTTTAGCCTTTTTCCCGGCTCTACTGTGTGTATATAGGCCTATACTGAAGCACTTTTCTGCTGAAAGCATCGATCTCCCCTCTCACTTGTATCCATGCGAGCCTAACTGTTGCTCCACCCTTCTGAAAGTCGACAAAAAAAAAAGATGTGCACGGGATAAGTGTGCTTCTGCCACTCCTGCTGCACACAAGTGCCCGGCTCACCTCACCAGTGTGCATTGGTGTGCTGTGATGTTAGGCTACTATGAGTAAAGAAAAAAAGCCGTTCGCTGTTGTTTTAATACATGTCAGGGGAGCTCGATATTAACGCCCACCTTTTGTTTCTAGCCTGTAGGTCGCGTATAGAGAGGCTGACCATTGACTGTGAGTCTGTGAGGCAGACAGTGAGAGGCACGTAGGCTGCTGAGTGAGAAGGAGGGAGGGAGAGGGGGGTGCTGTCCGCGGTGCTGAAACCTGCTGAATGCACGGGAACCGAGTGTGTTTCTGCACCGACGCAAAACGTTTTGCAGCAAAAAAAAATGAATCACCAAATTCAGAATTCCACACAAGAGGTTGACAGGAAAGTGCCGAAATGGCGCAGACAGACAGCAGAGGGGGGCATGGTGTGAGAGGGAGAGAAAAACAAAAAGACACGGCAGTGTTTTGGCCTGTTAGGGGAAAATGTTTCCGAGTTGTATTATTGCCTGAAGTGGAGCAAAGCAGCACACAAAAGCTGAGGTGGTTTTTAACAGGGTCAGCTGCTCCTTTTCTTGAAGGCAGTGACAGCAGCAGCAGCGGCGGTGGTGGTGGTGGTGGTAGTGATGTATAAAACACATTTGTGAGAAAGGGTAAAAAAAAAAAAAGAAAAGAAAAAAAAGAACGAAATCCACTCTAGCCTCGGTGTTATTCCCGCCTGCTGCGCTGTGCATCTCTTCGTCGAGGCAATGTTTGACTTCAAATGCCATATTTAGGAAAAATGCCTTGATCGCTGTGAGTGACTGGGGCGAGGACGAATGGCATCTTGTGATTTGGAAAGACGGCCGAGCCCGACGAGGGAGCGGGGTGAGAGCCAATGGTGTTGAAGAGCCTCTGTGTGCATAAGCGGTGGATGGAGCTACTCCTAGGTATACTTCCGCGTCCAATGCGTGTTCATGTGTAGGTTGAATGGATGAAACGGGGAGAGAGCGGAGAGGTATAGGCATGCTGTGATACGGCCCTATATATTTGCCGGCAGGACTATCTTCCTTTTAAAGACAACCTCCTCCTTGCATTGGTTTTCACTCAGTGATGTCGCGTATTTGTGTGGCGCACCTGTAAAGAGCGAGACAGGCAGAAGCCGGCTTTTTTAATTATTTGATTCCTTTTATTTCTTCTGTTCTTTTTTCCTTATGTTTCATGCATTTGCTGAAAGGAACTCATTTCTGTGTTTTGATTTAATAAATATTTCATTTCCTCATTTTATCTTGTTTGTGTTGGCTTTTATGTTTCCAAGTTTGAACTAAGAGAGAGCGGAATTCATCATTTTACACGCTATTGGCCAGGTGTTTCATTCAGAGATTGTTTGCCTAAGGACGTCCATAACTTTCATTTATAGAAACGGTAAGATATTTTTATACACATTTGCTCATTCACCCTGAATCATTTTAAATCGATCCATTTCTTTTCTTCCAGCCTATGTCGGTTCTTTAGAGGACAGTGTGTAGCGCAGATCATGCATTCACTGTAGTCTCCGGCTGTCTTAGTGCATGTGAACGCGATAGGAAAGTCACCGTGATGCATTCATGTTTCCATTGACGGCTGATTTTCAACTCTTGAATTGCGGTGCCTGGGCATATCATAGACTTACACGACAGGATAAGTGGGCTACCTCCGCACATGTGCTCGTTGCAGAGGAAAAAAGAAAAGAAGGAAAGAAAACCTCCCAAGTCTTCAGACATGGACGGACGCTTCTATTGCTCCAGTGTGTAGAAATATAGGCCTTGGTGCTGAAACGTGGGATCCGCATAGTAGTCGGCTATTTTACCACATCTTATCTAAAAACGTTATTATGTTGGACATACTAGACTGTTGGCGGTGTTATATATGTGCGATTTCATACTGGGAGTTGCAACAATAGCTGCAGGAGGCAAACTGATAATTTATTTGATTTTCTTTTTTTTCTTTCTTTTTTAAATATGAGCTATATCATCATTATCAAAACTTGCAGTAGCCTATCTGTGAATACTTGGCTAAATAGAAATGTGATTTAAACTTAGTGGGGGGGCTATAGTATGGATATGTTCTTGGATTTAATAGTAAAATAGCCCATAGGGCTGACTGGAGATTTTGTCTAACTCTAAGAGGAGTAGCTAATATAGGTTAAGTGCAGCCTGTGTGTTGCACTACTTGGAGTTGCTGGATGATATTGTTGAAGTTGTGCTATCATAGGCATATTTGTATGATATTTCAATATTTCCATGTGGGGTTTAACAGTGCTCTATAGCCTACTACTCTGTCTTAAAAAAAACAATTGAGGATTTGCAGCCTCACCTTTTAACTAGGCTAAAGGTAGCCTAATTTATCAGTAGGTTATAAGATTTTTTTTTTATTTTTTACCTGTTATAGCCCACTCATTAATGCCAAATGTCTATTGCACAGCTGTGCAGAAATAACATAGGAGAGGAATCTAAAATAGGAATAACAATGTTTAGATATTGTAGCTAGTGGATCAGATCAGCTATCAGTAATCTTGCTGGTGTGCTCTGAATGCCCAAGGGATGCTTATGGCACCCAGACGCAGCTTTAGGGGCCTCTGCTCCAGCAGCTTCATTGCTGTGTATTGTGTTTTTTTTCTCCCCCCTTCACTGACACTTTGGCATTGCATCAGGTTAGGTTGAATGGAGAAAAGTAGCCCGAGTAGCCTACACCTGCAGCAAATCAATTGGTTAATAGTCTATTTCCGGGTTTGAGACGGGGTCTTCGCTGATTGGCTGACCGTCTGATTAGTTTACTTAGGGTGGCCGCGTTCCCGCCACCGCCCCCTATTCTGCTGCGCAAAGACTGCGACCAAAAGTTTAATGTCTGCAGACTTTACATCAATATATACCCGCGACGCCGATTCAACACTTCAAGGTAAGACACCACAGAGTCAGTGTGAAACCTTAACGACCCAAGTTAACTTTGACGAAAATGTACAGAGAAAATTAGCTTTTTAAAGGAGTAAACCGCAGCTAACTCTAGCAAAGCCGGACAGACGCTGTCACTGCAGTGAGACGCCCGAGTCGGACATGTTGCTTTCAGAACCTCCATTGGAAATATTGATTTAGGGTGTGTTATCGGGGTTCAACACTACATTGGCCAAATAGAGAATTGCGGTAGAAGCGAGCGCAGAGCCGCATTTCTGTGCTAGCTACCACGCAACATTAGCTCAAAATGAGCCCCAGCGGCCGCCGTCCGCACTCAGCGGGCGGATTCGCCACTGACGATGGACGAGCTCGGCGGTCGTCCAAACCCGGGTGTAACTTTAAGATTTGCATGGAGTTGCTTTTTTAAATGCTAAAGAAACACGAAGTGAGTTTTGTGTTTTGTTAAAAAAGAAAAAAAAAGGTAGATTAGCATCTGGTAGAGATAAACTTGGCCTGGGAGTATTGGCTTTTAGTTCACGGTCTGTGTTGGTCTAGTTGCACACGTTACCGGCGGCAGCACAGGTGTCGCTGATTAACTGATTAAAGCAGCTTCACCGTGTGCTTCAGCTAATTGGGTAGACATTACAGCTCACAGTTTAAACCCGACTGATTTCAACCTTTACCCTTTAAAAAAAAATATATATATATATATATCTTCAGTAATGTATATATATTTTTTAAATTCAGATTTATTTTAACACGTGTGTCTGGAGCTGGGAAGCAGGTGTACTTTTTTCTAATGCCTTCCTATTTCTAATATGTCAAATCAAACCCTGATTAAAATTGCAAAACTGCAGGAATATGTAAATTTATTCTGTGTGCACAGACAATGGCCTTTCTTTTCTCTTTTTCTTTCTTTCTTTCATTGCGTAAACCATATTTTTCTAGGCATTATCATTGACATTAATGGCAGCAGTTTTAACCTGACATCAGCAGGTAGGAATAGCTGGCTCACTGTCCTCTTGTAAATGGTCAAAAAGGATGTTTTTTCTTGATCAAAGCAGCTCCAGGTAGAAGAACAGGTTATTGTTCAGAGAAGTTTTTTTCTGTGTGTGCTCAAAGGCTTTGAAGCCAGTAGTAAGACTATAATCTGTGGTATAAACAAAGGCATATTCTTTGCAAATTGCATTTTTGGAGCTTACGGGTGTAGTATGTGGCCTTGAATATTGAGTAGGTGAATGTGTTGAAGCCACAGGCTTCAATCTGAGTTATAGTTGGCAGTCTGCAGTGAGTAATCTTCAGTTGGTAGGTCATGAAAAGATTACATATCATCCAGCCAGCAGCTAAAAGCCTGACCAGTTAATTTACCAGGAGGTTGCCAAAACACAGGACATCTGTGGTCCTGTGGGTATAGGGGGACAGCCTAACGAAAGGGAATGAGGTTGTTGACTGAGGACTCAAATGTGATGTACTGTAAAATTTGCGTGTTGCTGTTATTCCTTTGATTGAGCACAATTCATTAGCAAGACATTTGGACATTGTGATGTCTTGATTTACAGTCCATGTTTTTCATTAATTAAAACTTATTGCAAAGTATTTTGATACAGTATGACAGAGGCAAAATGTAGTGTTTGTTGCTGAATATGTGGTTTGCTATAATGCTTTTTATTCAGGTACGAGAAAATGGACCACTTCAAAATCAAATTTACTTCTTGATATAAGTATGCTGTTGGTCTTGTATCTGAACATTAGATATAAAGATGATTGTGTAATGTCAGTACTTGAGTGTCATTGCAGGTCTAATCAAAAGTTCAGCTTTAGATGGGAGATGCCAGCGTTTTCCTATTTCTATATATATATATATCTCTCTGCCGTTTTTTAGGCATATTTCTTTCTCGGTGTGCATGCAGCTTCCACCATTGTAGCAGCGTCTGTGCTCCTGAGAGGGATAAGAGATAAGAGCGGTTGTCTTTATGTATTATTGAGCCCCCACGTTTGCCTTTCTAAATAAAGGCTGCTGACAGAGTGACTAAAATGCAGGACAGTGAGTGAACTTCCAAAGGCCACATCTCTCTGCTCTGCACAGCAATGTGTGCCGCTGTCAAAACTGGGTTAGTGTACAGTGGGTGGCTTTAGCAAAAAAGCAATTTTGCCCCCTTTGTCCTTCTTAAATGCCCATCCCCCTTTCTTCTCCTCCTCATGCCCTCTCCCTCCGCTCCCCCCCTCTGCAGTTGATCTGGCCTGGTCTCTGTGGATGGAGCACAGGACTGTTTCTCTCCTTCCTTATTGTCTGTTGGCCACAGGGTGGCCCTCCCTCTGCATGTGTCGGTCATTACTCGAGGCCAGCATTGCAGTGTCCCTGAACCCTGTCACCGCATCACACAGGCCTTATTAGATCACCATATCCCATGTTCCATATAGGCCTGAATCTAGTGAGTGGTGTAATGTTATTCATGTGGGGACAGAGGTGGTGTAAAATATACAGTGTGTGTATATATGTTATTTAATTTATTAATTCATTTAATCTATAATTATTGGATTGATTCTCATTAGACAGCAACTTTATTGTCATCACTAAACCCAAGTTAGCTGCTTAATTCACAAGGTCAAAGTAAACTGTTTTTTTAAATAGACTTATAGTTGAAAACAGAGTGAAGGAGATGCATCAGAAACTGAAATATCTCAACCATCTCAATTTTAATCACAGTTGTAAATGGACGGCAAGTGTCACTTGCTTTTAAGCTTTACACATTTTGAATTTCCAAGTGTGTTTGCAGCTGTGGCATTTCTATCATTAAACCAAGGTTTAGCGTAGAACTGTGTACTTGTTTAATAACAGCTGAAAAGTATGCAATATGAATAAATTATCAGAATATACTATATTGAATACTAATAAGATTATTCATTAGTTGATTCTAATTTTGGAAATCATTTTTTTATCATAAATGACATGATTTTCTTCCTACTTTTTAATGAAAAGCATAAAGACTGACAGCGAATATGAAAAATATTATTTCACCAGCAACTGGTTGATATTTTTGCATTTGTTTTCTAACAGCATCAAGCCAGAAAGAATAAAAAAAATGCCTCTGGTCAAAGTCAAGTCAATATTGATGAACATGTGTTGCAATGTCTTGAGCAATACAAACTGCCCAACAGAATTTTGTTGAAGGAGAACTGTGTATGTGTGCTTTTTTTTTTTCAATTTTTTTTTTCCTCTACCAACATTGCTAGATTATTCCTTTTTCTACAATTGCTGGTGAGAAATTGTGCACTTGTACATTGGAGGCACACTGCCAATTATGACTCAGAGTTGCGTCACTTTTCAGTATTATTCTGACACGCTCTGGCTGACACTATACCCAACTTTCAATCCTACCCACTGTAGCCTGTCACCTTCGGGACAAACTTTATACATGTATGCTGATACACTTGTGCTTATCTTTAAATGCTGCACTACAAAGATGTATGCTTGCATGGACCGGTAGAGCAGAGATTTGGGGGGGAAGTAGAAGGAAACTGTGCAGAGGTGTGGACTGCAGCGCATGCAGCATCACCTCGGAGATGTGATGTAGTAAATGACATGCAGCTTGCTTTCAGCAGGCCAGATTCAATCAGAGTTAGAGTGGTGTAATCTTTGAAGTTAAAAATGTGTGTTTAAATGTCAGTGTCTGTGGTCAGGTAATGCTTTCACCTAGAAATATAACTACGCTATTAGTTTCAGTGTTTGCACCTCACTGCTGCCATTACATTACCTTATTTTTCTGGTGGTCCAGAACTTTCATCGTTTTATGCTATATGAAGTTATGCTGTAGCATTTTTTGTTTTGTACACTTTAGTTTGTGTGTGTGTGGGTATACTAGTCACAGATATGTTTTCAGTTGGGATATTTTGAACTTTTACTTGTGAGCTTTTAGTTTTCAAGGACAGGCCGTGCATGTCAGTGTGTGCACTCTGGACTTCTTCACTCTGCAGCTTGTCACGCATACTTGGTCAATTTAATCCTCTGAGGAGCTAGTAGATTCGTGCCTCCTCACTTTTAAGTGCTCGGTGTCATGAAAGTACATGTTGATGTCACTGTTGACTTAAGGTTAAGGTTGTAGGAGTTCTGCAGTTACGTGATCTTCAGATTGGCTTTTTTCAGTTATCAATGTATATCAACATTTTAAAATGTTATCCTTTCTTTACCCTCATTGTTTGAGCCCATGTTAGATGCAATTGACGACTGGCTGAAGGAAATGCATGACACTGCTTTGTTTGACTTGCTAATACTAGATGGGGAAAACTTGTGTTTGTGAGTTTGCTTGTGTGTGCGCGCGTGGGTGTGTGTGTGTATTTCTGCATGTATTGGAGTAAAACGTGTAACTTATTTGAGTTTCTTACTTCCTTTCCTGAAAATCTCAAATGTTTCAGAAGAGTTAATTGAAATTAAGATGGCAGGTTAAGTATCCTCAAGAGGCAGTGGTGCCTTAAGTACATAATTTGGATTGAACTTTGGTCTTTTTTAAATTGTGGGTTAAACCTCTATCTCCAGGTAGCAGTGAGTTTTATGGAGTTAGGCATGTGAACAGGGCTGGAGCAGCAACTTCTTTTTCATGAGGATTTTCTTATTTGCTTAGTCAGTCAAATGTGACAAAAAATGACAGAGCCCCTCTCGTGTTGCTTGATTTGTCTCAGCATCAGACAAAACTCCTAGTTTATGATGAAATAAAGAAAAAGTCAGTGAACAGATTTTACTTGAATCAATTATGAAAATAGAGGAATTAGTTTTCTTTTGAGCCACTAACATACAATGATATCTCTAATCATTTCAGGTATGCAATGTTGTCAGTTTGTAATCAATTCAGCATGAGTTGATTGACAGCTGTATTTCAGTCAATAGTTTGATCAGCTGTGAAATCTTTCTTCCAAACTCCTACTCAGTCACTTTTCCATGTAATTAATTAGCAATGAGTGAGAGCTGCTAAGATGGAGCCAGTACCACCAGCTTCAGAGGTTCAAGGATGATACGTGGCTAAGTCACTAAAGTGTAATATTTGTTGAAGTATTTTGATGGATCACTTGCATGTAGCTTTTCATTAGTTTTGAACGTCCCTCATGGTTCCTGCATATTAATGAGCGTTTGTCTCTTTTAGGTCACTATATTTGAGTTGGGAATCACTGCAGTCCCCTCATAGTAATACTGCATTCGGAGGCTTTTCTTCCCCTTGTGGGAAAGCTATGGGATCTGAGGGTACCAATAACTAAACACGCTACACTTTAATGAGTCCCTAAAAGGCAGCCTGCTCAGTAGGGTAAAATTGTGGAGGTGGATGGTTTATCTTAGCAGTGACGGGAAACAAAAAAAGAACCTCGTGGTCTTTATCTGGGGTTGGTTTCTGACGAAAACTGTGAGGCAAGCCCTCAAGGGGAACAAGATGCTCCGCACTGAAATGCCTGCACTAAGAGGCGGCTGCTGGCTGGCTGCACACAGTGAAAGCCTTGACTGAATTTTTTG
This sequence comes from Decapterus maruadsi, assembly GCA_030347415.2. Classification (NCBI taxonomy): domain Eukaryota; kingdom Metazoa; phylum Chordata; class Actinopteri; order Carangiformes; family Carangidae; genus Decapterus; species Decapterus maruadsi. Next base: position 14,359,197 of record CM064898.1, on the reverse strand, counting down.
GGGAGAGGCGTCTTGCCAAGCTTCCTCTTCCAAGTGTTTATCTAATGAAATATTTCTGCCTTGTGGCACTATCTCAGACGGGACAATAGCCAATGTTTGTGCTTTGTACTTAGAATAAAAGGTGAAGCATACAAAATAGATTGAAGTAAATCATTTTCTTCAACAATATGTTCTCATGTGGCCTGTTTTTCCTCCTCGTGTTACTATGCACGTGGGGGGAGGCTGCTTCTGGAGTGGGTAACTGCTTTTTTTTTGTTGCAATTTTTGGCATATGGAAAATTTTGGACCGATTTCACTTAGGTTTCTCTTTTAAATGTGTGTCCTTGTATCCTTTCTGTCATGTTAACAAAAAAGCCAAAAAAGTTGAACTGTTGAAGCAGCACTTGTTTTGCAGTCACTTCCTGATTACGCTTTGAGATAAATGACAGATGGAAAGAGCAGCAGGAGGGTTAAGTTGACCCTGTAAAGTTTAAAACCTCATGCAGTGCGTTTGATGTAGATGTGGACTGTACTTGCCGCAATTAATTTTGCCTCAAGTTGTTCAGGTCACTGGTGTTTTGGCATGAAATATTTCTAAACTGGTAACAATCGTTCAGTCAGTTTTGGGGGTATGACAATAATTCAGTTTCATCATTTAGTGTCATGTTTGATGTTTTCTTTACATATTTTCCCTTGATCTGTGAGGCCTCATTAACACTTGATAGGGGCTGTCTGAGGGGAGATTAAAAGTAAATAAATGAACAACTTATTGTAGTTTACTGTACCTTGTAATACTTGTATGGCCTGTTTCCTTTTTATCCTTGCAGGGGTGAACAGCACAGCGTATCGGTCTGTTCACTACTTTGCACGGCTACTGTCTCTGTGCACAACTAATGTTGCTCATCTTCAGCAATTAAGTTACAGCTTTTAAGGGATGCTAATCATCGATTGCCTGCCCTGGTAGAGTTTTTCTTGGGTGTGGTTTCCCATATGAGAGGAAATGTGTGGAAAGTAGCTACAGATAAAGCATTAATTTAGTTTTTAGTGTTGTTGTTGTTGTTGATGTACTGACATATCACACTGGATATGGAGAAATGGTTTTGTCTAAATTTTGGATTAGATACCATAATGTGGTGAATACCGAGTGATAAAGCAATGTACTTGTGGTTTGCAGAAATCCATCAGCTGAAGCTAGTTTGCTGGTTACAGTAGCTTTCATTTCTTTGTGTTTATTAAGATATACGGTATATAACAGACTGTGCATATCATCTGTTAGATGAGTTCACTGGTAATGTTTCTGGTGAGATTGAAACGGCTCTTCTTGCTGGTACGAACCTCTTGCATTCATGTCACCCTCCTGGTTATAATCTTTGGCTGGCAGGCGAAAAGATGTGGCTACCAGCGCCATCTGTGTCGACAGGAAATGGCAGAGAGGTTGGCAGAGAGAGACCACATTTGCATAGGACTGGCTGTTCCTAAATTTGTAAATAAAGTTTTGATGCTTACTGTTATTTGTAGTTCAGTACGACATTATTGCTTGAGCGATGCTTGAGATGTAATGAAACGCGGTTAAATGATAAAGAAAGACAAGTGTTGGATGCGTTCTTTTTTCTTTTTTTCTTCCTTGGACCAGTCTGACAATTGGTTTGAAATTTGTCATAAGTTGTTGTTCTCCCGTTCATTGTTATTGTGAATGTTAATGATTGATTTTACTTTTTTTTTTTTGCTGAGTTTCCTCTAGTGCAGGGGTGTCAAACTGATTTTAGTTCAGGGGCCACAAACAGCGCAATTTGATCTCAAGTGGGCCAGACCAGGAAAATAACAGCATGATAACCTTTTAAATGAAAATAACTTTTATTTTCCCCTTTGTATTAGGCTATTAGACCATTATTAAGATGTTTACAGTTAATGAACTATCGTTTTTCAAAAATTTTATGAACATCCTGAAATTTCTTGATAAAAATATGTGCAAGTTGTGCAACTTAAAATTTTTAAATCTGGCAAATTCAGCCTGAGGGCCGGATTGGACCCTCTGCTGGACCGGTTTGACCCGTGGGCCGCACGCTTGACAACCCTGCTCTAGTGAATGAAATTTATCGGTAGTAATAGGTCATGTGAGTTGAAGCTGAAACTATTTGCTGTATGGCTGTAATCATGTTTTTTTTTTCTTTTTTTTGCTTAGGTAGTGTAGTCAGTGGGTTTTGACCTTGGTTCAGGAACATGACAGCGAATCAGATGACTCATGTATTTGCATTTGCGCACTGCAACATTGCCTATGTAGTTTCTCCACAGAATATTCATAGAGCCTGAAAACAGTGATGTTTAGGAGTGAATTTCATAATAACAGTCCATCCACACATCTCTCAAAACTGCAAGCAATGTGGGCCTTAATGTTCAGCATTCACGTAAATGACATTGTGCCCTGACATTTTAATTTCTAAATGTCCATTTTTATAACTTCATCAAAATGTCTTGAGAGATAAAGGCGGTCTAATGAAGGTTGACTGTCATTAAAAAGCTTGTTTTGTTGGATCAAAACTAAAAAAATAAACATTAAGCTACCGCTGTGAGACACGATCAGCATATTTAAATTGTCAGGTTTTGTTACATCACTGCTCAGAATAAATCAGTCAAACCCAGTCATTATGAAGCAGCAAGCTGCTAAGTGATGCTGCTACTCTATAATGTATTTTGATGTGTGCACTGTGCCTTTCGCCATTTTAAACATGGAGTCTAAACTGCTTCGTATCTGCAAACACTGGGGCAAGCATATTGTGTGTGTGTCTGTGAGACATGGGATGTTGTGTAATTCAGTTGAAAATGTTTGTGAGGAGGTTCTTGCACAGACTCGCATACAGCTTCTCAAACACAGCTGACTCAACCAAAGTATTGGCTCTAGTCCACTGTGTCCTGTCACAACAGTGGATTCTGGGAGAAATAATGGGTAAATAAAAGTGACCAATTTATTTGCTGTGCTGTACCAAAAAAAAAGAGGAAAGGACACTTTTGTTAGTGCCGTGATAATGGATTATAAGGGGAAAAGTGAACATGTGCTGGCAGAGAGTGGTCATCTGATTATTGACACATGGTTTCAGATTGAATTGAGGAAAAAAACAAACCGTGAAACTTGGAAATAACAAAAGTCTAACATGCAGCTGACCCGTCCTAAAAGCAGATAAATGCCAGGACTGCGTCACTTTGCTAAATGTCGTGCAGAGTCCTGCAAGAGTTCCTGTTGTCCAAAAACTGTGGGACGGAGGTGGGATTAGTTGTTTCATCAGTGCTTATCTGGAATCAACATTTCCATTACGAGGCATATCTGTATAATGTTATATATTAACATGTACATACAAACTAAATAGTTTGCATTTATCACAGTAACACATGTTGATGAATGCAAACTATTCCGTTTCTTTGTAATCCTGATTAGTGCACTTTGCCCTTTGGCAAAAATACAGTCACACAGTCACCTATCTGGCAAGCTCTGTTTTGTACACCAAGATACATGCTGATATTCTGAATATGAAGATATGAAAATATCTATATAAATAACCCTGTTGTGCACATTTGTCATTTTTAGTCAAGCCATCAGAGTGGACCCACACATGCTTACAGTACTACTCGGATTTTTCATGCTTGGATGTGCTGAGGTTGTAATTATTTTTTAATCAAATAAGAATCCAGTGTGGATCTAAAGCTGTTTGATCTGACTGACACGGAGCGGTTTGCTGCAGTTTGTCAGTTTATGTGCATTTATGTATCTTATAATGTGCAGCTCGGCTAATCAGTGCGTCTGTCAGTGACAGCTGAGCAGTGGCGGAGTTGTGACACAATTAACAGGCAGAGAAGAGCAGCAAATGAAAAGAAGACGGCTTGTTCAAAAAAATCAAAGGTCCTTTTCTGTCATGACGACTGCACAGACTTTATTTTGTCAAGATTGAAAATACTGTTCAGGCAAGAAATTTCTTGAAGGACTCTGACTGAATATGTAAAGACAGTGAAAGGAAAGGGATGCTTTAGCTGTGTTGATTGACATCATACACTTGTATGGACCACAGTTTGAGAGCACAGGATGTGTTTTAAAAGGCAGATGGCTGAACAAAAATCGAAATGAAAAGTAGTGCAATCAAGATGACATAAAGAATTTATCACCCTCTGGCTTTCTGAAATATTAGATTAGGAAGTCCTAAAATTTTAATGTTTTTAATGTGTGGTGAAATACTAAAAATGGCACATGACGTTTTACATGCTCTGCACTAGGAAATATTGATCAGGTTTTTGTACCTGTCCACCTGACAACTGCAATCCTGTTTTCTGCTCTTGACTGAAGAAAATCAATTTGCATCCGAGTTGACTTTTTACCCAGATGCAGCCAAGTAGGTGACACTAATTCATAAATGGCAGGCTAAATGTGCAGCCATCTGGGGTGAAATGTTGATAGTTTGTAAAAAACCTTTACAATTAATTATGTTTTGCTCTGTAAATATATACAGTAAAGAGATGAGAGTGAAGCTGGCGCTATAGGCTACACCCTGACATTTACACTGCCTTTCCTCTTGTTTTGCTTGACAAGCTGGACATAAAGCTTTTCTGTTGCTGCTGCACATCTTGAAACAGAAAGTTGGTAAATGACTTGAAATGTATAATTTTAATTTCAAGTTAGCATAATGTAGTTTTTATTGTGGTGATTTGACTAGTTGGAAGTATTTGATAAATTGTTTATTGCCGTTTTACCTTATTCGTGGTGACTTTTTAGTTGATTGTCAGCCTTGGGTTGTGGTGTTCTTGTTAACTACTGTAAAACTGTTTTGTTTATGGGTGAACCTTTACCATCTCACCTCAGTGATGCACTGAACCTGTTGTCAAAAGTTTCTTTTTGAAGTATCAGTATGTGAAGACTTGTGGGAGAACTGTACGTTATTTAGTTTTTGGATGCTTGCAGTTTTATTGTGTGGTGCGCTAAAGTCTGGCTAAACAGAGGCTGGATGTGTCAGCGTAACATAAGCATCAGCTCTGTTGCTGGATGTGAGCAACCTGAGCAGATCAATTGATTTGTGCTTTCCAGTTTAAGTGAGCATCTTTGTGCCGCAATCCCATCCATTTTACTAATTGCCATTCCTCATGCTTATTGTCCTTGATGTTGTGGCCAGGTTTCTTTTCTTAACTGAACACTCTACACCTCTCGGTTCTGCTGTTTGTTCCTCACTGTAGATGAACTGTGACTAAGTGAGACGTTGCCTTTTGCCTTCTCCCTGGTTTAAGCCAATCTGCATGGACAGCTAGTTCAAAAAATATAGCCTCCTTCTCTTCTCCCCAACAGTGACATGTGATCACCTCTGACTGTTGCTTTTGTTCTTGTTGATCTAACATGAAGTGCTTTTTGTGTCCACATTTTCAGACGGCAACTCCAAACTAACATGGCAGTCAGACTGTGCGATGTGGCTTCTCTGCTTAGAAGTGGTTCGTGGGCGCCTGAGCCTTGGACTGGGGTCTGTGGCACTTCTTTTTTGAAATCATATGGCCAGATGGCCTGCTTTTAGTCTCAGTGCTCAGGCCATACCAATGACGTTAGCTCTGTCATGTTCAAACCAAATTAATCACGTGTTCAATTTGGACTTTGGACTTTTTTTTAGGTTTTGTTCATGAAAAGCTACCAAGTTGTTAATAGGGGTGTGTATTGACAAGAATCTGGCGATACGATAGGTATCACAATACAGGGGCAGCGATGCGATATATTGCGATACTGTAGGAACAACGATTTTATTGATTTATATTGAGTTTCTTTGAAAGAATTTATTTGTAAGAAAACTGCAGCACATAGCATACACATGCTGTTACATGCTTAACATCAGCTTGCTGAAGAAATACAAGCATTTGCAGGATTTTTGCATGAACAAATGAAAAAAACAAGTTAACAGATTTCTTGACCCTGTTAAAAGGTTATCTCTTAACTGTAATAAGCAGGTTCAAATTTCTTCAGATAACATGAAAAAAAGTATGTGAACAATATTACATAAAAAAATTACAAAAACATTTTTTTTGCATGTTAATTGTTCATTAAAAATATCGATACAGTGAATATCAAATATTGATACGGTATCGTCAAATAAAATATCGCAATATTTAAGTGTATGGATTTTTTTCTTACACCCCTAGATGCTTGATTTAATTGGTATGGTCTAAACCTGTGTGCTACTCTGATGTGTTTCACTTTCTCAAATAACAATGTCATGGTCTCTTTGCACAAATTAGTCAAAATGTGATTGTCTGAGAATATTATGCATCGTTGTGTGTGACACTTATCTGCTTTCTGCACATGGTGAATCTGTTAACAAAGGATGTCTCTTCATACATTAAGTTGCTGCTGGTTGCCTTCACTTATTATTATATTGTTTTAAGGTCTGTCGTCCGACGCTAGCATACTGATGGTTGCATAATTGGTGCTTCTACATGCTTTGCATCTCTAGTTTATTTTGTGGAATGAAATGTTTCACTTTGGGTTTTTTGTTTTAACCTTGAAAGATGTGTTTTAAGTTGCCATCTAAAATTTTATATTGCTTTCTCAATTGTTGAGCCTCTGACAGATTAATAGGCCGTCACATTGCTTTCTTTGTACCAAGTCTCTTCTGTTTGTCCAGAAACAAAAGCAGCAATCATGAACAGCAGAGAAGAAATTAATTGTACCATCGTGTTTTCTTATTTTTTACTTGTTTTCCCACCTATGTTAGCAATGTAGGATCTAACATTTACATCTAACCACATGTTTATCCTAAAGGCACACACATACAAAATTGAGAAACCATTCTCAACCTGGTCTGAGGTGGACTTAGTATTGACTTTTTATAATTGTGATGACCTCCAATGTTAGTTCTACTTCACTACACGAAATTATAGCAAGGCACAATTAAAAAAAATAAAAGAAGCATGTTTTGACAGTTTGTTTTAAAACAAGTGCTTCAACTTAAAAGCCGCATCTTCTCTGTTGACAGAAAAAGGAATTTTATTTTGTTCAACCCAAAATCCCGAAGAAAACAATGTTTTAATGTGTGAAGAGCGTCCTTTTTTAACTATCTGGAAGTGTTTTGTTAGATTTGCATGGTTTTGATTTGATTTTTTTTTTCTGTTTCTTTAGCAGGTAATTGCTGCCATGGAAACACAGCTGTCCAATGGGCCAACTTGCAACAACACAAGCAACGGGCCTTCAACAATCTCAAACAACTGCTCCTCACCTGTAGAGTCAGGGAGCATAGAGGACAGTAAAACTAACTTGATAGTCAACTATCTGCCTCAGAACATGACCCAGGAAGAGCTGAAGAGTTTGTTTGGGAGCATCGGAGAAATTGAATCCTGTAAACTTGTTCGAGACAAAATAACAGGTAACCCACCTGATCGCTTTGCTATGGTCGGTTAGTAGCTTTGGCCCAACAGATACTCTGATCTGAATTCGTTTGCAAGTGTATGTGCATTCATCTTGGCATTTTAGTGACACACAAATTTTAAAAAATGAGTATGCTAGATATCATTGAAGTTAAAAGCAATAAATGCAAAATGATCATCTTGACTTATATTGAACCCAGATCAGGCATCAGTGGGGCCCTACAACAGTATTGTCCACATCAAGGATTTTTTGCATGCAGCATTTGACCCCCCCCCCCCGATTCTGTGATGTCTTAGCATGATAAATTATGGATCTTTTTTTTGCCCCCCAATACATGCAGGCACCTTCATTTTGAAAGTCAGCCAATCATTCTGCATCTCAGGGAATATTAGGCACACTCACATAGCAGCCTTTGTAAAAACCTGGCAAGCTGCAACATAAGGACTGATTTTAATTGGTGTATATGCTGATTTAATATGTTGGATGATACTAGTGCTACCAGCAAAATGGCATTTCCTAAAAAACTGTGCTCTAGGGAAATTGAAATGGATACTATGGAACACAAATGGGGTATTTCCTTGGCTCTTTATTGGAAATATTAGGGAATACATATTTAATTGTACAGTTACGTTCCTGTTATCTGGACAGATGGAAGACATGCATATGATCTTGGGTCGTTTTAATGGGAGGAATGCACCTGGCAGAGGCACGCACTGACATGGCCTGTTTGACATCAGCAGGTAGATAGTGCCTGAGGCTGCTGGATTCATACTGCTTGCTGTTTTGGTCAAGGTTACCAAGAACTTTCTCCATCTGTTCCTTATAATGCACTCGATTGGTCAGGCACATGAGGCGCTCTGGCCTTTTTAAGGATGTTTGCACACATCTGTTTCATTTGCATGTGATCCTGGCACATCAGCAGCCCTGGCTGACAACATATTTTTCTGTCGGAAAGAAGCAGGAGGGCACAGGGCTTCTTGAAAATCACTGTTGAACTAAGAGGCTAGGACTCTGATAATTATAGATTATCTTTATTCTGAGACTTCAAGGTTGCCACCTTCATTAAATTAACATGGAAGATGTGCGGCTGCCCACATCTGGCTTTGAAATATTAATACTATTCAATATTTCACGATGGTTATATGTAGCTGGCCAGTATGTTGTTAAAGTCCCTTACAACCACCAACAGCCTGAACTCTAAAATTGTTGTCTACTTTGCTACATGTGTTTAGCAAATCTGTTTGTCTCTTTGCTTTAGTTATGCATTTCTATCATAGATGCATTTGTAGTAAATAACTTTAAATAATTAAACAAAGAGAATTACGTGTGGTGTGGCACTGCAATCAAAGCGTTTATATTTTATGTCACTGGAAACAAATGTCAGCAGGAGGTAGACCACAAGCTAAGAGTGGTGTTTGTGGGTATGGAAGGCGTGGTGTACATACATGAGAGCCTCATTATGGTTTTGTAGAATTTAGAGTTTTGCAGTGATGGTGAAATTTGTCAAGTATCAAGTCTTGCATGGAGTAAATGCCCTCGTGTAACCATGCATACAACAAATGCATTTGATAATGTGTGAAATGGGTTGAGCTGAATTGACAAGTGATCCTTGTTTAAAATTAGTGCTATGCAGTCTGCTTGGGTGGTTGAACATAATGTGTTAATATGCAACGTTATATGTTGCATATTTAGAGGAGCAAGTGTGAACATGGCCGAATGGAAGTAGTTGAAGTGCCAGCAGCTACATGAAACGAGTTGTTTAAAAGCAACCTGTCCTTGAGTGAAAAGGACTTGAGGCGTTCCCGCTTGCCTTTCTTTAAAGTTGGCACAGATGAAAACTGATTTACCAAAATATCTTAACCTTTTTGTGGTTAAGCTAGAAAACATTTTTCCATTGGTCCCCTGATTCCTCAAGACTTGAAATTCAGGTTTGATATTTTAGCTGACCTGTACATAAATGAATAAAAAACATTTGGTTCCTCTACAATGCCACCTTCCTACTTTATAGACATGGGAAGTTTTAAAAATGAATCAAAAACAGGATAACGTAAAACAGGAAAGTATATCCAGACTACTTAACCTTGTAGACTTGCTCTCCCTCAATGTTTATTGAACACCAGCCACTTCCTTTTACAGAACTGTAAATACTTTGTATAGTTTTGATGTTGTGATAAGTAGATGTTTTGCGTCCCTTTTCAAAAAGAGACCAACATAACTGAGTTTTTAAATTCAATGTGTGATAAACCAGATTATATTTTGACAGCATACTGCCACTGAAGTAAATTAAGTGTATGCCTGGAAAAAATATGCGTGGGGAAGCTTTCCAATGAAAATGCATTTCAGTCCAAAACAATAAAGAAAGCCTTTATTTGTAATCACAAGTGAAAAAACATTTATTTTGGATCATCCAGGCGTATGTTCCAACAGTACAGACCAAATGGCAAACCAGATTTTCATTTGTTTTTCTTGCATTTTTAGTGACCACAAGCATTTGCTATTTAGTGTCATGCTACACTTTACAAGTGCAATATAATCTAATTGAGTCTGAAATTGAATATACTACTGGTCACATCTGGATATGTTTTTTTATTATTTAAAAGCAGAAAAAAATCATTGTTTGCTTCAAGTATTTTTAGGAAGGCACCTAGCTTCTTTGACATGGTGCTGTCAATGTGAGTTACTTTGCTCCATGCCATAAGCAGCCGTGGCACCTCTTAAGTGGAGCTTGTAAGATTTTATTTGTCTGTCAAGACATCCTGTTGTTGGAAAGCCATGCATATTTATGAAGTATTGTTTTGTTTTAGTTTCTCATGAACAACCTTTTACTAAAAGAAGTCATGTATATAATTAGTTTCTGTTTCAAGAAGGGACCTGATGAATTAAGTTGGATTAGGGATGGCAGTTGCACCAGGATCTTTAGTGAAACAGTTTGTTGTTCATGGAACATTTCCAAAGGAGCAATAATTTAAAAAAGAGCCCTTTTTTTAAAATTTCAGAAAGATAAATGTATCAGGCTTAAAAGGGTAAGTTGTTGGCTCTCAGGTTGGCAGTAGATGTTGTGTTAAGGACAACACCTAAGTAGGATTGAAAGCTTTGACAAACAAACTCAGGCTGATGTTTGTTTGGCTAAAAGTAAACACGGTCTGTGCCTCTAGTGCTTGAGTGGAAGAATGTGCTTATTACATCATGTGCTAGTATTCAATTTATTTGATGTTGGTCACAATCCTTTTTTTTTTTCTTTTTTCATCCCAGGTGTGAGTCAGAAAAGGGGACCGATTTCTGTTGAACTCTAGTTTTTGTAAAGGCTGGGATTTATATGGTATCCATTTGATTATACAAAATGTAGTTCAGATTGATGATGGCAGCTTTGCCCAGTAACTAACCAGAGTGCTTTTATAAAATAAGTTGTTAAACTAGTATCTTAAAAAAGAAGAAGAAGAAAAACCCAACCCTTTTAACCAATAAAAGCTTAAATTGGGGCAGGAAAAACTGACTTAAGATTCAATTGGAAGAAAAAAAAAAATTGGCTCTTAATGTTATTCAGAGCCTCCAAGTCATTTCTCAGGAATGATGCTCTGATTTCAATTTCTGCACTACATAAAACCCTATCCCCTCCAGACTATGTTGCTTTTGTCTCTCCCTTGGCCCTGTGGCAATGGATTTAAGCCAGCCTACATCTGTGTATTGGTGCTACATCAGATGCTAAGTAATCACCAGAGAGATGCATGCTTCCTCTTTGCTTTAAATGCTCTCGCCTTGGCTGCTGCTGCTGCTACTGCTGCTGCAGCGGCTTAGTCTTTGTGTCATTTTCCTCCCACTATGGGCAGCACTAGTCTTTTAAAGGAAGCTGGGTGCAGTTGTCTGTTTGAAAGTGCTTCCCTGCATACCGCCTCTACTCCTTAATGACAGCTGAAGTTGTTTGTTGGAGGAACATGCTTAGGGCCTCCCCGTTATATCAGTGGACGGAGCGGGTATTAGACCTTCCATAGGAAGACATCACTATAAGGGCGTAACATGCCCACATGCAGCATGTACAGTGGAACGCAGTGTGGCAGGCGGTTTGCCCTCAGGGTTTAAGTAAAAGTGTCATTTCACCAGCTCATTTCAAAGGCTCAGCATGTTTCTCCTGGCTATAACAGTCCCTGAGATGCAAGGTGAAATAAAGTTTATGAACTTCTCTTGATCACAGATGAACAACCCATGAGAGCAATGACTCACAGTGGGAAGACAGATAATCCAGTATGATGCATATAGGGCTTTCAGATGTACAGTAGAGCCGGCCTAATAGCAATGCTGCAAGCAATATTTAGCTGTCTGCCTGTATTTTTCATACCAATACACCAATGTATCCTGATTTAAATCCATAGGTTATTTTTTGAATCAGAGCAGATTTAGGTTCTATCAGTATGTGAGGCTTACAAATGTGTATATTTGAGACAACGGTAAAACCAGAAGTAACATGATTTTGATTTTTTTTCTCTTTTAAGTACAACTTAGGTTCCCCATCCCTAGTGCACACCCGTGCGTCTTGCTGAATCTATGCTCTGCTTCAATGTGATATTTGGATATATGTGGAAATATTAACATCTAATCTCACATGAAGTTCTCGATAAAATTCAAGTTGCTTATATGCTGTATTAATATGCTGAAACTGCTTGAGCTGGTGAACTTGACCGGCAGTAGAATTGCGGAGAGACCCAGCAGTGTGGGTGGAGGAAATTGAATTGCCTCTGTGCACATAAAGAGTGGGTGTCAATCTATTGTACATTTTAGAGATAAACTGTAGAGAGAGGGGAACACATTGCGCCTCAGCTGCTGCACTATGTCAGATGAGTTGGTGTGAGAGCAGAGCAATTGCTTGTCGTTTTTAATTTAAGACATGTTTGTCAAAGAGTTGGTTTGAGAATTACTAAGGTTGTAAGCTAAAGAGGTGCTGGTTGGAAATGGGCTTTTGACTTCCTGTGTTCCTCATGTTCCGCCAGATAAGAAATGAAGACTGACTTGTTCATCTGCGTGTCCTTGTATTCCTCAAGCTTCATTTTCGAGTATTATGTAGTAGTGATACATTGTTGGTGTTTGTATTCAGCCGTCACTTTTCACTCTTTATTAAGTGTGACATTGAACATATTCTTGTTCTTGTGTTTTCAGGACAGAGCCTAGGCTATGGATTTGTGAATTACGTGGACCCGAAGGACGCAGAAAAAGCCATCAATACTTTAAATGGCTTGAGACTTCAGACCAAAACCATCAAGGTAAGATATCATCATTCTTTTAAATTGCTAGCAGGCATTGCCATGTACATTTTAATCTCCAATAAGCAAATTAGTCAAACAGTCATATTGAACTCACCCAAGTCTGTTACCATCCACGACTGTTTGCTAAAAATCCAAGATATGCTGAACATGTTTAGGTCTCTGGGTTGGAGTCGCAGCATAATGAGGCTGGAGAAATGTGGGGTGGAAAGGGAGCCTATTGTTAATCTGGTCACAGGCAGCTTTGCCTGGGCCTCAAGTAGAGCAGAACTGTTTCTATGGTTGCATGTGCTGTAGCGCTGCTGTATGCCTTTACAGGGAGGTGGCTGCCATTAGCATTCATCAGGCAATGTAGCACTCAATGTGCTGGTGGAAAAACTCATTTGCTTCATATAGTGCTGCAAGATTTGTGGATGGTGGAGCCAGATTATTAGATGTGATATTATTTCACAGTGGCCATACAAGGAGCTAGCCAGATGCCTTCTCACATTGGACAGAGGGTATTAGAGAAAATGTCTGCAGGCAAAAGCACATTTTGTGATTTGAACATCCTGTTTGAATAGTACCAAAATGTGTATGCTGTATGCTTGATTTCTGTATCTAGCATTTAAATATCATTGTGAAAATGTATAATATTTTGACAGTGGAAGATGTGCCATATTATGAACCATAACACTTTATTTCTGTGAATCAAACGCCAAACAGATCTTTCTCTCCACCTTCTTCACTTCATATATCTAAAAGTAGAACATGGGAACATTTTTTATATATATATTGCACATCCAAAATTCTCTGGCTGCTCTGTCAGAAGTGCAAATAAACCCCAGTTGAGGTAGAGGAATATACTTTGCAAATATTAGCATCAAATGAAGTGTGAAGGTGAGACTGGGAGGGAGGCAGGGATGAGAAGTGGGGGAGTTGCCTGGCTGTGGGCAGAGAGCTTTAGCTATCACGTTCACTTTGTCAGCCTTCCCTCTAGGGCAGAAGCAGGGTGAGTTTTGAGGTAGGGTGACCAAGTGGAGTTTGTATCGATCTGAGAGCATAAAGGAATCCTTTTGAAGGTTTAATTAAAGTGCTTTTTTCATGCAATCCATTGCATAAGATTGCAGTGCAGGGCTTGGTATAAAGCCATTTAACACGTCTGACACTGTAATTAAATAGCCGTGTTGCGATTCAGGTAATTGACAGTCAAGTCAGAAGAATCTGCAGCCACCAGATGGAGGGAGTAGCAAGATGCAGCAGACCCTTGACTCTTGCTGTGTTACTTTCTCTCTCCCTCTCTGATGCTTTCATGTGGGCTGCAGGACCATCAATCCATTTTTACACATTAACCCCCTGAATTAAGTTGGTTCAGGTATCTGCATGGTATTGTATAAATGCCAACTAAACTGAAATTGGGATGTACAGAGAAAATGAATTTATGATTACTCAGGGATGTAATGATGTATTGATCCACAGGACCTGGATGGCTCTCTGCCCCCCGTCTGTGCTGTATTACTTGACTGTTTATGCACTGTGTGCTGCGTGTTTGTTCCCCCTGCTGGGGGATCTCAACGTACCTTGTCACTTAAAACATAGGAATATGTGAGATTAGTTTTAAGAGACAGTCACACTGATATGTCTCGTTTGCTAGAAATGTTGAATTTATTTTTAAATGAGAGCTGTCTAGACAGGCCTGATGCTGCATCTATCTATGTCAGGTTTCCAGCTGAGTTGATGGACAGAAAAGTGCCAGTTTGACTTTTTCTGGACAGGCTGATTTGTCACTGTCCGTTTTACTGATAAGAGTCATTCTTAAATTTGCTCCGGGGAAAGAAAAGCAGCCTGATAAACAGACCATGAAGCAGAGACATTATCCAGTACACCACCCTAATGTTGTTGGATATAAATGATATCAATCAAAATGGTCAATAGCAACTGTAAAAATGTAAATTTATAAGGGCACAGCTTTGAACCAAATGTTTTTTTTTTTCTGTCGCCATGTTATATTTTTGTCTCGCATGCTCCACAACAGCCAATCAACATATCTGTCAATGTTTCACTCTCTGACAGACTACTCTGGTTCCTCCCTTAAGATTAACAGGAGCTCTTTTTAGCAAATTTAACAGCTGCGGAGTGTTTTTGCAGTCTGTGTTTATTAGCCACAAACAGCCAACGACAGCAGGAATGTTTGCTGTAGCAGGCACCGACTGTGTGTGTACGCTACAACGCAGACTGATGTCAACTGCTACCAGAAACTCAGTTTGCTTATTTTCTTCAGACCCTCTCCCTTTCCTCCTGCCTGCACATTCATACAGTCTGATCGCTGTGGGCTAAGAACTTATGCTCCCGTCTGCTCAGTTCATGTCACAAATATTTGCTTCATTTAGCCTCAACACACCTTTAGTAGTTCTCCAAGTCATTATACAGGTTCTTATTTGAACTGGGGAATCATCATCATCAGCAACTATGACTGTTGTATTGCAAATGCCTCCCTTAAATACTTTAGCAATCTTAGAAATGCAAGTTTCATCAATATGTTTTGCTGATCTGCCATACTGCACAGTGCCGCAACAAATTAAAAGAATAATGCATTGCAGATATTTAATCTTAGCAAGCTTTTTTTGTGGCCAAAGCATCATGTAGTCTGTGATGGCCTTATCACATAAAGTATATTTAAAATGAACTGTCACGTTAATACCAGTTTTCAATCTATGTAATAGAAATTATATCTGCTTTTTTTCAATTTGAACAAATGTGCAGAAGTGTGATGAGTAGCCTCCCTTGACCTCAGACAAGATTAGGTGGTTTGCAGGTCTGTTGCTGTGTGTGTGCTAGAACTGGCTGCAGTAATAATGTACCAATGGTAATGTTAACTTCTCTGCCTGTAGGTTTCCTATGCGCGTCCAAGTTCTGCCTCCATCAGAGATGCAAATTTGTACGTCAGTGGCTTGCCAAAGACCATGACTCAGAAAGAACTGGAGCAGCTCTTCTCTCAGTATGGACGCATCATTACCTCACGTATTCTGGTGGACCAGGTGACTGGTGAGTAGAACATGACAGCTGTCCCATGGTTTTGCGCCCCCAGCCCCCCACACCCTTATTCCTTTTCTACTACGCCACTTTCCTCCCCTTCGTTCCACACTGGCTCCCTAACAAAATGACACAGCAGGGCCTGAGAAATATATCAGAGGTGGTGGTGGTTTGACGTCTCTAAAAAATGCAATTTTCCACTAGAGGTGTTCATAAATATGCATAGATGGATAGAATATGAAATGGGTGTTTAAGTAGCAGGACTCAATGCTTCATAATTTCTTTTTTCCCTCCAATCTCTCTTCTGCCTGCACTTGCTTTCTCCAGCTTTTGCCTTTCTTTCTTTTTTCCCTCATCCCCAAGGTGTACATGCAATGCCTGCCTGATGGCGAAAAATTAAATGTTTTTAGAGTAGTTATATTCGCAACTGTCATGTGGAGGCAGAACCCACGTATGAAACACTAATAAACATAATCTTTCACTGGGACAGTGTGCTTCTGAAACATATAAAGTTCCTTCAGGCATGCATAATGCGAATGGCTGTCTTTATTTCTCAAACATAAAATCACTTGTATCAGGAGAATTTATTTTCCATTTACATTTGTATGAATGAAGCAACTGCGATGAAGATGTAAGAAAGGGGAACTACAATCACTAAAAAAGAAAGAAATTGCAATCCGCTTGTGCACCCAAGCTCATGGACACTAGTTACTTGTAATTTTCTTATGCATTTTAATGTTTTGTCTCCCAAGGATAAAACACATAAGATTAAACATTTTGAGAACAGAAGTATTGCATACGAAATGCAAAGGCACAAACATTTAGTTAAAAACAAACAAAAAAAACCATAATGTTTTTAACAGAAAGAAAGCAGATGTCAAATTGACAAACATGCAGCAAGTAGAAGTACTACATGCATCACGGGGGACTGGAGTGATGGACCTGTTTTTGATTTGGCAAAGGTACTACTGAAGCTCAAGGCTGTTTGGCAGTCAGCAGGAAGAAACAAGACCAAGAGTGAAAAGACATGTATGGATGTCCCAAGAGGGCAGGAAGAGGTAAAGAAGTTAAAGGAATAATGTTGAACTTGTAACATCTGTGGTTTTTAAAGGGGTTTTAAAAAGTATCCGTGTGGATTTTTTTGTTTTTTATTTTTTTTATATCCACAAAATAGCTAGGCAACACTGAAAACCAATGTAGTAGCTAGATAACCATGGTAACTTGCTAAGGTTATCTTGTAAATTAATACCGATTAATTTACAATTGATTATCACAAAGATTTCTAGCAGTCATCAATATATTTTGTTTGTATGTTGAATGACAGTGATGCATTGAAGGGTTTCTCTTTTTTCCACCTCTTTGTGCTGTCTTGGGACATATGTACATGTCACAATATTCGGTCTTGGTCGCCCACTGCTCACTAGTGTCCAATTATTTGAAGGTTTTATTGCTGCTGTGGCTGCGTCACTTGTTTCACCTCCATTTTCCCCCCTATTGCTACCCATGTTTGATATTTGCAACTGTCCTTGATTTGGAAAGGGTCATTACTAATGTTAGTGGTTCTGCATTGTGTCTCAGTTATTTGCACTTCTTCTGGGTTGTAGATCACATACTGTAATGTCATGGTCACATCAGCATTGGTTGTGAAACTTTCATGTGAAATGGGCTTGGGATTTGAATGATTGACTGGCAAATGCACAAAATGCAAATCTTATGTAAAACATGTTTAAGTTAATGTAGCTCAATTTCAATTATTAAAAAAAAAGAAAGACTTTCTGCTGTGCGTTGTACTTTGCATTGAAGAGTCCAATGACGCACCCTCAGAGCAATGCCCTGCACTTGAAATGCCTCACTGTTTACAGAGGGTGTGGGTACAATAAACATGACTAGATAACATATTGTAACTGAAGGGAAATAAATTGATAATCAAATACTTCTGTTGACACAACTGTACCTATTTAAATTTACAGTGTAGATCAATACTGAATATTTTCATGGCTTTCAATAGAAATTTAGCTTGTAACTAATATTATGACTGTATGCTGTGAACAGGTGTTTCCAGAGGGGTTGGCTTTATTCGTTTTGACCGGCGAGTTGAGGCTGAGGAAGCCATTAAGGGTCTGAACTGTCAGAAGCCGCCTGGTGCCACTGAACCTATTACAGTCAAGTTTGCGAACAACCCAAGCCAGAAGACCAGTCAGGCACTGCTGTCCCAGCTGTATCAATCACCCAATCGAAGGTACCCAGGACCCCTCGCACAGCAGGCACAACGCTTCAGGTAAAAGGGGCACACCAAAAAAAAAAAAATCTGATTAGAGCCAAACACAGTTAATACCGCAAGTGATGCTGAATCTGTTGACCCTCTGAGGCATTTTGAAATTAGCATTTAAATTGTCTCACAGCAGTATTATGAAAATATTCTGTGTTGGAGCTCATCAATACCCTGAATGGAATAATTCATCCCCATATTCACATTTTCAACTTTGCTGTGTTCCTCCTGTTGCAGATGTAGGCCTACGACACTATTGGGCTGGAGCACATTTTGACACATGGAAATGAGATGAGCAATACTCTGGTGGATAATTCAGGAGATGGCCTGAAAATTTTTAGACAGTTAGCCTGGTTAGCTGCCACAAATGTGGAAATGAATCCGTAAATCAATTTGCTCCTCAATCCACTGATTGACCTCAGTGGTTCAGTATGAAAAAAGTATTTGTGGAAATTGAATTTTCACATCATATCCTTTGAATATTTGCAGCCTATCTCATGCGTGTGAACTGAATGGCTCCTCTTGGTTGTGTTGTATAGGTTGAATATTGACACAAGTCTTGGGATTGACTTGAGTGAAACAATTTACTTTTAATTATGGCAACAGGATTATCGCTCATCTCTGTCATCCTGTCAAAATGCATCATCACCATCATAAACAACTATCTTTATTTTGACATTAATTTAATGTTTGTTTCTATTTAGGCTGGACAATCTGCTGAACATGGCCTATGGAGTCAAAAGGTAAATTGATTTTCTTTTTTAGATTTTATAGGCTGCTTTAATTGATCCTGGAGGAAATTCAGACTTAACACCAGGGAACTGATGGGATGATTTTCTTTTTAATGTTCATTTGTTTTGTTTTTCCTTCATGAGCTCTTGGTGCAAGATGTAGAACTAAGACCTGTATGTTGGATGCGGGGAGGAGAGGGCCAGTGCCAAACAGGCTCTAATGGAGGGCGTCACTACCTGCTCCTCTGACCTGGGGCTAACACTAATTTGGGCCATGAATAAATTCTACTAGTAAACACACATTTAATATAAGTGTAACTCATTTGAGACTTGTTTATCAGAGTTTAAAGTTGTACTTTTTTTGGGTACAAAAAAGGTGCATAGGCACATTTATGCTGTCCTCAGCCTGTCCTTAGGACAACATGACACATCAGGCTCCAGTGCCATTCAACACCAGGACCTGCTGGATATAAGGTGCCATTAGATTGGCAACTGAAACGTGA
The DNA here is from genome assembly GCA_030347415.2 of Decapterus maruadsi. Taxonomy (NCBI): domain Eukaryota; kingdom Metazoa; phylum Chordata; class Actinopteri; order Carangiformes; family Carangidae; genus Decapterus; species Decapterus maruadsi. Next base: position 14,340,073 of record CM064898.1, on the reverse strand, counting down.
AATTAAATCACTCATGCGCTGAATTTTAGAAAAAGTTTCTGGGCTGTATGACCAGCCACGAATTGTAAAAAATATATTTTGTTTTCAAATGTTTCTTTTGATAGCATGGACACAAACTTTCAAAAGCAGAGAAAGATAATGATTTTTAAATTTTTTTTTTTTTTTAACATTTATTACAATACCTTTTTTTTTTAGGGGGGAGGGAGGCAAACTAAACGCACAGTGTGCAGTATCATTCATATAAGCAAGGTAATTGTCATACCGACCACTCCATAGGCTGCAGCTGTGTATTTGAAGAGGGCACCTTAATGCTTCTCCATTACTGTACGCATATTGGGCAGACTGTACAACATGTACAGTTGAAGTTAAACATAACCATGTGTAGTTTCTAGCGGGGGAAACTTCATTTATTTAGTGCCCCTCTCTAACGTTAGGTTAGTGACAGTGATGCAGCAAAGTGCTTTAATCCCAACATAATGTCACAACATGTCTAGATTAAAGTGTTGTCTACGCTGCTTGTCTACATAACAAAGGACAGAGTTTTACAATCTCTTTCTTGCTATTGCACAAAATTGCATACTTGTATTTTGAGCTACATACCCTTACCTTGATCTATTATGGACAGCCCTGTCCTGTTTAAACTTGGTTGCGTCAGACGTCTTTCAGGATTCGCCAGGATACCAGTTTGTCTAAGTTCAGTTTTATAAGAATGCCTTCCTTGGGTATGATTGAAGTCCAGTCCCCTGAAAGCTCAAAGGCCCATCACCAGCGACAATAGACTTGTGATTTCTTTTCTGCCCTGCTCGTTGGCTGACGTCTTGGTTGCCAAATCTCTCTCCGGGTCCTTGATGCTGGGAGCACACCTGTCATGGTGGATGTTCCCTGAGAGGCCAACTGGAGCAGCTAATCTTACATGACACCTGCTGCAATAATTCATAGGCTTTCTATGCACTTAGAATTTTGTTTTTTCAAACTGCAAAATCACATTTACCAAAGGCCGAGAGTTTGTATGCTTCTTTATTCCAACTCTGGCACAATTTCCTACTTGGAGATGGTGTTTATTTACCATTTTGATTTTCCAGTTTTTGGTTTCCATTTAATTACTCTACGCTCATGGTCTGCTTAAAAAGCTGCTCAATGACAACTCAGCCTTTCTGTTCTTTTTATTTTATTATTTTTTTTATGTTTTTTCCCAGCTGAGGGAAAAAAAAAAGAAGGAGTATCTTGTTCATCTAATGATTTATGTAGAAGTGTTAACACTGTGACTGAGAGCATTGTAAACATGGCACAGGATGAAGTGTGGCTAGCACTGATCCCTAAAAAGACTTGTCAGATTGTGTTAGGCTTGTTGGCACCATCTCTTGTCTTTATAAAAAGGCCAGTTTTACCCTCATTGTGGCTCTTGCCTTGAACTATGTTACTTTTTTGTATTTTTACAGCAGGTTCTCCCCCATGGCCATAGACGGGGTGACCAGCTTGGCTGGCATCAACATCCCGGGGCACGCAGGGACTGGCTGGTGTATCTTCGTCTACAACCTGGCTCCAGATGCAGATGAAAGCATCCTTTGGCAGATGTTTGGGCCGTTTGGTGCCGTCACAAACGTCAAAGTTATTCGCGACTTCAACACAAGCAAGTGCAAAGGATTTGGTTTTGTCACCATGACTAACTACGACGAGGCAGCCGTGGCCATCGCCAGCTTGAATGGATACCGCCTTGGGGACAGAGTGCTGCAAGTCTCGTTCAAAACCAACAAAACACACAAAGCCTAATACCCACTGAGATTGTTTCTAGAAAACTCAGCAGAAAACGGAAACAGAAAATGGAAGCGTATCGACCGTAACTTTCTACATTAGTAAAAACAGCTTTGTAAATCAGTGTTACGAAGAAAAACAATATTTAGCGTCCAACAATGTGATTTTTCTTTTTTTTTTTCATTGCTACGCTTTGAATCTTCTCAATATACTTTAAAACCGGAAAAAAAAATCCTGCAGGTTTTACTGCCTGTGATGTTGAATTCTCTTGCTGTCTTTACAGATGGACCATCTAAAACGTTACTATAGGTTTTGTCATTTTGTTGCACATCTGCTTTGAAACAGTAAGTCTTGTAAGGTTATGTGTAGTGATTTTCTTTGTATTTTTGTGTCCTGATTTGCCTTAGGTGCGTTTATGCCTTCAGTGGTTAGCAAGTACTTACTTTGATCTCTTTGCGGTTTTGTTGATTTTGCAAGTGTTCTGTTTATTGTAATATGAGTTGGTTATTGGTTGGCTGCATAATGTTGCTTATTGTAAACTTAACGGATAAAAGACAAAAAAAAAATTCTTAAAGCAGTACCTTGCCAAAGAGCTAAGAACCTCTTTGATGTGGGTTTAAAAAGCATCTATTTTTATAAAAAGAAAAATTTGGAGAAACTTTTTACTGGACCTGGAACTAAATATTTTGACTTGGATACTTTGAGAAATATCTTCATATGACACCTTGTGAGCTTTTGAACTTTACAAGAAAGTTTGCAGTGGTTGAAATTTCTGGAGAGATTTATGATGTAAAAGATACCTTTTGAGATCTTTGTATTATCTTTAGATTATAGAATCAATGGCAGTGCTGGTTTCATTTGTAAAATCATCTGTGGGTCCCCCTGTCATCCTGGTTGTTATGACTAGCGACTCGCTTTCCGATTCGATTTGGAAAACGGACAAAAATACAAAGGTTTATTCGCAAAAAGTGCATGCAAAATTATAAAGTGGAGATATCTCTTAAAAGGTAAATGGGGGGATAAAAATCAGTTCTTCCTAAAGGATTCCCTTCAGACGGAGCTCATGGTGTTCTGTGATGTACCTACGATATATCATTAGACTGATTTTGTCTTAATATCAACCAATAAGGGTTTTTACATACTTTGTATGAAAGAATGAGGACAAGCCAGTGAAGGCAGCAGCTTAAGAAAACCTAGTCTGAAGAATAGAACGGATTACTCCTGAGCTTTGAGCTATGTAAATAAGTCCTTTTTTATGTTGAGTATTTGGCAGACTTCTTTTGGTTCTAGTTTGGACTTCATTGGAAAGTGTGATATTATATATATCGTTTTCCTTTTACTTTTATGGAGTATGTACGGTATTTTCATTTTGGGTATTTACCTTTTTTTAATTTCAGTTTCCCTTGAGTTGAAAATCTTGATTTGTTGTCCTATGGACTAGCATTACAGTGCATCAAATTTGTTGGTTGTTTGGTCTGTAGATAGTCTTGCTTCGTAAAAAAAAAAAAAAAAAAGGTATTAAGAAACTATAGACATTTGTTTTTGTTTTTTATATATAAACATTATAGATATATATTTATGTGGTAAAGAATGGATATAAACCACAGTTTTGAACTATTTGATTTTTGTTTGTTTTTTTCATACTCATATATATATATATACGTAATGCATATAACCTGTCTTTAAAATCGTAAAAAGGTGTATATTGCTTTATTCACTTCAGGGGAAGGTCAGTGAAGCAGTTCCATTAACAATAGCTAAATTGGTCGCAGGAGTTTGTCGAACAACATCTAATTCATCTTGAACAAACAATGGAGGCTGCGGAGCCTTAGATGCACTGAATACTGCACCTGCATCCTGCTTGGTATTTAAACCAATTACTAGTCATGCTTCCCCTTAAATGAGCAGTGTGCTATGCATTATATAATTATCTTTGCGACTGCTTTTTCTTGTTTATCTATTCCTTCTTTGTGTTACTTGTAAAAGTTAAACTTTAAGTCTAGATGAGTTGTGATACTTGCTGCTGTGGGGTAGAGACAACATTTTTCATGCCTGACCTGTCATTGTTGAAAAAAACTTTTTTCTTTTTTGTAACTTCTTCATGATGATTTGGTCTTGACAAATTGTGCTGGTGGTCTGACATGAAAAAATGTTCCCTCCCACCCCTCTTATCTCAATTCTTAATATGAGAATGATTATTTATTTGAAGTTGTATAGTCTGACTTGGTTCACAGCATTTTTGGAATAGAATATCTTTTGTTGAGTATTTAAAAGGATGTACATGTTCTTTACTTTGTGTTTGGATACTTTGGATTTTTTCCATGTTCGGTACATCAATAAATAAGTTGAAGGGCAATGCAGCTTCGTGAATGGATCCTATCATTCCTTTTTTCTTTTTTGCTGACATGTGGTTGGCAGGTTTAGCATGTTAAGTTGCCAGTAATTCACATTCATGAAAGGGGAAAACTTTGAAAACTCAAGTCCTATGTTTTAGTTGAAGGTGGGATTGCACTCATTTTACTAAACTCATCTGATTAGCTTTAGCTATTAACTTTCACAGATGGTCAATATCTCTTTTGGAAAATTTATTTATTTTTTGTTTTTTGTTTTTTGATTTCAGAGCCTTTGAGGAGATGCCTTTTTATTTCCGTATGGTAAATATGAAACTACAGGCTGAATAGCTCACCGTAGAAACAGGAAGTGGCGAGAAGCAGGACTGAAGCAGGCAAGCTGTCTCACCATTTTACAGTCTTTATGCTAAGCTAACTGTCTGCTGGCTGTAATGTCACATCTATCGTATAAACAAAATGGATTTCCATCATTTCAGCGACAAAGTGAACAATTAACTAAAATACTGATTATTCTCAAGTATTTTTTTCTTGTCTGTAAATTATAATTATCTCCTGCTTTGTTTCACCCCAGCCTCAGAACACCATGTTTTCATGTTGGAGAGCGAGCGCTCGGTGTTTGATGTTCGCTGCACTTGTTGACTGACAGTTTTTTAGCGTCTCAGACCTCGATTAGATTTTCAGTAATTTAAGCTTCTCTTTTTTTGTTTTGTATTTCAGAAGTGTAGCTGTAGCAAGAAACAGCTCTTTAAATAACAGTATTTTACAGCTTTGAGCTTCAAATGACTGAAAAATGCTAATCCATTTTCAAGTTACGTCAGCAAATACATTTGGGCAGATTTCAGGTGCTGGCTTGAATGTACCATCACAGGGAGCAGCACACAGCTTGAAGGAAGAAGCCTGATAGAGTATTGATCCCCCCCCCTCTGTTTTTTTTTTATTTATTTTTCCTTTTTTTAAAAAAAAATCTGTTTTTATATTTATATATATTTTATTTTTTTTTATCTCATGCTCCACTTGAGGCCGACAGTCTTGCTGAAGATGAAATGGCCTGCTTTGAAGTACGCTTCCCTACTGCGCAGCCACCTCACACTGCCTGACTTGTCATTTTAGGGGCATCGCAAGGACGCAGATGGAAGTCGCTGAAGATGCCACGCTGCCTCTTTGTCTGATGTATCCTCTGTTTGGGGGAGGAAAGAGTTCCAGCATATCACTCAGTTTAATGAAAACAGTATTTATGGCGTGCTCAATCATGTAGTCATACTTGCACTCTGTTTGGCTAGCGGAAGATAAAGAGGCTAATCTGTGCTCTGCTTTAAAAAGCTTTCCCCGAGTCTCTCCCATATTTACTGTGCCATTAGCCTGCATGTTGGGACAGAAGTAATCTTTCCTGACAGCAGTTTTTACTATAAAGGGAGTGGTTCTTTCAGTTTAAATACATCCCATATGCCAATATCAAGATTTGCACTGCACTTCTTATGTCTTGCCTTACTGGAAAGATCCTGATGTGAGGAGCTTTGGCTGAGTGACAGTATGTTTGGCTTCTTCTGGCATGTTTGAGGCTCTGAGGCTGGTCTTACCATGGCAGACAAGTTGTTTGATTGGACGTCTTGGAGCTATATGTTGTGATTACATGCTGCTAGTAAAAATGGGATTAGGCTTTAACAGTTCATGGCCATCACAGATGAGTCGGTGTAAGTTGATGTCGCATCCCATCTTAGTTATTTGACAATAAACGCAGTGATTTTTTCAGTCGCAGTGTTTTCCTCTCCACTGCTAGTTGAAAATGTCTGAGTTCTTTTTTGAATGTTTTGGATGAGCAGTCCTTCAGATGGCACGATGGAGTACAAGGGACGGAAATGAGCTTTTAACTTTTGAAGGGGACACCATTTCATCCTGAGTGACGACTCGGTGCTTGATAGTCAAAGGGCAAAAAAATTAAACGGTGTCTTTTTAATAGAAGGTGTCTAATCAAAACTAACCCGGACCATAAAGGCAGAAGAAGTCATTACGGCTCGGCGGTACCGTCTGATCAGGCTCACACGGCGCTCCCTAACCTTTTGTCAGACAGCCCTGTCAAAAGGCCTCAGATGAATTGCTTTTAAACTAAGCGGTGGGGGACGTATTCATATACTGTAATTGAGCAGAAGCAGATTCAACCCAACATTCAGAAATATTAAGTACATATTGTATGAGAAAAGTACTTTAAATGCAATGAAGATTACATCCACTTGTCCTATAGTTTTTATACATTATCGAGCTGTTGCCTGTGAAGCGCTAAACTATAAGCAGCAGTTGTAGCTGGTCTGGGTCGAGTGAACTCTGTTTGTTTTCCACTTTCATAACAGTGAATCAGATCTCATCTTATAGCTGCTCAGTAGTGCATAGTTATGTGAAATCACATAATTCCCGGTGGAGTTCTGCTGGATGCGGAGCATGTGGATGGAAAAGGTCGCTAGTAGCTGTAGAAATAAAGTAGAAGTTTGAAGTTGTGTAACAAGTATGTCACATTATGGGAGTAAATTCACACTTGTTAATTTAATTTAAGTGTTTTTCAATGAGCACTTTATTAGGAACACTAGGGCCTGTTTTTGCTGATGTTTGAAACCATCCATGTTGACTTGATTGTATCATATCATTTCTGCAGATGTGTCAGCTGCACATTCAGCCCAACAATGTCCCACCGGTCTCGTCTCTGGTGACAGTGGTGTCCACTGAAAGTTCACTGAACCGGGCGTTTTGCCTTGTGGCCACACAGGGATGCAGATGATTGGTAATGACTGAGGTTCAGATATCAGAGCCGTGGTTGATTGGTAACATAAAAGCAATTCCTACGCCACCCGGCACTGTAAACAGGAGGCAGTTATGGTCCATGGGTTTATGTTGTTGACACCAAATCCTGACGCGACCATCTGTGCCCCTTCATGTCCAGGGACTCAGATTTCTATCCTCAAGGTTCAGTGTTTGTCTTCTCTCCTTCCCAAAAAGTGCTTATCTGAGTTACTGTAGTTCTCTCTCTCTTTGCTCCATCTACAGCCTGGCCGTTCTCCTCTGTACTCTCACATCAACCGTCATCTCTGGCGTTTCTAGCCCCGTTCAGACTAAAAACTCCCGAGACTGAAAAATCTCAGGAGATCAGCAGTTTCAGAAACACTTAAACCGGCCTGACCCGCACCGACAATCACGCTACAGTCAAAGTCACTTAGATCCAGGAAAAGTTCAACGGAGGGCAGCTGCCCCCAATTCAACTCCTCACGGCCTGAATGACTGAGAATCTTCACAGACATTACTGAGATCATTTCCCCTCATACTGATGTTTGAACAGTAACCGAGGCTCAAGCATCACGGCATCCATCACTTTCACCCTCGTACAACTGCTTATCATCGGCTGCAGCTCTCTATTTCAACCATATATCCATTATATTAAGCTTTACATTCTAATTAATGCTCTTATTTCACAGTAGCTTAGTTACCCGGTAACTGCAGAAGGACCCCTTGTTGAGACCAACCCAGCTGTCTGGTCCTCTCCCGTTTGAACATCTACTGCAGTTTGTAGGGAAAAGGAAGCCTTTATGGTGTGTGCCCTTGATGTACAGTAGCTGTAAAGTGATGCACCCCTGACCCGCAGCTCCCACGTGGCCGACATGTAGTGATTGGAGCTGGAGCAGCGCGCCCTCCCTCCCTCCATCCCTCCCTCTACCCTACATTTCAGTCTGTGTTAATGAAGAAGAGGGTCACCCAGATGGTCCCTCCATTACCACGCCACCCATTTGCCGCTCTCACCCTCATAACCGCCCCCCCCACCCCCATCCCCATCCCCTCCGCCCCCTTTGCACTCGTGAAATCTAACATACTGTAGCTATGTAATGAGACAGGAGATAAATAAAACATGCTTGTACATTTTGTCCAGAGCTGCTGATGTCAGCAGGCGCACGTAAACACATTTGCATACGGCCCGTCTGCCCATGTGATTTATAGCCCGGGTTTTCTATTACACTCATTTAGAACTTGCACCTACCCTCCTCCTCCTGTGATTCTGCAGCATCACAAAGGCCTTTTTAATCTCACGCTTCTCTCCTATTGTGCAATCTGGCAAGTTTATTTAAGCACAGATAAACAGGATAATAAGAGTTTGTGAATACTTCCACAAGCTTCTTTTAGCTCCAGACGTTGACTCTGAACCTCTGATTTAAACAGGATGACCTGAGTGGGGAGGGTTATGTTTCTTTAGCATTTACTTAACTGCCAATCAATTAATGTCATAAGGTGATTGATGATAAGTTTTGTGAACTTGAGTAACGACAAACATGTTTTGTTCATTCCACCGTGTTCAACACGGTCAAGTGGCTCTCCAAGTTTCAGATTGACAGCTCTAATTAAATAGCTAATTACACTCAGGAGTCAGTCTGGACAACTCTGCAGGTTTGCTGTTGATTTGTTCTTGACATTGAGGGCTCATCTGAGAACAGCACGCTCTGGGGAAAAAAAACACAATGTGCCCTCATGTCATTGAAAATGATATTCCTGTATCTGACACAGAGCCACCCTTTCTCAAATCTCTTGTTTCACTTTGTCGAGTCAGAATAACTTTAAAGTGTTTGTGCATCACGGCATACATTTCATACCGATGTAGTACAGAAATGCGCGGCTCCTCAGGAACCCATCAAAGTCATTTTGAAACAATGAAAACATGGCAAGACGCATCGTTTCCCCTTGTTTTCAGTCCCAGAGACAGCGCCGCACAGCAAGCCACACTACATTAATTTCTCTGCTGGAATTGGATTAGATTGAGCCGAAAGAATTTAACATTAAATGTATTTACTTTCACCACATTACCCAGTTATCTGTTTGATAGAGTGAGGAAGTTTTTAAGTCACAATAACTGACACTTTTCCAGTGTTTTATTTGAAGTGCAGATCCACGAGAAGATGATAGTTGTGGGTTCAAGGAGCCAAAAGCTGAGCGCTCTCTCAGGCTTCTCTCTGGAGCCATGGCAACAATGGGTCAGTGAATTAGCACTGATTGGTTGATTGACTGTTATTGAATTATCAGATAGATTCATATCATATCAGTTGGATCAGGGTGGGCGGGGCTTGAGAACAGCTGAGGATGGTGACGGCATTGTGGATTTAAGGCTCCGTCTCTAAATACAGGCTGTGTGCTTTACAATCAAAAATCTGTTTGTTACCCATATGTTGCCACGTTGTGGTGCTGAGGTTTTTATTTTTTTGCTTTGCTGGCCAGGCGCCGATATCTGCTTAACGTCCTGTGAGCTGGTGTGTGCGTGGTCCTTGACCTCACCAGCTCATCGCCTGACCCTCCAGGTTGAGATGCACGGGTGTCATTCATCTCTCTCCACTCTGCTACAAAGCAGTAGCGTTATCCACTCGGTATTCATCCTCTTGCAGAACATTGTCTTTCATCCAGCAGATGAAAAAAAAGCACTCTTAAAATTTTAAATGAAAAGGCCTTAAGCTGATTGTGGTGGAGTGGATGAGTAGTGGTCCTTTATGTGACTTGTATATGATCCCTTTAATGGCCCGGTGTCACGGATAATTCACAGGTAAATTCACAAGTGCCTTCTCTCTGCGCGCGCGGTTCTTCCATTAAGCACACCCTGAAATTTTCTTTTTAACTAGCGGCTACGAAGGGTTAGGCGTGCTTGCACCTGTCTATTGGAGAGGACAAGTGGTGATCAGTGGTGCTTGTTGGTTGTGCACGAATCCAAATGAGTCAATTACAAAGTTGAAAACAGTGAAATGGAGTTAAAGTAGCGTTTTTAACCGGCTTGAAATTAATTAAATGTTGAAGGTCAGAGGAAGTAAGACCTTTTTTCTTTTTTTTTTCCTATTTTCCACTGTATTCAGAAATACTCTATTCTCCTTACTGCCACTGACAGATGCCATGTGGCTTACACAGTGTAATACACAATGTTGAATGCCTCTCTTTTGCATCATATTTCCATTTTGTCAGACATCAATGAGTCCCTGCTCGGCATTGGACCTTGTTCTGCCGTCTTTCTATTTCTCGCCGTCCACGGTCAAACATGTTCAGTGATTGGATTTAAGTTCTTACATCACGACCGGTTGAAGCTTGGCGTCCTCCACCCGCATCAGATCAGCGAAGACTTCCATCAGCGAGGCGTCATCTATCTTCCCTAACGACGGCTTCATGTTATTCTCCCTATGAGGCCTTGGCACCTCCATTCCATAATGAGGCAGTGAAGAAAAGGGGTGCAGATTAGAATAACAGCCTTAACTAATCCATAACAGGCCGATGAGGCGCCACGTTTGGGGAAACCGTGTCATTTCTCATTTTGCAGTGCCATGGCAAAATCTCTCCTCTCTCTCAAAACCCCCCACGCAAAACAAGCCCCAAGAATAGCTGCTGTGGCAAGCCGCCGGCACAAGGACGGCAATCAACAACACATAGCTCCTTTCCCTGTCTCTCTCTCTCCCTTTTTTCTCGGCTCCCGCCAATAGTCTGAGGAGAGCAGACGGGAAATCCATGCCTCTGACTGTTGTCTTTGGAAATCAAAGATGAGTTTAAGCTCTGAGAAAACTACAGCGGTCTCCGACCACATCTCAGGGACAGAGGCTGTTCTGATTGCTATCGACAAGTTTTGTTCTTTCTTAAATGAAGCTTTTTCTTGAAGTGGCCAGGCTCCCAAGCCGATACGTTTTTAGAAAATGGGTTCATTTCTCAAGGTTTTTCGGTGCTCGCCGGGGGCCCCTGCTGGTCAAAGGAATTCACAGCAGGCTCGTTTGTTAGAGATTAAGTCAAAGGTGCAACAAAAATGATTATTTTTCACTGACAAATACTTAACCCACAAAGAGCTTTGAGGTTAATGTAAGAAAAATAAACAACACTTTAGGAGGTTTATAGCTCAGGTCAACATCTCGGTGGCAGTGTTTACCACTCAGATAAGCTGCATTATTTTAAAACCCTTTCCTGCAATTAAAGGTGTACAGAAAAGAAAACTGAATAACCTCGTGTTGCAGCTCGTGACAACTCGGCGCGACAAACGGCCATTTCTGTACACCTTTAATTTAAGATACCAGACTTTTGTGATCAAATATTTTTATTTAGACTTAAGAGATAGTTTCTAAGGGGTAAGAGGTTTCATCAAATGTGAAATTAAGAATCTAAATGAATTACAGAATGATGGCATCTAGGCTTGTTTGTAAATTGTATGTAAAATTTAAATCAGCTTTAAAATGCTGTTTGGAGATCAGTAAAATCAAGTTGCAACAGTCCAATAGCTAGGTTCACACACTGAAAATTACAACAAATGCTGATGATGCCGTCTTATTGGATTTAGAAGTAATTTACTTCATGTATCATGAACTGAAAAGGACCCCAACATTCACCCTTGAGGAACTCCTTTTTGCAAACACCTGGTAGCTGTTTCAGTTTCTTTCCTGAATCCAAACCATGACTTTTCGAATATGCACGTAACAAAACCCAATGTGTATTTTTAGTTCTGCTTAAAAAAACCATAGCTGCAAAACCGCTGTGCCTCTCCGTCCTGTTATGATGTTGACACAACCTGTCACAGTGTTGTGGTCAAAGTGAAATCCCCAGGAAACCGTCTCAGGCGAGAAGAGTCACGACCGTGTTGTGTGGCGGCTGTGAGAGTGTCAGGTTCTCTCATCACTGCGGCACAGACTGAAGAGCTGTTGCTGCGGTTCTGGCCATTTTTCTACCATTTAGTCAGCAACTGTAGAGAATCACATGAGTGGTAATGATGACATGGGGGGGGGGGGAGGGTTATGACTGCAATGCAATCAGCTGTATCAAGCCGAACAAAGCAGAAAGCTATCTATCATGCATTTGGACATTCCTGACAGGTTGCAACACCCCACCGATGAAGACATGAGGTCTTAATGAAAGCTCAGCATGACTGCTATCTGTTTGTCCTAGAAGCCTGATTTCTCCACGTGGCACATCTGGCCACGTTTTGCATGTTTATGATGCGCCCATGCATTTACATGACGCGCGGCTTTGCATCGGCGTGTTTACATGTGCACTAGGCGGAGGGTGAAGTAGCTGCCGGCTGTTTTCGCCAGCGTCTGCTCTGCCGTAATAAGGCCTGATTTAAAGTTGACCAGAGCACACCAGGAATAGTGCCTCGCTCCTCATTTCCTCTGCCGCCAGTGGAGATGAGATCTCTTCACAATATTTACCCAGGGAATAATGATGTTTGATTTGACTCTCTTCTGGGTGTGTCTCTGTGAGGGCTATTTTCGCCCACTGCTGCCACTGAGAGAGGAAGCAGACAAGGAGCTGTGTCCACAAGAAAGAAAAAGAGAGAGAGAGAAAAAAAAGCCTCAGATCATTGTTTATGGATGATGCTGGGTCGGAGTATTTCTGTGCTCGGCCTTCAGAATGTAGAGCTACTGCGTTGCACTGTCGGTAGCGTGACTCACAGTCTGTTTCTTAGCTTATTGCATTTCACTTCAATGCTCCTGACCGACTCAGGTTAGAATCAGTGTGAGGATGCTGCGTTTCAGATGCAGGGAAGGAGAGGGGAAGAGTTGTCCCATCAGCACAGATATGTAAAAGGCTGCATCTCTGCGGTTGGTTAGCATCTTTCAGTTGTCGCTTTCTAGCTCTTTGTCTCCTCTCTTTTTGTCTCTCTGTAGCCATTTTGCATCACTTTGGGTTGTTTCGTGTCTCCTAGTTGTTCCTCCATCTCTTTGTTGTGTAAATTTACATCTCGTATCATGTTTTTTGTAGTCCTTTGTAGCTGTTTTGTGTCTCTTTGTAGTGCTATTTCCTTTGGGTTTGTCTCTTTGGTTGTTTCCCATGCCTCCAGTCACATTCTGAGATTGTTTAACAAAATCTCGCTGCCCTTTTGACCCCTGGCCTGCTCAGTTTATCCATCCATAACAAACATGAAACATAATCATCTGTATTTGCGAAGCTCCAAAAATCAGATGTTTTGAATTCTGCGATAAATCACTTTGATTGATTTAGCGCCATGGATGGATTTATTAGATTTCTGCATTAAATTTTAATGTTTTATTTTGACACAGCATTAATGTGGAATGTTTTAGCGCCGACAGAACCGAAGAGACACGCGCTGTCAAGGCTTTATTAAACCTTCACTCCTCACCGTGCACGCCGAGGCAGATGTTGCTTTTAGGAGGCAAAACAAGTGGGAAAAGGGAAATGCTTAAAACCAGTTAGCTTCTCTAACAAAACCCTTTATTAAAATGTCAATTTTGATTGGAATTTATTATGCGCAGCCGCTATTCAAAGCTAAAGTAGAGCTCGGGAATCCTCTGGGATTGTGGGTTGTATTTACCCTCCACGAGTTTCCTTAGCAGCTCAGCTTGAACGCTGCTGACATCCCAGCTACAGGAACACACTGTAGTATTTACCTCATTACAGCCTGCACCCTCTGAGGAGGAGAGTCATTTGCATGGCTGCTTGTCAAACCACGTTAATATTGACAAAGATTTGCACCTATTTTAATCACGCCACGTAAAGAGGTATACAAAGTTGTTTATGACTGCTCCACCACTGAGCAATGGGCACACATAACATACTGCAGTGCACATTAAAAAAGATTGCACTTTGTTCCGAGCAGCGATTGCAAATCACAGACATCAGAGAGGCAGAGGGAAAATAGATGACTGCGATGGCAGTTTGAGTCGAACAAAAATGCATTTACATATTAAACCGCACGGCAGCGCGTGGAGCGAGGCTCTGTTTGAATTGCACGCTCCAGCCTGCGAGGAGAAGCAGGGGCCTCGCCGCTGTGACTGCGGTACCGTAAATTTGAAGTTGTTTACGGATGCTGCCATCTTGGTGCGCTCCGGGAGGGAAACTTGGAGCAGGGCCATTTACCGGCAGCTTGATGAGAGTGCAGTGAGGCGAGTTAATTAATACAACATCCCTGGGCCCACGGGCTAGGCTGCAAAGCCAACCCAGGAGGGAGGGAGGGAGAGAGGGAGGAGATGGAGAGAGAGAGAAGAACGTGGAGAAAGGGGACAGAAGGAATTATGTCTAAATACACAGAGAGAATCAAACTGTGAATAATACAGCTACAGTAAAACACAATGGAGTGACACAGCTTAGACCAGAGTGTGATATTTTTAGGTGGTTTTGAGAATCGCAGACGACAGTTTGGTCTCTGAGCAATCAGAACTTGCACAACAATGCACAGCGAGTTATGAATGAAAGTGACCTCTCATCACTCGGCAGTGAAGAAATATGGCGGTGCGTGAGTCACAGGTTTCCGTTGCCTCTTTTCCACCAAAAAGAACCTGGTGTTGGTGCCAGTACTTATCTGGTCCAACCATGGGGAGCAAGACAGAGCCAGGCTCCCCATGCAGCGGCTGCTCCTACTATAGAGCCTACTATACAGTTCTCGACAGGCCTGAAAATTTACTAGCATTAATTCTCAGCCAGAACCCAGACAAAAAAGAAAAAAGTAAAAAATTGTAGCATTTTGAAAAATTCTGATGAATGCCATCTGTCCCGTTTTGTCTGGGACATCCTACATTTTTATCAAAACGAGCATTTTGACAGGGAGATGTTGGATTCTGATGAATGTTAACAGTTGTTGTTTGCTAACACAAGAAGGTTGACAACATTGTCCGAACGGCCCAAAACAACCATATACGGTCAATGCAAATCATTTGTCTGGGACATCCATGTTCGCCCCGGAAATTTTTATCAAAACGATTTTGTCTGAAAGCCGCAATATTTCAGAAAAATCCATTTATCAATGAAAACTCCCTAATCTGAATGAAACAGAGAGCAGGAAGGAAGAATTATATTTAACCCTCATTTTATTTGTTAGCTATATACTAAGGATGTTAGTCCTTAGTTTTAACTGCTGTGCTTGCATCTATTACAACACATTTAAACTAATGTAATTAGGTGTTGATAAGGTTTATGACCAAGGTCAGGCTATAAGCAAAAAGCAAAAAATCTCCCCAGTCTGGAACCAGTTTTATGGAGCGGGTTACGGAAAAACCAGAACCAGTGATAAGTTCAGGCTCTGGCTACCAGTAATAAGCACTGGAACCAGCTTGTTGTGCTGCATCTTCCCCAACATTCCTCCTGTTCTTACAGCATGTCGTCTCCACCTCAATGATAAAGACTCAGCTCCTATTGTTAAAGGATGTTACATCTCAGTTTGTGGTTCCCTCCTAAACTGGAATAACCAAGGGATACCACAGTCTGGAACCAGTTTTAGGCGGTCGAAAAACCAGAACCAGTGATAAGTCAGGCTCTGGCTCCCAGCTAGCACTGGAACCAGCTTGTTGTGCTGCATCTTCCCCAACATACAGCATGTCGTCTCCACCTCAGAGACTCAGCTCCTTAAAATTTACATCTCACTGTGGTTCCCTCCTACTGGAATAACGGGATACCACTGCTGAAGCTGGAGTTGTGGGAGAGACTCGCAGCAGACTGGCTGCAAGAGAGGACTTTTTTTTTTTTTTTAACAACTGAAGAGCATCCAGGTCCAACCCACTCCAACAGACACTTGAAACAAATGGATCCATCGGCCTCGGCGACCTCTTAAACAAAGCGGAAAAGCAGCAACTTTGGTTTCCCTTCCCCTGCAACCGATTTTTGGTAAACTGTAAAAGCTAAGATGTTTTCACCCGTCGCTCCGCGGTTGCTGCTTCCCCTTAACTTTGCCTCAGTGAGAAAAACTCTTGTCTGTTGCGCTCCATCAAACAAGAGGAAAAAACTTGCCTGGAGATAGAGGAGTCCGTAGGGAGGTCCTCGCCTCCTCCTCTCACTCTTTCTCTCTCCGTCTGTATCCATTTATTTTAGCTGGCAAAAAAACAACTTTGGGACCAAGGTTGTCAAACAACTCTTTTTTTTTTTGCTCCCCAGCTGAGGTGCACATGAACATGGGAGGGATAAAACCAAATAACAATCTGCAAACTCAGCTTTCTAAGACTATTCTTGAATTCTTACTCGCGTAATGCGTGACACTGACCGCTCCTCCTCTACACCTCACAATGATACCATTTTTTCTCCTCTTTTTTAATAATAAACTCCATCATTCATTGACTGAGTTTATCATGTTCGCGGATCAGCCAAATGACGGCAGCAAAATACTGTAAATAGCTCCGGCTGCCAGAAGACACAAAAGAGATAGGGGCTATAAATACCCTGAATAAATCCTCCTAATCAGGAAGCGAGAGGAGCACGAGTTGTGTTGATATCGGAAACTGGTGGCTGAATCCCATTTTAAATGCTTTCGCCAGCTTTTCCTTTTGGTTAGTGTTTAGAATTCACTCGATAATTACCATATTAAAATGCATGTAGGAGTCTGTGCAGTTGTGGTGGGAAAAGATAAGGCTGCGAGAGTAGGGAGGGAAAGAAAAAAAAAAAAGTCCACCGGAGGCCTATCAGTCAGTTCTGAATTGCTTTATAATTACTGAGATGCACAGACATAATTTCCTTCTAAAAATAATGCAAAGTTTCATTTCCCTCCTCTGCCTTAATACTGTTGTGTGGGGAAGGAGGGAAGGGAGGGAGGGAGCACTCTCCTCCACCCCACTCTCTCTTTCTCTCCCGAATGCATTAACTTAACCTCTTCCTGTACGAGCCGGTGTGGTGCCATGTTAAGCACAGTGTAGCCTAGTTTCTGCACAGCGTGAGCGGCGCTGCCTCCCTGTTTTGGGATCGCAGAAGAATCCAAATTCTGACACATTGGGGTTGTTTTCATGAATATGACAGAGTCTCCAGCTGAAGTTCGTCGCGACTTGTTGGAGTTTTATTTGCATAGATTCCTCATAAGTTTTTATCTTCAGTGTGCTGTTGACACAAAGAGGAATTATCTGCGCCGGTATCGAACAGCGAGATGTGCTGGTGTTGCTTTGACCTTAATTAGACCGAACCTGCATGGTGACAGTTTAATGGGCTCTGTGATGGAGGTTTAGGCCAAAGGAGAGCTGGATGTTTTTGTTTTTTTTATTCCCCCGGGTAGATCAGGATCTGTCCTGGTTATAGTTACCGTCACTGTCGACTGGAACACAACTCATATCACGTACAAAACAAACCTCTGCCATCAGTAGGAGTCCAAAGTGACAGATCACCTGAAGTTCTGGTTTGTTCCAGCCTCAAACTCAAATGTTAAACTTTAAAGGGATAGTTCAACATTTTGCCATAATCCCTATAGGTTTAGCTGTAGGTCCGTTACCTTTAATTGTCAGTGCAAGCTGTTTTTAGAACGACGGAGCAGAGCCACGAGCTGCTCAGAGCTATGCTACAGAGGCTAATGGGATGTCTTGGTTTCCCTCATCAAACTCATCAAATACACAATCCAACAACTCCAAAACGCTCTGGTGGACAAGTTGTGACCTGCACATTCACCACGCTATGAGATCATAACAGAACAGAATGTTTTAGAGGTAAATTCATGCAAAACCACTGATGCACGTCCCTCTTGGGGGCTTTTTTTCCAGCAAGCAGTCTCTGTATTTACCTCAAAAACAACTTTGTCTCGTTATGGTCCATTATTATCTCATAGCGTGGTGAATGTACAGGTCATAACTTGTCCACTAGAGCGTTTTGGAGTTGTTGGATTGTGTATTTGATGGGTTCGATGAGGGAAACCAAGAAATCCCCATAGCTCTCAGCAGCTCACGGCTCTGCTCTGCCATTCTAAAAATAGCTTGCACCGACAATTATAGGTAACAAACCTACTGCTAAAACTATAGGGATAATGGCAATGGGCCAATTTTGTCCAGAATGTTGAACTATCCCTTTAATGGAACAGAGCAATATGCAATAAATATACAGGGATTTCAGCACTTTGCTTTTTTCTTTCATTTTTATTGATCTTGATTTCATGTTTCTGGGCTGTTTTGTGTAGCTGCTTGTCAAATTGTGTGTTTCTGTGTTTCTCAGGAAGCAGCAGACTGTAGCACTGTGCCCAGGACAAATTCCCTTCGGGGACAATAAAGTTTACTCGACTCTACTAAAACAGAAAGGTCAAAACCTTCAGTGCTCCTGCTCCTATTAGTTTCGGCTAGTTTTAACAGGAGAATTTTACACATGAGCATCAGTGTGTGTGTCTGTGTAAAGTTAAAGCTAAATGATCCACAGACATGCTACTTTTTTTTAGCCACGTTAGCATTGTGTCCAGTAGCTACCCAAAAGACTGACGTGGTCGTACTAGCATTTTGTGTTCTGCTGTGAAACATCTCAACATCTGAGGCAGATCAGCAGCTGTGTGTTTTTTATCATTTAGACACCGTGTGATATTTATAGAGACCAGGGTTTCTCTTTTCGGAAGGCCTCGCCCACTAAAAGAGTATAGCCTAGGAGAGGAGAGGGAAAGGAAAAGGTTGCAGGAGACGGGCCTGCGTGACGACCGGCAGGTTCTCCTGTGATGAAATATTGATGGCGCTGACTTTGATTCTGCAATGGGTACTTTTGATCCAGATCTGTCGCGGCAGAGGAGACACCCTCCCCCCTCTATTCTTCCTCAGGTGCATCGCCGGCCTTTTTCGTTTTCGAAAAATGCCATCCACCCTCCGCTAGCTTTGATCAAATGTGTAGACTTTGAAGAGGAACTTATAGAGATCAATGCTGTGTGTATACAGGCAGGGCCGATACTGTCGGTCTATAACTCAATATGTTGCAGTGGCGGTTTGCTGGATGGGCGCCAGTGTCCGGGGGGGGTGGGGGGCTTTGCCAGTTTGTCGGTTGTTGACTTTTATTTATCGCGGCTGCTGCTGTAATTGATGACTGAATCAGCACTGTCTGGAAAAAAAACAGTAACCGCTGACTTCTTTGCTTTTTTCACCTCGCCTCCCCCTCGCAGCGCTGATCTGAAATTTAAATCCAAATCTTCCAAAGGAGAGAAAAAGCACGCCGTCTATTATTTAAAGAGACAAATTTCATTCACAAAATCTCAGGGCATTGTTCTAGCTTACAAATCCTGCAGGCTGCTCTTTGCAGATTTGCAGATCACCCCCTCCTGATGCAGCCCGTACTTTGCTTTTCCACCTCTTCTCATTCTCTCAAAAGAGTCAAGTGCTCTTTTCTTTTGTCTGCCTTACAATCCAGTGTGTGTGCGGAGAGTATGAGATGTCCAGTGCAGAGCTGTGTCCCTGGATAATGGAGCAGAGAGCCATCTGTCTGTCTGGCCGGCCATCCGTCCACATCCTCAAATCCTATCAGTGTGTCTCACCTGCTAATGAAAAGCTAGCAGGTACTCTGCTGCAGCCCTTAAAATGGATGACTTCCCTGCACAGCAGAGGCTGCCGCGCACACCATCACTCTTCTTCTTTGTCTCTCCTTCCCTTTTTCCAACCCTCCCTGCTGAATGCCAACTCCATTTCTTTTTTTCCCCCATTTCTTTTCTCCTTTTCTCTGCACAGGTCCAACTTGTTTGATTTAAATTCGGTGGAATCGCGCGACAAGCAAATATCATGGTTTTACCATCCGCAGTCTGTTTACCTTCTCCTCTAAATGAAAATCTCCTATTTGTTTTGAAAACTAAATTGGCTCCTCCTTGTTTACCCTATCACTTAGAAGAACCCAGCGCTTCCTCCTCTTCCTCCCTCCCGTCCCCTCGGTAACCTGCATTATGCAACACCAAAATAATGGCCCAGCCCCGGCCACGCTATATGTTTGAAACGGCGGCTTCGTTAATAATTGCCATAATTGTATAAGTATGTGGAAACTGCTCCACAAAATGGAGCAATGACTGTTATCAGGTTGATAACCAATAATTACTTACAAACTCTGTGCTCATTAAGCAGCTCCTGTGGAGAAACCCAGCTCGATATAGCCCTCCAGAATCCCCTCCCCTCGCCCACCAGGATCCCGCTGCTCTCCCTCTCCCTCTTGTTATATCCCACTTTCTCTCCTCTCTCTCTCTCCCTCCACCCAGATTCTGCTTTTCATTCCATCTGTTATCCATGTTGTTCTGTTTCAATCACTTCCTATCTCCTCACTCAGCCTTTGCTTTTCTTTGTCCCCCTCTCTTTCTCTCCCTCCGCTCGGCCCTCCATCCTCTATCTGTGAGTAGTGATCACTGTAATCTTTCTCCCCTCCACACATTTTCCTGCTAAATCCCAACATCCTGTTTATTTATGTACAGGGCACGCTGCTCTCCACCTCCCCTCCTCTCTCTGGTCTTTCTCTCTCTGAAAGATTAACCATCCCCTCTGCATCTCTTCTCATCTATCATCCTAATGGGGGCTACAAGAGGGAAAAAACAACAATTTGCTGAGGGAGAAACAGCCACAAAAGGGCACGGAAAGTGTTTGGATTGCCGCTGTCGATCAAGTCGCAGTCTGCTAGCTGGTGGCGCTCATCTTAACGGCGGAAATTGTCACCTGCGAAGGCACGAGCGCACCGACTCTCCACTCGTAAACACCTAAAGCGACGTTTATGCTCCTGTTACACGTGTTCACTTCGGGTTAGTTTGCTGCACTGGGCCCGTCCTCACTCTCATTCTCTAGAAATAGAACATGAAGATGAAATAATCATGTTTCTTTATTTAATCCCCAAAACACCCAAAATGAACATCTTAAATCATGTAATGTTCAAAAAGCAGTGAGTTGGTCTCTGACAGCAGATCATGTTAACATCTGTTGCCTTCTATAAACTGGCCTCAATATGTGAAGTTTTTATTGGCTAAAGAAAAAAAAGGATTAAAATGTTAGAAAACAAAATAAAAAGAAAAGTTGCATCATCATTATAACAAAAACAGATTTTTAAAACTTGAACATCATAAGCTGCTGTTTTGCATTTTCATTTGTATTTCTCTCAACTTCTCTTATCATCACAAACATTCGGTGACCTCTCCCCGTCGCTCTGGTAAACACAGGTAAACTGATGACTTTTTTGTGTCCCCCGCTCGCTGCAAACACGACTACAAAGGTAGGGCATTATTAGGTTTTATGTAAATCAGCAGCGGCTCCCGAAACACTGTTGACTTGCGTCATCATCCCTGTTGGTTAATTTCAATTTGTAACCTGTGTTCCCTTTTGTCGGTGCACTTTGTCTTTGTTTGATACACGCTGTCATGACGCCGGGATTGTTCCTCTTGACATTTGGAGCCATTCTCGCAGCGTTTTAAAGCAGCTCACCTGCACTCTGGGGCGCAGACAATTTGGTCTCTTTTCAACCACGAGCTGACATTAAACATAATATGACTTTTGTGGCAGTGTTGGTAATTGTCCTGCGTATTTATTTTTTTGGGGATGTAATTTAACAGTGTTCATTCATTCCCCTGGCTTCCTCAGGCCCCTGCTCCTCCTCCTCCTCCTCCTGTAAGTGGGAGCAGCCGACTGCAGGAGGCCCCTGGTAACCACATGCTATCACAGCTCGGCCTTCCAGCCTCCAACCGCGGCACGCTTACACTCATCCACTCCACAGGGGAAGTGTTGAGCCTCGCTTGCCGACGTGAGAGCACAAACACAGAAACATTCACCCTCCGCTAGGATAGGCTCGTACCAGCCCTCCCTCTCCAACTGCCACCTCCCCCCCCTCTCTCTCTCTCCTTCCCTCACTCTTCTCTCCTCAGTTAGCTCGTCCCTCTCCTCTCAGAGCACAGTTTCCCCTCCAGCACTGTCCTGGTCTCTGTCATTTTTGTCGTTGTTTATTCCTCTATCTGTCTCCTTCGCCTCCTCCTGTCAATATTAGTCTTAGTTCATCTGCTTCTCTAATTCTCCCTCTCCTCTTCCTGGTTCTCCTGCTCAGAGAAGTGTGAGAACATCCACTGGTCCACATCCACATATTTTTACATAAGAAATATTTTTGGTTTGTTTGCGGTTTTGTTTGGACATTTAATATTCAACTGTAGCAAAAGTTGTTGCAGTTGAGCTGAAGTGACACAGACTCGCTGAAAAGCTGCTATAATTAACATTTTGACAGTGATGAAGAGTTATGATAAAGAGATCACGCTTAGTATCAAGTAGCCCCTGGGTAGCATCTTTCAGCTCGTTGTTTTGATTTGACAGGCCATAACTTTATTGTTTTGGTCGGCTCGTTAAGCTGTAGCCTCTCTACAAAGCTGATAAGGAGTTGGTGGAGACCAAAGCAGAGCTAAAAGGAGAGTGATGAGCACTAGATCCTCTGCTGAAGTTCAATGAAAGTTCCTGTTGTTACTGGGTTATTTTGAGTTATTTGACCAAGAATGGTTGCCAAAACATAAACACAAATGTCTAAGGTGTTTAAGTGATCTGTTGTCAGCTCGTCCTGTTTCATTATTGTAGGTTAAAAAAAGTTAATTTGTTGAAATGTTTTTATGTGAAGAGAAATAAGTAAACATTCAATAATTACAGCACAAAAATTCCATACTTTTATAGGCTTAATGCATAATTTGAAAAACAGGATCAATTAGATTTAGTTTTTTTCCCATTAAATTAAATGTTGACGCTCTCCACAAAGAGAAAAATAAAGCGTTTAGTAGCTGTATAGAGTAGCCTCTACAGTATATCCTCCTGTATGTGCTGTAGTACTGAAGGCTCACAAAACAAATGCCTTTGAATTGCCTGGGAAAAAAAAAAAAAAATCAAATATGCATGCTAGAGGCAGGGAGGCGTCAGTGACTGAATAGATTGGACTAAGCGTGGACGTGAGGGAGATGGATGTGACTGTCGCACGCCGACTCAACGCCAGCGCCCTTTTTCTACTCCCTCTCAGCCCCGAGGGGAGAACTGGCCTTCCTCAAAAGAAGGAGGCTTAAAAACAATCTCTGAAAGAGTGAAAGCGGCGCCGTGGTGCGGTGGGCGTCAGTCAACCAGTCAGTCGACCAGTCAGTCAGTCAGTCAGTCAGGGCTCCACTGTCTCCCACTCCACAGAACAGGTAGCCTGAACTAGTTTCTACAAAGCTGAGTCGGAGATTTAATGCAATGAAAAGCCTCTGGGCCCTTTTAGCAATTTGGAGTCAACACACAAATACGCCCACGCTCAACTGGAAAGACTTTCCATCCCTGCCCCTTCATGTGCTGAATGGAGGTGTGTGCGTGTGTGTCTGAGCATGTGCTCAGTTTTCCCTACTGAATCCCTCCCACAACTCCCTCCTTCCCTTTTCTGATCTGAAGCAACACATCAAGCGGTCAGTCAGTAAAAAAAACAAAAAAACAGTGCGCTCTTTTTTTTCTTTCCCCAAATAACTGTCCATTTAAACTGCAGCCTTCTAACATAGTTCCCACCCACGCGGTGCGGGGTGAGTCAGGTAATTTAACACATTATGATCAATGAGCAAAGCGAGGCGCTGCTGTTACCCCGCAGACCGTCCAATCTCTTCCTTCGTGAGAGGAGAAAGTTCTCTCGGAAGACGGCGTCACGTGGCCGCCATATGGCGACACAGCCATATAAAGTTTTCTCCAGATGCCAGTGATGAAATGTTGCCTTCTGCAATATTAGACAAGAGTGCTGCTCTTGACACTGTCTGTGTGATTGGCAGCATTTCCAGCTGTTGGTAAGAGTATCTGTGCAGGCTTACTGTGTGTGGTTTTTATTTTTTATGCTGACGACATGAGCTTCGGCATCTGTTGCACGTTTGAAATGTCGAGCGAGTGCGAGATTAAAATGAACAGTGATACTGTGTTCATCAAAAACATGTCTGCGTCGCCAGCTTAACTGATCGATTTAGAAAGAGTTTAGTTTTCGTAGACATGCCTGGCGTCTGAGTTTGGTGACACCCTCGGCAGAGCTTCACCATTATTCGGAAAAGCGAAGGTGAAAGCAAATAGTTAGATTCACCGTCAGACGGAGCGTGTGGACGGGAGCTGAGGCTGGATAAATAAAAAGCAGCAGTCCCTGGGCTACGGGGCCTGAGGCTATTGCATTGCTAGCAGGCAAACAGCCACCCAGCTGCCCCAGCAGGGTAGGAATATATCAGGCAGCCTATTGGATACCTGACAGCTGATTTAGTTTCCCCTTAATGAGCAGAGGGCTCTGCTGCAGAAACCCCACAATCTATTACATAACAAGCACAGAGAGAGGCCCCACTGCAAGAGATGCTATATTCAGTAAACAATGAGCTAATAAGAGTTCAAAGCATGTAAGTGCTGTGAAAAAACAGTAATCCTGCACATTATTATGTGATTCAGTATATTAGACTTTATACTTAAAGTATATGAAAACAGTAACTAGTCACAAGTTAGATTTGTAGCAATGTCACTTTATTTCTACATTGCATTACACAGTGCAGTGATTTATTTTACATTGTTGCTATTGTCAACAAATCAGATGTAGTAGTCAGACCAGTTGATATTTTGCAACCTAACCTTGTAAACTAAAATGTAAACCTTTAAAAACAGGCCACAGATTTCCACAGGTTACACAGCATGGGGTCTAAATAATCTCCTAAAAACAGCTGGTTACTTAAGTGTTTGGCAAAACATTTGTCAGGGACTATTTTCAGCTGCGGATTTATACACATAAGTCGGTATTTACAGCAGCAGGAAGACAGCGTTGGTCATGATGAACATGTCACCCGGTCGCGGTGCATCGACACGTTTCAAATACATGCTGGTGTTTGCTCTATGCTAAGCTTCATCAGGCTTTGGCTAAATAGGTAACAGAATCACACTGTTGTTGGTTTTATGGATTTATTAGCAATGAGACAGAAAAGTGGATATGACCTTTGCTGAAGACTATAATAAATGTAGTTAAAGGACGCCGTCCTTTTATTTGTGCTTCAGAGCAAGCAGCAGCTACATGTTATTACACACTGCAGCTGATCTGCTGTAGTTGCACTTTATTTGTTCAGTTATTTACACAGTAATCTGTTTGGACCTTAAATGTAAACACTATTGAGGATTATACTGTGATGTTATTAATACTCAGTGTTCAGTATGCTGCATTCCAGTACGATCACATAACAGAAATGAAGCAGCACTGTAACAATCGATGGTCTAGGACCAGTGTTACGAAAACTCTGATTCTGACCTTAGCGAGACTTGCTTGGAAGTGTATATGTTCTGACAACACAGATGTCAGAGGGGACCCTCAGGACCCCAGCCTGTCACCGCGGGCTAGCCATCCGGGGGGGTTGGGAGGAGGGCTAAATTAATCTAGGCTAGGCCAGTAAGGGAAGGGGTCACAGTTCGCTGTGTATGCCCCGCTGCTTTAGCACCGGCTGACAGGCCACAGGAGTCTGAAAGTCCATGATGTACTGGCATTTGCTGGGCTCCTTCACCGATCGCAAGGCTGTCTCTGTTCCGCATGTCAGCGTGACCTAGAAAAGCACAAAGAGAGAAAAGTTGAGGTGGTGTGGGGAGAAGTGCTGTTGTTACCCAGAGTCAAGAGTTTTATCTTGGGAGGGGGGAAGAGGGAGGAGAGGGGGGGTGATAGAAGACGCTGTCCTCCCTTTTGTTTTAATGATTTTCCAACCTTTTTAAACTTTTGTGCAGGAGTGGGAAACGGCTACAAATGACAGGATTATGCAGAAGGAGCTGGCATTTCAAACATATTCAGGTCTCTCCTCAAATAAAAGGATTGTTCTGCGCACAGGTTGTGTTTTTATCGCCGCCGCAACCTGCAATCAAGAAAACACGAGAACCCGAGCGTTGCCGCGGCTGCGGGACACTGGCATTATGGGACATCTCGGCTGCCGTCGGCGGGACAGGGGGGAGGATGTGATTATCGCTGTCGTGTCATTTAATCTGTAACACTGACGCCACCCGCAAGAGGAGCGGGGAGGGAAAGAAAACACAACTTATTTTACTTCTAGGGGGTTTCCATAGCAACCTCTCACATCATACTGCACCCTGAACAGACAATCCCTCTGGCGAACAAAGGCACCTGGAGAGGGGGAGAGATAGGAACTTGACAGGTATTATTGTGCTGAAGTTTTGAGCCTGGTACAACCGCTGATTTGGATTTGTCCTGCAGTTGGATTAAAAATAGAGGCTTTTCTTATGTCACTTATGTATATTGTTGCACTGATGTACAGGTGTGTGTGGGGAGAATGTCTGTGGTGGCAGATATATCGGTTCACAGACACCGAGTGTTGGGATTTTATTATATAAATTGCAGATTTGAATTACTAGAATATTAGAGTTCTTTGTCTGACTGTGTGTCAGTATTTCTGCTCATTCTACATGAATAGAAATAATTGAAGAGAAATTAACTTCATCTTGTTATATAAAACAGATGTTTTCAAAGTTTTCCTCTAAAACTTGTTGAATAAAAAAATGGTAATAAATAGGATATCGCATTCCATTAAAGGCTAAAAAGCCCCCCAAAATACTTAAATAGGACATCACGAATTATATTGCGATAATGTATCATGGCATACGTATAATGATATTGTGATATATTGGGATTCCCACCTCTATAATAAACATGTATTTTGTATTCCCAATTGAGTTCATTTAGCATCTGAATGAGTTTAGTCAGGACTGAGAAAAGCCACATGTCTGGGTTTTAATTAGGTGGAGCTGTAGATAAGGAAATTGATCAAATCTATTTCTAACAAACGTGTTCAGATGGACTCACTACAGACACATATGTGTTAGTTGTAGCCGAAGTCAGTGCTTACGTGTAACAGTCACAGTCCACTCAAACAGTTGAGTTCAAGCTCCCCTGTGGACTTTAAGGATACACTGTGCACTGCTTGAGTCTTGGATTACCTCCATATCCACCAGTGAAACAATACATCATTGGTCCCACTCCTCAAGTATAGAGCGAAGTGTGTTTCAGAGCAGAAAGAAGAGAGCACTACCCAAAGATGAGGTTCAGCATTTCAAAAATAATGAGCGTCGACTTCTGACGAGACTTCATTTATGCCGACTGCACACGGTTAGGAGGTCGTATCAAAGGAATTCAGTTTAGTCTTTTCAAAGGCGGCCCCTGGATGGCATGAGTACATACATTCACAAACGGCATTTATTGGACTCTGATTTGAAGAGGGGGCCAGGCAAAGAAAAATGAGATGATTAAATGTGCTACATTTTTAATTGAGCAAATTCTCACACAAAATGTAAATGGATGTCATGAAAAGTAACAGCAATGTGGAAGGGAACCCTGGGAAAACGGAGGGTGGAGGAGGAGAACGCTGCGAGAGAATGCAACATAAAAACCAATGCAGACTGACAGAGAGAGGAAAGCAAGTCAGCTTCCATCACTTGGCTTCGGACAAAACATGTTTTTGCCAGAGTGCTGAGCAGGCCACGAGCTTCTGCTACTGATTGACTTCTTCTCCAGCGCTGAAACGCACACATCCTGTCCTGTAAAGAGCAGACTGGGCTCGAACGGTCCATGATGAATGTGAGGAGAGGAGTGTCGCTTGGCCTCACTTTACAATTAACTAAAGTGATATCCGAACGCATGGACACGATATCAGGGAACTTTGATCAAATTTGGTCTTTCAAAGAAACAACTAAAAGTAAAAAAAATTACGCTGATTTGCAAAAATACAATGTTTTGTGGTTAACCCCTTTTCTCATTGAGATGAATGGATGGATAAATAAATAGATTAGACAGACAGACAGACAGATAGTAGACAGACATACAGATAGATATTTGTGGTCATACGTTTATGATTGACAAATGCCGTAATATCTCTTATTTTGAAATTTCCAGGAAGTTAAACCATTTCCTGGTAAGCCTCCTTTACCAGCCTGCTGCAGTATATTCATAGTGAGAAGAATATATTCTATTCTTCTCAGCCATTCTTGAGGTCTATACCTACATAGGCTCTTATTTTCTCAGGGATGTCACCTCAAACAGGGTGTGTTCCTCCAATAGTCTTTGATTATGGGGCAATCATAGAAAATATGGAAGCGGTCTGCATTTTGCTGTCCACTGTTTCTCCAGCAAACAGGGTGGTTACTGCTATAGTGGGATTTCTAAGGGGGTTGTAACAAAATACCTTATCAGGTTTTTCCCTCCTTTTCCGCGAGCTCTATTGTTCCCCCCATATTGTCGCCTATTCTTCCTCAGATTATAATCCTTCCTTCTCTCATTTTGTTTAAAGGCATAAAGCCGACTGCTTTTTAGGATTTGACTGCATGGAATGATTCCACTGGTCTAAGCAGTTCTGTCAGCTTTTGTTATAATATGTTGCATCTGCAAATATTGATAAAAGTCTTGGTTTTTCTAATAAGTGTCTCTCTGTAAGCACTTCTAAACAGATCAGTGTTCCCTCTGTAATTACACTGCATAGAGCTGTTATTCCATTAGCTGTCCAGTCCTTAAATTCAGCATCCAATTTATTCGGTGTAAAGTCTGACTCATATGCACACCATTTCAGAATAGCAATATCTCCCCCTCTAGTTTATATTCTTTTCTAATAGTGGTCTCGTACTTTTGGACCCCATTGTATTCATTTTAATGGATTCAATCCTTGAGCTGACACTACAGAAAGGAAATAACTTCCATCTTTCTGTGTCCTTCCCTATTTTTTAATGTACTGTATAGGGAAATAGCTATATTGCCCATCAGCTGACACCATTGGAATAACTGCGTTTTACCAATGTCAATGTATCCTTGTATCCTGATAATTTACTGCCAGATACATTAAAATGTTGAATTTCCCCTGGATTATGTTGAACAAAAAACACTGAAATTAATTAGAGTGTAAAAAATGTTTCCGTTAAAAAAGGAACATTTTACTGCGTTTGCACATAGGCTGCTGGAAATGAAGAAATCAGTGTTTCTTGGTGCAGATGTAATTGAAAATTTAAGTCAAGTCGATAAATATATCATTTGTTGTTTCCTTATTTCGCATAACAATCTGTCAGGAGTCTGTCACCACTTGATGACTATATATAGAGAAAATGATATTCCTTATGTCACTTACATATCACTTCTTCTTATATCAATTACATGATCAGGATGATGATGGAAATGTATGTTATGCTAAATTGGAGGCAATGTT
Source organism: Decapterus maruadsi (assembly GCA_030347415.2). NCBI lineage: Eukaryota > Metazoa > Chordata > Actinopteri > Carangiformes > Carangidae > Decapterus > Decapterus maruadsi. The sequence goes on along the minus strand of CM064898.1, from coordinate 14,311,141 downwards.
GAGTTTGTATTGATTGCAAATGAAAACAAAACAGATCAGAAACCCTGTATCACAGTCTATAATATAATATAAAACATATAAAACAAGTAAAATGAGTAATTACCACCGTGTTCTCTGCAGTTGAAAGTAAATAGAGTTCACAGTACATCATGGGAACATGAAACTATAATTATTTACTTGCAAATCAATGCAAATAAATATGTAAAATAACAATCATAAAAGCATAATTGGTATGAATACAGTATTTTCTTTCAGCATATTTGCGATGTGGAAGTCTCTCTTCTTTTTGTTCCCTGTATCCATCTGTTTATTTGACATTCTGACAGTGTGCGCTTTCCATTTGTTCACCTGTCTATTAGTCTATTCATGCCTGCCTATGTCAGTGCGTGTGTGTGTGTGTTTGTATGTACATGTGTAGTACTCACTGTTGCACTGCGTGAACCTCCTTGCCAGCAGGGCTCTCCATTCTCATACACCATCTGACTGTACTGGTTCTTCTGCGTTCCTACCCACATCCCCCACTTCCTGAAAAAAGAAAAACAGAAATAAGAAAACACATAGTGATTTTCGATACTTTGCTTCCACAGAGTTTCAAAAAAATCAGCAATTTCCTCTCTCTTTTATTCGCAGTTAGAACAAATTGAACATAGCAACACATCATTTTTTAAACGCCACTCTATCGGCTTATTGGAAAATACTTTCTCCCAATAAAAATAAAAAGCTGGCAAGATGGCCAGTCTGGCACTGCCCTTCTTCTGGTTGCTGGCACTGTCGCTTTTCGCGTCCCTTCTCCTCTTCAACAATGGAGGGGAAATATTAATTACCATTTTGTCAGAGTTAATTCAGTATGCAATAACACACAGGGGAAGGTGAGGAGAAAAAAAAACCACACGACGGCAGTGAAGCTCATCTCAGACGAGCCTGTGCCTGCCCAGTGCTGGCTAATTACATTCTCACCAAACATTTCAAGGGGAGTTAGGGAAACCAAAGCAAACCGGGGCACCAGTGGACACAGTCCAGCCCCGTATCCACAGATGCTGTGTGATTACGTGTCTTCACCAGGTTTAACTTCCTCTGATCTTTCACTGAACTCGAGCCGCTTCTTTGAGGCGGTGACGACCGTCGTGCTGCCGCTAACTGTCGTTTTTCTTTCTTTTTTTTTCTTTTTTTTGGTTGTAAAACATTGTAATCCTGTTAAGGAGGAAAATCTTTTTTTACTGAAATGTGCCTGGCTTTGATCTCTGTCCCACATAGGCTAGCAAACTGTTTTCTGTCTGCAATGCTAAATAGTCAAGACGGAGGAAATCAATCTTTTCACTTTCAGGTAAATGGGAAAAGAAAACCTGATGCTCCGCAGGCTTCTTTTTTTAATCAACCCCTTGTCAATGGTCTGTTAATCATTCTGGATAAAAAAAAAAAGAAAAAGAAAATCCTAACGGCTATAAATTCAACGTAACTTTTAATACGTCTAAGTGCTTTTCTCTCCGGTGCCAACCCTGTCACAGGTGCACAACACTTGATGAATGTGGCCACGCTGACCTTTCCACAGAGGCACCATCGCCTCTGCTCCCTGCTCTCAGTTCTCATAGAGGCTAATCTGCTGTAATTCATGACCCACTGCTATATTTTCATTAGTCTTGATTGATCTCAAAATGACATTACTGATGGACTGACGCCGAATCATTATGTCAGATTTGGCACTTGTCAACATCACTTTTTCGGAAGTTTTTCCAAACATCACACATGTCTGGATCACCAATTTTCAGTGAAAAAAAGAATATGGCAGGCTGTGGAAATACAAATTTTTCTAGTTCTTTACTTTATTCCTGTTTGACCTTGGAGCGGGTCAAACAGGGAGACCTCTCTGATTTGTAAAAACCACTCTGCGGTGGTTACAGACACGTCTGTCTTCAGGTCCCTCAGTGTGGCTTTTCTGCCGTCCATGACGCGCATGGCTTATTTAAGATGCCTGAACGGGTTAGTCGGAGGTGAATTGCTCACACAAGTGGAAGCCGAGCTGGGCCCGAGCGTCTCGCCTTTTCCCTTCCAGCCTGTTTGATTGGGTTTTAGCACTCTGTTAGCACCGGGGAGGCCCTCAAATGGATTGCTGTCAGGGCCCGGCAGACATGGCAAGCGGAGAAAGTGACAGTGCTTCTGCTTCTCGCTGCTAGTTGACCGCCGATCCCTCGCGCATCACCTCCGCCACCCCCACCCCCACCCCCCCAACATCCCCTCACCTTCGTTCACTTCCTCCTTTAATCTCCATTCTCGCTCTGTCAGCCGTCCCGCGCCCCAGGAGGCAGCGTAGGCCCTGTCAATTAGGCTTGAGTTATCACTGAGATGTGGCCAACACACTCCAGTCATCTGGACTCGCAGGAGTCACGAGACGGAATCTTATTGACAGATCATTCCCTGTAATAATACCTACTTGCACTTGGTATTGGCAGGCCTATTTCCTACAGTCATTCTACACTTATCACCAGAATAGTGCACACAGCTTGTTATTTACACCTTGGACGGAAAAAAACCACCAGCACATTGGACCTTATTGCTTAATTTCATGGCATTAACATTTCTATATGTTAGTCTGACCCTGTGACAGACAATATAGCACAACCCAAATGTGTAAAATGGACCCCCTGGCTCAATGACAACTTCATTTTCTCCTCCAATTTATCACAGTTTGGCTTAAAGCCGCAGACATGCTACAGATGATGCTGGCTTGCTCTGGCGGCAGCAGCAGGGCCGGTCTCCTTAAATTATCTGGGTTACTGTATGTATTTTCTTCCTTCATAACATGTTGGCTGATCTGCCGCACCTGTTTTTCTGCAGCCAAGCTGGAAACCCTGTTCGCCTGCCCGGCATTAGAAGAAAAAAAAAAACAGCTCACACCCCAACATTACTATTCAGATCACTGACTCCAGTTTTTCTAAGGGAGAAGACACATTTCTGTTTTCAGTACAGTACAAGAAAAAAAACAAACACAAATGGAGATAATTAAAATATGTAAACAGATTAACATTGGCAGTGGAGAGTAAATCACATCTTAGCTTTTGTGGAAATCCATTTCCAAACCACATGGAGACAAGAGAGGGGCCACAGAGGCAGACTTCCTTTTAATGATTAATGACGGGAGATATTGAACACATGCTACTTTTAAGACTTAAAACGTTGAGAATCTTATTTAAGGATATCTGGGTTATGACTCATTCTTTGTCTGGTGTCCTCTAATGCCATAAAACGCACCTTCCATCACAGATAAAGCTTTAATAGCGGCGTATCAGGCCAGCTAAACCCATTACCCATACATTTACTTTACATTGTGGATGAGATAGTAGGGGGGTGGGAGGACTCAGACGTACCTCTAACTGCTCGCTTTCATTTAATTTCCTCTCTGAATCGCTAAGGTGTGATTTCCATTGATGCAAAGAATAGCAGATGGAGCTGTGATTTAATTACATCCACTAGCCACGAAAATACCATTAAAAAATTGCAGTTTCAGCTCCTTTAGAGCCAAGTTTACAGCTAAAGACTCAAGATGGAGCCGGAGAATGATGGAAAAACAACAATAACATGTCCAAACTTCCATTTCTCCCTCAGTTTTTGTGAATGTTATGACAACATCAGGCTGTAAGTGATATTGTTTTACTGACTTTTTATAATCTTATCCTCATTAGGAATAATTAGCGTTAAAAAAAAGCTGATTAGCTTCCTTTTCTTCTTCTGATAATGGCTTGAGCTGATATAAGCTCTTCTTATTTCTTTAAAACGATGCGGTCGCCAGTGATTCTGTTTTAAACTTCACCGCGGCGCTAATCCTCACGCCTCGAGTGATAAATCCCGAAGATCCACAGCTAATCTTGCTCAACACTGAGTGGAGAGTTACCCCCTCTGATATAGCCACAAATCAACCTTTCAGAAGCAATTATCATTTAGACAACTCTACTCTGGTGTTTAAACACCCCGCAGATACTTTGGGGGGGGGGGAGAAGAGAGAGAGAAAAAGAAAAAAAAAATCTGGGCCAAAAGTGTGTATTTGTGTATGCATTGATGTGTGTCTGTGTAAAGCTTGTGCGTGTGTGTGTGTGTGTGTTTTGAGACCCTGGGCCTTCACTGGAGAGAAACTGGATGAACAAAACCACAGGGAGAAAAGAACACAGTGGTGGCCCCGTTTGGTATGTCTGTGGTTTCCTCAAGTAAACTGAATATAAATTTGCTCATTTGCCTTCAGTCCTCTGTGTGTGTGTGTGTGTGTGTGTATTTGTAGACATTAGAAAGCTGACGTAAGCTCCACTGAAGCATTATGGTTAGACTCAGAAACTGCATCCATGAAACATGCTTACATCCATATGTATGGCATGTGAAAGACTCCTATCAGAAAAGGTGCTAATTTGAAACGAGGAGAAGCTAAACACATTTCTCGGTGTGAGGTACTGAAATAAAAGGCCGTTTTTTTTCTGTTTTTTTTTTCCAAAATCACACACTGTTCTGGCGCCGGTATTGAAACATTTCAGAAGCTAACCAGCCCTACAGGCAGCTCCTATCTCTTCCTATTAGAGAGCAGCAGCATCAGGCTAAGTCACTCAAACACACTCAGCTCATTTGCAGTAACTGATGTGCCAGCTCAGCATCAGATTACTTGTAAATACTCCTCTCTACCCGGCACCTCCTCATCCTGAATCCTAACCTTAGCCGCGATGCTAATGACATACAGTACCAGTGTTAAGATGGTGCAACGTCTGCGCTTATTACTGTCACTTTCGCACTGTAGCATCCGCTCATTAGCCGCCACGGCGATGAATTACACCTCGCAGCCCCTTGCTCGCTTTAACAAGGGGGGTCTGGAGCAGCCAGTTAGTCCCCTCCTCGCCGCCCGTGCCCGTTAATGTGCTAATCATTTAAAGCCTGAGACGTGGCAGGTGAGGAGAAAGAGAGAGAGCAATTTGGAAGCCGCTGGTTCATTTGGGTTCGGTGATTTACCAAAAAATAAAAAAGGCCGACCACCGCTGTGCAGGGTCGGCCCTGTCCATCTGGGGGCCCTAAGCAGGATCAAACTGGGGGCCCTGCCTCACAGTGTATAGGATGTGTAGGAGGATTCTGTTGTACCTTTGAGCAGATATTTTATTACTAATTAAACAGTATTGCTCCACCTGAGACAGTTGATCGTCAGGACGGGAGTGCAGACACCTGTGCTCGGCCAATGGAGAAGCAGCTCCGCCTTCAAGGGGGACGACGTCATCTCCTCAGCTTCCAGCACAACTGATCTCAGATCCACTGGTGGTATAGTGGACGTCTTCCTAGCTGTGGACTCTGACATCGCCGGTTAGAGTCTAGGTGTTGGTTCTCCACTAGACCACCGTTCAACTTGAGAGGCTCACCTGGGAATGTTGTCACTGTTGTGTCTCTGTGTGTGTGTGTGTGCAGGACAGACCATCCGGGACAAGTTCAGAGCGTGCACCGTGCTCACCATCGCTCACCATCGCTCACCGCCTCAACGCCATCATCGACAGCGACAGCGTCCTCCTGAGTCTTCCAGTCCTCCAGCGTCCTGTGACTACGACTGATGTCAAACTGTGTTTTCGTACATTCTCCCTCTGCTCCCTCTTTGCCTCGGCTTCTTCTTTACTTTCTGTCTTTATTTATTACTTCATTACTATCTTTATTCATTTTCTTTCCACACCTCCAAACCTTCCTCAGTCCAGTTCTCAGCTTGTGACGATGCTCTGCTTCCAGCTGTCATGTTCTGCCATGTTTTTTTTGTGAAGTTTATGATAGTATTTGTTGAGTTAGAAGACACAGATGGACTGAAGCACATTTCATTGGTTTATAAATAAAAGCTTTACATTCTGATTGTGTGTCTTGTTTTTTGGGGACATGTTTGACTCCATTAGAGGACAGTGAAGACAAGACACTGTTGTGTGCTGACCAGAAGCAGCAGCTGTCCTCCTGTCCTCCAGTCTCAGGAGCATCTTGTTAACACTTTGTTCATCAACATACGTGTGCTGCGTATTTTTCCTTAAATCGCTCTGAGCTCAATCCGCCACACTTGCATGACGCCATGGAGTTAAATAGTTCATTAATGTGCATCGTCCTCCTCGGCAAATAAACAAGAAACAAAATGAATTGAGAAGACTGACTCATGAGATGAAGAAGTGACCACTTAGGACAATCACGCTGTACTAAGAGTTGGTTTGGTTGGAGTCAGAGTTGAACCTCCGACCTCTCAGTCCAAAGACATGAACTTCTCCACTAGACCACTGTCCAACCTGAGAGGCTCACCTGAGAATTTCTACTGTTTGTCACCTTTGCTGTGTTTGCTTTCTGCTGCTGTGCTGAGGCCGTAGCAGTCACTACAAGTCCCTCATCCTCAGCACCAGCTCTAGTGGTGGCCTAGAGGATAAATGTCTGACTAGGGAGTAGAAGGGTGTGTGTTCAAGCCCGGTGCTGACGCACTGCTTTTCTCTGCTGGCTTTCCTTTCAATGTGGACCACGAGCAAGTGGCTCAGACAGCTCGGCTGGGTAGTCGAGGGGTTTACACCACTGGCGTCGGAGGAGAAGGTCGTGAGTTCAAGCCCCGGTGCTAACGCAGTGCTTTTCTCTGCTGGCTTTCCTCTGCTGGCTTTCCTTTCAATGTGAAACTCAAATACACCACGAGCAAGTGACTCAGACAGCTCGGCTGGGTAGTCGAGGGGTTTACACCACTGGCGTCGGAGCAGAAGGTCGTGTGTTCAAGCCCCGGTGCTGCACTGCTTTTCTCTGCTGGCTTTCCTTTCAATGTGGAACTCAAATACACCAGGAGCCAGTGGCACAGACAGCTCGGCTGGGTAGTCGAGGGGTTTACACCACTGGCGTCGGAGGAGAAGGTCGTGAGTTCAAGCCCCGGTGCTAACGCAGTGCTTTTCTCTGCTGGCTTTCCTCTGCTGGCTTTCCTTTCAATGTGGAACTCAAATACACCACGAGCAAGTGACTCAGACAGCTCGGCTGGGTAGTCGAGGGGTTTACACCACTGGTGTTGGAGTTGAAGGTTGTGAGTTCAAGGACCGTACCGTGCGGTGATAATACATAGGCGCATGCAGGAGTGGGGACGCCAGGGAAGTGCGGGAGTAACTCCCCCGCACGATAGCTTTAGTTGATAGTAGTAGATGGTAGATAGTGATAGTAAGTAGAAACCTTCAACTCCGATAGGTAGTGTATAGCATTAGTAAGATGGCAGATAGCATGGTAGCCATAGTAACAGCCCTAGGGTAAGATGGAGGGAGGTAGAAGGCACGGTTAAACCTTGACCCCACATCCTTCAACTCCAACACCAGTTCCTCTCACTATCTTTTTAATCATCAAGATTATAATTATAGTGTGTGTGTGTGTGTGTGTGTTAGTGTGTGTATATATGTGTATATATGTGTGTATATATATGTATATATGTGTATATAGTGTATATATATATAGTGTGTATATATATGTGTATATAGTGTGTATATATATATGTATGTATGTGTGTTTATGTATATATGTGTGTATATATACACATATATATATGTGTGTGTATATATATATACACACATATATACACACATATATGTGTATATATACACATATATGTGTGTGTATATATATGTGTATATATACACACATATATACATAAACACACACACACATACATACATATATATATATACACACACATACATATATATATACACACTATATACACATATATATATACACACAATATATATATATATATATATACACTATATACACATAAACACACACACACACACACACACACACACACACACACACACACACACACAATAATTATAATCTTGATGATTAAAAAGATAGTGAGAAGAACTGGTGTTGGAGTTGAAGGATGTGGGGTCAAGGTTTAACCGTGCCTTCTACCTCCCTCCATCTTACCCTAGGGCTGTTACTATGGCTACCATGCTATCTGCCATCTTACTAATGCTATACACTACCTATCGGAGTTGAAGGTTTCTACTTACTATCACTATCTACCATCTACTACTATCAACTAAAGCTATCGTGCGGGGGAGTTACTCCCGCACTTCCCTGGCGTCCCCACTCCTGCATGCGCCTATGTATTATCACCGCACGGTACGGTCCTTGAACTCACAACCTTCAACTCCAACACCAGTGGTGTAAACCCCTCGACTACCCAGCCGAGCTGTCTGAGTCACTTGCTCGTGGTGTATTTGAGTTCCACATTGAAAGGAAAGCCAGCAGAGGAAAGCCAGCAGAGAAAAGCACTGCGTTAGCACCGGGGCTTGAACTCACGACCTTCTCCTCCGACGCCAGTGGTGTAAACCCCTCGACTACCCAGCCGAGCTGTCTGTGCCACTGGCTCCTGGTGTATTTGAGTTCCACATTGAAAGGAAAGCCAGCAGAGAAAAGCAGTGCGTCAGCACCGGGGCTTGAACACACGACCTTCTGCTCCGACGCCAGTGGTGTAAACCCCTCGACTACCCAGCCGAGCTGTCTGAGTCACTTGCTCGTGGTGTATTTGAGTTTCACATTGAAAGGAAAGCCAGCAGAGGAAAGCCAGCAGAGAAAAGCACTGCGTTAGCACCGGGGCTTGAACTCACGACCTTCTCCTCCGACGCCAGTGGTGTAAACCCCTCGACTACCCAGCCGAGCTGTCTGAGCCACTTGCTCGTGGTCCACATTGAAAGGAAAGCCAGCAGAGAAAAGCAGTGCGTCAGCACCGGGGCTTGAACACACACCCTTCTACTCCCTAGTCAGACATTTATCCTCTAGGCCACCACTAGAGCTGGTGCTGAGGATGAGGGACTTGTAGTGACTGCTACGGCCTCAGCACAGCAGCAGAAAGCAAACACAGCAAAGGTGACAAACAGTAGAAATTCTCAGGTGAGCCTCTCAGGTTGGACAGTGGTCTAGTGGAGAAGTTCATGTCTTTGGACTGAGAGGTCGGAGGTTCAACTCTGACTCCAACCAAACCAACTCTTAGTACAGCGTGATTGTCCTAAGTGGTCACTTCTTCATCTCATGAGTCAGTCTTCTCAATTCATTTTGTTTCTTGTTTATTTGCCGAGGAGGACGATGCACATTAATGAACTATTTAACTCCATGGCGTCATGCAAGTGTGGCGGATTGAGCTCAGAGCGATTTAAGGAAAAATACGCAGCACACGTATGTTGATGAACAAAGTGTTAACAAGATGCTCCTGAGACTGGAGGACAGGAGGACAGCTGCTGCTTCTGGTCAGCACACAACAGTGTCTTGTCTTCACTGTCCTCTAATGGAGTCAAACATGTCCCCAAAAAACAAGACACACAATCAAAATGTAAAGCTTTTATTTATAAACCAATGAAATGTGCTTCAGTCCATCTGTGTCTTCTAACTCAACAAATACTATCATAAACTTCACAAAAAAAACATGGCAGAACATGACAGCTGGAAGCAGAGCATCGTCACAAGCTGAGAACTGGACTGAGGAAGGTTTGGAGGTGTGGAAAGAAAATGAATAAAGATAGTAATGAAGTAATAAATAAAGACAGAAAGTAAAGAAGAAGCCGAGGCAAAGAGGGAGCAGAGGGAGAACGGACAAATACACTGGTGGCTATTTTTTTGGTAAATTTAATTATGGCTCCCCCCGACCCATCTTTTGCATATTTCAGCTTATTTCATGCCGTTACTGCTGTATTTGCGATAATGCACCTTTAACCCATCAAGACATTTTTGCGCATGTAAACAAACTACTGTTCTGACCAATGTCGTCATCAGCATCCATCATTAGCAGTTAGCACCGTCCTTATTGAAAGAATTACTCACATAAATAAGCAAACAATAAAAGAGAGGGTAATAATATTTTAAAAAGAACAAATACACTGGGTAATATACAGTATAAACGCTGCAGCTCAAGGCTGATCAGAGACATTATAAAGAAAAAATAAAGACCTAAAACAATAAGTGAATACGTAAATATGACGTGATATCAGTCAGAGTGAGGGGCCGTGTCGCTCTGGGCGTCAACTTTCCATTCAAACCCTATTGAGTTGAGATCAGCATTAAAACACTTCTTGCTTCTTTTAGTGGCGCCAACACCGACACCTAGTGAAGTTCACGGCACAAACCAGGGATGGGATCAAGGTTACACAATGTAAAGTTGTTTGTAAATGAAAATAAGTACAAAATAAAAACCAAACCTAAAGTAAAGACGTAGATCTGTTTCCATGGCGTCCTGGAAGACGAGACATCTTGACTAAATGAGTCTGTCAAGCTCAAATACATAAACAATAAAACAAGCAATAAGGACAGATGCAATAAATTGTTCATGTACTTTAACTGCCATAAATATAATTTATGTTGTGATTTAGTCTTTAATTTTTTATACATATTTAAGTTCTTTGTAATACATCAGCCTAAAGGAACTATTTATTTTGTTTGTTTAATAACGGACTTGGTTGATGTGGCACTTCAGTCCACGGAAGTATTTTGTTGTAACACTAAACAAGACGAAGAAGAAAAAGAAGCTTGGTCTCATGGTGGACTAAAGTCATTCCCTCAGGGGTGCAGCCAGCGAGGTATTTAATTTACTTATTGTGTTATGCGTCCGTGTATGTGAAATATATTGTGTTAATTATGTGTTGTATGTATTTTTAGTTTGACGATGCGAAACGATACGATGTGATGATGATGATGACGGTGGTGGTCGTGGTCGAATAAAGCATCTGTAAAAACCCAAGAGCTGTGTGGTCCGTGCCCTCCTGACGGGAGTGATATGTACAAAATATACAAAACTTTAACTTTAAAACACATGTATTGTTGACCAGAGCTTTGCACAGTTACAATCAGGTCGGATATAAACCTAGAGATATGAAGTGAAGCAGAAACTAACATTAATGACAAATAAAGAAATGCTCTTCCTGCTGTCAGTCAGTCAGTGTGATGTTCACCAACACCTGGGACAACACACACACAACAACATTTAGTCACACTCATCCTGACATTTAGAAATGTTTGACCAGCTACAAATCACACTTACACACTTCCTGTTTCACCTGCGTCACGGTCATTGTTGCCAGTGGGCCGAGGGTCACATGTTGCCAGGTCAGAGACATGTTGCCAGGTCAGAGACGGTTAGACAAATGATTGAGCAAAAAGTATGGGGCCCCCTAGTGGCTGGAGGGCCCTAAGCAGCTGCTTAGTTCGCTTATAGGGAGGGCCGGCTCTGCCGCCGTGTGCCACTCACGTAAGGTCACCCATCAGCGAGTGGCTGCTCTCAGATGAGCCCGGCCACTGTTATTATTGTGCCAGTCACTGATGCTCCTCTTGCCCTGCTGCCACCCATGGCGCCCAGCACCTTGCTAAATAATTTATAGGCGTTGGAACATGTGAAGGGCACATGCTCGGGCAGGGCTTTGCTTTCACTACATGTCATGTTCCTGATATACACAAAGAAGGCCTTCATACCTCCTCTTTTTGCCTTTGCTAGTAGGTATTTCTAAATTATGGAGTGCGGGAGTGGATTAAATATATCATTACATAATGCATACTAATGAATGTGGGGATATAAATAAATCCTCAACAGGTCAGATCTCCCACAAATCAGATGTTTCTGTTTAATGTGGATGTTTGGTTGGCCGGTTTTCATGTGTATAGACTAGAGTGTTGACCTAATTATTTTACAACACTGTGACACATTTTGTGTTTCTGTTCGTGCACATAGACATCAACGGCGAGGCGTTACGCGGGCGCATCAGCGGCTCCTGACAGATATGAATCGGGGCTGATGTCAAACCCAAATCAGTATTCTGTTAACAGCTCACTTGTGCCTCATTAACGACTGGGCTAGATGTTGCCATGGCTACCCAGCAGAAAGGCCATCAGGGGTTCACAGTGTCAACTCCACCCACCCTCCACTGCCTACCACTTTAACCCTCTCCTCAGACACACAAGAGTCATTACCCCCTTCACCTTGATTGCCAGATAGAGTGTGGGCCGATGGGTTCAGGGACACATTAAGAACACAAATATATAGGCGTTTACATTGCCTATACCTGTAGCAGTGAGTGCCTTGTGTGTGTTTTGTTTTGTTTTTTTTGTATGCGGTTGTCAGTAGCTGCACTACTGTACTGTGGCATGCTCCTCTTTGAGTGTTGGGCATAAGCGGCTGCCATGTTCCCAGGTAAAGAGGGGCCTCTCTTTGCTAATGGCACTCCAGCAAATGACCTTGACAGCTTGAAAATGAGCGCATTAAGTAGAACACTTAAATGTATAATTATGCACTTGTTCCAGTGGAACTGTCACTACTCTGTAGGTTAAATCATTACGGCTTAGATAAGATGGGAAAAAAAATTAATAAAACATTGTTTTTTATTTTTTATTCAATGCCTATCAAAACAATTAAGAGACGAAACTGGCTTTGATATAAACATATGAGGGAGAGCATCACGCCACTCATTAAGTGAACACATTCATAACGCAAATGAGTGGCGGCCAGTAAAGCAACAAACAGCCATTACTCAGTTTACTGAAAAGAAATGTGCATGGAAATGTGATATGCTTGTTTTCAACATGACAGCGTGATAAAAAAATGTAATCAGGGGAGCAAGATAATGAAGATATATGTAACACTAGCACTGTGCTGCTTGTACGATGCAAACCTATAGGAATGTTAAAATTACTGCAGTGACGTGCTGATCGAGAAATTCCAGGTCGATACAGATACCGATGTTTGAAATAACAATTTGGCTGATGGCCGAGGCTGGTACTTTTTCTCAGTTGTTTAATCCACTTTTGTGTTAAGGAACCATAAAAATCTTCATTACTCCCCAAAAAATGTCATTTTTGCTCACTTAACCTTAGCAAATTCACTGCCACTGCCATCAGTATTTTCCAATCGCCATGGCAGTCAATCAGCCACATTGGTGCATCAATAGTCAAAATGTAAAATATAATGTGTCTTTACATTAGAAAAATGTCTCATCATTCAAATCCAAGTGTCATATAAATGTGACGTCGCCCATACCGTCAACAATACGCCAGTATCAAATTAGCATAAAAAGGATTGTTATTCAACCTTCAAATAGATAGTGTTCATTCAGATGAATACAAATTAATAAAACTTCAGTCTAGAATAATTGATTCATTTGTTCTTTTAATTCGTCTAGACAGGACTGATTATGAATAACTGACTTTTTATGACTGACTTTTTTTTTTTTAGCAAAGTGATACTGAAATGCATTTATTATTTCTGTTTTTAGTCATCCTTAACAGAAGCCATTTCCCATGAGCCCTTGACCGTGGAGAGTTAAAGGTCACCAGTTCAACACAATGAGGTGAGTCAGTGAGCGGGTGGACGGTCGGAGACAGTAGGACAGTAAAGACCGAGTGATGGAAATGATTTTCAACAGCAGAGATTACAGCTATAAAAAAGCATGTATGATAATATATCGTTAGCTTGCCCATTTAGAAACTGGCATTAGATGCTAATCCACTTTTTACTTACAACTGATTGTTAGCGCTGTGGTTCATGTGGTGATTGCTGGTCATTTCTCTACTTACTATTGACCTAACACTGTCAGTGTCTCACACAACAGAGTTGTCTTATATTTTTAGCCCAAATACCTGCTGGCGCTAAGTCGGAGAAGCTATTTTGTCGAGAGCTTGTTTCAAGTGTGTCATTCCCTTATTTCATCTCAGGTTGACGTTCAGCTTCTTTGTGCTCATTTGTAACCTGCTTGTGTTTGAGCAGTTTTACAGTAATAATCTTACAGCTCCCTCGCGATTGCTGTGCAATAAAATGGCCACCTATCGAGATAATTAGCTACAGTAATTTTCTCCTGTTTATACATGCGCAGCCACTGCAGAAAACTGCAAGTGAACAGTAATTAATCTTGGAAGGAGAAGGGACGTGATATATTTGCCATCGCAATTTCATTCCCCCCTCTTTATACTTTTTAAAATGACGTTTTTTTTTTGTTTTTTTTAACTGCCCTCAAGACAAATTGACGCTTATTGATCAAATACATATTTTCATATTAGAGTAGACTCCTGTCGTGCCAATGAATTTGCTCAGCTGGATCGTACATGCTAAGGCCTCTCGGAGGGGATTGACAGCCTGGAGGCATTCACATGGCTGCACCTCTGCCTCTCAGCACCTGGACATTTTCTCTGTTACATTCCGGGGGATCTATTATTTAAAGCGCTATAAGAACTGCAAAACAATGTAAGGTCACAAGCCTGGCAAGTCGTTGTGAGGAAACTGCTGTTGTATGTCTGTACGTATCTCCAAAAAAAAAAAAGGCAGATGTGGAGAAATCACACGTATACAGTATAGCTACAAACCGTCAACCTATTTGTATTTTCCACGGTGGCCAGAACATCCCACTCTCTCTGGGGTTGCTCTGTGCTGTCATTTCAACTGCCTGGCTCCTTCGCAGTGGGCACACACAGTCATTCACTGTGGTTTCAATGTTGCTAGGCTACCTCACTTCTCCACTGTTTGCTGTTTGAAAATCTACTGTTCAATAAAGCAGTTCTAGGGAGACCTGTGGGTTTGAATACTGAGCGATATGAACCTGCAGGAGAAACTGACAACACTAATAGCTTCTTTTTTTCTTTTTTTTTTTTTTAAAGTTTCACAATAGACTTTTTATATTTGTTCCTGTGAGTTGACAACATAGTAGCCTTATCTGTGCCTACCTACCTATTGTTCCTCTGCAGCCCATGCATCTCCTTCAGTCATAATATTCATGCATCTGGACATTTATAACCTTCATACATTGTGAGTCACAGCCCAAGTGGTGAAAATCTTCCCTTTTGCTGCTCTTTTAAGCTTTGTATATTCATACCTCGCTGTCTAGGAGTTATTATTGTTATTCCTGTTTTGTCTATCCAGTTTTTCAGCTGGGCGTGTTCCAAGCTTGGACCGTTAAACGTAGTGTGTTTCCAAGGTTGAAAGGGTGAACAAGCAAGCTGCTCGCCGGGCCCTGCACAATTTCAGCGCTGCCTTTTCTTCCTCCTCCCGCCGCGTGCCCCTCAATGATGACGAGTGCAGAGCAGTTTGACCCCGGCACAATAGAAAGGCCCCGGCTCCTTGAACTTTGCAGGGCGACACACGCCGACCCCCACCCCACTAGCCCCTGACCCCGACTGCGTGGCCACCTGATTTCCCTGGAGTCCCAAAACAAAAAAACTCATTGGATGACCCCAGGACTGATCCCTTCCTCCTCCGCGGCTACATTTAAATCATCCCACCCTCCTCTGTCTGGAGGAAACAACGAGGATGCTATTCTTAAGGCTTCCTATTTTTATTCATCTGTCCACATACGTCTATGGGTGGATACGTCCATGTTTTTCGATTTTTTTTCCCACATGCTTTCCTGCACGCTGACCTTTAGAAAAGCATAAAAGATTACCGCTGTCACTTATTTGGCTCAACATGCAGAGCGAAGGTTTCCGAGTTCAAACCTCTCTGTCTGTCTGTCCTGTATCATTACGGCAGGAGCCATTTCCATGTGTTTATCCTAAGCTGACTCTGAGAGGGGGCCACATAAATATTTCAAATGCACTTCAGCTCGTGGTGAAAGGTTATTATGGCCAGGCACTGTTGTGAGGGCATACTTTAAAGAGTTGTTTTTTTTGTTGTTGTTGTGGTTGTTAGGAGCAAATGGCTTGAATACTGAGCTAATTACTGGGTGTTGACAATGTACTTCCTGGGGACTTGTGTTTTTAAAACTTAAATGGATCGGACTGATAGTGAGCTGTGGTGCTGCATGTGTTTAAGCCATTAGAGTCATTTGAAAGAAATTAAAATGAAATTATATACTGGGTGCTCGCTGCTGACTGGAAGGAGCCGTTTCCGGTGTCTTGTGTTAGATACTAGATTTTATCTTTCAATGAGAGCTCGGTTCTTGTGTGTGTGGTTGGATACACGCTCCATATAGTGCTATGGTACTGGTCTCGAGACCACATTTTCAAGGTCTTGGTCTTGTCTATAATCGACTACATTTTCACTTGGTTTTGTCTTCAAAACCACAGCTGTGGTGACATCTTTCATTTAACTGCCAATGTTTCTCTGTCACTCACTCATTTTGGTTTACGTAATGTAATTCAAAAACTTTAAGATAATTAAAAATGTTCTACAAAAATATATGCTTGTGTGACCATCTGAAAAACTTGGTTGCACCAATGTGTTCTTTTACTCAATCCAAACTTTGTTTCAATTAAATATGGTATACATTTTACATACAATTGTCTTTTCTTTTCAACTGAGGAATACTGTAAATATCAAGCCACATGATTATTATATTATATTATTTATATTAAGTACTGGTACTGAATCCAGTAATGGTCTTGAAAATGGTCTTACATTGGTTTGGTCTCGGTCTTAGTCCCCCCCCTTGGTCTTGGTCCAAGGGGGGCTCTGTCTCGGGTTAGGTGGTCTCAACTACAACATGAATGCTCTGTATTGACAAGTTGAGAGAATTAAATAGTCATTTTTTGGCAGATGGAGTAAGCTGTTTGTATTTGGGCCAAACGGCTCATTTGAAAGAGGTTGAACTGGCCCTTTTCCCTGCTTCCAGGCTACGCTAACTAGCTAACTAGCTACTGTAAGTAGCTCTACATTTATGCTGCATGTATGTCTGTATGGATGAGTTTCATTCTGTTGATCAGTGAGTTTGAGTCTTCAGTGTTACCTCTCCCTCTCCCTTCAGGCTTTACGCTGAGCGAACCAGATGCTTCTATCTCCAAACTTGATTCGATGCAGATATGAGAGCGCTGTCAATATTCACATCTCAGTCATCTGTTCCTATTGGTTTCCATTAAGGCAACATGGAACCAAAGAGGCTGGGAAGTTGCTGTTGCGTAAACTGCCAATGTATTAGTTGCAAATTACGATATTGTGTGCGTAGTGAGAAACAAACAAACATTACAACCTTCAATACATCATTATTGATGAAAAACGTCAATACCAGGGAGGCTGGTGGGAAATGAGTGTGACATGCTGGTGACAAAGTGTGATCAATGTTTGTCTAGGTACAGTATGCACTCTGTGTGTGTGTTTCCTCCTCTAACAAACAAAACTGCATGCTTATATAAGCTCACACAACCCCCTATATGCTGCTGCACATTACCGATTTAGGTATGTGTGTATTTGTTTGTCTTTTGAGACGTAAACCCCCGTGTTCGCCGTCCTGTCATTGTAACCGGCGTGTCTTGGTGTGGGTGGGGGTGCGGGACATTATGAAGATGGACGACGCTGTCACAGTGGGATGGTGTTTGTCGCAATGCAAGCATTTTCTTCTACTCTATTATCATTATCGTTGCTGATGTTATTGTTGCAATGGCCATTTCAGGAAGCGGTTGAGCTGCCGAGATCGAAAAGCAGGAAGGCGAAATGGAAAATGGGAGACATTGGAATTCAAGAGGTGAATATGAGTTGTATAATATCTACATTTACAGATAATTGGGAGCATACAGTATGACTGCCGTGCCTTATGAAATCTTTATGGCGATGCGTGTGTGGCCACAATATAAGAGCAAGCAAGCTACAAAAGAAAGTGTTCCCCGGCTGATTTATTGTTTCCTAAGAACATTTGTATGGTTAATGGTCTAACGCCAACTATTCTGCAAAACCAAGCATGAAGGAAGGTTAGGACTCAGGGAACAATTTTAACATTTATGAGGCTTGACGCACTTCACAAACTGAGCGCGCTTGGCCATGAGCCATAATCAGAATTCAGCAGCAACACCCTCGGTTTAATACAGCAGAAACGTAACATAACTAATACAAATTAGCGGGAATGGTAGCAGCGAGTATCAGCAATGTCATTGCCACAGTAGTCACAGTTCCGGCTTTGCACTTTCATTGACAGGCCACACATGTTAATGCTGTTTCTCCCTCTCGCCTCCTCTTTCTATCCCTCCCCCTTTTTTCCTCCTCTTCACATGGTTGTCCTTTAGGATGCCGGAGCAGGTGTGATAAATGCTGTCGTTTAAATCAAAGCACTCCCCCCTCTCTCCCCAACCCCCCTCTGGGGAGAAGGAGGATGCCTCCATGCAGATTGATATCAGGAGGCCCAGCCATATCCTGCAAGGGGCTGACTGATGGTCTGTCTGGATAAAAAATGAACTTTATTCCCAGCGTGCGAGCTATGATTCATGTGCCGCCCCACCCCCCTCCCTCCTTCCCCAAAACCATTCCACATACACTTTCTGAAAACAGTATAGTACATCATATAGTGCTGCACTGCCTGCCTATACGCCGGCCAAATACCAATGAGGTGTTTGGGTTTGCATGTGATGAACTGAGCGAAGTATCAAACTAGTACTAACCTTGACATTAACGCGCTGTGGTAAAGTAAAAAATAAAAAAAAATAATAAAAAAAGGAGGGATCGGGATCATTCCGTCCTTTTTCATCTCAGTAACATCACTCTTGCAGCATTTCATGTGAAATATATATTTTCAATCTTTCCCTCGGGTGCTGTTTGGCAAGCGATTTTGTTCCAGACAGAGTGACCAACCCGCGTGAGTCGGAGATGTGTTTGACCACTGGTACCGTTTGGTCCTTCTGCCCTTCCATACCATCATGAGTGACAGGCAGGCAGCAGCTCTGGGGGTCACATTACTCACAGTTAGCATTCTGTTCTTCCCTTTTCCTTTTTTTCTTTTTTTTCCTCTTCCTGCGCTAAAAACATGGTGAAGCATTGCACTTTCCGCTCCAAAAGTGAGTGGGTAGTGTGGGAGATGGCGGTGCAAAAAAGAACACAGCCCTGCTTTAGATTCCAATTAATTTGCCATCTGAAAGCAAAACTATATGTGCAGGGACAGATAATTGCTAATAAATTATCTTCAACATCTTACTTCAGCTGCCAAGAAAAGACGAGCGGAGCCTAATGGCGTCGCATCTCAAAGGAGTCAAACTGTTTTGACACTGTGTTGCAAATCTTCCCTGGTCATTTAGGCCTTTATATTGTCTGTTCGTAAAACAAGTTGTTAGCCTGTGTGACCGCTCCAGCCAAAACAGCACCGTTATTGAGCCCCGCCACCCCCCTGCCCATCCATTCCTCTTCAGGGAGGAGCTGCAACAAATCATAAAAGCCTTTTTTTTTCTTCCAAGAGAGGTGTCAATGTCGATGTATAATAGCTTTTCCGTAATTGCACCCTATAAAAGTGTCGGATGGCTGACGGTGAAGGCTAATGAGAGAGCGGAACAGGACAGTGAGGCGACATCCCGTAATTATCACCTCAAATCGAACATTCAAAGAAGAGGAAAGAAAAAAAAAAGTGAAAGAACAGGGGGGGAAATGTTGTATAAGTTTCGTTTTCCTTGATCTGTTTGACAAAGAAGTTGGAATGATGAGAAGGTGGGAAAAGGTGGTGTGAAAAGTTGTTGTTTCATAAAAAAAAATCAAAACACATCTGACTGAAAGAGTTACTGTTAAAGTGCAGGTAGTGTTTTGGACGTGGAGCAATTTCACTTCCAATCAATGCACCGACACTCCTGAGGAACAAAGAATGAGAAAAAATGGTCAGTGACATCTAAGAGGTTGAGGCTTGTACGGCTGCTCAGTGGCGTCTTACAGGCGTTCCCACACACACACACCGCTGTCCAGCTCGTCCACACTGTCAATCCCGGGGGGGACGGTAAAAGGCCAGAGCATAATCCTTTAGATGAAATTGAAACCCTTTGAGGCTGAGGAAATATAACCCCAGCAGTATATGAAACTCACCCCGTTTGTCATTGATCAAAAGGTATTAAGCCTATAATAGAGATCTGTTAGCGATTGATTAAAGGTCATATGAAGCCTAACAGAGGTTGAATAACAATAATAATAAAAAGAAAATCAATAGCGCAAAATATTGGTTTTAGGATAACTTTACGCGAACACTATAACAATGATTAAAGAGCTTTACGGGTATTTCTATCAGGTTCATTCATAAAAATGAAGAATGTGGTCATGTGGATTTATCAAATTGTGTAAAAAATTAAGTAATGGTTTTAATTTCAGTGTTATTTCTGGATACATGGTCTAACTCTGCTCTGCCTTTCCCTCAACTCACCTGTTTCCCATCTCCACTTACTCTGCCAGATTGTCTTTGTACCACATGCCTTAGCTCAGTCTGTTTTGATCCTGCCCGTGCTGTTGACCTTGCCTGTGTTGTGTTTTTTCAGGGAGTGGGATTTCGCCTCAGCCCAAACCTTTGTACTTCTGTTTTGCCTGTTTGGATTTATTCCTATGTAAAGACTGTTTACTTTTACATCTGCCTCCTGAGTGCTCTTGGCTTCCTTGTCTGAGAATCGTGACACTTTCTGGCTTTATCGGATGATAAAAGACCAAGGACGACAACATGTATTTGGGATTCCAAAATGCTGCTCTGGAAAAAAAAACTAAACAAAAAAAAAACAACAACCAGCTTTTTGTGGTTTTATATTAGAAGTGTGAATATGCTCCGAAACAAACTCTGAAATGTCACAGCACACAATATATTCACAATGCTGTGAAACTCAAAGTGTCGAACTGCAAACGTTAAATTGCTACCGTCTAGTCCTGGGTGGTGCAGATGGTGCTGTAAGATGGCTGCACTGATGAGAGCTCTGAGTCAACTCAGCAAACCTGTGTGGATTTCCTTTTTTATTACTGGCTGTTTGTTTTTATTTTTATTTTTTTGGTCTTTTTTTCTCTCTCTCACACGGCGGCGCTATCAAACGTTCAGTTTGACAAACACGTTCGGAGATTTCATCATCAGACGGCTCGGACCTTTTGACACGACAGACGGCGTACTCCCCTTTTGTTTACTTACACGTCAGAGAGAGAAAACAGAGAGAGGGGAGCTTGCAGGGACTCTGAAGAACCCTATTAAAAACCAAACAAACAAAAAAACCCCACAAGAAATCTACTTTGCCCAGTCTTCTGCTGTTTGATGCTCAGTTCCTGGACAACATGACACAACAACACACTCAGGCAAGTTGGGGTGGGGAGGGTGTGCTCTATTGTTATATTAAAGGGATACACCAACATTTTTTTCCCATGTCTTGCCGCACTCCCGAGTCCATGACAAGCAGAGAGACACCATCCTTTCAACTGTGCGTGAAGTAACAACGGAGATAGAGCCCATATCGCCCATAATTAGCTTAGCTCAAACGATGGAAGTGTATGGGTAGTGTTAGCCTGTCTCTTACCCAAGCCGAAATCAGCAGTCAGAAGCTGATTTCATTTTGGCTCTAAACCACTGGCGTGCACAGGGGGGTGGCAGGGGGGGCAATCGCCCCCCCTCGTGGCCCAATTGTTGAAAAACGCGCGCTAAAGTGCCCTCTTGGAAGCCAAAGCGCGCGCTAAAGTGCCCTCTAGGAGCCAAAATGCGTGCTAAAGTGCCCTTTTGGAAGCCAAAACACATGCTTAAGTGCCCTAATGGAAGCCAAAACGTGTGCTAAAGTGCCCTCTAGGAGCCAAAATGCGTGCTAAAGTGCCCTTTTGGAAGCCAAAACGTGTGCTAAAGTGCCCTCTAGGAGCCAAAACACATGCTTAAGTGCCCTCATGGAGCCAAAACATGTGCTTAAGTGCCCTCCTGGAGCCAAAATGTGTGCTAAAGTGCCCTCATGGAGCCAAAACGTGTGCTAAAGTGCCCTCATGGAGCCAAAACGTGTGCTAAAGTGCCCTCTAGGAGCCAAAATGCGTGCTTAAGTGCCCTCTAGGAGCCAAAACGTGTGCTAAAGTGCCCTCATGGCAGCCAAAATGTGTATTAAAGTGCCCTCTAGGAGCCAAAATGTGTGCTAAAGTGCCCTCTTGGGAGCCAAAACACGTGTTAAAACAGGCCAAATCTATATTAAAAAGGGCCAAATTTTTTCCCCCGCCAACCTATGGTCGCCGGCCAAATGCACCACATCGCTCCAGTGAAAGTGCCCTCTAGGAGCCAATATGTGTGCTAAAGTGCCCTCATGGCAGCCAAAATGTTTGCTAAAGTGCCCTCTTGGGAGCCAGAACACGTGTTAAAACAGGCCAAATTGACATTAAAAAAGGCCAAATTTTTCTTCGCCACCCAAATGCACCACATCACTCAGTGAAAGTGCCCTCTAGGAGCCACATATAGGAGCCATAATGTGTGCTGAAGTGCCCTCTTTTGAGTCAAAACATGTGCTAAAGTCCCCTCTTGGGGGCCAAAACACATGTTAAAACCAAATCAATGTTTTTATAGTTTTAAGGTATCGATAACTGGCCAAATCGACATTAAAAAAGGCCAATTTTTTTTCGCCGTCGACCTACGGTCGCCGGCAAAATGCACCATGTCACTATGGTCTCACTCTCCTCATTTTCTGAAACTGAGCAGCCCTGAAAGTGCCCTCTAGGAGCCACATCTAGGAGCTGAAAACGTGTGCTAAAGTGCCCTCTTCAGTGGCGAGGACACGCTATTATGTGCCCTTTTTTTCCTTTCCGCCCCTGCCCTTCAAAAAGTCTGTGCACGCCACTGCTCTAAACCCTGTAAATATATAATTTTATCGACATTTCAAACATTTTTAGGCGAGAAAGTAGCCGTTTAGATCAGTAGTGTGTCGTTACTTTGTCTAAATACCAGTTGTTTACAATTTTGTTAGGACAAATTCAGCGCTACTCAAGCTAGGCGTTGTGACCAACGCACTTCTGGTTACTTTCACAAAATAAAACACCCGTTGCCCTTAACATACAGAAAACCATGACGATAGAATTTGTGCTTCTACTTCGATGTAGCTAGCTTGAACCAAAATAAACCGTCTTTGCTTGAACCCTCAGTTTTGACCGATATCGTACCGTTACTGGCATTTGACCGCTCAAGATGCCTTACCGGAGAGTTTTGTCAGCTCTGAGACGAAGATCGTCCCACTGGTTTCCGTTTAGAGTTGCTGAAGAGTTTCTCTGATGACTTTAGGTGGAGGCAGGCTAACGTAGCTAACACTTCCAGCGTTTGAGCTAAGCTATTTGCAAGTTATACAGACTCTATCTCCCTTGTTACTGCACGCACAGTTTAAAACGATGGTGTCTTCTGCTTGTCATGGACTCGAGAGTGAGGCAAGACACGTAAAAAAGATAAATATTGTATATAAGTATCCCTTTAACTGTTAGCCATGGATGACTGTGTTTTAAAAGGGTACTTTTTTTTTTCTTCTTTTTTTTTTTTTACCTCCCCAAAGAGTTCAGCTCAGTCCTCCTCACAGCTGTTTACCCCCTCCCCCCTCCACAGGTTGATAAATCTCTATCCCCAGTTGTGCTGTACAGGATTGTAAATGGACCGGAGTCTCACACCCATATGCTTAGACTCAGTTTTTGGGAGCAACTTTAACAGAAACAACACAAGGACGACTCTCCCAAAATACTATCAAGATATCACTTCCACCACCCTGGTCTGAGTCCCTGGTGGTTCCTCTCCACTCAGACGTGTCTCAACATTCACCTGTCCTTCCTCGTGGAGGGCACCACTACTGTTTTCTGTGTATGGGAGGAAACTGCAGAAGGAAGAGCTGGCCTCCGAAGTGGTTTACCAATGGGACAAAGAGACCAAGGAGGGGGTTTGGGAGGTGGGGGGGCTGCTTACACAACTACTGACTGGCAGATGTTTGAGGACACCGCCCATGGCAACATCAGTGAATACACACATAAATATCCGAGTGTTGTTCTAACAGCCACTGTCTTCACTAACTGAAAACACACACTGCCAGGGGAGAGCTAAACTCCAAGTATGGACCACTGTCTTCAGCTCAGGAGACACTGACATCCATAGAGCATCACGGAAGACTTTAGAAATGTCACATCCTCCACCCTCCATGGCCAGATGACGTCCCGAGTAACCAGGACAACCACCCTCTCATCATAACTCATTCAAACAACTATCTTCTGCTCCATCTCCATCTCACAGAGTGGTGGAGGCAGGACGGCATGTAATTGCTGCTGTTGAACCTCTATACATGTCAGATACTGTACTGTATGTACAATACAGTGTTATAATTTATTCATATTCTTATCCAATCTTTATTCTTTTTCCAATCTTGTATTCTATATTTTATGTAACTAGTGCTCTTATTGCTGATATGACCTGTTTTTTTCCCCATCCGGTACATTTCAGTGTAGCGCTGACCCCGTGTTAACCTAGAAATGATTAATACAAAAGAACTGTCTGATTGCATTTAGTAGATTTCCATTGCTGCTGACATATACCGGCTGGTCATCTTTTGTGGTTTTACAAGAGGTGAGGTGATTGAGGTACTTACCCTAATGAGACCTCTGTTCCTGCAGTGTTCTTCTGTGTGACTTGATTGAATGGGCACAGGGTGTAAGTATACCTGCAGAGAGAAAAGGGAAAATGAGGAGAAAATGGTACCCAAGATATAAAAGAGAACAGAGAGAAAATATTAGCTTTTGCTGTATCCCATTTTTTTTCTCATGTTATGAATAAAAAAGATAAAACATGTCTAATCGTCTGATATAATTTATCACAGAAATATGTGTATTTTTTTCAGCAACTCCAAAAATTACACTATAATAATGTCAAAGTCTCAGAGCTGTGTGGTTTGTTGACCAGGGAACATGTTCAAATTCAGTTTTCAATTATAAAATGTCAAACTCAGCAAATAAAAATGTGATGTTTTTATATTAAAGCTGAAAATCTATATGTGTACCCCCTAGCTCTATGGAGGTTTTTAGTGTCTTTCAGCTGGTTGTTTTGGTTGTACTACCAACTACTACTGTAACACTACTACTACTACTACGTGTATGGTACACGCTTTAAAGGGATAGTTCAACATTTTGGCAAATTAGCCCATTGCCATAATCCCTATAGTCATACAGTAGCAGGAGGTTTGTTACCTCTAATTGCTGGTGCAAACTATTTTTAGAACAACTCCAAAAGGCTCTCGTGGACAAGTTGTGACCTGCACATTCACCACACTATGAGATAATAACAGAATGTTACGAGATGGAGTCGTTTTCGAGACAACTTGACAACTCTATCTCAAAACATTCCATTATTATATCGTAGCGTGGTGAATGTGCAGGTCACAACGACAGCGTTTTGGAGTTGTCGGTTTGTGTATTTGATGAGGGAAACCAAGAAATCCCATTAGCCTTAGTAGCCTAGCTCTGAGCAGCTCGCTCCTTTAACTTCTAAAACTATAGAGATTATGGCAATGGGCCAATTTGCCAAAATGTTGAACTATCCCTTTATCCCTAAAGTTGCCCGTATTACAGCAGTAGTGATATGCAGCATTATGTTTACAGCGTGCATCTGCTCCACCAAGAGCCCACAGACATCAGTCCAGTAAAAACTGTACAACAACACAGTACTTAGTAAATGCAGTGAGTAAACACACAGTCCAGCACCAAACAGGGTTTTACTATGCGGAATTACTGAAGAGTGAGACTGTCTGGGCTCAGCGGCAACCTACTGGGACAGAAGATTGACAAGGAGCTACCAGTTATACTGCCACCCACAGCTCCTCCACCACGGCAAAGAAAGACGAGTATGGAGGAGTTAGCAATTAGCAGAGACCATCACTAATGCATTCGCTGGATATAGCGCTGGAGTACAAGCGCCATCACCAGCTCCAGTAAAAAGACTGATCAAAGACCTTGATGGTGAAACCGACAGGGGCGAATCGGGAGCCAAAGCTTTTTTTTTTTTTTTTCCTTGACATTTGAACCATTACAGTGTCTGTTATGAAAGAGCATAGGATGCCCAGACAACCACAACCAGAGAGAGAGATGGAGGGAGAGAGGGAGAAAATGCAGGGTGAAGGGAAGAAGGGAGGAAAAAAAATGGCGTAAGTAGATGTGGGCCGGGAAGTGCGGGGGGGATCAAAAGCTGTATGAGAGAAAAAGCAAGATGAAAGAAAAGAAAATGATGAACATCAGAGAAAAGGGGGGATAGTGGGAGAGAGAGGTAAGTGATTGGCTGGCCGAGATCTTTTTTTTTTTTTTTTGCTCATGTGCTTGTTTGCCGATTGCATTTAATGCCTCTCATCTCAGAGACTTTCATTTATCTGTCCATGTCTACTGTATGTTTTGATGGGGATGCCCCAGCTCCCATCCGCCAGATATAAAGGCCCGGGAAAAAAATAAATAACAGAAGCATCTTTTTTGACTGCAGAGTAAGCAGTACAGCTCAGAGTAGAATTAAATGTGTCTCACCATGACTAAGCCAATTGAGAATCCATTGCCCCTCTGAGGAATTTGACACTGTGCAGCATGGTTCCTACTGGGCTGCACTCATAGTGGTTTTATGTCATTGACTACAGTAGTTTATCCCTAAACTACACACACACACACACATATATATAGTATACGTATATGTGTCTTTTATAGATCTGCTGTCAACCTCTCTCTTCCGGCCACCACCTCGGTTGAAATAACTCAGTAGCTACTGGATGGATTGCGTTGAAATGTGATGCAAGCGTTCACGTCGCCCTCAGGATGAATGAAAATTTCAGCGACCCTCCGCGACCTCTTAATCCATCACCACCACCGCCGAAGCGACGCTTTGCCCACGGAGCCCGCAGCCTCTTTGTCTCCTTCCTCCGAGCTTACGGATTGGTTAAAGGTTTTCTTCACAGCTGGCCTTGACCTCATCAAGGACACTCAACACCTTGAGTCAGCTGCAACCATCGCATTATAAGTTCGCAGAACACCCACAACTGAAGTACCTGAGAGAACTTACATAACCGCTGGATTTGAAATAGAAATGGACACTCGGTCAGAGCACCAAAATGAAAAAAAAAGAAAGAAAAATTAGCCAAAGAACCTCGCCATGCGACATAGAAAGAGAATAAAATAAATAAATACATCACACAACCCTCTCTTGACACCTGCTTTATTGTTCCTTATACACGCCACTAGATTCATTAAGTTTGTAAAGCAGGTGTTTCAGCAACAACAAACATCCTCATCTGAGCCCAGAAACAGATGGCACTGATAGACGGAGGGATACCGAGGAGAGAGAAAGGGGGGAAGGAAAAAAAAAAGGGGTAACGCAGTGAAAAAGCAATCAACTGAGTCCCAAAGGGGAGTTCCTCTGTATGTCTGTACCTTTCTCCCCCTCTCTATCACCCTCTCTTTTACCCTCAAGGCAAAGCCATTCATCCCTGCCCACTTTTGCTGACACGCCAGCACTGCACACACACACACACATAAGAAGAAAAAAAAAAGCTAGGCTATTTGTGTGCGGGGGCACTGTGATCTGACCTTGGATGCTCGCCTCCATGTGGCAGCTTGTGAGAAAACAAAAGCAGGCAAGGCAACACAGAAAACGTGTCGATGGTTTAGAGCAAGAGAGACAGAGAGGAAGAAAAAAAACAGAGAAAAAGTTAGGAGAGATTAGAAATGTCGAGCCCAACATGCGGATGGAGGCGCAGGTTGATTAGCTGTCTGTCTCCGAGACAGACACTTCACATTCTGTCGCCTCCATTACATAAACGGGACGCCGCAGAAAGGTCAAACAAGTACATTTACACAAACTGTCCCCAGCTATCCTCTGCGAGTTGAGCACAGTGTGACACGAAGGAGGGAATATCCGCCGAGATGGACAGGCGGGTGACAAAGGCTTTGTGAGGCTGAGAAACAGCCAAAGTCAGGAGGAGAGGAAAGAACGGGAAGGATGAAAAGCAATTATGATAAAAAATAAATAAATAAATAAATAATAAAAAAGTGGGCAAAATGGGAGTGGGAGAAAAATCAGACCGAGCTGGTAGTGACGCCGTGCAGATGAATCACCGAGCGAACAGGCCGCAAATATGACAGATGATGACGCGCGGCAAAGCGGGGGGACACTGGGCGGAGGATTCAAAGGATAAGAAAGAGAAAGGAAGAGACGAGGAGATAAATCCTGCTGGGCCTCACTGATTAAACCTTTGACAATAATTAGAAGGCTACGACGAGCGAGCAGATCAGAAATGACTACGGTGATCCTCCCATTTGGGTCCTGAACTCCACGCTGAGTCTCTCCCTGTTCCCCCACGTTCAATCTGTCACCATCTGACAATGTAGCACTGACACCAGCCATAATAAGTCGGTGCGACTGTGTCAATCTTTGGCAGGTGTTCTGAAGCTGGAAGGTACACGGTTAGAGAATAAATATCTTAGATGCAACCACTTAGGGCCCAAGGCGGTATTTCATACTTCACTGGTTCGGACCGTTGCCTTAGTTCACTCGGAAATCTGCTGAATTCTGGAGCTGAACTGGAGCGAGAGCAAATTAATGAAATAAATTGAGATAACACTTAATATCTCAGTCTATGCATGCTAAAACAGAAACCACTGTTGACATAAGGAATTAAACAAACTGGTAACAATTCAACTTAATTTATAATAAGTGTGTGAAGTTTCTTTATCTTTGTGTATTTATATATACAGGCATGTGTCAATGTTTACAGTATGAGATCTCAGTGTATTAGGAATAAGAGCCTGACACAAGTTCACGTTGTGCTTCAGATGTAGATACTGTACACAAATGAACAGATGTACTATGTTATGTTGAAAAAAACAATAAAAAAATGAGAGAAAAAAAACATTCTTGATAATATATACATATGTATATTTATAGAGATTAACACACACTTATTCTACACACTATTCACACACTTATTCTACATTTTCACATTTTCTCAAAGAGAGTTGCAGTTTTCGCATCCCCGTGCTCCCAGATGTTCAGTTACTACTGATAACAATGAACGCTAAGAAAACTGGACCCACACTGTTACCAACGTGAATTTTGAGTTCTAACAGAGTCACTAAACTTGTGTTTTCGCAGGGGAAAAAAAGACATAAGCATATTTATTCCTGAGTCCATGGAGACCGAGTCAAGAGAGGGAGAAGGAGAGAGAGGGAGAGAGAGAGAGCAATTAGGCCTTTCTCCCACTAGACTGCTCTGTGACGGCGTGGGTGGAGTTCACGCAGGGTGACACTGCAAACTGCAGCAACGTCAACACCAGCTAATTGGTTTACAGGTAACGCTGTGTTCATTCGGCTGGCAGGCCAGAGTTCGGAGGTGACTCGGCAATGTACAGTGACGTGGTTAATTGTTTAGTAGCAAACTTTATGGAGAGCCAACACATTTGTCAGTGGAGCGGCTTTCAAAATAAAAACATCAACATTGCGTAACAGGTTACACCGCAGGCGCTTTGAGTTCTATATTTATTAAGCTATCATGTTGCTGGTGATACTTCTACATTATTTACCAAAGAGAAGGAAAAGTACCTACCCCATATTTAAGGGCCTGTATTAATATGTAAAGTGAATTTATATGTATGTTTACATTGAAAATACTGCAGGTCAGAAAAGGTAATGACTTGTAAGTAACACTCAAGTCTCAAAGAGCATTTATGTTGTTGTTAGAAACACACCATTGAAACACAGTGTTACAAACTCCAAAACAAATAAGCCCCTCTTTCTGCTGAGCTATGAGCAATTGTGAGAGATAATAATTAATTGCTTTAGCACCTTATTCGGGCAGTGCACAAGGTGTTTGCAATTAAATGCTAATAACAGTCACATTTACAGAAAAACAAAGGAACTTGTAGCAGAAGCGGCAATATGTGCAAATAACATCTGCCTAAATTGAATGGAAAAGAAATTAAATGCATGTACTGATCGTTTGGGGAGGACAATGTGTCTGGCTTTTTTGTTTCTCTGCGTTACTGCAGCTCCGGCTACTAAAGAAAAAAAAGTAGCAGAGTGTGTGTGTGTGTTGAAGAAGCGAGAGACTGTTACCACTATGATATTTACAGCTATTACTTGTCCAGAGAAACAAAACATTGTCCAGTCAAATGGCTTGCTTGGACTTAAAGGAGACATATTATTCCCCTTTTCCACAAATTCAAATAGTTCCCAAGTCTCTTAAAGAGGTGTCTGTGATATGCCTCAGTCAAAATACCTGAAGGATCAAACATTACAGCTATTTTCATCCACTCAAAACAGCCCTGTTCAGAACAGCTGGTTTCAGTGCCTGTCCCTTTAAATGCAAATGAGCCCCTGCTCATCCCACCCCCTCTACCGGTACTCACAGGTAGGGCTGGACAGCTTTTTGTCAATTCTCAAAATTTGATGGCCAGAAGGCAAAGAGCCTTCAAAAAGTGATATTTCCATGTCACCTTTAATGGAGTACACACTGACATTTTTGGGAAATTGTTACGCCAAATAATTTAGAACAAAGACAACAAACTAGGGAAAAAGTTAGCTTAGCCTAGCCTAGCCTAGCCTATAGCTACCCAAATGTCAGACCACCCAGTTAAACAGTCGCACAGACATGCTGTATTTCCATGTTGAACCCACAACCTGTCGTCTGTTATCTTAAGATAGCTGCTTCTCCTTCTTTTTGGTACATATGCTAAGCCAAGCTAACCGTGTTTGGCTGCAGCTTCATATTGGATTAAACTGGTATCATTATAATGTTGGGAAACACAAATATGTCCCTTCTTTAACACTTGGCACACCCACGACTTAGCAGATTTAATCAGTCTGAACACACAGTAGCGCTAAAGTAACTAGAAGAATTTCTGACTAAACCCTGAGTCGACAGTGAATCATCTGACCTGCTTGTAAAGACAGCAAGGTTGTCTTGCGTCTGTCTGCAGCGGCACCGTATGGGGGGGTGGGTTGTTTATTTTAGGTAATTTTTTCAATATTAAATGAGTAACCATCAAAGATTAATACAATATATTATTTACTATGTACTAGTCAAACTTACTGTTACTTTTTCTTTTCTTGTTTTTGGCAGAAATAAACAATATCTGTGTTAGCTGCAGACTGTGGTACCTGTCAGGCGAGTTGGTCATGGATAGTGGATCACTACACAAAATGATGCCCATAGGCTGAGATGCATCAGTAACGACATGGATGGCCATAAAGGTTGTGCACAATCAAATCCCCAAAAGGAATAATCCTATAGATTTGATGGGCTCTTGATCTTACTTACTGTGCCACCATCAGGCCTTATTTTTATTTTATTTCCCATGTTCATATGCACATCTGCTAATTTTCTAGCTGATGTACTCTTATATCATTCTATAAATAATGACAACAATTTATTCTAAGTCAAGAGGTTGAGATGTATTGAAGTTGTATTCATTTTAATTTGAAAGTTACTCAATTGTTTTTTTACTATTGAAATTATATTCAAACTGTAAAAGTCTTGCATCAAACAGTGGATTCCACTGTTTGCAGAATACTGAACGCAGGTTGATATTTTTCAAGCTTTAGTAAGTTTAGTTTGGTCTGCAGTGATTGGACACTGTTGGCTTCTCTGTCTGTCTGTCTGTCTGTCTGTCCCTTAATCAGCAGATCCAGCTTTAAGCCTGTGTGCCCACAAGTCTATACCTTCCTGAAATGTCAATTACAGTTGCAACTGCACCAATATTACAGTCAGGTACACTGCAGAACCAAAACTTCTTCCTTCTCTCAGTGTCTCGGGCCTGTGTCTAGTTAAAGTATATTCTGACCCATCAAACAGAAAACAAACACCTATTATGGATTGTAGCCCTCACAGTGAAACCTGCAGAGCACACTGTGTACCTTTTTTAACACACTCTGTAAGAATAAAATGGGCACCTGGAAAAGGGCATTCCCTGGACTAAACTCGGATAAGTGCTGATGAGGTGAGTTTGTTTTTTTTTTCCTGTTTTTTTTTCTGTTTGAGTTGAACTTACAAAAATGCAGAGCTAGTCATGCCACAACATATTTTATTGCGCTTGTTTGTGGCTTTTTTCTCTTCTAGTTTAGCTTGCAATGATTTTTCTTTTATTTTACAGTGAATCAATGTGACATCTGAAAATTAGAAGAGCGTTTACGTGCGCGCTTACAATACAGTATGTTTTTTTTTAAAATATGGATGACTCAGTATTAAATAAGCCTTCAATCAAAATGTTGCTGTTGTGAGTTCTCAGACGCACAAACACTCACACTGAAGCAGAAAGTTTTGTAAAGATAAATAAAATATGAGGAATCACTGATTTTTTTTTTTCAACCACAATAGAGTGTTTGTTCAAATAACAGTGTCATACTGTTAGAGCTGGTCAGCACATGCCGTATGGCCCTCCTTAACTAATGTATGTATTAAACCACACATTTAAATTAAACTGCATAAATATACCGTATATAATTAGTTAGCATACTTAGCTTTATCTGCTCAATACATTACAGTCAGGGATTTAGTGCCTTCCAATGGAGCTTTTATTAAACCATTACTTATAATCACTACTCTGTTATAACTATTGTTACTGTGCTTTCATTATGTAATAAGAGAGAGCCTATTTCTATTTTACAAAGAAACTGCTTCGCCTTTATACAGAGGTCATTTTTCCTGGAGTGTATCTAATATAAGAGCAACCTACTGTGGGAGATGAAGGTGGGAGCGAGGCACTTTGATTTATGTCCTGATGGTGAAAAAGTTCTGCAGTGTTTGAATCTCTTTCCTATACTGAAAGTATTGAGGAAAAAAAAAAAGTACAGCTGCAATGACAGTTTTTACTTTTAGTGCTGCTGAAATTCGAATGGTCAGCTCATCGGGCCGCGAGAGCAATTATGGAATCAAATTCCAGTAGTAGGACTGATATTAGGTGGACTATTTAAAATGACATCGTTATCACTGCGAGGTTGAGTCAGTGCAATTTCTTTCACTTGGTACTTGAGTGGAGGGTTTGCGGGCTGCTCAAAGACCCTGGTACTTGGCTCTAGAGCCAGTTAGAAAGAAGACATACTCAAAGTAGGCCATTTTTCAGTTTACCTTCATTTTCCACATGGCGAACCACAAATTCAACTCTGAATAAAACGGCGTATGGTGTTTTTACCATGAGTCTGATTGAAGTTCGCTTTCCTGACAGCCCATCAAATTTTGGCCTTGAAATTCTTCATGCAAAGCTGAGAGCCAATGCACAAGGTTG
Source organism: Decapterus maruadsi (assembly GCA_030347415.2). Classification (NCBI taxonomy): domain Eukaryota; kingdom Metazoa; phylum Chordata; class Actinopteri; order Carangiformes; family Carangidae; genus Decapterus; species Decapterus maruadsi. The sequence continues at coordinate 14,278,255 of CM064898.1, read as the reverse complement.
ATATGCGATATACATTTCTTTTTCTTTCATTTTTTTTTATCTTATTATGCTTTCTGTGAAGCAACAAGAAGAGGGAAGGTGAATGCACAGTAGAGACCTCTTTCCCACACAAATTACCCAGGAAAAAAAAGAGAAAATAACACAGAGCGAAAGAGCCCCTCTCCCTGAGAAGATGCCTCCATTTATATGCGAAAAATGGGAAACAAAACAAGCCAAACTTGAAGCCAATTTAGGTTTTAGAGCCATCACTAAGGGCAATGAAGCAAATAGCCTCTGGCAGATCATTTAAAGCTGCTTTCTCCCTGCCATCTCTCAAGATGTTACGTTATTATTGCTGTTATTTTCTTCTCAAAATAGGTGAAGGTTGAGGGATGTGGAAGATATGATAGGAACTAAGGGACAACAGCTGGTCTGTATGGCTCTTGAAAACCTCTGTTAATACATTAATCTAGATTGTGGAATAATGGCACTTCAAAAATGAAATCCAGTGCACATAGAAAAAATACCCATGTTTGTTCTGCATGTTGTTCTGTTTTTCTGATATTATAAATTGAAATAAACTAATAAACCATCCGCAACTCCCACATGTTGACCTTCCAGCCCATGAGTAATCATGGATTGAACCACACCTATCTTCAAACACAGTGAAGTGAAAGCAACAATAGCTACTTATAATGTAGAAACTACCTGATACTCATTACAGCGTCTGGTTTGTTGGGATTTGAATCCACACCACACACATTAACATTTGTTAGAGCGCTGAGAATACCTTTGTGGTAGTTCCTGCCACAGTTGGTGTCTTTAGAAACACACACAGATGCACACGCAAGGTTAAAAAAAACAAAACCCAGCAGCCTCTCTACCACGGCTGGTAATCAGATCATGTTGTCATGTTATTACTATTTCATTAGTTTCACGAGCAGAAGCTACATAACTGAAAAGATGCCGGGAGCTTTTTAGGCAATCTCCATTGCGACCTCAAAGAAAACAATCGGAGGGCTTTCTTCTTCTTCTTCGTGGGGCCTAAAGGGACCTTTCCCATAACGTGGTATACAGTACAATAATACAGAGCAGAATGTAAAGGATGGCTACGTAGGTGTGGAGCAAGTTGGCTGAAAATAATATTTTACACTTTTCCTCCTCAAAGGTGTAAAAAAACACGGCTCTTAACACTAAGGCGTGTTGGGGAATCTACTTCTACATAACTTAAGGTGATAATTAGAGTTCCCACTTTAAAACTGAGCTAGAATTATCGCCTCATGGTTGTATGGCTCCACCAACCACAAGAACTGCAGTTTACATCCACAATTGTCAAGCCTCATAATACATATGATACACACTATTAAGGAATTAATAAAAGGCCTGCAGCCTTTAATTGTAACACGACGCCCCCCCTTTGGTTTTTCTAGAGTCTTCAACCACATGTTGAGATCTTCATTAGCAGCTGGAGTCTTGTCAGTTGTCATGGAAATAATTGATTGCTAAGAACACAAGGTGGGGCTGAAAGGACTAAAGTATTTTCTGAAACTATAACTACTGAACATGCTTAAATTTAAAAAAAATCTACTTTTTTTGAGACAGTTGTAATGTGATTTGTGAACAGATTGTTCACATATGGCTGACACCAAGGCGCTGCAATAAGATCAGCATCAATGCCATTATAAAATCGAACATGTTGGATTGGAGCAGCAAATATGGAGAGAATATTTTTTTTTAAATAATGGGCTGATGTGACAGAAGAGGTTGAATTTGTGGAGCCAGGCTGAGGTCAATCAAGGGCTTACAGAGTTTTTTTTTTTTTTTTTTTCAAATTATATACGCATACACGGCATGCACTCTGGTCTATAGGTGATGAGACGACACCATCATGACTACTATTTTCATTTCTAAGTGTGCATTTGAAGATTACTCCCTTTCAAATGTCAGACAATGAGGTGAAGCAGAACTACATAACTACCTCCTGCCTCCGTCTGTGTGTTGAACATGAACACAGCAGACATGCCTCTCTCAGGGTGAGGAGTTCAGATGTGGATGGTCTGGCTGTTAAATATCACTCTTTTACTAATAATTTCACTGTCATAAACTGATCAGGATGATCTATTTCAATAATTTGCTTCAAATTACACCAAACTATTAACCCCATTTCAATGCAGATATTGCTGAAAGTAGCTGATTACTAGATCACTGTACTGTAGGTGTGCTAATACCATCATTAACTCCTCGGTAAATCAAAAAAACCTTCATGTCTCACAAGATGCTAAATGAAATTTCGGAAAGTGAAACCTTCTACAACTATGTCTACTTTTCACAATGGATCCACGAGAAGAAAAGAAACATCATCGTGGGCTGGATAGTAATTACACTTTGCTGGAATTCTTGCAGTTGTCGAATTAGATCATATTAGTTTTGATTAGATAAAATAAATTCTGTCGAGCTCGCTAGGAGGTTCAGGTTGTCGCAGCAGGAATTATAAGTGAGACACAGCAGGAAAAGAAATATAATATAAACATTGCATAACATTGGGATAGTAATTTTTATACACCGAGACACTTTGCCGTCTCTCTTTTAAGTTTATTGATTTTTTTTTACTTTGTGCTTGTTCTCTCCCGGGTCTTTATGTTAAACTTGGATGATCTCTTTGTCTGTTTTAGGTCAAACCAATTTAAAAATTTAAATGCATCTCTTTGGCCCACATTCTGTTCAAAACAAAGAGAAGGGCAGCGGCTAGACGACTGTTTCGTTTCTGTTTTGTAAACTGTAACAGCATATCTGTGTCATGGCAGACATAGTTACATTTTCTATTAATGTGACAGGGATGTGTTGTTAATAAATGTATTTGTCGATCCTGAAGATATCAGTAAAATGTCAGACAGCATATTTGTTTCCTGTCAAAACAACTGATCTAGCATCTAGCAACATCAACTTCCATTACAAGGCACTTCCTCATCTGTATCACAGTCTTATACAAGGTTTGACTTATACGTGTGCTGTGCTTACAACGTAAATGAAGAAGATTATCAGTGATCTAGTTAGTTTTAGTTGGATTTTTCAATTATTATGCCTTAGTTTTATTAGTTTTCATTAAAGATACAGTAATAACCACTGATCTCCAACCCAATGGTACCACAGATAGAAGACGTTCTACAATAACGAAAATATATAAAAACATCATTGCTTTGACAGCGCTGCTTGCACATAGAATATTATTACACTGGAAATCAGAAAATCCACCTAAAGTAACGCAATTCATGCAGTTAGAGAAAGTAAAATACACTCTCAGAGAGTCTAGGGACAAATTCTTTTCTGTCAGAGATCCATTGTTGATGCACTTGGGTAAACTTAAAACTGTGCCCATCTATTACCACTCAGCAGCCCTCTTGGCATTTGTATTTGTGATATTTATCCATGTGAACTGATGGTCCTGGATGCAGTGATGGTGAGCCTATATGGTCCTTTTCTTTTATTGTATAAATTGAATTTATTTATCTATAAGGTATCCTGCATGTTCTTTGTGGTTTTGTGATTAAAGCGTTGTTCTACTGTAAGGACCTTTTTGTTTTTGTGTCTATATACACAAGCAAAGGGCAATTAAAATAAAATTGAAGAAGAAAACTAACCTGTTTCTAACTGAATCATAAAGGTGCCAGGTCTCCACGTTAAAAAGAAAGAGCAGTAAAGTTTTTTCAGGTAGGTGCAGTCATGAGGTGTGGTAGCACATGGTGAACACAGGATATTTACAAGCCTTGGCGCTCACTGGATGATGCGTTCGTGACCACTTGAACCTGGGAGGAAGCACTGCAGTGTGCATGAGGCGACTGTTCCAGCTCACTGCCCACAGACTACATCCTGAATATGAACAAACCTTTTTGTCCAAACTGGCGCAGGTAGCCGTCTGCTTGGGCCAAGCTGACCCAGGCACACGAAACGCAGGCGGGCTCCACTCTGGGTTCATGGTCACCTCCATGCAGAGGAAATGGAACATAATTGCAGCCTGCGTTTTGGTGGTTGGGTTTGGTATTTTAGAGGTCTGTCTTCTTTCGGACTGAGATGCAATGCCTGTGCAGCAGCGATGGGTTGAAAATTTAACTCGAGCTTCTTTAAAAACTTAAAAAACTAGGACGAGAATGACAACAATAAAGATGATTAACTTGGCTCTAATTCATCTCGTTCTGAGTCAGACGCAGGAAGTCCTGGTGTGCTGTAACAAGCTGGGATAAACAAGATATGAAAAGTTGACCCACTATTTCAGCACAGCCCACAGATACTCGGTCCAACTCTCTGGCCATGAAGTTGTCAGGATAACAAAGACTGATGAGATATTATTATATGACCCCGCCAGACACACATACACTCCCTGCCAACCCACCGGTCTACTGGACCAGTGGAGAGCTCCTGCTACTTCAGATGGCCGCCCCTGCTGGTGACTGGGCACAGTCCCCGCTAGTTCTCTTGCCTACAGGAAGGGACCGGCGTCGCCGCGGCCAAAGGCTTTGTTGAATCACAATCGGGTGAAGGAGGCAGCGATTCAACTGGAAGATTTACTGTCTGTCCTTTTGTGGTCTGCAGGAAACATTAAGAACACCAAACTCTAAGAAATAAATAGCTCACAGCAGAGATGCTGCACCAGTTCACCTAATGAAATTAAACAAACTTGAAAGATGCAACAGATTTGCAGAAACACACAGTAGGAGGCTGAGCTTTTAATCTAAACATGTTTTGATGAAAAGCACCGTATTACAAACTAAATGTAAAAGAATTACTCATTATTATGTAAAATGAGTTATAAAAGTTCTACTGGTTTTAAAGAATAACTCTGAAATAATATTCTGTGTCTTCCAATTAAATGAACAAAACCGACAACAGAGTGATTCTCCTAACAAGTACTATCTGTGTAGCCAAAGCCTGATATAGCATCTTCCTCTGTGCCATAGATTTCCATTGTTGTCATGTTTATTTTGAGTCCTGCTGCCGCAGATACTCGCTAGCACACCAAATCCCCGGCTGAAAACAGCCCCCAACAAATGCTCTACTTACACCTGTTTGAGTGAATTACACAATGTGGAGCTGTTTAGGGGGAATATTATGTCTGTTTGGTTTTTTAATGAAAGTACATGTGTTTTAAAGGGTGAATGTCTTCATTTGGGGTTATCACGGGCAGAGGGGAACAAACAAGGGCTAAGATATTATTGATTTGGGTCATTTAATGTGAAAAATTATAAAATATTGGTCACTTTATTTTTGTTAACATGTCAGATCTCCTGTGACACTACCTTTAAAGCAGATTAATGCAATCCTACTGCCCCCTCTGTTATTGACAAATGACCACATGTGACCTTTTGGAGTTAATTAATTGCACGAGGAGCTGATTAAGAGTAATGTTAAATTTCATGCTTTAATTTAACAACAGTGTCCGTGCCACATCTATCATAATTTGAAAGCTACTGGGTGTGAAAAGTGCTGGTGCTCTAAGGCACAGACTTGCATAAGCAGCCGCTGCAGCACGACCACTTTATTTCAACAGCATTCCAATTACGGTTATCCAGGGCTCCTGCCTCTCTGTCCCTTTGATAAACCAGGACAAACAAGGTTTTCTTTTCATTTGTGTGTATGCATGCATTTGTCTGCTGTTCTATGTGGTCTCTGTTAGTTGCTCTTATGGCATTGCGTCGGTTTCTAAGAGCGGTCGGCCCTCGCGTAGCATCTGGAACGACTGCTTAAGTTGCATTAATACTGAAAGCAACTATTTTTTTCCCTTCATTTCATTGGGAAACCTGAAATGCCACATGCTCTTAACAACATCATTACCAGCAAGCGCTTCACTGAAATGTTTCAATTCCTGACAAATACTTGCCATCCACAGGCAGAATGCAAATAACTTACTCTCTTAAGATCCCAATGGTCCTGTCAACCCCTATTTGCAACCAGATATTATTCATGGTGCAGCTGTTATGAAATCTACCACATATATGGCTCTTCATTTCCATGTTGCTCTCACCGCAGTCAGCAGACACATGTAGGGCTCCACGCCACCTGCCCTTGCCGTGGTTTATATCCAATTTGAAACAGCTCCCTCTAGGCTAGCCCGACAGAGTCTCTTTCTTCCCTAGAAGAACCCGGCGCGCTGTTAAGGCCATGTGATGTTCTACAGACAGTTGGAAGTGTCACTTGTGCTGCGTTATCCTTCTCTCTTCTCTGTCAAAGCTGAACCACAGTGGCGGGCATGACTCACTGAAGTGCTGTACTTTCTAATGACACGAGAGCGGAGGCTGAGTCAATCTGACCTGACAGTCTTGCATAAATCATGGCCCTTCGATTTAAGTTGCTTTGAGGAGTGTCAACAAATCCACAGGAGGAATATTAGACTCTGCTGTAGGTAGGGACTCCGCCTCTGAGAACTCATTATAGGGTGTCTTCCTTCATGCTGTGCCAGGCTGTGTTGACTGAATTGCCAAGCTTATTTCTGATTCACTGGCAGGAGCCCGCGTTTTAAATTCCCGACTCGCGATAAGAGCCCACCAGCACCCTAAAGACCATTTCAGGGGAAATACATGGGTTTTTAATGGGTGCATTTTTGGAGGTGAGGGTTTCAATTGCTTGTACAGCAATGAAAAAAGAAAAAGAAAAAAAGCTAACTCTGGGCTGGAAACAGATGCATGAAAATATAGCAATAAATGCCATTAAATGATAATGCAACAAAAAACAAGCCTTGTCTCTTAGCTTTTATTCATATTGTTTATGGTCTTTAGAGAAACTGATGAGAAGGCAATGTGCGGAGTGCTACTACACAGCGTTTAGCTTCTCATCTCGCCGTTAATCATTCTACTTGAAAGTGTTCAACAACAAAAGGCTGTTTCCCCCCTTTGAAATCAAAGTAATTATATATTTTTTCTCCCCCGGACAAACAACAGAAAGCTTCAAGCCTCCGTTCTCGCACACCATCATGAAGCAAGACTGAGGAAATAACTCCACAAAGAGGTGCGGAGAAGTGAGTCCTCCCTCGCAAAGACAAAAGAGGACGATGAGAAATTTCAAGATGAACAACTGTGGCCTTTACTGTCTAAGAGTAAACAGGGCCAAACTCAATTGCGCATCGCATAAAAGCTATTAGGATGATTCTAACTCCAATATACCAAGCTGCTCCACATGTCAGTCCCGCCGCCAACTCAACTTGTTCAATTTAAAGTCTTTTCCCCGCCACGCCCCACGCCAGCACCAGTTGAATTCCTCTCATTTAAATAATGCACAGCTATTAGTTATATTAAAGACAGGCAGCGTTTCAGCTCAGGAAACTTTTATGACTCCAGGCATTTTTTCCGATATTGGCTGCCAGTCAAAGGGAAAAAAATATATCATAGGGAGCAATTTAATCAAACGTGAGAGATCTAAACACCAGGGAGGGCGGATGTAAGATGGTTTCAACCCGATGATGAAGAAGCTGGAGAGAGAAGTGTGCGATTCTCTTCCATTACTGGAGAGGAACTGTAGCTCTGCTAGTTCACTACTCGAGGGCATGGGAGGGAGTGCTATAGAAAGCCGTTGGTTTATGTGTCTGTCAATGTCATGTCTTCTCAGGATCACGGTTCAAGGCGAATGGCAAGAAGAAAGGGGGGCAGGGAGGGGAAGCTGGTACATCGCTGAGAGGGTGCTGGTGGGTCAAAGGACCTTCAACTGAGTTAACACTGGTGGATATTGTGCTCTTCGGTGATTTGAAGGATGGAAAATAACATGCAGTGTATGATGCCAATGGGCCGGAGACAGGGAGGTAACAGAGCGCAGCAGTGTGTGTTTCTGTGCAGAAGGCTGGGGGTGGGAGATTGAGAGAAAAGACCCTAACTTGATACAGCTCGGAAGAATTGGATTAAACCTACAAGACTGTTATTCATTACAGCCTGTGCTACAGCTTCCTGTGGCTGAAACATTTTTTTTTTTTTGGTTTGGAGAGGTTAGTTTTCAAAACTGCACACTGTAGTTACCAGGATACCCTTTCAGTGAGTGTGTCATCAGCTGTCAAGGTGTAGCTCTGCTAACATCCAGGAAAGGCTTCCACACAGGAGGGAAACACCAGACAGGTTGTGAACACAGCTCTTTAAACCCATAACCCCTCACTTTATTCAGTTGATACTGTAGGTCTCTTTGATCCAGTTACCACTATACACAGTTAGCTAGTGCTAATGTTAACAATGCTAATAATAATGCTAATATCTGGAGAAAAATACAATGTTTAATCTAATCCTCAAACTAGTTTCTCTTTTGTTATTGCTTTTTAACAAAAAAAACAACTCTCTTGTCGCCTGCCATGCCTGGTTATGGTTGCTAAGTTAGCTACTATTGGGGGAGGGGTTTAAAAAGGGTGGAAAAGAGTGGAATGCTAGCAATCGCCATCTTGGTTACATAGCGAAACAGGAGGGACGCAATTATGTCACATAGAAGACATTATTGAGTTAATTTAGCGCCTGAACTGAATTACTGCCGATATGTTGTGGTGTCTGTGGCTGCTAGCTTAACGTTACCCACCGAGCTAACGCTAGCTGCTGCACTTGGCAAATATTTAACTTGTTAAGCCTCTGACCCCACAACTAATGTGGAAGTCTTCGACAGTGTTGACAATTTAACACGCATGAACAACAGACATACGCTATAACCAGTTAAATGCGGCAGCTATGGTTCGACTGCCGGTGATGGCTGGCAGTAGCTCAATTCAAGGGGCGAATGTTGCGATCGTCATTTCTGGTAAGTGCATGACCGATGACCACTGTATTCGATTTGAGAAACAAAGGTGTAGTATTCGTCCATCATGGAGGTCATTGCTCTGACAAAAACTTGTATAGCTCTCCTCCACTTGCTTCTCAAGATTTAAATGAGGATCAGTACGACAGAATGCCCTCCACAGCTTAAAGCCTCTCATAACCATCATGCAGTGTTGTTATTCAACAGTGTCTACACTAAAAAAGACGGGTACATTTTTTCTAGTTGAAGTTTCTGGTCTGGGTACAAGAACTGCAACTTTCCTTTTCCTCAAGATGTTGCCTCATAAATGGCAAACTAAGCAAACAAATCACACTGGCGTACAAGGGCATGGGAAAACCACAGATTCCAAGGATATCTGAAAAAATGTATTTGCAGTGCAGATCTCAGATAATTTTCTTTCAAAACTGCAACCACCCACAGGCTTCTAAAGCTCCAGCTGGCAAGCAATCCTGAGGAGAACAGATTCTACCCCAGCAGGGGCCATAGGGATGCAGCGGGAGAGAGTAAAAGAAGCTCATTCTGTTGATTAAATTTAGTTGATTTAGCTGCTTGGCTTCTCCAGGGTGACTTGGAGCTCACAAATTATCAACTTTAAATGGTGGATCTTAACTGAGATGGTTCACATTTGCTACAGATAGAATTTGTTTTAGTACAGTTGCACAAAATAAGATGGATTCCAGCTTCTAGTTAACATATTGATTTTGTGATCTTTAAAACTGTTTTACTTTTCTATCTATTGAGTTTTATGGCTTCCTGCAGAGCACGGCTGTTGCACAAGTAATTGCTTTCCGTGATTTCCATTATTGAGAGTGCGCATGAGTATAAAAAGCTTTAACAATTCATTGTGAAAGGCATGAAAATGCATTTTTGTCAGTGTGTGTTTTTTCATTATTAGAATAAAAGCGTATTTTTGTATGCGACTACACATCTTAGGGCTACATTTTATATTAATGCCAGACAAAAAAAAAGTAAAGAAAAGTCTGTCAGAACTTACTCATATACTTTCAGCTTGTAACACTGGCCGTTCAAAAACAGAAATTCCCAATCGGGTCCGTAGTCTATGGCCACCTTCTTCCGCAGATCACTGGGGAAACAAAAGAAAACATATAGAAAATTGTGGAAATAAGTCTGGTAACACTTTACGCCTATCTCTAAAACGCACTATAACCATACTTATAATGAGTAATAATGCAGTTATATCACTGTATAATTATAGTTATAAACAATCATAAATTACCATAAGGCTTTATAACAATAAGCATAACACATCATAGAACATTTTATAATGGCTTATAAGGTCAAGTATTATAATAGAGTTATAATGCTCTGTAATGTGTTATGCTTATTGTTATTATGGTCATATATGAGTATTTATAATGATAGTTATACACGTCTATAAGCCAATTATAACACATCATAACTATATTTATAATGTATTATCGATGTGGACATTGTCATTGAGTTACAAACAATTAAAACCTATTATAATACCGGAGATAAAGTCATGACGAAATGATTCATAGTGTGTAATGATTATTGTTATAAAGCATCATGATCATGTGTGAATGTTACTATAATTATACAGTGCTATAACTGCATTATAACTCATTAGAAATATGGTTATAGTGCATTATAGAGATAGGCATCAAATAAAGTGTTTTTACTGATTCATGACACCAAGCAAAATCTTAAACAGAAACAGGAAGGGTTAGATGTAGCGGGCCATCCACAGTAACAACTTATGACAACTTTAAAAATCTTTTTATGGTCAATGGAGCCCACATTTCAACTTTACAGACAACTGTATCACCAGACTCATTGACAGCCAGTCAGAAGTATTCTACAAATGCTAATAAGAATAGATAGAATAATAAAGACATGAGGGGATACAACCATTGAGCACACAGTCCGTGAACATTTTACTATCATTCATCATTATGTATGTTTGCCTCTTTATCGTTATAAGTTCATGGTGTGGACAGCTCATTTAAGCCTTAACATACTTTGCTTAACGGTTTTAGTAGTACTGTAGTAGCAGCACAGCAACACAAATTCTCCTTTCCTCATGAAAAAGACAGCTGTTTTTGAATGCATGGGGTGTGACAAGCAGCTGTAATAACTTCTGGATGACTCCTAACTGTGCTGACAATGTCGCTTTATTTTCCCTTTCTGCTCTCAGTGACTGACTTCTTGGATAGTATGTTGATGAGGTGGCCCTTTAAAGCCCATTTCTATGCAGTGTGTCCAATTATCTTAGCTGGTGAGGGCTGCTTTCCTTCGCTAATCGCAAATAAGGAAACCGAGCCCTATCTCTAACGGTGCATTGGCCCTAATTATCATATTCATAACCCAGAATTGCTAATGGGGTTAACAAATGTTTAGGGAGGGTGATTGTTTTCGCTTGAGGTTGATAAGGTAGTGTAGCAGAGGGGGATGATTCGGGGTCAGAAAACCAGTGCAGGTTGTGTAACGGAGTGTGCATGTTATTCTCAGTAGGGCAGGGGTCACAACACTTGTGCACTGAGTCAATTTTCCCAGAAATTGCCCTTTACAGAACGCTAAACGAATGAAAAGGTATGGACTAATACGATAGGGACTTTTTTTTCCTCCCCAGTTCCAAAAGGTAACGGCTGTAGCACATAACTGTCTACATACAGATAAAGGACATGGCCTGAGGAGAACAGGGAGGGGAAAGCAAATACATATCTAGTGCTCCAACACGCATAAATGATGGTGAGTAATTTGACCAGGAGCCATCGAAGCAAGGTGGACGAGAAGAAATGGAGCAACTGAAGTCATGCCAGATCTCTTTCCACGCTCATGCTGGCATTTGTTTGGGGGTGGGGGGGATCTTGACCTTTCGGTAACTGCCATCTCTGTGGTTGGCCCTCCTCTCTCTACACTGTAATGAACAGTTTGTGGGCCTTAGGGCCGCGGTAGCTACTTATCAGCTATTGCTGGCTGGCTCGGAGCTCTGTGAAAACATTGGAGGGGAAGAAAGAGCATCTAACAGGAAGTCTCATCCTGACACGCTCAGGCCTTTTGTTTTTCCCTCTCAGCTGTTACAGGCATGTTGGAGTGTGTGTGTGTGGTTAAACACAATGCTACAGAATCATCTAAATGTCTTAATAGCACATTTAAAGGGATAGTTCAACATGAGGGAAACCAAGTAATCTCGTTTTCAGAAATTATATTGTGTAATTGTGTTTTTGTAATCAGGGCGTCATTGAAAAAGAGAGCTCGCTCTCAATTGACCTTCCCTCAATAAATAAAGGAGAAATGAAATGAAATGAAATGAAAATCCCATTAGCTTCCGTAGCATAGCTCTGAGCAGCTCACAGCTCTGCTCTGCCGCTCTAAAAACAGCTTGCACTGACAATAAAAGGTAACGAACCTACTGCTATGACAAAATGTTGAACTATCCCTTTCTGGATGAAAATACTTATGAGGTTAATTTGTTATATCATGGTCATTTTTTCTATAATAATCATCATCATTACAGGGTTTGCCACATTTATTTATGCCATGTCTGTCTGTCATCTTTTTTTTTTGCAAATGGCACCAAAAAGTTTGGATGACTCATGCCCATGCAGAGAGTCCTCAGCTCAAACTAAGTTAACAGACCTACCCACTAGAGCACAGTAGGCAACCAATAGCGTTTGTTTTTCTTCATTAAAATTAGCCTTAGGTATCACACAGTGCAAATTCATTACTGTGCAGCTTTCCTCACCACTGATGGAGTCTATTTTAAGGCCCCCCGTTACATATCATGCCACCCTGCTTACAACAGCAATGTGAGAGGCAAATGCGTAGTCAACACAAAAGTGACAAATGTTGAGGATTTAGCTACAGACATATGACAATGGGAGCTAACACCCCCCTGCCCCCCTCTGTTTTCTTTTCTTCTTACCTTATTTCCATGTTGACTGTATCATAGGCTTCCTCTACCTTCTTCAGATTGGTAGCCTCCCACTTTGCAGCTAGACACAACAAAAGGTCAGGCAATTTAACAATGCAGAGTTGTTGCATTTCAACAGATGTGTGTTGCCTAACAGTAGCTTCTTAATATAGCCTGTTACAGCTAGTGCTGGGAGAGGAGCGAGGCTACGTACTGTATATAAACAGAAAAAAATGCTATTTCCAGGTGTGGTAACTGCTGAAAGACCCACAGGCTTATTAGTCTCTTCGCACCGACAACTGTGTTAACCAAGGCTGGGAGAGGAGTCAGAGGGAGTGTGAGAGCAGCAGAGGTGACCACACACAGCGATGATGTGCTTGTCTGTCTTTGTCAAACTACTATGTTCCTGGTATGACAACATGTCAGACTGCGGCGGAGAGCGAGAAAGATTCAAAATTCCTTATGATAATTATGACAGGTAGAAATAACTACAGAGAAAATGGAATGTGTGACTGTGAAGTGTACAATGCAGTTGTAATTTCAGCATTTGATGATGACTTCTTAGTACAGCAATAACTTTATTTTGTAGTGTAGTAACAATATTCACCTTTCTTTTCCCTCTATTTTGGTTTCCAACAAATAAGACCTTTATTCAATGTCCATGCTACTGCAGGATTTTTGTCATTGTGTTATTGAAAACTAAAAATCTCATGGTCAATTTGAATTTGCAGCCTCCAGATGTGACTTGAGGATTTGGCATTGTTACTATTTTTTGGCACTAACAATTTATTATCAAAGTAATCCTAACAAGCAATTGGACAGACTTATCTGGGTTTTTTAAAGTATATTTTGAGGCTTTTGGGCCTTTAATTGATAAGACAGTTGTAAAGAGACAGGAAATGGGGAGACAAAGGGGGAATGACATGCAGCAAAGGGCCGTCGGTGGAATTGGACCGGGGCCGCTGCAGTGAAGACTGACTGAGCTAAACAACGCCTCAGACTCATCGATTATTTAAACAAACTTAGAAATATTACATTTTTGTTTCACTTTCCATTCATCCTGTAGGCTACCCTCTATGGCTAAAAAAGTGAATGTGCAGTGTTGTGTTTCATGTAAGGACACAAATGTATCCCAACAAAATCTAAAGTTGCAGTGCCAGTCAAATATTTGTCACATCAATAGGGTGAGAGATCAATATATGCAGTTTCTGAGCTATATCTAAAATGTGCGAAACACATGTCCATTCTTATTAAGAGCGACATCCCATTAAGTTATTGATTATCTGTTGTGGATCGCATTTCAAAAGTGGCTGACACCACAGTAGAAGCACAGCAGAATCATTGCTGAAGTGAACCATGTCGACCACAGTCTCTCTGCAGAATTAAAAAACACAGGCTGGAAACCGGGAGAACAGAAGGATGAGAGCAAGAAATAGATGCAGAGAACAGTCAGGTTTAATTGTCTCCTGCCGATGGACCTGGGGATTTAGTGGGGTTTCTGGAAGTGGACAGGTTTGTCTCCGTCGTCGAGGAAACTCTCGCCGGGGCCTGGCGCCGTGGCAACGGAGGAGAATGTGCATGCGGTAAGGACTGTGTGGGAAGCTGTCACAGCCCTGGCCTGAATACCAATTAGCATGTTCCTTGCATGTGGTCTCAGCTGGTTGCCCATAAAGATACCCTCCCCACACTATTCCCCCAGCACCTATTTCTTGCCGAACCTCGTACAGATGTGGTGCGTCCAAGAGGCAAGCTGTGATTTTCCATGCGGTAACGGCTATTTTTAAAGCACCAAGAAGGGGGGAGATCTGTCCCTAACCCACCCCCCGATCCCCTCAAACTCCTTCAGAAAATCCCAGTCATACACACAAGGATGTTCTTACCAGCCCTCTCTTGCATACTCTCATACTCCTTCTCTTGCCCTATTTCCCTCTCCCTCTCTCTCTCTCTCTCTCTCTCACAGACACACCAATCATCGGGCTCAGCAATGACAAAAGGAGACGCAGAATCCCAAGTGGGTGACATTTGACCCCTTGCAGCAGCCCAGTCATATATGGAGAGAGTGGTGATGGTGGGGGAAGGAGGGAGGGAGTGAGGGAGGCGGTGGGGGCTGAGGCGAGAGGAGAGCAGCCAGCCAGGCGTACTGAAGTACCCAGAGCAGGGAACACAGGGCGAGTAAAGCCTCTCAAATGGTCTCTGCACCAGTCAGGCCGACATAACCTGAGGCCGATGTACAATGTACCAAAAAGACCTCGTGCTTATGGTCTAATGACTGCGAAGATTAAATTATGGGTCCTACGGTCAATGGATGTCACGGCTTTACAATCAGAGCGAGCACAAATTAACCGGACAAGCCTGTTTTTTTTTCTGTGTGTGCTCATTCTACATCTTTTGTTAGTGTGCAAATTAAACCTAATTAGCATAATGGCTCATTTCAATAATCAGATCCTAACAATTGTTTATGCAAAGGATGAATATGGCTTTTGTTATCGGAAAAAAAGACTTTCGCTGCATTTTTGATTTTTTTAGGGGTGGGTGGTTCATATGGAAAATGTAGGAGACATGATTTCACACTGATGTAAAAAGTGACCGGTGGGCCACACTTCCCTCCTCAAGAAGTGTATACTGTACTTTGTTTTTAGCACTAGACGCTAAGAGGGTTGTTAAATCAGAGAGGCTGCGTACAAAAATAGAAGGAGGAATACAGTATACAGTGTATGCCATCTTCTGTCGGAAATCTCCTGTGCATACGCACCTTGAGCCGGAGACCGGAGATGCTCTGTTTACATGCGAACGGATCAATAGGCGAGGCAATTTCTCTGCAGCTCTAAGAAAAGAAACCAGGGAGTCGGTTGGTTGGTTGTTGGTTGTTGGTTGCGGTTGCGCGTCATGGCCGTTCCTCAACAAAACAAAAAGGCAACGCAGCGAGGCCACCCTTGAACCTCGCACTCGCACAGGCACCTTTGGTCGACTAATGTCGACTAACAGGCAAATGTAGGAGTTTGCTTTGTTGTCTGCAAAAAAGGCTGCGCTTTAAAATAAAGACTGGCAGCTCACTCAAGCTTCCACTCTTCACTTTTCCTTCATAAACCCCCCACCCGTTGTTCATCGCCATCTATCATCCCCTCCTTTTCTTTTTGCATTTTGACTTTTAACGTTCTCCTCTCCTTCAATATTTTCAGCATGAGCTCCTCAGAGTCTTCCTGTCACCCTCGCCTCCCTCTCTCCAGCATTTCTCTCCGTTTCCCTCAGATTTCACTCCTGAGCTGATGAACTTGTTCTGCCTGCAGAGAGCGGAGGGGGGAGTGGGAAGAGATAAAATATAGGTTGAGGATTCTTGTAATGAAATGTTTATAGCAGGCTGTAACAATGAACGAGAGGCCTCTCAGATACCGTCAACAACAGGGCTGGCTTTGGCGTTAACAGCCACCTGCTGGCACTGAACACCAACACCCCGAGGAGCAAATGACTCCTCTTTTCTAAGTGTATCAAAAACATACACTCAAGAAATGTAATAAAAGATAAATTACGTGATAGAAGATTGATTTTCATTTCAATCTTACAATGAACATTTTTTTCAAATACTCAGAATAGACAATCTAACAAATGATTCCATTTCCTTACGTTTCTCTTTTGAGCCGTCCAAATCTCATAAATGATTCTGAAACTGTAGCACAGGCTGCTGGGAGTTGAGAGGAGGTCAATCTCGCCCCCTGCATAATCGTTGTGTTGGAGTGTCTGATTGTATTAGAGGTGAGTGAATAACAGTAGCTGGCAGAAATAGCATCATGTTTTGAACTATCAGTGCAATTCATAGCCCTGTGACTGACTCAGTTTGTATTCATTCTCCCACACTCTCCTGCAACTCTCTTTTTCATCCTCGCTGGTTGAAGGACAAGCTTGGCACCACGACTTAGGACGCAATGAAAATTAAGAATGGGTCCATTCATTGCTTAACTGCTATTATATTAAATGACATCAACTGCAATGTTAAATGTGCATTATCTGCTACACATAGGCGTCTATATAACTATAATCCTCTTGCACCAGTTGCAGACGACAAGGTCAATCACCCGGGTTACATATGTAAACATGACGTGTGAGAGATAGAATTAGTACCGGAACAATTAGTCAATTAGTAAACTGACAGGGAAATAATCAATTTAACATTTACAGCAATTTGTCAATAAGAAGAATGTTTTCATCTTTGCACATTTCTGAAGTTGCCCCTTTTCTCTTCTTTAAATATTTGAAAATAGCATCAAATACACTGTTAAAA
This sequence comes from Decapterus maruadsi, assembly GCA_030347415.2. Taxonomy (NCBI): domain Eukaryota; kingdom Metazoa; phylum Chordata; class Actinopteri; order Carangiformes; family Carangidae; genus Decapterus; species Decapterus maruadsi. Next base: position 14,261,333 of record CM064898.1, on the reverse strand, counting down.
AAGTTGTTAAAGACGTCAGATTCTAGAAAAGCTTTAACAGGCATCTATCACTATGATTTATCAAAAAAGTAAGACACCTTGATCGGTACTGGGAATAACTGTCAGCTAGAATCACATTATAGCTACTGTACCTCTAATATGGTTGCAGAGTTTTAGGGACTAAAAGGAAATCAGTACATTAGCTTAGCTTAGGCTACTGCATAAGCTAGCAACTAGCAAGCTAGCCTGGCTGTGTCCGAGGGTGTGTTTGTGCAAATATTGGTCAGAAATTCTGCGTAAAAACTCTAAAATAATAGTATAATAATAATATTAATAATAATAATAATAGAACTTAACCATCACCTGATGAAGATGTTTAATTTTTGGATTCAATGAGTCATTTATTCAGGAGTTCTGTGGTCTTGAGTTTGTCTGGAAGTACCAAGTCCCCCAAACCAAAACTTCTGAAGGTCACCGTTTAACACTCACCATGTTTTATCCACACCAAATCTGAGGGTGTCATGTGCTGGACAATGTCTTGGCCCGGAGCAGTGACTTAACCGGAGTCTTTTTTGTCACCTTGAAGTTGCCAGGCAACCAGCTGAGTCACTGCTCCTGGCAGAAAGAAACAGTCTGGCGCATAACACTTTGACCTTTGTGTGGAGCCGGCCCAGCTGTGTGACAGGTCCCCACTTTTTTTCTTTTTTTTTAACGTTTCAACTAGCTACATGTGGGATTACAGATGTTTTAAACCTAAAATCTGAACAAACTCATAAAGGTGCTGAAGTATTAATATGTCTGAAATAATAGTATGCAAAAGCAGTAAAATGCATGTAAATGCGGCAGTCACAGTCAACTGCTCATATTACCATGATGATGCGTAATTACTATTTAACATTTAAACGGAGAAGGGGACCCAATGAGCAGAATAAACAGTCTGCGTGGTGTGAGTTCACTCTGCAACAACTGGGTGCTGTTTATGAATATGTATGATGTAACAAACGCCTAGGAGCTGACCTACTTCTGTGTCTCCTCTGCTCATGACTTGGTCCCCTTCCGGGGTAATTCTGTCATCTTGCAACATACTGTAATAGCAGGAAGCATGCGACTCTCATGTACAAATCAACATGCTCCTTTTTGATGGTTTTGCGAGTGATGATCACCGTCTGCGGAAGGGAAGGCTGCTCAGTAGGTGGCCGTGCAGTCAAGGTCTGGTAACGACAGGTTATTCATTCCCAGCATGCATCGCTGACATGAGCATTTTGACATGTTTATCTTTTTTTTTGGTTCGCCTAAATGTCGACATTATGATCAAAAACACATTTTTTTTCTACGGGAGTCGGATTTTTTTCAACTCAAATCGACTTATGTTTGAATCTGCTCTCAAATAGTCATGTGACGCAAATACAAGGAAACGCAGGAAATGGAGTAAATGCGTGATGGACATGTACGCACAGACGAAAGCGAGCTCTCGACATAACTGGGGCTGCACACTGGAGAGTACTCGTCTGCACCATCTCATAAAATATCTTTATCTTGGATCTTCTTGGTACGGTGCCAAACTGTGTTAGCTTCAGGAGCTGGGAAAGAAAAAAAAATCTATTTCAGACAACATAAGAGACAGAAAGCTGGCAGCTGCTCAAATCAGACTTCCAACATTTGATAAGTGAAAATGGGCTGATTTGGTGTATCCCTCGAAACGGCTGCAATCCAATACGTTCCTCCCGTGGCTATCAAAACACAAGAACAAGGGTGAGAGAGGGTGAGAGGCAAATCGTTTCAACCTCTCAACAGCTTAATGGAAGAAGAAGGAGAACGCACTAGTAGCTCATTCTATAGTAAAAAAAGGAAGCTCTGAACACTTTTCCACCCTGCTCCTCTCTTGACTCTCCCTTTGCTCCTCCTCGTCATACCGGCACTCAAGGTGAGCACAATTATGTCTCAAGGACGCGTCGCCCCTCAGCCGGGGTCAGGGGTCTCGCCCGGCGCCACGTTAATGGCAAACCCCTCCTGCTTAACATTTCACATCTAATTTGGAAAGTGCTGAACAGAGCCTTTAATTAACATCAGCACTTGCCAAGGTTTGTAACCTGCCAGAACGCCAATCCCCGCGCTCTCTTACACACTGAAGCTCCTCTGCCTTCACATGCCAATTCATTTGTTGAGTGCTGAGATGCATTGGCTCAGAAAAAAGCTCCCTGGTCACTCCAATGTGAACTGAGGGACATGTTGAAGCGTTTGTATGTGGGAGACAGAGGTGTGGGAGTGCAATTTATGTAGAGAGCTGTCATGCCAGCATTTCCAAGACAAGATGCTTCTTAAATAAGCAACTAATTTAAGTTGAGCAGCAGCGTGTTGACAGAGAGTTATACTGGAATGCCGCTTAAGAAAAGTGCACACATTGATGTAATTAGATATGAGGTATGAAATAGAAAAATAGAAGTCCTCTGCTAAACATCCCCATATCTGGTCTTTAATTCCTGTCTGGAGTTATGGCTATCAAGTCCATGCAAGTTGGCTATTTTTAGAGATGCCCTCATATCATTACTGTAGATGGAACCTCATTAAATTAGATCTAAGTGAATCCAGCTTCACAGTACCCTTATGTACAAAGCTAATTTGTTTGTACTACTTAAAGCAGCAACATCTAAACAACTTCCATGACAAAAATAACACTGAACTGCACAAATGGAACCATCCCGCCATGGATGACACAAGCCAGGATCGGACTACACAGATTTCACAAGATTTTTGTGGCCAACAAATCTCCAGCGTTGGGCCGTTGGATTATGAACGTCGGGAAGTCTAGCTAGTTTGAATCTCGTACGACATGAATCTTGATGTTGACCAATGAGTGCTCTGATGTTAATGGGTTTGACATTCGTTAACGTACCTCATGTTCTCTCTTCACCAGACCCAAGAACGGCTCCACCATCGTTTTTTCTTCCTTTTCTGAGTAAAAGACAGCTAGCATCACACACAGCGCTATGGTAGCCATGATTGACAGTTCACCTATGAACTATGAACTTGCGCAGGGTCATGGACGAGAATTTATGCTACTTTAGGTCTAGGTAATAAATAAAGTTTTCTCTAAGCTTGTGTGTTTTGTAAAAGTTAGAAATAAAATATTAATATGACAGCAAATGTCAAATGTTGGTTTAGTAACCAGTAGAAGACCTTGGTTATGGTGAGCAACACTAAACAATATGTCATCGATGGGAATGGAAAAATCAGATCGTAATCTCAACTCTACCTTCCTGGCATTTTACTAGGCTAATACTGGAGCCATTTTTTTTGTGAGATTAGATATTAGAAATGTCACCTGGTTAGAGATTGACAATGAAAGTCAAAATATGAATTGAACAACTTTGTGGGTGTGGGAGGAAAAAGCTTTAAATTGTGTGTCATCCAGTGACATAATATAAGAACAAAAAGTGCAGAACGTGGGTTCACCATGGCACCCTGCTGGTGCAGACAGGAAGCAGACGGCACAAAACGTGCTCAACCAAAATTGCAGCTCTGCCACTGACACTCCCCTCACTGCAGCACGCGGTGAGTCACCAAAAAATACTAAACAGGGAAAATCCTCATCGCACCTCAGGAAAATGCCAACACGCCTGCTACGAAACTACACCCCATAAGCCAGAAGCAGTGACAAATCTGATTCCTGATACACGTTTAACTGGCAGGATATGAGCCGAGTATTTGAAAAAAAAAAAAATTAAGAAAGGGTCGCTCTTGAGGATTCAGAAAATGGATCCGGAGTGGCAGTTAGCGGCTTATAATCTGTGGCAGACATTGGCTCTGCCTGCACTAAGTGGTTACTGGGCAGCTCAAAACTGCATCGCGGGCGCAAACCAGCAGCGTTAGCACTGCGGATGACATGACTTCTGCTAGAAACAGATGAGGAAGCACAAAGGAAAATAGGGGAGGCCGGCAAAAAGCGGATACAGTCAGCTGTAGCTCGGCGAGGACCAACTGAAATAGGACCAGTGATGATAGCACCATGGACAGCGCCAGCTTGCCCCGTCTAAGTCAGCACCATGGAGAGCGCTTGCTGAGCAGGCACCGAGGAAACTAGACCACTTGGAAAAAAAGCTTGCTGAGCTGCATCTATCCTAACACTGTAATGCCAGTTAAGACACAGATTTAAGGCAGTTCTCTTCATGCTATGCTTTTTTTTCCTTCTTTTTCCTCACAGTTTTGATCTAAACCACATCTGACCTGAAGGCCTACAGACTGTGACTGTGCTCTGTTTGTGATCTTATTCCTTTCGCCAGCCTCCTCATACTGTAGGTAGTGACGTTTTGGCTGTTGTGCTGAGCGCTCTCAGGGGACGAGGCTATCCGTGTCTGTACAGGAAGTGATTTCTGTAGACACAACTGCACTCTGAGCGCTGCTATGCTAATGTCTCTCCAAATGGGGGCTTTTCAGGACATGTCAGACAAATTAGGGAACTAAAAGGCGAGAGAGGAGGACAAACATGCGCCGGCACACACGGGCAGACATGCTGACACACGCATACACACAAACTGTGCGGTAAGATAACAACAAAGGGAGCCTATGAATGTGACAGAGGTAGCCTGTAGAACACACGGAGGGGGGAGGGGAGGGAAAGAGAGAGGGTGCATGTGTCTGTGTGGTAGCATGTGTGTGTGTGTGTGTGTTTTTTGTGTGTTTACTGGGGGGTGGGGGGGCATTAAGAAGCCCGGGAGATGTTTTTCTGGAAAGTGGCTGGTTTGGAGAGGCAGCAGCTGTTGTTGGACTAAACTGAACGTCATTGACTGGCTAATCTGAGCAGCGCCGCTGTCAGCAGAGTGAGGGCGCTGCTGAGCAGCACTGACTTCCACCAGCTCCACGGCCCCCAGAGGAGGAGGGGGGGGGGGGGGGGGTTGGTGGAGACGAGTCTGTTGACCTGCAGTCTTCTCACAGGCAACAGCTCTTTGTGATCATGCTGCATATATATACAGCTCTGGAAAAATAAAGAGACCACTTCAAAATGATCAGTTCCTCTGGTCTTACTGTTCATAGGTATGTGTTTGAATAAAATGAACACTTTTGTTTCATTCTATAACCTACTACCCAAATTGGAAATAAAAATATTGTTATTTAGAGCATTTATTTGCATAAAATGGCAACAGGTCAAAATAACCAAAAAATTCTGGTGTTTTCAGACCGTGTATAACGCAAAGAAAACAAGTTCATATTAATTCATTCAAAACAACACAACACTACTTTTTAAACTTAGGAAGAATTGGTGGAATAATCCCAATTTTTAATCGCAGCAGCTTTTTAAAAATGTATTTATAATCTTTCTTCCTCATTAAATATGATTTGGTTCAGGTGATCAGTTCAGTAGAGTGAGGTGTGCTTGTGTTGGAGTTCAATAGACACTGGAATCGATGGCTGCCATACAGAAGCTGATTTACTAAGAACATTTTTTCCAGAGCTGTATATATATATACACACACACACAGACACACAGTATGTGTGCGTGTGCATGCCTGCGAACGGTCCTGACATACATCTCCACCCTGCATCAGTCTAATCGGGGAGAAAGAGGGAGAGGGGAGAACGACAAGTGTGAGTCAAGTTGTCACGCTACGGCTGGCGATACACTCCGGGATAGCTCTCCCTGGCCCCGGAGCGTCGCTCTTTATAGCAGCAGGCTTGGTTCTGACACACACATACAAAACACACGTAAAGAGAGGATGATGGCACTGCACCTGCATTCTGCCCTGCAGACAAGTTTCCAAACCCAAGACACGCACAAGTGGATTTTTTTTTTTTTTACTTAAAAGTTACTGTCACTTCCCACATGAGTGATGCAGAACTTCGGGGGCCACACTTTATGGATCCGTGGACCTGAAACTGTGGGATTGTCAAAAATAAAATAAAAATACTGATGGCACAGTCCCCTTTTGAAATTACACAAAGTGCTTCAGCTTAACTATTCCATCTTTATTCCTCAAAGGAGCTTTTTTTCTTCTTCTTTTTTTCACACTACATTTGAAGACAGACCCATCTGCCTCATTTACTTTTACAACCATCCTCAATCCCCACTGGGATGAGCGTGTTACCTCCTTCTCTCCTGGCAGTGTCACAGTTATGATCAAAAGCTGCCTGCATGTGCGTGCAAATGCATGTTCGTGTGTGTGTGTCCATGCGCGTGCGTGTCTGGAACAAGTGTGGACAAAACAAATAGTCAAGCCAACACCAAACCCTCTTGTGTCAGTTAATTATTTTCAGCGCTCCAGATGCTGTCGCTGACTGAAGACACTGCTTAAGACTTCGCTGAGGGCACAGCTTTGTGAAGGCGCGCCGGCCCTTTAAATAATACTAGAACTAAAGGCGAGGGACTGGGGGGGCGGAGGGGGGCCCTGGCTACCAACACTGATACAGCAGACGCAGCCTGATGGCAATTATTTAGACGTCCACTTGCTAATTATAATAGAGGATGACAGGTGCCCAAAACAATTTGAGCGCAAACCGCCTGTGAGCTTGTGCGTGTGCTTGTCTCTGCTTATGGTTCCAGATAAAGATAGCCGAGGCCGAGCGTCTCGTCGAGCGAACGTCTCTCTCGCGCGCGCGCCTCTCAGCTGGGCTCCGCTGCTGCCTGATCCTTTGTGATGAGCATGTTGTTACTGAGATGCCGCGTTGTCGGTGGTTTCACCCGTTACCTGGAGCTAAGTGTAACAGAGCCGGGAGGGACGAGCCAGATCACAGAGGCCATTCATTTACAGACAGGGTGTTGATTCCATCCATGTTTTATGACATTTCTGATGACATCCTTGGAATTTGTTTTCACCAATCATACGTAGGGGGTTGGGAAACAAGGGGCGGGGCCTATAAGAGGTATTTAATTATTGCATGATCACTGTATTTGTGAATACTTTACAGCATTCCTGATTCAGCAGAAGCATAGTCCTCTATGACAAAACATGGCATCTACAAGCTGCCATGTGTGAGATCCAGGTGTGTTATGCTGCTACCTGTGCGTTCACAAAAGCTTCCAAAAATGCTTATCTATCTGTACGTAGCTCATAGCCAATCGTAACAATCATACTCAATGACGTATGTAGAGCGACAGAAATCCGATGAGGAAAAAAATGCTAAACCTTGCTCTTTTTTTCAAAATAAACTTAACTACTTAAAACACTTTGTAACGCTGCATGGAAAGGTAAAGCGTCTGCCGCCATGTTGGATCGACAAGCTATCAACAAAGTCGCTTCGTTGTGTCGTCATCGTCTTGCTGCCCCCACCCCCGTTCTGTGATTGGCTCTTGGGTCCACGGTTTCCAGGCTCACTTACCGAGCGAATAAAATCACGCGCAAGACATCGTGCGTACAGTGTTGGGGAGTAACGAATTACATGTAACGTCGTTACGTAATTTAATTACAAAATCTACGTAATTGTAATCTGTTACATTACTCTGGGAAAACGTGTAATCAAATTACAGTTTCTTTTATAAATTTCCATGATTACAGTTTTAGTTACATTTGAAAAATCATCGGAAAAACTCGGGTCCAAAGCCGCAAGTTATAGGCTACTGACAGAGAAGAGCCAATTGTCTGACCCGCGATGATCCACCTGCACTGTTGCACCTCTCCTCAGTGGGCAACATGAGAGACGAGGTGCGCACTGCCCTAGGCTACATTATTTCGATGTCATCCCACACTGTACGTAGGCCTATACGCTTGTGTAGAGAGCGCGTAAATGTGAAGATGTGCCGCGCATGGAGATGGAGATGATCCGCCGGTCGTCTGAGTGAAATATCAAAGTAAGCAAGTAAGCAAGTCAGATAATTAATGACATGGCCCACACCAAAAGGTGGCAAAGTGACTGGACGGATGAGTTTTGTTTTATTTTCCCGGACCATGTCGACGCTGAGAGTGACAGAGGGACAGCTGACGCTCTCTCTGTCTCTCTGTCTCTCTTTGTTTACGTATGTGACCGCTGGCTGAAGGGTTACAGATGCTGCTGTAGTATTTGTGGATATTTTGCAGATGGGTTTAAAAATCTGCACCAATAGTATGGATGTGCCTCTTGCTGTACTGTTAGTAGGCTAATTGCTTATTGCTGTGAATATCATAATACTACTAGGGAACACTGGTGTGGTGCAAAGAGTGTTTGTCAGCGGTTAAAGGGATAGTTCACCCAAAATTCAAGTTTCACTCATTCTCTCCTCACCCTCATGTCGACTAAGAGCTGTGAGAATTCTCAGAGTCCTCCGTTCCTTCTCTGAGTTACGGGGGGCCCACGCAGCAGTAGCCTATTTGAAAATTCTCACAGAGTCGACATGAGGGTGAGTAGATAATGAGTGAAATTTGAATTTTTGGTGAACTATCCCTTTAAGACGTTGTTGACATCTAAACTGTCTATGTCAGATCTGAAGAGTTACAGCTATACCCTTACCTTATGTGTCTATAGGCCTAATGTAAAGTATACAGCTGTTCTCACAGTAAAAAGATGTAGCCTATCTCTGGAGCCTATCAGCCTATTATAGCTATTGTCTTTATGTTAACTGTTAGGTCTGAAAGTGTGAAAATGGTTAAAATGTGAGAGCATTCATTAAAAACTGAGAAAAGTAATTAAAATGTAATCAAATGTAATTAGTTACATTACTTTGGGAAAGTAATTGAAATAGTTACACTACAATTACATTTTCAACAGGGTAACTTGTAATTGTAACCAACTACATTTCCAAAGTAATCTTCCCAACACTGCGTGCGTATACCCGGCCAGGCTACTGCTACCTGCTGATGCAGCCTGAAGACGCTGACCTCACCCAGAGTCGAGGAGTGGGCTGGAGAGATCTAGAGTTCACTTCTTTCTAACTTCACACCCCCAGATTTTTTTTTTCTTCATTTTTAAACTTCCTCAGCCCCGACTATAGCTGACTCAGCTTCCTTTGGAGCCATAAAAGGCTTTGAAAACTTTTTCTTTCCATATCCAATAGTGCTCCCAAACACCTGTAACGCACTAATTTGTTAGCGAGAGTCAGTCTCAAATGTTGTGTAATCAAAACACTGAACGTTTCTGAAAGACTTTTTCCCTTCCTGCCTCTTTTCTTTTTTTCTCTCTCTTTTAAGTCCTCATCAAATCATCCATACTCACGTCCCCAAAAGCCTTTTTAATGCCACACACCCTGCACCATTTAACATACATAAAAAGGCACACAGCCACACAGCACATACAGCTATCCACTCTAGCAGCTGAGGGGAGACATTGAGCCTTCCCATGGGAGCCAGGAAAGTGGGGGGAGGAGCCAGTAGGTGGTAGAGGGCATATCCAATCTCTGAAATCAAGGCAGTTGACTGGTGAATAATGAATATAAATTGAATGCTCTTCGCTGGCATCGCTGTGCGCCGTTGACGGTGAGTAGGAGAGCGAGCTGATGCACAGCTGTTGACGTGATGGGGTGATTGTGGGGTGTGTTTATACACACTTAAGACAGGACTGTATTACTGTCTGTCTGTCATTTTGTCCGCTTCTCTCCTTTATTGCTTCTCCGCGTGCGAGGGTGTGTTTTTGCGCGAGCGTGTATGTGTGCGTGCGTGCGCCTCTGTGTCTGTGAATGAGGCCTATTGACATCTTCTGCTGTGACCCTCTGACTCCTGACAACTCCAATCAGTAGGATGAGTGGGAGGGGAAGGGAGAGACGGGGGAGGGTTGAGGGAGGGGGGGGTTGTGAGTCCACAGCGAACGGTTATGATGAGGTTGTGTGTGTGTGTGTGATGGAGTGAGAGACACGAGTGCTCTGCACGCAAATTGTTGCCGTCCACTGAACGAAGTTCACAGGAAGCAGCGCAAAAGCTTCTTTTTCCTGATTTGTCATGTATTAAATAGATTTGTATGTGAATAGTGTAACGTAAATGAAGACAATACGTTGTGACAGGTCTGGTGTAATTAAAGGAGTCATAAAAGCTGTGTTTATACAAGAAAATCATAAGTGATTTCAGAAGATACAACAAACGAGAAACATTTTATTAGTCACGCTGATAGTGGAGGAAAGAGAGAACTGGAAAAGAAACTAAATGAATGAATTTTGTTCAAGGCCTCCACCTGAAATAGAAAAAAAAGGTGGAGGTTGTGTTTTTGATTAAAAAAATAAAAAATCTCTGTCAGCGAGTTCAACATCATACAACACGTCATCCCTTATTAAGCAGCCAATTATCTATTAGCACCATTGCCCGCACTGGGGTTTGTGAGAGTCACATGCCAAACAGTGTGACCTGCCTTTTTCTATCGACCACGGTCCAGATTTAGATTCCATATCAGTCCCTACATGATGCCAGGCGCCTGTGTGAATGAGAGAGAGGAAAACCGTTGCACTTTGCTTAACACAAACACAATCCCAGATGGTTTTCTTCTCCGCTCAAGAGGAGAGCGAACCCGACGCCGTTTCACGCACACGTATGTGTGATTTTTAACACACGCCCCGAAAAGGAAGGAGAAAAAAAAACAAAAAAACAAACAAGTACAACCGTCAGCCTCATTCAGCCAGTTAAGCCACGTGGAGAATTCAGGCTCCCTTTGCTGTTATCCTGCCTGAGAGTTGTGTAAACAGAAGAAGAACATGCTGCAAACACTTTTATTTCTTTTTAAAAGTCAAAGTGGTGGCGTTGATCACAAATAGACAGCTCAGGGAGTTTGGTGTGAAGTGCGTTACTGTGTCTTTTATTGGAGTCTACGGCCTCACCATGGTGCTTTTGTGCTAACATCAACATGCTAACATGCTCATAATGTTGCTGATGTTTAGCAGTGATGATGGTCGCTATATTAGCTTGGTGTTTTAAAGGGATAGTTCAACACTTTGGCAAACTAGCCCACTGCCATAGCCATAGCAGTAGGTTCGTTACCTTTATTGGTCGGTGCAAGCTGTTTTTAGAACGGCAGAGCAGAGCCATGAGCTGCTCAGAGCTACGCTACAGAGGCTAATGGGATTTCTTGGTTTCCCTCATCAAACTCATCAAATACACAATCAAACAACTCCAAAGCGCTCTCGTGGACACGTTGTGACCTGCACATTCACCACACTATGGGATAATAATGGAACGTTACGAGTTGTTTTCAAGGCAAATAGCCTCTGTAGCATGAGTAGCTCACGGCTCTGCTCCACCGTTCTAAAAATAGCTTGCACCGACAATTAAAGCTAACAAACCCTAAAACTACAGGGATTATGGCAATGGGCCAATTTGCCAAAAATGTTGAACTATCCCTTTAAGGTTTTAACATATATAAACTGGTGCTAAACAAAAAGCACAACTGTTGAAGAGTATTGGGCAAAATGTTCGGATGATCAATGAAACCTAATACTGTACAACCATTGAAAACTATGTCAACAGTATAAAGAAATGACCTGATGGCAATAATAATGTAAAAACGGTTGAGTTTCAATTAATTCCTGCTGATTTGCATGAAAAAGTCCAACCAATATGTTCTCATGTTCACAGTCACAACCATGAACTCCAGTGAATCAATCTGACACGTTGGATGATATTCACACAAACATTTCCGATTTATACAATTTACCGGCAATGAAAAACTTCATGCCACTTCATGTTCTCATATTTCCCTTTCAACAGAAAGGAGAAAAAAACACACAAAAGCTGAACACACAAAAGCCAGGAAGCCAATCTGAGCCAAGATTGAAAGGGCGACACATGAAGGAATGTGATTTATGCCTAATCTGAGCGCACGGCTTCATGAGGCTGGAACTGCACTTTCATTACAGAGAGTAGTTTGTTACAGAAGGGAGCCCTGTAAAGAAGTCTCTGCTTCATGCAATGACAGAGTAAAGGTACATGGGTCTCATGGTGCAGCACCCCAGTCTGCAGGTAAACCTGTTTCATATTTTCTAGATGGGTGAAACTGAAGTGTGTTCCATTCCAGAGGTAGAGGTCCTTCATGAAAGGTTTAATATATGTGTCAGCCACATGACATATCAGCCAATAATAGGCTTTCCGTTGTTTACAACCAAACATGATTTTTTTTTTACCCTTTTTTTTTCTTCCTCCCAACACTCGCAGCCTTTCAGGCACTCTTTCATAGGCACGTAAAAAGTGTCACATTATAAATTCCCTGGTCTATTATTACCTTTGCTGTAATGACACATCCCACACAGCCTGTGCCAAAGAGCTCCGCTTGGGAACAGGCCCAAGGCACTATGTTACACCTTGCTAACTGCATTGTAGTGATTGAAATCTGAAAACCGAGTGCAAGACCTCGTTTTTCTTTCTTTCTGTCGTTCCTCCTTTCTTTCTTACTGTCTGCCACGCTCTCGTTCTGCTCATTCATCGACTTGCACGCCCTAAAACTTTTTTTTTTTTCTTGCTCTTTTGCGTTGAGGAATTCGAGGGCGACTCTTGGGGTCGTCCTTGGTTTCGAGAGGACACTAAATATCATGAATGACAGGCTTAGGGATGTTATTCTCAAGTACGCAATTATCCTGAAGAATGGCACTTAAAAAAAAGTTGCAGTTTTGGCCTTGAACAATACGATATCTGCAGGCTGCTATAAAGAACACTATGTAGCAAATTCTGGTGGTTATAAAGCAAAGTGAAATGTGCACTAAAGGAACCAAAATGCTCAAATTAGCATACTGTACATATAATTGAAATAGATAAACTAGTTAGTGTAGCGCCATTTGTAAAATCCTACTGCACTGTGTATTCCACTTCCTTTCTGCCCCCTGCATTCATTTCTCATTGCCATATATGTATGTTTTGAAATTTAATATCAGTGTGCCACAGCATCCCCCATGACACGAGTGTAAGCAGCTGCTGTAAAATGTGAAGTAATCAAATCTCAGCTCGGTGCATGGGAGAACATCCAGCCCCTCAGTACACACACTAGTCTAAAAACACAAACAGCACAAACTGCACAGATATGATTGACTTGCCTAATCCAATTACATTAAGGAACCGTTGTTCATTTAAGATGTACATTAAGCTCCAATTTGAAGAATATTTTCTGATTAGCAGACAGCAACAAACAGGCTAATTGTTGTGTCTGGTGATTTGTGCTGCATAACATGATTCATGCGTCTGTCAATCAAGCCCAAGCTCCTGGACGGAAGGGCTGCGACCGCCGCCGCCGCCGCCGCCGTGGACCCGCGCGACGACATGCAAATCGCACGGAGGCGCGTCTTCATGTATGGTGACACATGGGGTGTGCATATCAGTGCGTTTGAGCTCACTTACATTTGTTTATCCATAGTTGTATTTAACAGCCCTGACATTTACCAAAATTGATTTCCTTCACAGCCTTGCATTTGTTTGAACATACAACGGCGATGACTCTGTAATCCCATTTTAATTAGAAAGATGTAGTGAGCACGCTAAGCTCACGCGCTCTATTCCCCACAGCGATGCCACACTGGCAAGGAATCAATCACCAAGGCACCGGTTGCCAGGGCAACGAACAGGGGGCTTCTGCACTACTGTCTAAGTGGTAAATGATTGCCGGTGTAACTCATTGGCGGATGTGAGGAGTTTTTATCTATCTCTCTGTCTCTCTCTCCCTCTCTCTCCTTTCTCCCCCCAACCCTCCTCTCGTCGCATATCCAGAGAGTTAATTAAAAGCAGCCAACATGAAATAAATCTAAATCTGAGTAGAAATGAAACATACAGTACAAATTGAATTCCCACGTCAAGGGGTTTGAGGTTGGGCGGATAGGTGGAGGGGGGTGGGGGTGGCAGAGAGGCAGTAGTAGTGAGAAATGAATATGCAGTGTGAGAGAGGTGTGAAATGAAGGGGGGAAAAAAAACATACACATGCCTGTAGCAGCTGAATGGAGAAAGAGGGAGGGGTGTGAAGAGGCAGGTGAAGGCAACAGTTACTCATGTCAGAGTTGAACTTCTGCATAAGTGAGACACATTCTGACTCACTGTTTCATCTACAGTATATGGCCCTTAGACGTCCACCGAGGACCAAAATACATGGTATGTAGGCCTCACTGGAGTATAATAATTCAATACGACCATGTTAAAGGATTCTATAAAAAAATCCAATCAAAAGATCAATCAGTAATCTGTGCGTCAACGCCTCCTTACCTCATCTGACACATGAATATAGTGTCCGCCTTACAAAAGGCTTAGTAGCTCCCCTAAAAACTGAACAGTACATCTGCTAGTGACTATTTTCAGCTGTGGATTAATACACATTCGGTATTTAAGTACTAGAACAGTGAATGTGGGAGTAATGAAGTGGTGATGAAGAGACATGTCAGCCGGTGCAAAAGAGTAGTGTTAGTGATTCTGCGTTCCTGTAAATCGGTATCGTTCCTATTTAGCCTTTTTGTATGAGAGGTCAACAAAAGTTGAGATGGAAGTCATTCACAAGAATAGAACAGAATCAAGACTGTAAAGTGCAACAACAAAACACAAGATCTTACTCTGCCCCGGCTCTTAGTACATTGGTTTTGAGAGAGTGGGGGGAGGAACTGTGTACAATACAACTCAGCAGAACACAGCGGCCCCGCACAGCACAGTGTCATCTCAACGTTTCGAGTTGCATCGCGGCTCCTACCTGGCACAGATTTTTTTTTTTGCATCGCAACAGAATTCTTAAAAAAAAAGGCAAGGACAGGGAACTGCTGCACGACTGCTCGTTTATATTCAGTTTCACAATGAGCAGAGCTTTGTGGGGGAAAATCTTCTTCTGCGTGTGTCAACAGACCAACAGTAAACCTGTCCACAGCTCTCTCTCTCTCTCTGCCTGCCTTCTCATACATAAATTTCAGTGCAATCGCTGCAACATTTCGGAGACACAAATTGTTTACACATACATCTCTCTAGCAGCTAGCTGATGTAGCCACGGGCATCTTTTTAATTTTGCTACATCATCTAACAATGACAAACGCTGATGCAGTCGGTGTACAGAAATATCCGATGTAAACTCGTCAATGTATCACACTGCTCGGACTGGAAAGAGGCCAAACGCCACTAAATAGTAATATATAGCTACGCTTATTTATTCCCTCAGGATAACTGCAGGATGGGCAGGGGAAGTACAGTATTGTTAGGAAAAATGCATATACACCACTGATGCTGTGACAAGTGACCCCAAATTCTTGTTTGATTATTCCATAAGCATATAATTTCAAACTATTTCAACCTCTGATTTTATGCATATCCATAATACATACTTGTACAGATGCTCATTTGAGTGCATACATTCAAGATGTGCCAGAAAGTTGCAAGAACTGGAGAAGTGTAACTTCCTGTATACACTTTATCTGAAATCCTGCAGTCTAACTGACTTAGATCCGAGGTATTTCCAAACAGGACTTTGCAGAGTTGGGTGGTGAACTCTCCACCCCATGGTTGTTGTTGAATTATTCACTCATTCCAGCTTGACCCACATTTCATTTTTGGCCAACTAAAAGCGTGATGTTGGTTGACTCTTGTCCGTTGAGGTGCGTTCACTGCAGCAGCATATACAGTAGGAACTCACAAAGACAGACGGGTAGGGTTAAGCGCTGCTTTGAATACTAATTTTCACAACTGTGTCGGATTTAGAATATTTGTTGACAGCCATGTTGGTGATACAAAAGAGCTGAAATTTAAATCAAGCCATAAAAGGGTCGACACGTTGACGGGTGTCATGGCTGATTAGATCCAGTGATTGCAAATGATGAAGTTAAAGGGATAGTTCAACATTTTGGCAAATCGGCCCATTGCCATAATCCCTATAGTTTTAGGAGAAGGTTCGTTACCTTTAATTGTTTGTGCAAGCTGTTTTTAGAGCGGCGGAGCAGTGTCGTGAGCTGCTCAGAGCTACACTACGGAGGCTAATGGGATTTCTTGGTTTCCCTCATCAAACTCATCAAATACACAATCCAACAACTCCAAAACGCTCTCGTGGACAAGTTGTGACCTGCACATTCATCACGCTATGAGATAATAACGGAGCGTTACGTGAAAAACTGCTCCTGACAGGAACACACATCAGCTGTTGCATGAAGCGACAATGTTGTGTGGTCTCGCAGCTTGGAGAGTTTCACCTCCTTCTCCGGGGACTGTGCCTGTGTGATGCCCGTTTCCAGCGCTACCTAAGGCTCACCAGAGCCCAGTTTTACAACCCCTTGTTTGGCAGTCAGCTTGAACTCAAGTCTCATGGAGCAACAGGTTGCGCTACAGGTCTGTGGCGGCATCAAACGGAATGTCGGATCTCTGACTTAGTATGTAAATTTGTCGTGCCACAAATAAAAGTCGCTTTTGGTGTATATACAGCTTTAGCTCTCAATAGCGTGACGTTCCATAACATCTCATGTGTGAGATGATAGACAAGATTTTCCAGAAATGGAAAATGTCTGTTATCAATCCCCCAGCCCCTCCAGTAAGAAAACCTAAGCATTGCTCCTTTCTGATGCCGTCTTGTGAAAATAGCACCATTTTGCAGCACTTGAGATGTCACGAGCCGCACTCCGACTCTCTCCGCCGAGCTCTTTGTAAATGGAACACGCATCACATTGGCCTGAGAATGAAATGGTGTGCACTCCAGCAGACTCAGGTTGTCCATCTGGCAGCAGGCACTGCCTGTCTTTCCACTGGGATCATTCCTTCCTACTCTTCTGCCTCCCACCACTGTCTCTCCAATTAAAAGTTACACATCAGCCTCAAGTCTGAGCCAGACTTCCAGATGGTTGGAATGATAGAGCAAGCTTTTCTTCTGTTGCATTGTCAGTGGAGAAATCAGTTACCTGTGTGTCTATTTTCCAAAAGTGCTGTGCAGTTGGGTGGTTGGCGGATGCTTTGGGAATTGAGTTGAGTTCTTGTGCATAGTTAAATCCCCAAACTATGCTCTGTACTTTCAGACACAGCAAGTCTGCAACTGAGCAAGGACCAACGTGTTTCAAATGTTCATACAGAGCTACATCTTGCTTCTTGTTAGATGAGACTGTTCCATTTTTCACTTTCCTTTAACCAAATGGACAGACCTCAGAGGATCCAGTGATAGCTCCGGTTTCAGTAAAGTGTACATTTACATTTGCTTTGGTTTCGGCAAACATCTTCCGATTTCATCACATTTCACACTCAGACCTTTACTGAAATGTGAAGCATATGTCAATTACAGGTCCGTGCTTTGACGAGACATAATAATTTAATTTGCCCTCCTGCTATACCTTTAAGTAATCCCTTAAACTACGAAAGCTAAGGAATGAATCAAATAAAGAAAGCGAGCGCTTCATAAAATGGTGGCTTACATTTCAAATATTTGTCTGAGGTAAGCCGACATGAAAAATGATTCTGAAGAGACTCTGAGGGCTTCAAAACACAGACATCCATTGAACTATCTTTTAATGCAAGTTTATTTTCTACTTAGCTCGGAGGCACTGACATACATGAAGCCGTCAGTGACCGAAGATCACAGGAAAGGCGTGTCAGCCTTTATTTTACCATCACAGCGTCTAGCATATGTTATCCCACATGCTTAAGTGCAGTTGACAGGTAAATCCCACGGCTGAGTATTTCTGCTGCTCTCACGCTTCCCAGTGAAAGTCTTTCCGTGTATGAGCGACCATCACATCTCCTGAGACCAGAAGACTGCAGCTCTTGCAGAATATAGAATCCAATTTAAACGACCAGGACAACTGAGAACATAATCTCAACAAACACAGGTGGAGGAAAGGCAAGAGGGCATTGGGCCTGGTACGCTCAGCATCTCATCAATGTGTCCAGAGCCAGGCCATAAGTAAAGCATCAGCTATGGATCTACCATGCAACTAATACCGATCCAATGTGGGAGACAACTTATGTTTTTCATGCATCATCACAAGTCTGGCAACCGCACCATTTCCGTGATGTGAATTGTGTTAATTCCTCAGTAAGCATGAGTTTTTGTTCCAATAAAATCTGACAGGCACATTTAATGACAAACAGATCTTGCCAGTTGCCCAGTTTTTCTCAAACCAACGTGGGACTTTTTAGCGGAAATTCATCCAACGGTTTCTTGAACTGCCTTTCAGTCGGGCCGCTGGCAGGAGACTGAAACAGAACTTGCGAGCTTCCGATGGTCAGGCTGAATATCACTGTGGTGGGGATTAACCAGGAAGCCAAGAGAGGGGAGGATGCTCCTGTACATAGCAAAACAGAAGATCTATCAAGCAGAGGCTTTATACTTCATCAAGGTCTGATCAAAGCATGTTTAAATGATCAATTCTGTCCATGTCAGATTAAAACACCACTTTGTAATAGCTGCACTGTTATCCAACTGAATCTGCCATTTCTCATCTGTTTTTTGAAATATCTGTCCTTTTCCTTCCCATTTTTCTTCTTCTACTATTGAGGATATACTTATATATACAATAAATTTGGCTAAACAATAAACTAAACTATTCAAACACAACACCACAGTTAAATTTAACCTTAAAAATGACCACAGAGGTGAATCATGAACTTTCTGTCAGCAACAATTATAGATTTTCTAAAATGTTCCACATTAAAGAATCAATTACAT
This sequence comes from Decapterus maruadsi, assembly GCA_030347415.2. Taxonomy (NCBI): domain Eukaryota; kingdom Metazoa; phylum Chordata; class Actinopteri; order Carangiformes; family Carangidae; genus Decapterus; species Decapterus maruadsi. The sequence continues at coordinate 14,242,889 of CM064898.1, read as the reverse complement.
TTACTTTTATACTGGATTGCACTGTATTACATATCAAAAGCTTTCTAACTTTCTGGTCAGGCTTGATAATTACGAGCGCTCACCCGATTCAAGTTCAAACTTTGAAATCCAAACACGCACTGCATCCGCTTTCTGAGACTGTAAGATCTAAATCCCGCAGAGTGGCTGCTCGCTATACAACCCACATGTACAATCCAGCCAATCAGAATATGGCATGAGACGATGCACAGACCCACAGCTCACACAGCGCGACACGCAGTGAATGTGAGGGGTTTATAGGCACTTTGATGCTGTCAGCTTTCAATCCGCGACACTAATGCTAACTGAGCCCCGCATCTCTAAGAAAAAAGACAGAAGAAATGTGTCATACAGCACGCTGACATCCATAAGAACCCCCCCCGTCCCCAAAGGATTGAGGTCAATTAGTATTTGAATAATAATCTTTTTGCCATGATTTTAGAGTCATACATCAATACAAACAGCCACAGTGGCATTCACCGGGGTCAACGATCTCTGACAGGAGATATGTCCACCGCCGTCCCCTTTCGTCAAGCTCATTACCTGCCAAATGTGGGCTGAAGGTGAACTGTGTGGGTGAGCCGCAAGTATGGCCCCCCTAATAAGTGCCACTGCTGCATAGTGGGCAGGGAGGGAGGGGCTGCATAGTGATAATTGAGAGCATAATGGTCACTTACAGCATGTACACCCTCCGCGTTAAATATAGCCAGACACATCCAAGAGTCCACAGCAAGGAGCATATCAGATGACAGGCTTTTCACAGTGCCCTCCATGCGGGGTGATGGTTGCGGGGGGGGCGTAATTCCACTGAGGATGTGGAAATGGAAGTTTTTCTTGCATGATTACAGTCTTCCATTGACTGGTTAAGGTGTTGTTTCCACCACAAATAGTACCTCGTGTTTACGCGGGGGAAAGTAAGTAGCTGTCCCTGCTCCTAGACGCCCTAGGGAGCCTTGAAGCCTCTGGTTTATACTGTGTGTCATTTGGCTTGTGGTCATTTGATTCCTTGCGGTGCATATTTGTTTTTGGGAGTATGTACAGGAAGAGCAAAAAAAAAAAAAAACATCAGCTGAATTTTAAGGGTTTTACTGTAAGGAAGGCCTTGTATCATTTTAAGAGTCACCTTGTGCTGAAATGCTGTGCATACGAAGACCGTGTCAAAACAGAAGTAACTGGCACATACCAAACCTGGGACAATGTGCTGTATGAGAATTGGTTGGTTTTCTGGAGCTCTCGGCAAAAATATAATGAACCAGCAATGTGTCTTCTGTGTGTGCACTGTAATGGAGGGTCAGGCAGGGCGCACACAGAATGGAAAGCAGAATGGGAGAAATAAGGGGCCCTACAGGTCACAGGCGCCTTTTTTTTCCACGTTTTTTGCTTTGGCCATCCTTGGAAATATCACAATCAGTGACTGGGAGTCTTTTCTGAAGCACAAAGAATCCAAAACAATCCCCACAATTCTCATCCCGCTGAGAAAATTTACACTACAGGGGTGTTCATTTTATTATTTGTGCACTTTTTTCTTACTTATCAGATGCTAAGAAATACTTCGTTGCAGCTGAGAGAGACTTAGTACAGTCTAAAGAATATTAGGAAATGGCTTTGACATTGAAAAACGATGACGCTGAATCCAGCTGCAATAAAAGGTGGCAGAAATGAATTCGCTCTGTACTTTTTGCACATTATTCACAGTATTCAAAAAATTCTATTATGTTCTGCGATGACGCAACACAACAACACTCTGCAGTATTTGGAATATTTTTGGATAAATAGGAAATACGAATTAGCATATTCTTACAGCTGAAGGATTTAACACATAGTGTGTTTATCTGCTTCTTGTAACATGTTTGGCAACCTATAGTAGTGTTGTGCAGTTGTATGCAGTGATATTTCCTGCAGTATCTGAAGCCATTTTTACAGCATTATTATCTTCAAACAAGTGAACTGGAAACATTAAATTACCAGCCAGAGATGTTGTTTTCCAGCGAATCTCAGATGTAACAGGAGCTTAATTAGCCAAGTTGCAACTAAAAGCAGCAGAGAAATGAAAAGTTACCTGCCTAGTGCCTATGTCAGCGTTGCTTTAAACGTAAACATGAGTTTGTATGACACATCTGCCTAACAAGTTGTTTTCTATGTCCCTCTATGTTCATGTTTTTCCCCACCTGTCCTGTAACCATAGCACCTAATAAAAAAAATCAAATATAAAATCGTGAACAATTAAAAACCGATAATACCAAGAGTTATAACTGATCATGGAGGAGGTGACCTTCTATTTTAACATGCTGGAGTGTGTTTGTCCATTTTATTCATGTGTCAGAGTTCTAAATGTGAAATTTCCAGTCAACTTCAACCAGGTTCAACTCAACAAAACAAAAAAAGACACATCTGCCACTGTTATCACTATGTCATGGCAGAAGAGAAAGTAAGATGAGCATAGCGACAGTAACCAAGAGGGGGGAGGGTCGGTTCAGGCAGAATTTAATCACTTTATCCCCAATTAGAAGTTAAAAATGATATCTTATTATGTTAATAACATGGAGATCTAAACTAGTAATGCGCGTGTAAATGTACTTTTTAATCACAATCTAACAAGAAGCGACGAAACAGTTTACCAAATTCAACCGTTTAAAACAACAAGTAAAGAAGAAGCTGCTTTAAATCAGAAGATGTTTAGTGAGTCAGTCTCCGAGAAAAGCACAATGTCTTTGTTGTGCCAGCGAGCAAGGGAGGTCAAAGCAAAGTCATTTATCTCTGTTGAGTTGGAAATTAACTTCTGCCTCCGAGCAGTTCGACCTAGTAAGAACCCTGCTATGCCGCTGACCTCTCAGGCAACATGTGTGTTGCAAAAATAGCATAGTGGTGGGGGTGTATGACAGCAGCAGATTAGCATCACATTGTTGATATGACATATATTCCCAAGAAAAACGAGCGAACCTTTCAACCGTTTAAGAATCGGGATAAAAGATTGGGAAGTGGGGGGAAAGTTGGGTTATTCCCCATGACAAGCGAGGGGCAAGAACTTGTAGCAACTGCTTATGTTGAAAACCACAGGGTATTTTAGGAGTAATGATGATTCCTGTCTGCTTATAATTCAGCACAGGGATTTACATTGCAGTGATTCGCAAGTAATTTGGACAGCCTGAATAAATATATTTCCCTCAACCAATTTTTTTTCTTTTTAAAAGTCAGTGGAAATGCAGCGACTGATGTGCCGTCATTAGTTGGCTTTAGATTTCAATGTTTCTCCCCCCCTTGTACAATAACACAAATAAAACCTGAAAGTGTGAAAAACTGAGAAACTGCGCCGTACACTTAAATCAGTAAAAACAAAAATGCATTCTGTATAGTAAATAAGAGATAAAGCTGTCATAATAAATAGACTTGCTATGTGGAAAAAGCTGAAATGTGACAGTCACTTTGAAAAACTGTGAGTATTATCTATCAATACGAATTGAAGACGGAAGGCTTCCACACAAGCCCAAACAAGTCAAAGTTTTTTTCTAACTGCATGTGTATCTACTACAGTATTTGTCATTAAAATCAAATTAAAATCAAGCTACGACCTGGTTCACGACCGTAGCCGCTGCAAATGGTGCATGGCTACCAAGCACCATTGAAGAGCCCATTTCAGCCAATTTCATCCTAATATGCACATGGACCCTTGGACCCAGCTTAATGTGGTTTGTCCTTTTCACAGGGCAGGTTTCGTTTCTCTCTGTTTCAGTTAAGGTCACCTAAAAAAAAAAACCTAAAAAAAATCGAGTTTTAAGATTATAATTAGAGCGTTTTGACATCCAAAAGTTGCGTATTGTATCTGGAAGTCTTTTCCGTGGACAACACCGAGTCGCCTTTGTCCACTCATCCACACAAAGGCTCAAAAGCCTTAAGAGATCAATTTTCTGAGCCCTGCTTGCTTTTGTGTGGCCTCGGAGATTCTGTTAGAGGGGATAATTGTTGTCTTCCATACGCCGGCGCTGGCTGCAGGGACTCACCTGGAAAAGCACATGCAATGCGGTGCAGAGAAATCAATACAACAGGGCTAATTGGGCTCTAAGCAGGGAGTCAGGAAATGGCTGGAACTCGTGCCCATTTCTACAACCCTGAGACAATGAAGAGCAGAAATTGAATATGACATGCAACACTGTGCATCTCTTGGATACCGGTGGGGGAAAGAGGGAGCGGCTCGGCTAAGATGCACTATATCTGCTTCTTATATCTGCTTCAAGTCACCATGAATCATGTTCCAAACACTGGATAATTGCATGTCATATTATATACACTGTTAATGACTGTTTTTATTATTATTTCTCTAACCACCTATTCTAGGATCTCATTGCCACAGAAAATATTTGCTCACTTTTTCGGTAGCTTATCTTCCCAGAGCTGCAAACCGCTTCAAAGCTCCTGATTCATATGTGTCAGTCAAACATCATTAGATATCCCTCTAGCCCTTTATAGCATGGTAAAAAAAAAAAAAAACTCTTATCAGCTTACAACACCTTGGGTTTATTTATTTATTCAACACGCCTTCCACTGCTATGATGTAAAACAAGTATCCACAGGTTCAGGACATTTTAACGCCTGAAACAATGGGCATCAGAAACATGGATCCTATGAACAATGAATAATCAGGACAGAGGAATCTGTGATCTCCTTTAAAACCCCTTTTAAAACGCTCTTTTGTCAAAAGGCTTTTCCTGTTGAGGCTCAGTAGTGTTTATGCTCTCCACTGTTCATTCACTTCCTTTTGATTTTAAATGTATTGATTTTATTGATTCTAATATATTTCTGCTACAACAGAAACATAAAAAGATGTATAATCCTTTCAAAATGTGGCTTCTCAAATTCTTGCGTAGGATTTTTTGACCCTAGCGCTAACAGGTCACATGATAAGTAAACAAGATTTCCTCTGTGCTCAGTGTGACAGATGCATCTTGGTAGCTGTTAAACATCCGATTTGAATGCTTTATAGGCATTATACATAAAGTACATACATGACAACGTGTCCTGCCAGAACCAGTCGCTCTTAATGTAAACAATCCTGACTCAATGGAATAAATTTTAAAGGTTTTTGAAGCTGTGAAACAACCAAGAAATTGCCCGACACCCTTCGTTTCCTGATTCAAAGGAAAACCACTGATTTGGTTGCTGGTGGCTGCCTCTATGTCTCTCTCTCTCCCTCTCTCCGGTTGGGATTGTTTCTCTCTGTCTCTCTCTCTCTCTTTCAGACTCTGAATCAGCAGGTCCCTTCGGTAAACAAGGCAGAGTGATTGTTGGATTTGCATATTCCTGAATAAATTATATTGCATTTCTGCGATAAGCAGTGCACTACTGTTTGGTAGCTTTTCCTCCTCCTTTTCTGCCTCCGCTCTTCTTTTTCTACACCATTCACACATGCTGCCACGAATTAACCCTGATCATGAGGGACCACGGCGAGTGAGAAAGTGCTGCTGAAAATTCATGTTTTCAGCGGTAGGAAAAACCATGCCATTGGCCCCTGGTGGGGGCCGGCACTGCCAACTACGTGGATGGTTAATCAGGCCTGATAATGATGCATGTCCATGTCCGCCGTCGAGGACAAGGATGGCAGCCGCGCTCAACGGTGGGAGATGCTGTGTGTGTGTGTGTGTTGGTTGGGGGGGGGTTAGAGAGACTGGGAGGAGAGGAGGAGGAAGAGAGATTAAAGAGACTGAAGCTACAGAGGATCTGGGTGGTTTAAGAGATGGAGATGGAGGTGGAGAGAAGAGGAAGAGAGGAGGAAGATAAGAGAGGAGGAAGAGAAGAGAAGAGAAGAGAAGAGAAGAGAAGAGAAGAGAAGAGAAGAGAAGAGAAGAGAAGAGAAGAGAAGAGGAGAGGAGAGGAGAGGAGAGGAGAGGAGAGGAGAGGAGAGGAGAGGAGAGGAGAGGAGAGGAGAGGAGAGGAGAGGAGAGGAGAGGAGAGGAGAGGAGAGGAGAGGAGAGGAGAGGAGAGGAGAGGAGAGGAGAGGGCTCCCAGAGATGAGTCTATGAAGAGATGCAGAAGAGGCTCCATCCAATAGATGAGGTTATTTAACACGGGTGCAAATTGTGTGTCTGTGTGTGTACATGTGTGCAGCCAGACAGGCATATGGACATGTGTGCATATTCACATCACTGTCTCTGATGGGGCTGGAGGCTGGGGGGTGCTGGTTCTTAATATGAACACATCTACATCTACAGACTGTAGACTGCTTTTTAATTACAGCGCCGGCGTGCTAAAAAAGCGGCCAGGAGGAAAAGAAAAAAGAAAAAAAAAAAGAAAAACTCCTCCATTAAAGCCTGCATGTAGGCCTCAGCCTTTCTCCCCCCTTATCAGTTCAGCTGATGACTGCTATTTCACTTCTCCCCTCCTCACCCCCCCCCCCTTCAACCACTTCCTTAGGAGAATTGGGCTGGTGGTATTTTGGCTGTGAAAAGGAAACCATCGGACGGCAGGGGCATGAATATTCCAAATGACTAATGTTGCACATGCTTATTTTTGACATATCTGGCTTCCGCAGGGAAATAAAACACTTCTAATGCAGGGGGACCATCTGTTATCTGTTGCTGGTGTTTCAGAGCAGGCAGGCTCGGTGTGCACACACTCGCTCGCACACACAGGCACAACACATGCGCACGCAGGCAGACAGATCGACACATTCTCACACAGCGGGGGGGTTGGTGTGCATAGACAGCGAGACACATGCACACACACATGTACTAACAGCAGAATCCACTGGGAGCACACGCACAACAGACAGGCTCTAAACTCCTATACAAATCGAACACTCCTCCTTTTTTTTTTTTTTTTTTTTTATTATTTCAGTGTGTTTGTCAAATGTGCCGTAAATCTGGCGCTGGAAGGTGACAGGGAATGCACACACTTTTTTATGCTAGCCATAAATACCTGGGCCTGTCTCCCCGCAGCAGCTGGAGCGCGATAATATGCTGGTGGTGTGAAGGGGGAATAAACTAGCTGCATCACCTTGAAAACAAAAAAAAAACATGAAACGCACAAACCCCCCCTCTCTCTCCTGCATCAGCCACACATCGACGCTAAGTGCATTCTCACTTAGATTTGTTTGGAGCTATGGCCAAAGGAATAGGTGCAGGAGGTATGGTAAACAAAGCACTCTTATGCATGGATAATCTGTTTGTTATTTTTCACACAATAGCCGAGCTTCTAGGTATGCCAGGGTACTTCTGTTCAATAGAATATTTTTGGGTAGCTAAATTTGCTGTTGAATTCCCTCTCAGCTCCTGTGCCTGTGCATTTCCAAGGTGCAAATGATGTTTTCGAAAACCGTTCCGGGGGATATCAAACACCCAGGAATGGTATATAATACACTCATCCATACGAATCAATAGCAGCAAACATTTTGTACATGTGGTTATAGATCTGTATAGAGGTTCACGCTCTCACCAAAACACACTGTGGGCATCCTTGAAGGCTAATGAATGTATTTGCATCCTTATAAATCATTTTCAAACATGATCTTTTTGGACGCCGTCTCAATTCATTACTAGCCTATTATGCATTATTTACGGTACATCCATGTTTAGTAGCTGGCAGTCACAGTAGTCGTCTTCCATGCGTTTTTTTTGGCACATTGCTAGATTTCTTGGCATGCTGCTGTTACAAACTGTCACCATAGACAGTTATTGTTTTATTTATCTACTCAAATATTCATATTTTTATTTTTATTGTCCAGTTAAAGTCACTATGTTGAGAATTTGTACATTTTGCACTGTGGAGCCCTGCCCAGTCGTAGTATAAAAATACCAGCAAGGCATTTACAATTGACAAATATTAATCTTTTAATAAATTATCAGAAGGGTGGCCTACTGCATCAGGCTTCTGTATATATTGCGTATTGAGAGTTGAAACTGAATGATGCATAACCAGCACCAATCTGTAGCTTGGTTTTCAGCACATCGAGCCACTGAACTCAATAGGACCACCTGTTACTATCACTTCTCTGTGTGTGTCCTTGTCAAATTTGACTGAATGCAACACCTGCGTTTCTTCCAAGCAACAGATCTTTGAAAGGTATTGCTACATTTCATTGACACAATATATCTTCTTGTGATTAACAGTGAATCCTACACTACCAAGGATTTATTTGATTTTAATTTAACAGGTCTAGTATTTTCTAGTTTTCCTGTGTTTTATTTAAAATGTTGAGATCTTACCTCGGCTTGACTGTTTTCTGAATGACAGAATACAGGGTTTTTGCAGGGGAGGGGGTCGCAGGACATGTCTGCAGCGTACAGGTGCATCTCAATAAATTAGAATATCATGGAAAGGTTTATTTATATCAATTCAATTCAAAAAGTGAAACCATTACACACAGACTGCATAGAAATAAAAATATATATATGGTTTTGGCTTACATTTAATGAAGACCTAAAATTCAGTATGTGAAAATGTTGGCCTTCTGGTTGGGGTTATTTGACTTGAACTCCTGGAAATAGACACGGTATTCTAGTTTATTGAGATGCAACTGTAAAACTCAAGGATGTGGGACATTGAAACATCCTGGGTGGTGGCAGTGAGAAATTTAGCGCTGCACGGCGGCCGCCACCAAATTCTCTATGCAGGAAAAACCCTGGAATAATACTGTAGCTGATGTCAGGTAAACACTACGAGAAAGCGAGTACTTGCCCAGTACAAGGCTGGGCAGTGGGAGAGAGCGGGCCCAGCTTGGTGAGCAATTCTTTGTGACATCACAAAGTTAAGGAAGTCCTGTTGGCTCATTAAAAGGCATAGTTTCTGAGTACAGCCTGTGTGGACTGAGCACTTTCATTCTTTCCCAGTATTCATATATAACACAACCCGGCTATATACTCAAAACAGAAATGTCAATCCCACCATGTCACTTTACATGTGGGACCTTTAATTAGTATACGTTTGAGTGTTCACATGTTGCTACTTCACATCTCCCAGACCAATGCTATCATTTGCTTCTGTCACTCCTCTCCCATTGGTGAACCATTTTGCCATTAACATGCATGTGTTACATCTCCTCGAGGTTTATCACAGGTTCATCAGGAAATCAAATCTCAACGCTGTGGGTAGCTTTGGGTATACATACATAAAGCGTCACAGCATACATGCAGACAATGTAAACTGATCTTGTGTATACAGGATAACAAGAAGAACAGAGGGGGTTTCAGGTAGGTTCAGAGGAGAGGTGCAGGTACTGTAGAGATGGTGACAGTTAGGTTTAATAACTTACCTCTGTCAGCTGCCATTAAATGAGGATCTTCAGCGACAGGACTGTCTGGTGCACCGTGTGTGTCTTTGATCTACAGGCACATAATGGAAGCAGAGAGGGAGAGAAAACAAGGTCAAAGATCTATACACTTAAAAGACCTTGGGTATCACCTGCATTAATGTATACAGCGACAACAAAAGCCAGCGAGCGTGCGTGTGTGTGTGTGTGAGACAGAGAAAGTGATTCCTCCAGCTCATATCCATGACTCTAATACGCGCCTCCCAGCAGACACTGTGCGCTTGATGTTGCAAAATACAAGGTTCCTTTCTGTGCTCTAGGAGGCTCCCTGGAGCCTTTGGAAGACAGTTTAATGATGAAAGACAACATGCCTGGATGCTAGTGTTCTGTTTTAGGTCACGAGGGAAAAACAGGCAGAGCCAAAACAATTTTAGGTCTTTAATTTTCCTTTTAAGACGCCACGTTCATTTAGAAAGATCCAAGTCACATTGTATCCTCACCTTGCGGACGGCGTTAGAGGGTAATGATCCCTGCATGCCTACAAGAGTAAATATCCCTGATTGCCAAGACACAGTGGTAAAATATTGATTTACCGAATATCAAAATATTGAAATTTATTTGTAGATGGGAATCTACCTAAGGTTAGAAAAATGTTTGTTATCACAGTTGTGCTATATCTTCTTGTTGATGCTTGTAGGCATTCTCTCTCTCTCTCTCTTTTTCTTTTTTAAAAGAGAACAGTAAAAACACTGTGCAAAACATCCATTCTTTCTGTAGCATTCATGATGCCGACGGGGACTGAATATAACAAAATTCCCACATATGGGGCAGAGGAAATATAGGTCTGATTTGATGACTTGTCGCATGCTACATGCTGTCAGTTTTTCCTTCAGTGGAAACCAGACTGTAAACTCAACTGTGCAAGTGAGAGGCGTCGCCAAATGCAATGTGACTCACCACCTCTGAAGGGAACAAAAACCTGCTTAACATCAATGTGACATTGCATGCAGTATTTGCAGTTCAGAATATCTGAAAAGACTGGACTGAATACAAATGTGCGAGATGGTCACGCACGAAGCAAACGGTATCTTAACTATGTCCTCCTCCGGAAAACACGTCTTAGTGTGGAGGAGGGAGAGAGGTGATACTCCTTTGTAAAAGTTTCCAGATCTCGCACCTCTAATCAATCAGAGAGGGTCAAAGTCTGGGGAGGGAGCTCACAGCTGTCAGTCAATTTCTGGTCCACTACTCCTCTCACACCGAGGCTTCTTGGCTTCACTATGGCTGACTCACTGGCTAGCAAGCACAGAGCAGGCAGAGAGAGGGGGGTGGGTGTTAGCATTAGCTTGACTTCCAGAAGGCACATATTGAAGCTTTAAAAGAAAACATGTAACTGACTTACTCTGCTGGACTTTTAGTCTTTTAGAATAAAACTTTAAAGTGAAAAGTTTTGCGAGTTTGAAGCTGAATTTTTGATCTACTGAGTCTAACTCTGTTTTTGAAATATTTCTTGAAACAGTTCTTGATCGATTGTGTCACAAATTGTAAGAGACACTGTATTCACTCAAGTTACAACTAGTTCACCCTTAGTTACAACTAGTTCACCCTTAGTTAGTCCTCTTTAAGTTTAAACACCTACTGGTGCCAAAATAAAAAAGAACCCTTACCCTAACTCTTTGCCACGTTATTAAAGAATTCCCTCAACAAAAAAACTGTAAGCTAACACTGGAGAGCTAATCGCTAACTCTAGTCTGTCACAAAAACCCCTCTGAGAATCAATCTACTTTCTTTCTACCATTCTGTTTACTTTCCCTGGCTTTCATTTCCACCATCGCACACCATTTCATCCAATAAATGATCAAATGAAGACAGAAAAGAAAGCACTCTGAGATAACAAGCCCGCTATCAGTTAGCAAACTCATTAGCTTGTTAATTTGGCTCGGATGTGAACGTGACACAGTTTATTCTGAAAGGCTCCTTCCTACCAACCGACTCCTGTCACATAAACGTCTGCTAAACATGGTTTCTTTGTGCTGCGATGAGCTCGCTGGCACGCAAGGAGTCCATCCTCTGATCGTGCCAGTTCAACCAGAATGAACTGACAAAATGCCACGGCCGTAAGTCTTTGTATGACTCCACCTTAAATACTAAAATTTTGGGCACCGCTGGTCAACATTTGAACGGTTCAGCAAGTGGAAGATGAAATGATCTCTAAAAGGCACAGACATGAAACACTCTTTTGCAATATTTTAAGCAATATTAGTGTATTATTTTTGTTTTCTACAATTTTAGAATGAAAAGGGGAAACAAAGCAGCAGCCTGCAAAAGAATGGGGAACCCAGATAATTTTGATAATATAAATTTGTATAAAGGGAATGTTCCATCTGTAACTTTATCCCTTTTGGAGATCATTTAATATTCCACTCGCTTCTGTTCACATTATCAGAAATTACTTACTATGCCCATATGTGTTTGGTTCTAAGCCACATTTGGGTTAAACCTGGCCCAGGATTGCCATAGTATCGTATAAGGCACTGTCATGATATTTATAATAGTTCTTTCAGATTTTGAAAATCAGACCAAGCCTTACACTGTGATAGATTCCAAACCTTTGCTTTATAGCCCCCTTTCCTTTTCTTTCATTTTGAAAATAGGTAAAAGATGAAAACAAAAAAAAATTATAATGTATAAAGGGAATGTTCCATCTGTAACTTTATCCCTTTTGGAGATCATTTAATCTTCCACTTGCTTAACTGTTCACATTATGAGAAATTACTTACTATGAATATGCCCATATGTGTTTGGTTCTAAGCCACATTTGGGTTAAACCTGGCCCAGGATCGCCATAGACACCCAGTTCTTACCGTATAAGAGTGCAGGTACAAATATCTTAAGCACTGTCATGATATTTATAATAGTCAGTGCTCACCCAGCCAGAGGGGCCTCGACAACATAAGCCTCCTGCACATTTCCTGATTCACTGTGAGAGGCAGAAATAATGGAGGCATCACTTCAAGCTCAGTCCTCGCAGTCTACCTATCTTTTCATGTCCACGTCCACATTCTCCAGTTCTTGTTTGCGCCTAAGAAGGAGACACCAGCAGAGTAAAGCCTTCAAGCAGCCTCGTACGCTTCTCCCAGAAATCAGCCGGCACAGAAAAACAGAGGCTCGCTCTTGAAAACTGTCTGCCTTTGAAGGATCTTTATTCTCCGTTCCCCAGCTGCCGGAGATGTGTGTAACGGCTTAGACATACAATGGGGTGCACCGCGGGTATTTGTCCACCGAGAGCCGGGGCCCAGCAAATGAAAAGAGGGGCGCACATGCCCAGGAAGCACCTAATTAATTGACAAGCAGATATTTCTGAATTTATAATCATCAAACAGACTTCATTTTGTTCCCCCACCACCATCCTCGCCAACCCATCTTCCCAGGCGACTAACTTAAGAGACTTATCTTATAAATACAGCCCTAATCAAAATAAATGACTAAAAGCTCCAAGGGAGTTGAAGGCTATACACATTTACATCAGAGGAACCGATGCTGCCTGTGTGCACCGACTTAAGGTTCAAATCGGAGAGAATCCGAACTTATGTAATACTTTCTGTGTTTTTCCTTTTTCTTTTTTTTGTTGGCTGCTGAGTTTGGCAGACCTACATTCATAACAGCCAAGTAGGAGAGACACGGCCTCCTTCTATGTGTGTTATGTTGAATTCCCTCAGCAGCATGCTCAGTTGGTGAACGTGTCATATTTTACGGAATATCTTTTTTAATATTTAATGCATCACATGCTTTTTTTTTGTTTGAAACATGTGTTTGTGCGCTACACATGTCTTCCTGTGTATGTTTTGTGCATAACATTCATCCCTGTTTTGTAGTGTGTAGACATAGCTCGTAAAAAGTAGCAATGACTGATTCTTCTTCTTTCTTTCTTCTTTTCTTTTTTACAGCCAGTGGCTTAGAGATGCTGTTTTAGCCCGTCGGCGATGTCTGGCTGAGGTGAAGCGCGGTGATGGATTGGTCGTCAAAGTTTCACCTGAGTCCAGGTTTTGATGGATACGTTACTGCCACAGAGCCCGACACAACAGATGGCACAGACCATGAAGCCACAACTCTCAGTGTATTAAAAGTCCAACGGCTCTCTATTAATTTTGAGAGAGGCCAGTGCTGCAATTTAACACAGAGGCTTCAGCTGTTCCCGCGTCAAATTTAGGGTTTATGTGGAGACTGCAGTGTTTGGAGGGGGGGGGCACGGCCGGTATCTCTGCAGAGGTGCCCGGTTTAATGCTAAAGGTGGCAGGAGCGCAGTGTTTGCAGAGCCTCCGGAATCTCATCTGCTTCGTGACACTGTTGCTAATGCAAACTGAACTTGACTGTGACATTTGTGGAAGCCTTTGCAGAGTTTAGCTTCGGGACGGGAGCGCAGCCGCAGAGGGGTGGATGCAGGGAATGCAGACCCCCACGAGGAGGAGACCCGCAGCAGACCTCGACATTCAGCAAACTGCATCTTCAAACTTAGTGGAAAATTGTTTTTTGTTTGTTTGTTTGTACCTTCTGAAGTCGTGTAACTATTCCATTAAGAAGAACCGAGGACTTTCTGATCAGTCGACTCAAACCTGGCGACGAAGTTAGTAGATTAAGGTTAAAGAAAGACCACCTTCATTCTCAAAAAGACTCGTATTTGCCGGTGAAAGTTCGCCTCACAGCTTGAAATCTGCAGCACAAATCTACTCTGGCTCAACAGTGCTGATAAAAAACACTGGTGACCAAATCCCTAATGATTACAGCCCACTGGGAGCCAACAATTTGCACAAAACCACCTCTGCCATTTCTCACTTGCAGCTGTGAGTGTGTCAACACTGGCTTGTTAGCAAGCAAATAAGAAACCTATATTATTGTCCTTGAACAATTTAAAGAGAAATTTTCCAAGTAGCTCTTTTCTCACCAATTTTTTCTCGTTGTTTTCCACAAGATGCTCTCATTTGCATAAAGTAAGGAATTATAAATTCTAAAATTTTCCTTCTTTTCATATTATTGGTTATTCCAATTGATCTTGTCAAAAGTCATTCTACTTTGGTTCAGTTGCTGAGCACAGGCACTGTGAACACACCATAAAGCTATTATCTATAGAGGCAGGGGAAAAAATCAATACAGCATAGTACTGGAATATTTTGCATGGCAATATTGTATCTATACATGGACGCCAAGTATAGATCTGAAAAGACTGGGAAGTTTATCCTATGAGAAAAAACACATGTTACACTTGGAAACATCATTTGCATTTGAAAAAAGCAAATAAATTGCAATACCAGTATATCTCAGCATATTGCAAAACTGTCAATATTGCAATAATACCGTATTGGGACACTATTATGGTATAGCAGGACCTCTGGCGATTACCACCCCTATCATTTAATGCTGAAATGTGGTTGGTCCGTTTAAGTGAAGTGAACTCAGACAAGTTCAGCTGACACTGACTGACACTGATTGATACTGATGCCAAGTACAGGTTTGGAACATTGAACAATAACTACAGTAGGTGCCAATGACTTTTTAATTACAGCAACACTTCCCATGCTTCTACTCTAACAGACTAATCATGCGGTGTAGCAGTTTAATAAGAAGTGTATTTCTCTTCAAAGAAGACACTGTTTTTTTTGCGTTTTTTTTCTCCGCTCTGTTTAAATTTGGCCGTGTTTCAGGATGTGACGCTGGCAGCATCGAAGAGATGATCAAGGCGGCACAAAGGACAGCGCGCGGCGGTGTGGATGTGCATGTGCGCCTCGGAGACGGCGTGTGTGCGCTGCGAGAGGTAAAATAATGACAGGCGAGAACGGATGGCTGGTGACGTGGTGACGGGGAAAAGCGCCACAGATTTTGGGCCTCAGGCTGGGCAGCTGTGAGTAACTTCTTCTCTCTTATCCCCCCCCCGGTTCCCCACCACCACAACCACCCCAATACCCCCCTCTATCCCTTCTGCGGCACTGTTCAAACAGAGGACAAAGACGCCCCGAGTGATTTTCCTTTTTTCCGATCCCATACATGGCTGCTGGCGCTTTCCTCTTCTGTATCTCCAGCTCACAGCGAGAAGAGTGACAGAGTGAGTCATGGTGGTTTTAACGAGTGAATCTTTTGATTAATTTTAATGGCACTTCCGAACAAAATCCTCCTCCACCGGGAGACGATGTTCCTATTATTATATGTTATCATGTTTTACTTTCACGCATGAGTTGAGATCATGTTTGATACTCTGAAGGATTACGATGGCAGCGGCAGCTGCACATTTTGCACCTTCTCCACTGTGAGTCACACTTTCTGATATACCATGTTTTTTAGACTATAAATGGCACCGGTAGAGTCAAAAGGCCACCTGAGAAGAAGGCTGGATCGTTTGAAGTTGGCGGGTCCTTGTTTGAGTGTGTGTGAGTGTGTGTTTCTAAGCAGCACACTTGACTGTAGAACCTCTAGTCAGCTGTAATTTCATGGACATATGGCAGATTTATGTATGCCTTAGCTTGATGAAAACACACAAACTTATGGAAATGAAGGACACACACGTGCACAAAACACACAGCATCTTTTAAACATCACCGCCACCCGCCGCATCCCAGGACGCCCAGTTCAGA
The DNA here is from genome assembly GCA_030347415.2 of Decapterus maruadsi. Taxonomy (NCBI): domain Eukaryota; kingdom Metazoa; phylum Chordata; class Actinopteri; order Carangiformes; family Carangidae; genus Decapterus; species Decapterus maruadsi. Next base: position 14,227,010 of record CM064898.1, on the reverse strand, counting down.
CAAGTAGCGAGAGCCAATTAACATTTATGCATTTCTCCGTGTGTACGTTTGCATGTTTAGATGAAGAAGGGGGGAAAAAAATGGCAGCTTGCGTGTCGCCGTCACACTTTTAGGTCATGCCAGTTGGCTTCTCCCCCCTCCACCACCCCTCCACCACCCCTCGATGTGTGACAGCGGTGAGATCCAGACAGAGCAGGAACAAGAAAGCAAAAGAGCAGAAGGGGAGAACATGGCAGCCGAGGACTACCACTTCTACATCAAACGAATGTTGTCACAACAGAGCAACAGAGCCGCCCCTGTTAACTGTGACACCATTCAGCTGCTCGTCACACTGAGCAAGGCGAGGCGGAAACCTACTGTAAGTCAAGCAAGTGCGCTGTTTATTAAATAAGAGAGCGGGAGAGGAGGAGGGAGAGAGGGAGAGAGAGCGGCGATGTGGCGGCGGCGGCAAAGCGAGCATACTGTAGTGGTGTCAAATCTTCATAAGTAGCATGGAAAGGCAGTATTTTCTCATCCCTCCATGAAATTGAATGTTGGGGAGGGAAATGAAGCGAGCCTTCCAATAACAGTGAAGGCAATCATTGAGGCTTGAGAAATATGAGTCTGGGAGGGGTGGCGCTGGTGTTTGAGCGGAGCTGAAAGAAACAACAAAAGTGATTATTTAGTGGTATTATTCTGTGGTTGACACAGCACATTCTTGTAATGTGCAGCTGAATGAAAAGCGGAAGGCTGAGCTAAGCTGAAAAGGTTGACGCAGATGGGATCATCACGCAGCACAAAAGTGAACGATCTTGTAAAATTAGCAGCTTTTGACAAAGAAAAGCACCTTCACGTTTGTTAATGAAATTATTCGCTCCTTGAAATAAATATCAAAAGTTGGCAAAAGAAGCACAGCTAAAGTTTCTGTGTGTGATCTTGAAAGCTTGTAATCAAATCATTAAGTGCTATAAATGTTGCAGTCTGTGCTTAAACAGATTTTTTATCCATATGTTGGCATTTTAACGAAGAGGATCAGATGGATCGGCAGAAGTTCTGTAGTCATGCAAAAAAAAAAATTAAAGAAACAGCTAAGTGATCAGCGGCCAGACTCTCAGATTTTTTTTTGCAAGGACTGTTGTGTGTGACAGAAGGAAACCGGGGAGGGAGAAAGCAAAGAGGAAAAAAAAAAAAAAAAAAGGAGTGGGAGTGTCAGGACAACAGACCAAAAAAAGAAAGGCTGTCTCCTCGCGGACGCCGGCGTATGGGCCTGTCAGTCGTCATTGCGTGCCACTCTCCCTGCTCGACACGGTGAAACTGAGGCAATGTACCCCATGAAATATTCACCAAAGTTGTCTTTGCTTAAAAAGGATTGGGGAGAGGTGGGAGGAGGAGGGAGGAGGAAAAAAAAAAATGCTGCGATAGACAGACGGAGAGTTCCCCCCAAATGCCCTTGATGTCAGGTTTGCTTAGGCTTCTTTTACATGTGGGGTAAGAGGTGGGAGGGGGGCGGCGGCGGGGTGTGGACTGGGAGACCAGCAGGGGGTCCATTAAATGTTCACACAAATGCACCCCCTAACAGCGTGTCAAGTCCCCACAGCGAAAGCCCACGACGGCCAAAAATACTCCACTGATTCCGCGCTACTCCCCGAACACCCGCAGCACGCTTCTTTACTCCTGCCGTCACTTTTGGCTCCTGCGCCTCCAAGAGATTTTAAGTACTGAGACGATGTCCTCATTTTCACTGTTGACACCTGATGAGAGTGTAGCACGCTGTCATGGTGACGCTGGCTGTTGCTGTGGCTAAATGACAAACTGATAAATCACAGTTTTTAACCAGGACACGGCTGTTATGTCTGAATCTGAACTGCTGTTTACGAAAAGTTTCGTCGACTAATGTCTATTTGTAAGTTTTTAAATTTACAAAACGTTGAACAAAACAACGTTGTTGACTGAAAAACAGGCAAACTTCGAAGAAAACAGAGGAAGTAGAGAGAGAGACACTGTTGCTGCCAGAGTTATACATTTACATAAATAGATTTACAGAAAAAACATAGTTGCAGTAGTGAAAGTAAATGTGAAAAATTGAGCCAAGCATCACACTTGCTCCAAAGGCCTCACAGGTTAAGGTCACAATATTTGTGGGTTAAAGGAATAGTTCACCAAAAAATGAAATTCATTGACTCACCCTCATGCTGATGAATACTCCGGAGTAGTTTTTTATTCCTCAAAGTGCATCTGGAGACCTGGGAGGTGGGTTTGTACTTCAACGAAATCCTTATACAAGACTCAATGGTTCCCGACACAAAAAGGTCCATAACGTCATTTAGGACATTTTAACAGTCTAAACAGTCCTGTATTGTGCTCTGGCATCCACACACGTACTGTACAAGACTGTTTAGGCTGTAAAAATGTCCTAAATGAATGTTGTTTCAAGTAAACTCTGGACTACATCCCTTCAGGACACTTGGATTGCAGCGGACAAGCAGTAAGGAGGAAGATTACAAGGTTTTTGTGTAGTTTTATGGACCTTTTTGTGTCGGGCGCTATTGACTCTCATATAAGGATTTCGTTGGACTACGAACCGGCCTCCCGGGTCTCCAGATGCACTTTGAAGAATAAAAAACTATTCCAAAGTATTCATCAGCATGAAGGTGATTTTTTTTTTCTTTTTGTGAACTATTCCTTTAATGTGACAGTGTGCTAGGAAGAGTCCCCAAATTCTCTCAAACCTGTTCTGTTGATTGGGTTTGTGCAGGCACAGTCTGTCATTTGTATAACTGACAACATGTCACTGAGCCAATGAGTGGAGGTGGGTGGAGTGGTAGCAAATTTTATTATTTCAATTATGCATTTGTTTCCTCAAAATTTAAACAAGAACTCAGAAAAAATCGGAGAGGTAGCACAACTCCTATCTCGCATCTCTTCATGTGACCTTTACCTTGACCAACAGTGACCTGGCAGGTCTTAGACAAGTCAATGGAGGGCAGGTTAATGTCACATTAAAATTAGCTCTTAATTAGGCTTATGAGAGATGCGGTGATTCATTAGCAATGTTTGCTTCCGAGACAGAAGCAGCGCGTGACCATTGTGTTTGTGACAGCCTCCGTTGCCGGGATATGCGTTATTTAAGGAGACGCGAGCGTGGTACGGAGTGTGGACTGCAAACACGCCATTCGCCGCCATGGCTACCGCGCAAGGCTTCGACATAACACAATTACACCCAGTCCTTTTGTGTCTGTGTGAAAAGGTCAGATCTGTCACCGGTTTTAATGTAACACTTTCTATGATCGACTCTTCCAGGCATCAACAGCTTTGATTTTTAGGCATCTCGAGAAAATGAAAGACTTGCATTACATGTAAATGAATTGCCCGTATAGATGGAGCATAATGGAGATGCTCGATGACACGCTGAAGAGCCAGAGAGTGAGAGGAATGGAAATTCAAAAGCTAACAAGTGGCGTGCGGCTCACTGAGAAGAAGGCTACGACAAAGCAAGTGTGAAATAGTGACTGAAACAGGGCTGATTAAGACTGGGTGCGAACCTGTAGTCACTTCGAAGCTGCTGCTCTGCTCTGCTCAAATCCTGATTTCATACAAAGCTGAGATTTTTTTCTTTTTAAAGGAAAAAAAATAAGCCAAAATACCATTAAATTAAGGGAAAAGTACTCTTCGCAAAGAAATACAATGAACATCAAATGTTTTACGAATCAGAATCCAAAGTAGTTTTTTTCACTGTCCCTCAAACACTGAAGCCTTTAAGTGACATCCTTCTAATAAATAAATATAATAATGAACACGACACGAATAAATAAAATGACAGCACAATGTCGCACAACCTTTGTGTGTCTTTGTTCAGTCAAACACATTTAATACTATCTTGAAACATGTCTATGGCTGAGAATCTAAGAGCTGACACTCTACTGTAAGTGTCAAAAGGCATCAGCTACTGAAAAAGACTAAATTTTATTCACAGTAAAGATCTTTATTTCACATTGTACACTGAGCAGTGTCATTTCATTTGGAAAAAAATTAAAATATTTATACATTTCCAACATAAAAAAGGATTTGTACGTTTTCTTGACTTGCATTGCTATGTCAGAATATATGAACCTACCTAAGAGCAGGTTTTACCCCCCCAGTAACATTCATATTGGAAATATCAGGCATATATTGATGCTAGCGGGCATCACAATTCAGACCAGTGCTTCTATTGCAAACAATAATGGTGCAAATAAAACCATTCCATTTTAAATCCTATGTATTTCAGTGGTGTTTTCATGAAGAGATGGGGAACAGGAGTTTGCCTTATAAAATTCACATTCTATGATGGAGCAACACCGAGATAAGCCAGGCGGATGGTGAAATCTAATCTGAACCCCAATGTTTTTTTGTCTATGGAAATGACTAGCTTCTTATCGGCAGAGTGGGTTATTTGAGCAGATTCTCGCTGTGGCTTAGCGAAGGGACTCAATCACTGCTGCCCAGCGATAGGCCTCACTTTCGTTCTCTCCTCCTCTCATCTTTTTATCTGAAGGAGCGGAAATGAAAGGATAGTATCTCGCACTCTCTGCGTCCCCCCGGTTCAGGAGATGGAGGGAGGCGCATACATTTTCTTTTAGGGCCTTAGCCGTCAAATGAAAACATGTGGTTTTATAAACCTGTGCTCGGAGAGGAACACGCCGGCAGTTTAGGCGCTTTAAAATCCTCTCCGACTCAAGAAAGGCATTGTGCTGTAATTTGTGCTACCGCTGCTGTAGGACGCGACCGCGAGATAAATCTAATCACACTGGTAACTAGAGGAATATGACTGCGTCAAATCAACAGCAGCCAACACGTATGACTTCGGAGTAATCAAGCTTTTGCACATTTCTCTTCTCTTCTCTTCTCTTCTCTTCATTTTCTGCTCATTGTCTAGGTTTGTCTTGTCCCCACATTGTTCCAGGAGGATATTGCACACAGTCAGTGGAGATAGCAATGCTTTGTTTCTCCTATGTACATCCATTTCATAAACACAGCCAGTGGTTTTACGGTAGGAGAGGTACGAGAATTAGTATGGAAGGACTTGGTTGCACATCATTTATGTAGTCAGTCCCTTTGAATATGATTTAATAGTATCACCTAAAAAAAATGGATCCACACAGTCCAAACTGGTGAAAACTGTTGTGGTAGCCGTGTCAAGCTGGAGGTACACATGAAAACACCTCACCCTTCGCTGACAGACAGACTGAGCCATTGTGGGGAACTGTAGGTTGCAGTAGAAGTCGACACATACATTTCACAAAGCTCACAGATGTGTTATCGGGCTCAACACCTCCAACAGGTCAATTGGTACGACAGGCAAAACAATATGGGGCCTACACAGCAGTGGTAGCAGCTTTGAGGGTGTATATGTAGCAGAGGTGCTTTGAACTACCTGGCATGCGACTCCATGGTAAACCATCTCACTGTAATGTGTTGGCATGTGAAACGCACGTCGTTAGCTGTGCAGGCGACCTATAATGTCTAAGTACCATGGCGCTACACCAAGATATTTCACTTAGAACCATAAATGTCAGGCACCACTTGTTGCTAGAGGGGACTCCATTGGATCAGCAGATTAATTTGAGCTCATAGGGATAATGGATACCAAATTCCATCCAAACCAACCAGCCTAGAAATATGTTCATGTTCCAGAGTTCATAAGATAGTCGCAGAGGGAATCACATCACGTGGACTAAGCAGTAAATTTACAGTAGGTACTACTTCAAAGTGGCCATTTCACTCGCGCAATACGCGATTCACGCGGTTGCGTGAAATTGTAGGTCACATTGTAGCCACTAGGTGGAAGCATCGTACTGAGATGCAGCTCAAAGTAATTCCGCGTTTGACCATAGCGTATCTGCAATGGAGAGTGGTGCTGTTCTCAGGCCACAGGCTGCTTCACCTGCAGCTGTGGTCGAGAGAGCTAGAGAGAAAATGGAGAGAGGGACCGCTCAATGCTGCCGTTCAATCACATCAATGTTGTTTATTGTTTCACAGTGGTTACAGTACGTACAACAGGATCAGTGGTTCTCAATGGGGGTCTTGAACCCCTCCATATTTGTGATCTCTCCTGTAGCCTGGCCGGGTCTGCATGGCTCCGAGTTTGAGCAAATTGTCTCCTATCTATTTTCTGTAAGTTCTTGTGAATGTAACAATCCGCTCGGAGCCGACGATCGCTCGTTTAAACAGTTTCTAAACTGCTTCGTCCGTGCCAGCAGCCTGGACCCGATGCGACTGGACTCATCAGCGGAGCATTAATACACATCTGTCAGCAGCTGCTACACACACACAATTTGAAGGGACACATTAGATGTTGATTTTGATAGGACTACTTGAGCGACAACGGGCTGATTTCAGCCAAGAGCAGCAGGTTGTTTTAATGGAAAGACGAGCGATACAAAAAAGCTGATCACAGCCTGAAGCAACAGTGTTGCTGCAAATTAACAAGTGGAGGCTGCTTTTAATTTCAGACAGTTGCACATTGCGCTTTTAAAACGAATCTTATCAAAACAAAAAACTATATCTTTTTTTTTTAATTTGTGTTTTATATTGTTTTCATAGAATGCGAGTGTTTTATTGAAAGCGAGACTTGGCGTGTAAATCATGAAATCATGAAAATCAAAAACATGGACCAAAACGGCTCAGTAATATGCACAAAATCCAAACGAAACGAAAATGAACTAAAAAAAAAACTAAACATCATGGTCTCAATCTGTGTTTTAGCCTCTGCATCGCTCTGTGCGTCTGGCGTGTCTTGGAGTTCTTGGAGTGTTAGGAGAGCTACTGTAGGAACCGGTTTTTCTGCTCAGAGCAAACAGCTGTGAAGCACTGTGAGGGGGAGGGTGGAGCAGGACACAAACACCCATTGGTCAGAGATAAAGAGGATGCTAATGTGTCGCAAATGTGTTACATTGTGTCCAGCTGTCGTCACAGCTACAAGCACACCTATTGGTCATTGATAATGTCTATTAAGATCATTACTGTCAATAGAGCCGAGTAGGTGGAATATAGTAAAATAATTTTCATTCTAGTTTTAGAGGCTGTATTTAAAAATTATAGGCTTTAAGTAAAATAAAGTTACTTTACATCGCATACTGTTACGGAGCTGTTTTGGTCCATGTCTGTAAGCCTTTTTTCCCTGGATTATATTTTCTAAATTTACAACATTAATATAATATTGTTTTCGTTTCATTTCGTTAAGGAAAAAAAATCAATCAATCCATTTTATTTGAAACTATGGGATTGCAGAGCAAAGAAGCCCGTTGTCCGACCTCACCCAGTTATTGAATGTTTACGTTTGGTGCTGATTAAACTTGTGAATGAATGCTGCTTTGGTTCTTTAAGATTCTTTCCTCATATTCTGATTATTTTTAAACAGTGGCCCGCGGTGACCCACAGTAGTTAATAGCTCTCCTTTCACACACATAGTTCACAGGTTTCAGTTCACAGAATTGTGCGCGGGGCTGGAGTTGGGGTAGATCCAGTGCTTTAGTCTGCCTGATAGGCCAGTATACGCCCTATAGACCCTATAGATTTTGTTTACCTGTTTCCACTGTCAATCCTAAGCAAATATTTATAGCAGCAAAATGAGATGCACAATAGTGAACCCACATTAGGTTCTCAAATCAGCTATCACTCTGCAGGCACGGCGTGTGCCACAAGCCGTGATTTATAGCTACACAAGCAGGGAAGTTTATCATATTTATTTGCTCAAACTTGGAGCCATATTATGTGATCATAATGATGATGAGAAAAGAACATTAACATACAACCTAAACTGAGATTCAAACCCTCATTGCAAAGTATGAGCGGAGACTATTCATCTCTGCGCTCCATCGCCCATCGAAACAGCTGATTTACATGTCGGCTCTTAACACATGCCGATTGGCCATTCACGCGGCTTTGTTCTTGGTTTCGGCCAATCAGCTTGTAAGCACATGGCTAATTATCAGCTTTCAACCAATCACACTGTTTTATTGTGAGTGTGCTATTTGTATTGTCTGCCAAAACATGGATGAATGAAACACGACCACGTAGGCTACGTCTCATAGGCTAGAAGAAAAGTTATTTCAAAATGTATACCGTTTTATCGCCCAGCCCAAATGTTTTCTATTATTATTGCGCCAGGTCGGACCACGGGGTTCTTTTATTTATTTATTTTTGCTGTGGTCAATTAAGCCGAGAGGCGCTTGTGAGTCCAGCGAGGTGTATTCACAACATATTTGCTCAAACCTGCAGCCAGACTGAGTACACAGCTTTTTTTTTGTTGTTGTTGTTTTTTTAATAAGTTACATGACGGTCTGGGAGCCGGACGCTACAATATGACTATTGCACGCCACCAACAGTGAATGTGTAAACCTATGTCCCGTAACAACCCAACCTCCATGCCCCCCCCACCTCTAAAATGAATCTGGCGCCGACGTGTGACATAAAAAAGACCACAGTGAAACATAAAAGCAAAACGAAAACGGATTAACATAAAATGGGAATATCACAGATAAATTCAAAATACGGTTTGTAATAGGCCTGATAGTATAGTAAGTCTGTCCTTGCGTCAATTTCAATTTCAATCACTGCTCCCTGCTGCTGCATGTTGTCGACTCGTCCTCCTGCTCACAGATGCCACCTGGCGGTTGTTTCGGCACATTGGCGCTTCTCATAAAAACACAATTAATCCTCTGCTAAAAAGCCGCGTGATTCACGCGTGATTCACGCGTGATTCACGCGAGAATCTCGCGTGAAGTCGGCCAAAATGAAGTAGTACCTACTGTAGTTGTGTTGGAATCCATGGAATAAGGGAATGAGGGGCCGAATGAAGGTATAGTTAGCTTCATTGCTGAGTTAGCTGAGGTAGAGAGAGAGAAAGAGATGGACAGAAGTGGCTGGTGGAAATGAAGACTGATGGAGCTCACCTTGACGCTGTCTCCTTTGGTCAGGGTGTCCCAGAGTGTGTGTCGAAACTTGGCGAAATCCATCTGATGGCCTCCTCCCAACAAAGCCTGAGGATAAGAAGATAAGAGTTGGTCCATGTATAGTAAAACATTATCAACAAGCGGCTGAAAACACTCCATATTGTCATATGAACACATCCAATGTGCAGAAAACCTCTGGATTTCAACAGCCCTCAACATTATAATGCGTTTTCTTCCACCTATTTCATGACCCGCATCACAAGAGTGTAAATCTCCTCAAAAGGGAAAAAAAAGAGTATATACATTCTGACACATATCTCGAGATGCACGCAAGCAAACAATCTCACATCTCTCGCGGAGTGCCTGCTGGCCCCATAGGTACGGACTTATAAAACGTGCATTACATAACTGATAATAAACTGCACATCTCCCATTCAGCTCACCTCCCGATAATCGCTGCTGCCATATCTGCTTATCTATTCAAGTCACTCTCTCATTAAATCAGCTTTTTACAGCCAAACGGAAGAAGTTTACTGCTTATAGAAGTCAAATACCATTCATCACGGAGAAGGGCTGTAGTTATACAGATATACTGCATGTTTTAATTCACTGGGGAACAAACACATCATTCCTCCTATCTGAATAAACATAGGCTCTTGCAGGAAAAAAAAAAAAAAGTCGGAGGGTGGAGAACTGACAACCGCATTAATCTGCTGCCTTTTGCCAGCTGAAATTGAAGTCAGTGAGGCGGTGCGTACCAGTGGATGCCCATCAGTCACAAGACCTTGTGCAAGGCCTGAGAAAAAAAAAAAAAGCCGAATCTGACGCTGCTGCACATTGGGAGGTAAAGGATGAGGACGGATGGGTGGAAGGTGGTGCAGCTTTCAGTGTTTATCCATCTGAAACAGTGTCCCCTGGAAGCCATTTTGGCAGCGATGTATCACAGCAGGCGCTGACCTTTAGATACTATGCACAATTAAGCTAAGCTAATAAACACAACTGTGGGCCTGGACATTTGGACTGGGAGGCAGGTGCTGTGAATCACCTTGGATGTGAATGAGTTCTTTTGTGCTTAGGTAGTCTCTCACCCCCACAAAAAGAAAAGCAGAAAAAAATGAAATGTGTTTAGTTTGAAGCACGTTCCAGGAGGAAATGAGCTGAATGGTACTTTTGTTTGAGGCTGAAGTTCACTTTCACTTTTCATCTCACTCACTGGCGAAATGCTCTCTGGGTAATATCTTAAACTTGACCTTTGTTTAAGGAGTCAGCAAAAGTACGGTCAGGTAGACTGTGTAGGTATAAGGCTGAAATAATTGAGGAATCCATTATCTGACCGACAGAAAATTAATCTGCATCAATTCAACAAACAGAAATATTTCTGGTTTTCATCAGTTTTGGATTTGTCAATATAAGATAACTTTGTTGGCTGAAAACATTTAAAGATGTTTACTTGAGCTTTCAGAGCTGGTGATTTTCACTCTCACTTGAGATTTAATGTACTAAACGATTAATCTATCATGAAAAGATTCCTTTTAGTGACAATCTGTGTGGTAGCTTGTTAGATTTGTTTGGGTTTTCAACCGCCAAATATTCAAGAAATAGACTTGTGTTTGCAGCCATCCATTATCTCTTTTAACACCATGGACATGAATCATCTCTTCGTGCTTTACCAACAGTTGCGATATTCATTTGGGAAACTACCTTTCTACTCCCCAAGTTAATTTTGTATCTGTTGAAAATGAAAATGAAACTAAGGGATGACCTGATTCAGGCTAATAAGGGAATGGGTAAGAGACTCAAAATCAATACTAAATAGATAACATAATAACATTTCTATTTCAAAACTGTCTAAATTCCTGTTATTTTGAATCTGCTCTTTGACGTTTCTGTGTGTTTATGTGAAGGTAACCCGATAAGCCATTTAGGCTTGACTGTGTATCATGAATTTGAATTATCATCTTTGAATACTAATGTAACGCTCCTGTTTACAACTGAGAAGAACCAACTGAACAACTTCAGCAACTTGTTCTGGAGTTTCTAATTGTATCCAAAAGTTCTCATCAGAAAATGTTCTTGGGTGTCATTTTTTTTAAATTACATTGGCGGGTCTTCCATTTCCCACAAGAGCTCTGCCTGAATGACTCCTAAAACATGAGCATTTTTGTACCACTGGTTCCCTTTTCCCCAAAAAATTAATGGGTTTTCTAGATTGGCTTTTTGATTAGATACCTGAAATGAGGCCTGTGGTTCACACAAGCTCAAGACATTTTTACATTTAATTCCATGACATAAAATACATCAGTATATAGCCTACTTCAGTCAAGAGTTTTGGAGGTTTTCAGTGTTTTAAATGAGTTTCATAATGAGATTAACTAATTGAAGTCCTATTCATAGGTCTACAACTAGTTTAATATTTCGGGCAATTTCATTGGGGCATCAAAAATCATATAGAGGTGTTCATTTGTTGAGATTACACTGCTCAACAAAACATGCAATCATAAAGTTTTGTTTGAAACGAAACAGAAATTGCAGAAAATATCATTTCTGCAATAATCCAAAAATCCCATTGGGGGATGCCAGCTTCCTGGTCGACCAATGAGATACAGTACACCATCCCTGCAGCACTGTGTTGTTGTGTTGTCCCTACTGCCACCCACTGCAGTGGAGTGTGTTCACAGCCATATGGAGACACATCTGGGATGTGATCATTCCTAACCATTTTAATAGAAAGCACCATTTTTGTAGACAAAATGAAAGTTACAGTGGGTCTAATGTATGATTTGTATTACTTGCATTGCTTGTGTTTGTCTAATCTTCATTTTTATGAGGAAATCCTTTTTTTTTTTAGATTTCATTTACGTAGCTTTAAGAAAAGAGAGGGGAGGAAAATTTAACTAAAATATTCTGTTGCTTGTAAGATTCAGACCCTGAAGGCGTTTTTTCTGTGTTATAGAAATCAAGCATCTATTACTTTTATACACTCCACGTAGCAGAACAGTTAGTCCGCACACTGTGTCTGAACTCCAGTTTCTCCAAGATTCAACTCCAGTTATGTAAAAATTCACCAACGGTCCTGACAAATAAGCTCCACGCTTGATATAGTCAAACTAACACAAGGGCTGATAAAACAGTATGCAAAGATATTGCCTTACGGAGAGAGGAGAGGAAAGATCAAATAACATGGTTACATACTGTGCTATGTTATTTGATAGATCCAGCGAGTCACAGAAGCACAGTTCTACAAATACCACTTATATCCACCTGGCACGGGAATATTGGGTTTCTAGTCAGAGTTATGAAATGTATCACCTTGCAAATATGTGGTAACAGCACAAACAAAAAGATGAGACATCCATTACCATGAACCCACACAACTGAAAATATTACCACTCCTCCTACACAGTATTAAAGCCCATACAGCATGTGCGCGCATGCTGAATGTACACATACATGAGCAGAGAGTCACGTATGTAATAAAGCTGTCAGCGACTTATGGCAGTTTGCAACATGAAAGCGCCTCTGTCGTTCAACTTGTGGCTTTTATCCTTCACTCAGTCAAGCACCCGGCGACATATATGGCGGCGCAGCATGTTGTTCGGAGACAAAAGTACTCACTGGTGATCCCCTTTCAGCCTCCTTTGACAGACAGCGACTGGAGCAGCAACCAAAATAATAGAAATCAGAGGGAGATTTCCCAAGATGGCAAGAACGCTGGTCATCTTTGCTGATACCGAGCGGTACATACAATCCCCTCGAGTCTCGAGGTCCAATTTGAAGCACAGATGGTTTTCACTAAAACTTTCCCCGGTAATTTCAGCCAAGACCACTCTGGAACCAGACAGACTCAAATCAGGGCTCTAATTCGGTGTTGGGAGATTATTCAGACAAACCTGGAGCTACTGTCTGTAGGATTACGAGATTCGTATACCCTGATAGTATTTGCATTTGTAGAAGCGTAAGACAAAGGTAAAAAAGAAAGAAAGAAAAAGTGCTACAACTGCAAATATTAACATTCGTAATTAAAACAAACGAGTGATACTTATTTATTATACCTCCACATTCATGAAAGACGAAGGGAAATCAGAGGAGAAGGATACAAGATAACTGAGGCAGGCTACTGTGCATGGGAGCTTCTTCACAAGCTAAATGCATGTTTACAGTAATTGTGACTTAAGCATCAATTGAGACATCCCCAAAGCTGATAAGCCACATAATAATCTTACAATGTACCAAGGCTGATTAGACCACCTGAAGCAAAGTCATTAAAGTAAAGCAGAATCAAACTTAATGCTCTAACAGCTTTTTGCCTAACTTCACAAAGATCTGCTTTGGCATAATCTTGAGGGGAAATACTCCAGCAGCAGTTTTCACCTCTTCCCTGTCATTATTCAAAGTGCTGCGTTAATGTTATACACAGAATGTGATATACAGATTCAAGCAGATTAAGCCTAGGCCAAAGTGAATTGTTTAGATGTTTGCCAAACATCTTACTGTAATTTTTCTTTTGAGGAATCTGTTTTGAATGTTTGCAAAAAAAAAAAAAAATGAGATGAGTATATTTCATAACTCAAAATGGTCCCAGTGGCTTACAGCATTTATTTGGCTCAAACTACTGCTGCATTCACTGAGAAATACACTATGCATGTTTACAGCAAAGCCTTTAATGGTGTTAAAACCAGGTGGTGTTGTTGTTGTACGATTCTTTAATCATGCTAAAGAACAGAGCCTCTTTTCTTAAGATAAAAGCAAGAAGGACAGGCAGATGGATCGATATATAGCATCACATCAGTCTATATTTTGCTCAGTATCCGGGCCCAGGGAACATTTCATAAAGGCCATAGGGTCGGCTTATCACGGAGCTAAATGCCAATGTAATTATTAGTGTCTGAAGATAGTGGAAAGGGAAGCACATCCTGCGGCAGTACACCATATTTAATTAATAAATGTCACTCTGTAGAAGGAGTGAGGAGAGTGCGTGAGAAAAGAGAGCGAAGCAGCAAGGGAGGGAGGAAGGGAGCCGGAGTGACAACAATACTGATCCTGACTTAAGTGCGTAGACACAAAACCACACCTGGTACATATAGAAATGCACTCCATGACAAACACGGGGGACACAGATTATACAAGCGTGAGAACATGAGAACAATCAGGTCCTGGCTTTAACCGCTTTGTTATGAAAAATGCAACGACGGGAGGGACATGGGGATGACTTTGTGTTCCACTACATTGCATTTTAGTTCCAAAGGAAATGGTGCGATGTTCTTATAGAGCGGGGGTAATCTAAAGGAGCGGCAGCCCGGGTCCTCGGTTGGGAATAAAGTGTCGGACTTTGACGACGGAGGCCAGAGTTCAGTTCATCTAAGACTAAGTGAACCACTGCTATTACAAAGTGATGGTATCTGTATAATGCAACTATGACCCCAATCTTTTGTTAACCTGAGCTGTACCCCCATGTTAGTCACGTTTTGTATGTCACAAATGGACAATGAACAGAACAGACAATGAAAAAAAAAATGGTTTGGGGAACTATTGGGTATTTGTTCTGTATTTTTCAAGATTTGTTAAGAGTACAAACGTGACTTTAGGGTTACTTAATACCAACTTCGATGAAATGGCAATCTGTAAAATCTTCTACTTTGTTTTTGTAGAAAATCCACTCATGGCAACTAAAGCAACCAGACTGAGCTCCTTGATTTAATTTCGGGAACGATTGGTAGGACAAAGCGTTAGGGGTCGTACAGGTTCTCTGTATTAACATTACCCAACCTAACCTAACTTGTGTGCTATTGTTGCCCGAGAATTCAGGATTAACACCACTGCCTCTGGTGTTAAAGTCCCTCTGTTCTCCCGTAATCACCTCCTAACCATTCCACTGTGAATGTTGTACTTCCCGCTGTCGAAGGAAATTCTGCCAGGGAAAATATTTCAGGCAGCAATTATGTTTCTCATCGCGCCATAATTGGGAAAACAAATTAGTCCGATATAAATGTGATTTATAGGACACAGGGTTGAAATACTTTCATTGTGGGATAATTCAAGGGAGAAAAAGGGGGAGAAAGTTTCCAATTATGGAATTCTGCTCTTCCCTGAGTGCTGTCTTTGATATGTGATTGACAGCTTCATTACTTAGCCAGGAAGACTTGCCAGAATGGCGAAATAATAACAATGAGCTGTGCGTGGAATACTGCAGAAGAAGACCGCCATTTAGGGTTTTTTTTTTCCTTATCACATAAGTCACTAATTCCAAGAAAGTGATAATGAAAAATGGATTGAATTGTATTCACTCATTTCAGCCTGATGTCAAAACCAATTGGGTCTGGGTACACAAGAACAAATAGGACCGTGTTCATTTATGTGGCGCAGATCCCCCCCCTTCCCAAGTTTATACCTGAAACTATTATACAGAGATGGACTTTAGCAAGATTCTGACAATTAAGGGCGATCTTTGTGGCATTTTTTACCATTTGCACCATTTACTCATCCATAGGTTCTGACTGGAAAGGGAGCAAAGCCCCAACGAATCTGGATCGAGATAATGAACTCCATGCTCTGCTAATACCTTTCCCTGTCTAATGACTAGCACTAGTGTAACTTACATTGAATTCTACTGGCGAGCCCAGTGCAATTAGTTTTAGCTTCACCTCCCCACAAGTAAGCAATCTATAATCAGTGTAGTAGATCTACAAGACCAAACTATAGCCTGTCTTATCGCTGCAGTGGGAAGTCTGAGGATGAACATGACTTTTTTTTTTGAAAAAGCCATTGCAGATCTAAAACGACTTAACAGTAACAAAAAAAAAACTGCATACACAAATGTCTTCTCATAGCATTTTGGTCCCTCCAGTCAGCAAAAATGTCTGGTATCTGAACACCAGTGACGTCTAACAGTTCAACCCAACTTTACGAAAATAAAAGCAGAGACAGGAGAGGTGCACACTCATGCCACTACCGTTCAGTGGCAGAAGTCTGAGTCCCGTCTTACTTTGGTGGAGGTCAACGGGGTCGGGCGTCCTGTCTCTTTGCTTTTTCCTGCTGTCAGGGAGTATGAACACAACAGGCAGCTTGTCACACAGGACGCAAGCTCCCATGATGCCCCCCCACCCCTTCCTCCATGCTTCTTTTTCGCTCCTTGCCCCCCCCCTCAATCACAACCCCCCTATCTTGGAGTGCTACTTGAGTCATGACTACACCTGGGACCCCTCTCGCCTCAGTGCCATTTCTGTCATTGGATCAGCTGCTGACTCCAGCCCTGTATCTCCTGTCTTTTGTTCCCTGCCCACGTATTAACTCTGAACTGCCTGTAGAACAGAAAAGCAGTCGAGGCAGCTATGAAAAAAGAAAATAGATCAAGGTCCTGGAAAGCTGAAAAAAAAGATGTTTCTAAATGTTTCTTATGCAACAATTTCTATCCCTCTCACACATTTCTTCTGAAGGCGACACTCCTCGGCACAGAGAAGTGGGTATTCTTGTTTGGAAACAATAGCAGGCGTGCTTGTGAGGCAACTGTTAAGCTATTGCAAAGCAGATGCTTTTTTCTCTCGCCAATCAATTTAACACCTACACCTCCCCTCTCCTCCTTCATGCTGGCTTCGGCTCATCAGTTTTAAATGGCACAAGACATTCTTGCATTGTTCTTTTGACTTACTCAGAGGACAAGAAATGTCTCTGCTGAAGTAACAGCCCCATCAAGCCTTAATCACCAATAGGTTGGGTCAGCACAGACAAAAAAAATATATAAAGCACAGCATGACAGCACATTACAAAAATATAACTGTACAAAATACTGGTGCAGTATGCAAAGACTGTGGTTTCTTTAACTTTTGTAGAGGCAATTATATTTTAGAGAGTCTGTAAAAACAGGATGAAGATTTCTGGAAACAATTTTTGCCCCTCCCCCCCTGAATCTTGTGCTAGACAGAATTGCAAGGGAAAAAGCCATCTGTGTCTGACTCTTATCCCTGGCTTCTCCAGAGCCTGGATGAGCCTGAGCCAGCAAATGTCAGTCGGATAAAGACCAAGCCTGACAGACAGACACAGGAGTTTTGTCATTCCGTGTGTCATCCCTTTGCTAGCAAGCCCAATCTTTGCCGGTCTCAAAAGCCCCGAGATGATGGGGAGGGGGAAAGAAACATTCTCAGGGTGAACGTCAGGTTGTGTAACTCCTCCAAGTGCCACAATAGCTGAAACGTTGAGGACATGCACTATTGTGGTGCCCCCGCGGCCTTTGAGAGCTTTCATTATTGTCTTATGTGCTGTGCGGTGGGGTCACCATGGAAACACAAAACACATCAAGCAGTTTGCCCACAAAAGGATATGAGGTTCTTCAACGAGATGTTCTTCCAGGAGCCAGTGGTCTGTGTGGGGGTCAGAGGATATTTGATGAGACTTTATATTATTTTCTTTATGGTCCTGAACCCTGAAATTCATCTGCACACAAATGCAGTTCAAACTGTATTATCTGCAGGATGTGTGGTGAGCTGGTAAATATACTGCAGGGTTGATTCAATATTTCTCTTTACCGACTTTAAATGAAACCTGTGGTGATGATATAATAATAGTATACAATCTAGTGACACAGGAATCAGCTTTTCATTTAATGATAGAGAATGGTAATTAAAAACGTATGGGTACTCAAGCATTAGCTTTACATTATTGAAGGATTCTATTTGACACAATGAGCAAAGGACTTTACACACCAGGGTGTGTATTTTCCATGTAGGTAATAGAGTGGTGAAGTCCTGCCCCTTCCGCTGGACCCCCATTGGACCTTTCGGAGCGTAAAAAATGAATGGTGTTCAATGGACAGAATATAATTATTGTCTGATACCTCAGTCGTTATGCCTTGGATTAAATTTTGTTTATAGACTTAAATGATATTTTTTCATGTCAAGAGTTTGACCATTTATTATGCCATTGTTCAGTTAACACAATACAATACAAACACAATAAGAAAGACTACATGTTATGTCGCATATGTGACATCACGTCATCACTCTTTCCCTCTCTTCCTTCTCCATCCACAGCAATTCAACTCTCCACATGCCCCGACTTATAATGATTTCCCCCTCTTTCTTTGCTCTTATCTTGCCCTTGGAAAAAGGCGGTGAAGTGGAGAGATCGCCATGTCTGTGGCAAAGTTCAAGTGCAGGTGGTGATGTATATCATTTGCGTCAAGAGCAGCAAAGAGCTGTAGTTCACAAAGTGGGCTCACACAAACCCCCCCCAAAAAACCCATCAAAATTCTTCGAGCTAAATTGTAGTCTTCTTTGCATGATCTTTAAATATCACAAACAACAGGCCATTGCTTAAATAAGACATTTTTCTTAGCAATTTTTTTTTCAAGGTTGATGATGATGACATGTGAAATCCATGGCACAATTCGGTATACCAGAAAATAATTTTTATCTACCCATTGAATCTCATTGATAATTTTTTGCTTTTGAGGACCCATGTACCCATGTGAAACGAAAGGGCCGGACTTCGCCACTCTATTGGCACATCAATGTTTTTTGGGTTTTTTTTTTTTCAAACTCTGGTTTTCATCCAAGTTCTTTCACACAGACTGCAAATGTTTCACAGCCAAAATGCAACATAATTTTGTTTTCAGCATGAGGTAGAGTTTTCTGAGCTTTTGTCCAGCAACTAAACGCATCAGCAAATCATGTGGCATCAAGGAGCTGTCACAACCCTACAGTACACAACTCCGTGGCAACAATGTCAACAACCTGTGTCAACCTGTGTGGACACAAATATTTCAAAGATGACGAAATGAAGGACAATGTGTTGCAACATCGCCAAACAACTCAGTTGTCAGGATAGTGATCAGATAGTGAGTTGCTTATGGAGGTAGTACAGTTGAGACGACCGTGGCATAGCAGGTTTGGCTAACAAAAACAAAGGTGTTGAATATGTGAAGGATAATCATCGAGTAGGTGTGCGAACCACTTGACACAAACTTTGGTTTATAACTGCTGTCCATCCATCCATCCATTATCTTCCGCTTCTTCTGGGGCCGGGTCGCGGGGGCAGCAGTCGGAGCAGGGATCCCCAAACTTCCCTCTCCGCCGACACTTCCTCCAGCTCTTCCGGGGGCACCCTGAGGCGTTCCCAGGCCAGCCGAGCAACGTTCAGCAACTGCTGTGTCTATCCTATATTTGCATCACCGCCGGTATGAATGGCAAAATATTCACCAGCGAATATTTCAATAGCGTCTTTTATTCATTACGTCCCTGGGCTGAAGGACAGTTAATTGTGTTGAATTTCAGTTTTGATTATGTGATGATTTAGTACACATTTGTACTAAAATTGTAGCAGTTCATCAAGTTTGGGAAACACAAACCAGTGAAAATAATAATAATTGTGGCTGAACTGATTGTGTGTCAGAGGTGCCTTGTCAGTTACTGTAGCTACAAAGGAAGACAACCTTTGCACATACTTGCTTTTGGAAACTTAGGTTTTTTTCTGCCTACACATTGTGGTTTCTAGCCACGAGGTGATTATAGTCGCTATCTTTGTGTCAACATATCAGTACAACGTATTCAAGGCAGATAATAGATGCAAACAACTAGCTGTTACAAAGCGACAAGACAAGCCAGGGCCATCTATTTTCCATTACGGTCTGACTTTGTTTAAACCTGAGGTCATTTCCTGTTTTTATTTTGAAATAACTTACTCTGCTCTTTTTCTGCTTTCCTGCTTCTGCAAGAGTCTGCCCCATCCTCATATTTTCACCTATGTTTAATTAACCTCGCCTCTCCTTTGTGTTCAAGTCTGTGTCCTTCCCTCCATCTCTGGCAATTCATCCGCTGTTATTCGAACGTCACCTTGTGCCTCTGTTTCCCTTCTTGCCCTTCGTTTTTTGATGTCACTGAGCGTTTGGCATTGATTTATGGACTTCGTATTCCATCTCAGTGATACATCTGTGTTTTTCTTTGTTAAATCTTTCATCTGCTCGTACTGGTTTTGTGTTCTACTTACATCTGGATCCTCCATCCTGTCCCCGTCCAACCTTGACACTTTCAGACACTAGCAAAAACTTGAGAATAAAATGTTCCTGAAATGTTAAGGGCGGTATTCAGAGACTGCCTCCCTCGCTACAACATGCCTTCTGTTCCTCTGATACAGTGCGAGATCACTGATCAATGCGTTCGCTTGGGAGGCGCCTGCATGGATTGTCCCATTGTACAGTGTGTACCATGTTCTCAGGAGCTGCAGTTACACGGGTGCAACATCAATAGTATTTGTCAAGTGGTTAAAGCTGATAAGAATACAAATGATTGCCTTAAGCTTGCTTTAAGGCTTTTGTGTCAGTACAGCTTGTAAGACAGAACTTTCAGCGATGAAGTCAAAGTGATAGAAGCTGTGTGATTCAACTTTATATATATATCTGACACTGGGGGTTGAATATTTATGCGCAACACGGTATTTGTTGCTTTTTTAAATTCTCCATATTTTCCAGTATTTTTTTTAATCGTGAAAATGATGATAAATAAAAAGTTAAAGATATTGTATATGCTTTGTATGAACAGACAGCCAAGGCGACGGATCAATAGGACGGCTCTCGATGTAAGACACCTCTGTCAGGACTTGTTGGAGCAGCACAAAACGATGCCTCTTCACTTTGCTCCTTCCCTCTCTTGCCTTTGACCTCCCACTGGTTCCATTACCTGTGCCACCCGCGCGACCTCAAGCGCATCCAATCTCGACGGTTACATAACAAAAGACGAGCGCGGAGAATATCTGAGGCGCAGAGAGGGAGAGGGCAAGGCGAGAGACTGAGGAGTGTCAGGTGCGCAGGCTGAAACAAGTAAAAAGTCTTTCGCTGTTACCACCCAAATCATTCGTTGCCCCCCCTCCCCCTCCCTTTCTCCACCTCCCCTCAATGTCCTCTTATCTCAAAAGAACATGACACATTATCGCGTTTTTTTTTTTTTTTTTTACCAGGTCAGTTTTCTCTAGCACAGCTCTACAAACCGCATATCACTCCACCTCTGGTTTCAGCCTGTCATTTCGGATTATATAACTTGAAAGCACTCCAGCTGGGAAGCAAAAATATGACGCGTGTGATGGGAGGTGATGAATTGGAGGGGTGGGGGTGGTCCAACAAGCCCCATATACCCGGCAGCCTTTTAACTCACAAGTATAATCTCATTGGAAATAGATATACAAAAACCTGCATACTGTTGGTATAGTGTTTACCATCATGATGCTGCTGCTGCTCGGCCGCACTTAACTCATTACAACATCGAAGTTAGTGAGGTGTAAGCTGTGCATGCTTTACCTTAAAAGCGATATAATCCACAACCAAACACAAGTGTGGAATGGCAAGCCTGCGCATAAGCTATAAAGAAACATCATGGCCTACATCCCTACAGTCAGTTAAGTAAGACTGGATTCCTAAGTACAGCTTAGGTCTGCAGATATAAAACTTCTAGGTTACTCTGTGACATTGTTCCAAAGTAAGACATTTTAGAAAGTTAAATACAGTTTAAAAAAATAAAAAAAACACTCTTATAGTAACATGTAGCCATCAAAAATGTCCTCAGAACACACGCATTAAATCCTAGAATAACTGCGAGCTTACGAAACCTCCCAACAAATGCATGAAAAAGGAAATTCTTAGCAGCAGATGAGAACTGTTCATTTCTGAGCAGGAGGGATATCTCTCCCTCTCTCTGTCTCTTTTTTTTTTTGAGAGAGAGAGAGAGCGAGAGAGGGAGAGAGTGAAGGCAGGAAAACCGCACCAGAGGCCCAGCCCATGACAAAACAAAGAGATTAAATGACCTGTGAATGTGACTTTCCATTTTTCCATTAGCTGGCATTCAACTTAGAGGCCTGCTGCCCCCTTCTGGAGGCTCGCGAGACATCAACCAGCAAAGATGTGCTGTAAAGCCTGCCTTGCCCCCCCCCACCCCCCGCCACCACCACCACCACCTATTGTCATGGCAGTGATTTGAAGTGTAACCTTACTGTCTCTTGTATTGATTAAATGTGCAACAATGGCAGTCAGTGTCATATCTGGACTCTATTCCTTTTTGGTTTGAATGCAGCAGTGTATCAAAAGCCAGAAGCTATTATAGCGTTTAAAGCACAGCACTTTAAAAGCCTACACACTGATTCCCTAAGCATCGCTCTGTCTCCTTTCTCTTGCACTAACATCAACATGTTATTTCTTGCCATTGAGATACAAAATAGCTGGAATCCAACCTTTTGACATACATTCATAAACAGAATGCAAATACACCACCCCGCCTCCCCCCTTTCCTGAAGTGAGATTTCAGCATTGGCCAGGGCCAAATGTCAACCAGCTCAAACAGATGGTGTGAAGAGCCCAGCCGAGTGGCTGACCTTGGCCGGTCGGGACTAGGGGCGGGAGGGCAGCACTGGGCATCGGGTGTTTTTGTGTAGCGGTGGATGTTGTGAACACCGAGAGAGCTCATTGAAGTTAGAAAGATAGAGAGGGGAAGTCATATCAGGCCGGCTAGTTGTAAGAGGAGCTTTTAGGCTCGGCTCTATGGGGATCGTGTCATAGAAAAATGCCAGGAACGGGTCAACAGCATGGAGACGGGTTCCTACCTGTTTGATATACGAGTGTAAACTACACTATTAGTCATCTTTTTTATTTGTTCCCATAAAATGTTTTTAAAAAACAAGTTTGAATGCGATGAATGAGAAAAAGTATTTAAACATAACTTTGTCCCGAGCTGCAAGTCATTTATTTTCTGTTATTTTCACTATCACTAGTTCAGCCTGTTGCCTTTTTATTACATTTCAATTGTCAGAAAGTATTTAAATGACTTGTTTTATCCTAACAGCAACCAAACTCAAAGATATACAATTTACGGAGACATAAAACACAGAGAGAACAATTCCTCACACTAGCTAAGTCCAAGCCTGTCAAATGTTTTGTGTTTTTGATTGATAAATTACTCAAAATGCTCATTTCAAAACTGTTATTGTAACACTGTCAACTGGCGAGTGACAAGTTTTTGGGACTAATTTGTATGAAAAACTTTACACTGACCTGGAGACACCAGCTGACAATGTCTCCAATTCCTGGAACTGGAAAATCATGCAGTACGGTCAAAAGCTGCAGAGCAGCTGCTACATGGAGGTGAGATTTTCTTTGGTAAGAATCATAAACTCGTAAAACACGGTTGTGAAAAAAAAATGTGGTTTTCTGTCAAACAGGGTCTAGGTGGATACAGGAATCTCCCAGTTCTCTAACATTACTGGGTTTCCTGAAGTCAGTTATAGGATGCCGAAGAGTTCATTATAATGAGATCCTTAAGGTTCTGTTTTTCCCTTTGTCCATGCACCACTACCTCCCAACTACACTACAGTAGTTACACTGCCATCCGTTCAGCCTTGTTACCAACTAATGTCAGCTCTTCTATTCTATATAGGAATCCCTGGGGTATAGCCAATACTATACCATACCATACCCACTATCAAGCTGTTATTGGGAATCTCCAATCTTTCACACACCTACAGTAATGTTTTTCATCAAGACACTTTTGAAAAAGTGTAAATTCCCCCAAACTTTGCTCTTCTTATCGACACCAAGCGGCGCTTTAACGGCAAAGGGTTTCTTGCATTCTTGACTCTTCCGCTTTTGCATTCTCCTGTTGAGAAGAGAAAGAAAAACACATTTTGTGCCCGGGCTCTCTCCCTTTCTGGTAGACTGGGTAAGGGGCTTTGAAGGAAGATGGGTGGGTAGTAGATAGATAAGTGAAATTCACCTCTGCACAAATGCCTATTTCTTGAGAGAAGGCAATTTCCTGCAGCTCTGTTCATCGCGACAGTCCAAGCTTGGTCACACATCAGTGCTTCTGAGAATGTATTGTCCTATGGCTAATGCCAAGAGAGAGGAGAGGCCGCTCTTTGCAGGATGCTGATTAAATGCAAATGTTTCGGTTTGGGTATTGCGACGGTGATATGTGTGCAGGTCAACGCTGCGTTTAACGCACTGAAAAAGGGGGGAGACAGCTCAACGGCACTGTTTTTCATCTACACGCTTTTAAAAAGTGAAATTCTTCCAACTTTGCTCTCTTCTTATCAACGCCAAGAGGTACTTGAATAGCAAAGGTGGCCTTTTTTTTTTAATCAGGGGGATTTCTTGCATCCTGTTGTTGAAAAGCAATAGGAAAAAAAAGAAGAAAAAAACATATTCCATGCTCAGTCTCGTCGTTTCTGCAAGACTGAGTAAGGGGCTTTGAAGGGAGGTGGGTGGGTGGGTAGTAGATGGATAAGTGAAATTCACCTCTGCACTAATGCATATTTCTTGAGAGAAGGCAATTTCCCCTATTCATAGCTACAGTCTGAGCTCGGTCACACATGGGTGCTTCTGAGAATGTATTTTCCTATGGTTAATGCCAAGAGGGAGGACAGTGCGCTCGTTGCAAGATGCTGATTTAGTGCAAATGTTTCAGTTTGGGTATTGAAATGATATGTGTTCAGGTTGGCGCTGTGTTTAAGGGGAGACGGCTGGACGAGAATGGTGCCATTTTTTTTGGACAGTGACAAGACGTTCTTCCCGGGCGCCTGTGATTACCTTTTCTAAATGTGAGCGAACTTGACTCGACATTAACGGTGGTTTCTACGGGATATGGAGGGCTATAACATAATGATAGAATACAGAGTTAGCGCCACTTCAGAATATCCCTTTTCCCCCTCCCGAGTGGAGTGCCTCCTTTGATCATCAAATTGTTCTCCTGAAAATCCTCTCTGTTCTTGAATTATCTGGGCCGCTGAAGTGGAAACTGAATTTTCTGTGGAGGCCAAAGCTTCTTAAGAGAAAAAGGGAAAAGACGAGGGGGAAAACTCATAAAAAGGTGTGAAAGTGACAAATATTCAATAAGCGTGTAAAATATATATATATATTTGGCATTATTCATGTGACAAAACAAAAGTAATCAAGGTCTGACCACAGTTGGGGAAATAACTCTCTCTTTCTCTTTCTGCCCACATAAACACACAAGAAAACTGCAGTGTTATAAAGTAATTTCAAGAACTGTGTTATTTATTCATCAACCTGGAAGGATCTACACATACAGTATCTGGGGTATGCACTGGCTACGGAGTGACTAAAGCGCCAAATGTCAAAATTGTCAGGAAATACCTGAGAATGTATTTGCATAATAGAAACACTAAGTAGGCGATAACAAAAGAATTAATAGGCTGTTAGGAAGCAAAAATCACTTATCCAAATCTGTCCCAATACACAGAATTATATGGTACAACTGTTGCTGCCCTTGGACCTTGATTAAGGTGCTAACACGGGGCCGCTTGTCAGTTCTAATGTAAATTGCCTGTTAACTACTGTCAATGGCGCCCTGTTTAATTTGCCCGGCTTGATCACCGTTTGTTGTGGTAGCAGTTAAGTACAAATTTTCATATTCATGCATATTCATATCAATTCATCCTCTTCAGATGCAGTTGAATTCATTAGGACTGCCTCCCCGTTCGACAGCAGAAATAACAAACGAGCGTTGATTTCTCTCGTCCCTTTCATGTCGGTTACAGCTCTGGTGCTGCTCGGTTGTGGGTTTCTTTTGCTTTTTTTTTTTTTTTACTGTTTCACACCAAACACCCGACCAAAACCTCCAAAACTATCTCTCGAGTTGGACATTTCACAGGAGCTAAAATTAGGAAGCCCGTGCAAAATAAACACTGTCACCCCTTAAACGCAGAAAACTTCATTTGTGGAAACGACTGAACTTTTCCTACCCTGCACCAGGAGAACGAAGAAGCATGTTTTTTTCTTTTTTGTATGTTTGTTTTGAGGTTTTTGTGTGCGCGCGAGTGTGATTGCGCATACCAATCGCCGTTTATTGTAGAAAAAGAAACATGGGGGGAAGAGGGGAGAAAAAAAAAATTGAGCTCTAGCCATTTTGTTTACAGCCAGTGATTTTGATATCTGCTGCCTGGTTAGAGGGAGGCTCAACAAGTTTAAAGTGAACAAGACAGCCACGTTCTCACACTCTGCAGCTTGAGGGAGAGAAGAAAAAAAAAATCACTGTTGGGGGAAACTGTGTTCGTCCTTGTTCGGAATTCAAATGAATATGGAAGGGACCCTGTTGTGTGAGTGGTGAAAACAACCAACACAGGCAAGACAAGAACTCCGACAAGGATACAAAACACAGAGCAGGCTAAGAGGTAGATGGATAGGTGCAGTGTGTCAGCTATGCGGCTAATATTAGCGAGGTTCTATTATGTGAATATAAGTATGTGATGTACGCATGAATCATGGTGTGATTTTCAATAACACTTCAATATAAATACTCACTAATGTACGAAATGTGTATTAATCCACTACTGAAAATAGTCCCAAATGACATCTTTTTGTGGAAAAAAAAGAAGAAAACTTAACCCTTTTAAGAAAACTTTATATATTTGACCTATTTTGATAGTAAGATTCATGTCTTTTTAAAGGATGAATGAGTTTGTGGCTGAGTGTCACACACAGGTAGTTGTAAAAGGATCCAGACATGGACTAATGGATGTTGGTTTTGGTCTTTCAATGGGAATAATAGACTGTGGAAAAAAATAGCAGCTTTACCTTTGGGGGAAACATTAGGGGGGACACATTTCAGGAGGATTGTGTGGGAGCTATTCTATTTTGTCACAACATTAATCATACCATTCAGTATAAAGCACTTCACTGTGAGAGCATTTGCATTTAACTGATCTAATGACGGCATCAAAGAGGTGTTAATTTAGGTCACAGTCATCCCTGTAATCTAGCGTACAACGTCGCTGCCGAAATTTGTCATCGTTTTGTTAGGGAAGGCCTCGTTACCCTTTCATACACCTGCCGGCATTGTAGTACAAACTGCGCACAGGAAAAAAAAAAAAGACAACTTACCACGGCTTCATCCTCAGAGAGAACCCGCTCCTCATCGTGGATGAGTGCCACTTTAGCTTGGAGTTCATCCACTGTTAAACTGTTATGGTGAAAAAAGGAAAGAAAAAAAATAGATGCAAATGACAATACTGTGAGTTCAGTTAGTCTTAGTCATTTAGGGGAAACAATGAGAAATGTCCCTGTCAGGTTGTTGTTGTTTTTTCTGGCTCCTACAATAATAAGATTTTCACATAATGACTCACATGAGTTATGACACAGCAAAGGATCATATAATGTATAAGATTACTTTGGTTTTAGGTAGTAGTATTAGTAGTATATCATTAGCTGAGTCCATCATTTAGGCCTTCTTTACAGCAATACAAATTAACAACCTGTTCATAAGGTACACTACCAGTCAAGGGTTTGGGCACAGCTTCTCATTCACTGGTATTTTCATTCATACTGAAGATATCAAAACTGTGAAAACACATATGGGATTTTGTAATAAACACAAAAGGGTTATCTGTGATGGTTTGGGATGAGTTGGACTGCAGTGTTAAGGCAAAACCTGTGGGAACTCCTTCAAGACTGTTGGAAAACCACTGCAGTTGACGACCTCATGAAGCTGATGACAGAAGGTCAAGAGTGTGCAAAGCTGTCATCGAAACAAAAGATGGCTACAAGAAATATAACATAAAAAAAGTCTCAAACAAAGCAGAATATGTTTTATGTTTACTAAATAATTCCATATGTGTTCCTTCATGGTTTTGTCTCCAGTATGAATCTACAATAGGTGGGTTGTGTACATATACATACCAGAGCACCTGAGGACTCATAAGACATTTCAACCTCACTTGCTGTAGAGGCACTAAAGGTTTTTTTTTTCTTTTTTTTGAAGTTTGAAAACCCGGACCTAATGAAATATATATATCATACACCTTTTGACTCACAGCATGATCTTCTGGCTTCAGAATACATCAAATTGAGTGCAAAAGTTATTTGGACTTATCAATAAACCAATACTACTACGAGCTCTGTTTCTCCATGCAGGGAAACTTGCCTGCTTTTTCACCTGACATGAGTAATAAGTTGAAGATTTGCATTTTTAGGTCAACTCGGTCTTTAGATTTCACAGCTGCACTGACTGAGATTCTCTAATCTCTATTCTACCAATACCCTGTAATGCTGCTGTGGACAAGACTCGTCATTATGCTGCCTTTTGCTTACTGTATCTACTCCACAACTAAACCAAGCAAAGTTGTCATGCTGCATGTTTTTTATTTATTTATTCCAGCGTCGCAGAGGTATGACATGTACCAAAAAAAAAAAACACAACAATGTCAACCCAACTCCTCCTCTGCCAGCATGGAGGTAGAATAACAACCCCTCCCATTCCGTGTTCGAACCCTTTATACCGAGCGGCAGGGCAGAATAAAGGCTCAACATTCCCGTTTCTGTCCTTTTAGCCCATCTCGTTCTGACTGCCACACAACACAACGCTACACACAGCAGCAGCACAATCAAAAATCATACACCACCACCTCTTATCCAAGAACACTTAAAGCCTTTCTTCGGCCATTCTTCCCTGCTGGTGTCTTTCTTCCAGAGGTTCCACCTAAACTAACACTGCTGAGCTGAGATAATGACTGCATAGCCAAGATCAATCCCGGGAGTCC
Organism: Decapterus maruadsi; assembly: GCA_030347415.2. Classification (NCBI taxonomy): domain Eukaryota; kingdom Metazoa; phylum Chordata; class Actinopteri; order Carangiformes; family Carangidae; genus Decapterus; species Decapterus maruadsi. The sequence continues at coordinate 14,198,577 of CM064898.1, read as the reverse complement.
ATCAAAAGTGGAAGTGCCGGCAAACATACAAAGCGAATAGCTTGTTCCACTACAGAGGATCAATGCTTGGGGTAAGTGCTGGAGAAAAACAATGGCTCTCTGCATTGTGAGGCTGCACAGAGAAGCAGCTCTGGAAGGGGAAAAGAAAAAAAAGACTTGCAAAGAAAAAAGTGGCTTTGGCCCCAATCACAGAGGGCATTTATACACATAATACACCATGGCATCATACAGTAGGAGCAGGTGCTCTGCAATGCACACCTACACTCCGTCTCACAGAGAGACAGTGATGAACATTAGGGAGCTCACACTCTCACACGCGCATGCACTGATAAATCTGGACAGAGGGGAGGGGATAAAAAGCACAACCTGTTCGTGGGCCTTTGGGAGGCTCCATCATGGTTCATTTCCTGAAGCAGTTGGTAGGTTCTATTTATAGGCCGGCATACTGGTACCAGTTAATCCTGCACTGGGCTGCCAACTTCCTGCCAGCTGGCACAGTGGGCTGCACTTGTGTGTGGCGCTAGGGAGGGCTGAGGATGAAATAATGGTGAGGAAGTCCACAAGCTACCTTAATGACCGATGTGTGGGGGAGAATTCTTTGTTTCCCAATGGCACAAACTCACAGGAAGAAAGTTTGCACATTGAATCTTTAGTAGGGAATCCAGGACTCAGTTTCCGATGCAGACAAACTTTGGAGCTCGTTGATGGGGTTCAGTTTCTGCCGAACCTTGGGACAACTAAACCCTACACTTGCCCTATATGCATGTCGACGTAATTACGCCGCCAACGTTTAAAGATGATCCTTTGTACCTTTAGCCATCAGGCTTTTTCAGTCTTCTGCAAATGGTGGATGAGCTGACAGACAAGCAAATTCCCCTTTGGGGTTTAAAGTAATTTGTATTCGTAATGTTTAGAGAAGGTTTACAAACGCAGCTGGAGGTGAAAATGGAACTAGTGAGCAGAAAGAGTATTGTTTGGCAGTACTTTAAGACTAAAGATGGTGATTCAAATGGAGCTATATGTTCAGTTTGCAATGTTTCCCTGTCAACATTACCATCTTTACTAAATGTTCTGTGATGTTCTCTCAAAATAATGGTGAAAGTTATTGCCCATTGTTTTTTACAATAAGAATAAAAGACTAAAAAAGGTTGATGTTTACTGCAATCAGTTATGATGTGTTTACAGTATAGGCCAGTGTAGGATTCGGATTCGCATTCGGCTGAATCTTAAACATTAGATTCTGCAAATCCCCAAAAATTAGGACTTGGTACATCCCTAATCTTTAATAACCGACGTGTCAAAAATGTCCAAGCCCTCTAACTTCAATAGCAGCAACAACATTTCTGCAGAGTTCAAATATAATTAAGCTGATAATCACCAGTTTTTGACACAAGCTGAGGTGTTTTATTCAGGATTCAAAACTTCCCAAATAAACTGTTCTCGTTTTTTGTTTTGTTTTTTTTTCCCATGAAGCAATTATCGGCAGCTGAATGGATGCAAAAATGAGATTAGTTCAAAGTATAAATGAGAGAACAATTATCTGCATTAAAGATAATTAGCAATTCCAATTGCGTGGATTAAGAACGGGGTAGTGTTTTGCTAAGTGTCATTAGGGACAAAGCCAGGAGCTTTTTTTTTTGGTACAAGATAAAGAGTCTGCAATGTGCATGCTAATCCGCTTCAAAGTCAGCAAAAAAACTGCCTAGCAATGCGCATGCAGCAGGTATGCCGGTGACTTTCGACTTTGCATTTATCATAACAGCGGCTAAATCAGGCTTGACACTTCGGGGGGTGTGAGCTGCGGAGCCTTACAGGGGGAAAAATGGTGATGTAGCATACATATACAAAGCCTCCACCTCCTGCTTTATTCAAAAGGGCATCAATACATGTCCCGCCTCGAGATAGCCAGCTCGCTCGAATCCCATTGACTGACAGACTGAAACAATGGCTGCGGAGAAATAAGCGGCACTTGCAGATATTTCAGCTTAGTAATGTGTTTGTTTAAGCGCGGCCCGTGGAGAGACACCACTTGGGATGGAGGGGATAGAGTGGATGGATGGAGACAGGGGCTGGGCAGGGAAGGGGAAGGGGATTGGGAGGGGGAGAGGGAGGGGGGTGGGGGGGGCCAGAAGGGCTGAATAATGGTACACATCCAGACGCAGGAATGCATAAGTGGGCACATAGCGCTCCCCCGGAAAATCGCTGCACAAGCACTTCATCCTGGACGCGGCCATATGTTTTATAGCGCTTTCAGTTTACTATGCCCAGCCCCACTTCCTTTCCGGGAGAATATGCCCAGTTAGCTTAAGCAGTATTGATTTTTTTTTTCCAGGCGTGGCGTGGGAAGGTGAGGAACAGGAGGGGTGGTGGGGGGGGAAAAAGACTGAAGGGGGACAGGCTCATTGGGGGTGGGGGGGGCACGCGCTCTATATTTCTGCAGGTCAACAGCAGATTCACACGTCGCCTTGCGGGGAAAGGCACAAACGGACGGCATTCTCTTTAAAGCCGGCAGTGGTTAAACTCTGCTCACGACTGCAAGTTAAGCAGCCTGGGTGGCTGAGGGGGTTGGGGGGGGGCTAGGAGGAGGTTGGGGGGAGTGGGTGGGGGGGGGGCGGGGACAAGTGGGTTTCTGTTGGGACACGAAGATTAAACAAGGCAAATAAAGCAATGAATTACTTTTTGAAGTTTGCAGAGGAATAAATAGGAGTAGGAGTTTTCCGGGGAATGAGACATGTGCGCTCGTCTCAGACTGATGAGACTTCACTTCAGGATTTAAGGTGGAACTAATGAGTGGTGGTGCATATACATATTGATGCGGATTGGGTTCCTCGTCATTCATCTTATAGCGAGGAATGACACCATAAATGTAACAGCAAAACATAAAAGAGTCACCAATTTTTACCCCACACTGCTCTGGATCTTCTTTATCTTGTTCATCTGTTGTGTTGTTTTTTTGTTCCATTAGCAGGTTTTCTCTCGAGGACTTTGAGTGAGCACGAGTTCTGTGAATTTGCTTCTCCATCTGACATGGTAATATTCACTAAATCTCCTCTTATCCACACTGGCACAGACAGTACAGTGATTCCTTAAGGTGTTACATAAAGCCGTCTGGTCTGTAAACTCAATACCTCTTCCGTAGGACATCTGGATGTTTAGTTTTGAGCCATTAATGTCGTTAGCAGGTGTTAATGGAGATAAAATGGGTGGATTTTATGAAAGAAAAACCAAAACAACTACATTTAGCAGACATTGTAGAGGCTCTCAGATCCCTAGGCAGCCCTGCTGTTTGAGATGTTAACTTGTACTTTGAAGCTTGCTCATAAAACATGATTTGAAATGACAATGTCAGTCACACTGTCTAAAGCTTACTCCTTTTAGCATGCAGCGGTTCAGCTGAGAGAGTAGATCATGCGGTGGGGGAAGAGGTAAAGCTAGGTTTGAAAATCTTCAACCTTGTTGCACTTTTCACACTCCCCCGGTCTTCTTGCCTGCTGTGCTACATTTTCCTAAAACTGCGCAGGACGAGGAGAAAAGCACAAACTGAGAGCAAATGCGCTTTAAGAATTTCTTTAGTGTTGGATTTCATAGCAATCTAAATACTGTGACAGAAACATTTTCACCCTGGTGAGAGTAAAATCCTGAGGGAAAAACTGTTTCAGGATAAAAATATCAGTGGTGGCCGTCAGGAAAAAAAACCTCAATGGATCCCTATCATTTGAAAACCTTTGCCAGCACTGTTTTGATTTGAAGCTAGCCAAACCATTATTACAGCATGTTTATATCTACATCATACATTTCCACCACGGGGACAAGCATGAACATGAAAACTGGGGTCACGTGGCGTTCAATAGTCTACAACAGAGGTCTTCAACAAGGGGTCTGCGGAGGTGCTGCAGGGGGGGTCGTGGAATTTTTTGGTTGATTAGACGATATTTTATATCTTTTAGTTTTCGACATTTATGTTTCAAATAAAAACTTCATTTGGAAAAGCTTGTCTGCATGATTACCATGCAGTTGACAGACATTGTTGATATTAGCATTGGTATCAGTGGACAAGGTCTGTTTATGAATGGCAGAGGGACGGCTATGTCAAGCTATGTTTATACATGGTACGGGGCCTAGTACATTTTTTTATATAGTAGGGGTTCCTGCTTCATGTCTCCGTCAGTTGAAGACCCCTGGTCTACAATGAAAAACAGCATGTTATTTACCTTCCATCCTTATTGCTGTCCAGTAACTGGAAAATGCTGTTTACTGTGCTGTTCTCGTGTCTGAGACCTAAAAAAAAAAAGAAGAAACAAATCACATCTGGGTTAATGCAAAAGTACCTGATACTTTAATGAAACACCAGTTATAGCAGTTCACATTACAAGCACAATGAGCTGTGGAAACAATGAGGCGATATCTTTTTTTAAATTTATTTTATTTTTTTTACGAATGTGTAGGATGTTCTATTTAATCGCCAATCAGCACAATAAACACTAAATCAGCACAATAAACACTTTATAATCCATCTGAGTTCTGCTTAGTGAACTGAGAGGCATGAATCTTGGATGTTTATTTTAAATTGGTTTTTAAAAGAGCAGAGCTGGCTAAAAGTTGTTCATCAAAGGATTTAAAAAAATAAATAAGGGGAGCTGGAGTTGGGAAGCTCGGGAAGGGGTGGGGGTGGGCGGTGAGGAGGGGAGGGGTTCTTGGGCAATCAGGCAATGAGTCAGTCACACTGTGCAAGAACATTTGGTTTCCCTGTAGGAAAAAAAAAAGCATGTCAGAGTCCAGAATGCAATCAGGAGGCTTTGTGCTGGAACGGCTGGTATGACAGTGATTTCCCTCTTCTCCATTCAGATTCAGGGTGCAGATGAAAAAAGGGAGACGCACAAACTTCCTCAAACCCCCACCTTCCTCCTCCCCCCGTATTTTTTTTTTTTTCCAGCGAGCATGTGACCCCAACTGATTCATTTTGTGAATGGCATTCATTGGAGTGGGAGGGAGAGGAAGCTCTCTTATGTTCGACACTAAGCATCTCCCACATCATCAGCAGAACGCAGAATGTAAAGGGGCAAACTGATTGGCCCCTAAGTCTGGGGAAAAGCACTTTACATAATGCTAATTGCACATCCGCTGCAATTACCTTTCCGTACTAATTACAGAAAAGCTAATTGTGAAATTAGCATTTTTTTTCTCTCTCTCTCCCCAATGTACAGTACAGAGAGTGTGCAGTCAGGGTGTAAAAAAACAAAACAAAAAGGGAGAACTAAAACCCCAGTTCATGAACTCAGGCTTGCCTGAATGAATCTTAAATCCATATTTATAAAGTCATGCTGCTTTTTGAGGGGGATTTAAGTTTAAAAGATGCAAGATTATACAGCACATCTCATCACCCACAACATGACTGGAAGCTGCAAATGTCTATAGAGAAGCCAGATTCCTCACCCCGGTTGTTGACTCTACTCAGCCGAGGGGAAAAAAAACAAGATTTGCTAATATTCTTCTGTAATACACACAGCATCTGTCATATTAGTGGCCTATTCTTTTGTTTGAACAGCGCTCTATTCCCAACCTAATGCTTGACATTCTCAACCCATCCTCTAGTCCCTGTGTCTCGCAAAAAAAAAAAAAAAATGAGTGCACGAAAGGAGGGAAGAGAAATGGTCTCATCCCTCCCTCCGCTGCTGCAGAGCTGTAGCTATGAAAAACAACCATAAGGAGGATAGATGGAGAGAGGAGGAGAGGAAGGCAGGGGGAGAAAAGGATAGAGAGGGGGGGTTGTGAGGTGGGCAGCAGAGATGTGGTAAAAAGGTAAGAGGAAGAGCGGGGAAGAATGTGGAAAATAAGTGGAGAGAGAGTACGAGGGCGAAGAAAAGAAGAGAAGGGAGGTTCAAGACACGGGCTCTTTAGGCCAATGGCACATATAGGGGGCTATGTTTACTAATGGACACCATCACTCATCCGCCCATGTTGCCCTGGCGATAGCACTGCACACTCGTAAAATAAAGACAGGCACAAAGAGAAGAGAGAAAATGGAACATATCAGCAGGAGACTGCAGATCTTTGCCTGCGCTGCAGACCATGTTATCCACATAAAGCTCCCTTTGTTATTCTAGGCTCTGCACTCCAAGGCTAACAAAAAAAAACCTTATTTTGCATTCTTTTATACACTTATAAGCAATATTTTCCAGGTAGAAAATTAGCTAATTCTTTGGGTTTTTAAAAATGTGTGTGGAAATGAATCAAAGGGCTGCAGGTGTTATCTTGAACTTTTCCTAAACTGAGAAGAGCCGACTTTGTGAATACAGAAACAGTGTGTAAATGAGTGTTTTAACTTACATGGTGCATTCAATCGATGACTTGGAAACTGAATTAAATCTGGTCATAAATTCATCGGGGATGTCATTACAGTGACTGAGCCCAATGATTTATTCTCAGTGCTCATCCCAAGGTCCCCATTTATGAGTTTTCAGGATATTTTAAAGAAATCAGGTCTGATGTGATAGAAGTTTTTTTTCTCTATCAAATCTATTTAAAACAAGCTATCAAATTCAGATTGTGCTTTTCAGTGCAGCTTACAGGTTGACTGATTCTCCGGATGTATAAATATGTATAGCAATACCCACAGTTGACACAGTTCATGAACTCGAACTTGGCTGGCAGTTGACTTTTAATGTGGCTTAAGGGTTAAGGCATTGACCATAAACCAAAATGTCTGGGTAACGGTTCCACTGCGGCCGGGGACCTTTATTGACCTTTGTCTCCACTCCACTGTTTTCTAATCAAGAGTTTAAACACTGAGAGAGTTTCTGGGCACTGCACATGATCTTTTAACGCATTAAAGTCTAGGGGACAAAGGCTTTTTTTCTAATATCTATACAGCTTTATGTAAAACCCTGCAGATGTATGCAAAGATTTGACAGAGATGCTAAATTGATCTGTATTGGTTTTGGTATTGGCCTTGTTATGTGGTATAGAATTCATATTCATAGCAGGTATAAATGTAAAGGGCTCTGATCTTGATAGAGATAATAAAGCCCAGTTAAGATCACATGTAAATTGTTATTTTTCTGGCAAATATAACTGGAATCTTCACCCAATGTTAACTGGTTCAATGAGGATTTGATTGATGTGCCATACAGTATATGAAAGTAATCTAAATATACTTGGATTTTTAGACCATTGGCCCTTTATAAAAGAGCAGCATTCAGTATATCACATCAAGCAATCGGTTATGATAAAACACTGACATAATGTGGAGTGAAGTATTTAATCAGGAAATTTGAGAAAATAATTAGCAGATTAATCCAAAATGAAAATAAGTGTTAGTTGCAGCCCTAATATATTTAGCGTGTCAGAGATGGATGTAATTAGAGCTGAAATTGCATGATTTTCAAATCTGAATTGACAGACCATGAATTACGTCCATATTTGACATAATTGTGAAATGATGGATACGACGTAGAAAATATCTATATCTAAAAGAGCTAGGAACTATTTATGCAATCTTTTCCTTGACAACAAACTAAGCCGGTTTGACAGCTGAGGCACACTGCCCTCTCCTTACACTTAATTCATGCTATGGGCTGTCTATTAGTGCGCTCGTGTACCTTTGGAAGAAAAGAAAAAAAACACACGAGTAGCAGGGAGATGGTCTGCAAGACGGTCCGCCAGAGAAATCAGGTCAACGAGTGGATTAGCGATGAACTTGAGGAAATCCCCTCAAACTGTGGGTGAACTCCAGACAGTGTAGCTTTGAACCCACTAAAGACAGTACCAGACGCACAATACAATACGATTTATATGTATGAGGGGGGGAGTATCATATCAAATAAACATCATTAGAAAAAAAAGGAGGAAACCTTTACGTGAACCCAAAGCTCATCAAGGATGGCATTAAGAGGGACTTTTTCAAAAACAAGCACGCCAGATCAGCGACTGCACGAGAGCAGCGCAGCCTTTGTTATTCAATGAGGATTTGCTCCTGACATCCCAGCATGCTTAACAAAATGTTAAAGACCGTGAATACCAAATGTAGCACTTGGACGGACAGGCCGTATCTCAATTCTGCACGTCCTGAAGTGTTTCCTTCACTACGCAAGACGCATGGCTGCCGTGAGAGCTCGTCGTCTTCGAGGGTACAAATAACCTGGCCCTTTAAAACTTCCCAATAACTGTGCACGAAGCCCTGGAGACACGTTTGAGCGACAGCAGCGGTGAAGGGAAAGTTTCTTCTTCGCAGGCTCAGCTGCTTGTTCTTCTGGCCTTTCATTCCTATTTTGACACGGGTTATTGACAGGTCATAAAGGGAACGACGTGAACAACTGTGCGTTTCTTTGTTTTGATGTTCCTATATTTAATTAAAGTGACTCAGTGTTTGTCCTCATGGGGGCTTTTGGAGTTTAAGAGTCTTTTGAGGAGGTTTCATCTTATATAATAATGTGCTATACAACCAAAATGTATAGGTGAGGAGGAGGGATTCATGCAACATCTAAAAGCATGAGTTCAGGTTTTTAATATGTGGTTGCTGCATTTTGCATCTGAATTTTGATGAGTGTTGTGGAGGCCCAAGAAACTCTTAAGGTGATGAAAATTAAATCTTGATTTAGAGGAATGAAAGTTGCTTAGTTTGAATATGAGTATGTCTTAATGCATGAGATGTAAATGTAAATGTAAAATGCAATGCTATTGATTAGGAGCTACATGGTTTACAAGGGCAGTGTAAGTTATCCCAAATTGTTGCCTAGCACTATCAGGAAATGCAATTAAAATAAAGGTAATAAATTCACAACTGCTTAGGTCTCTCCTGAAAAAGTTTAGGAAAAAAAACAAGCTCGGGGCTATACATTAGCCAGATCACATTAAGAATTCAATCGAATATAAAAGTTGGGGGGAAAAATACTTCCCTGATTACTTCACCTATACAATCTCTGCTTTAATGTTTTTGTTTTTTTTTACTGAAGGAAATGTGCATGAAAGCCTTATCAGCTGGCCAAAAGCAAATAATAACAGTGGGGCCCATTGGGGAGCTGTAAAGTGTTTTCTGCTGAGTTATACTGTTGGCAGATTAATGCTGCTTATTCACTAAAACTCAAGTATGAATCAACATGTAATGTCATGTGCTGCAGGAAGGGGGGGAGGGGATAAATACCCTTAAAGTCTCTGAAACTTACCGTCAATACTTCAACACACACACAGTAGAACCCACACGCACACACATAATAAAAGCTTAGATGGATCGGCAACATGGACAAGACATGCCAACGCGACCGGCGAAATGAAAATTGATGGTTGTTACGCCTCGATGATGAGCAGTAATGGAAGAAAAGCGATGACAGGCTTCAGGAATGAAGGAGGGGTGGGGGGCCGTGACGTCCAGCGAAGATCGGCTCGCGCAGTGGGAGGCTCGAAGGATGCACGTTCAGAAGAAGAGCCAAAGTCAGATGACCTTTACTGCAATTAAAACTTTTGTCTGAGAGGCAGTTTGACACGAGACAATTATCGACGGCTCCCGACTAAAGAGATGAAAGTGAGAAACACATATGGATGGATAGACTGACAAACCAGCAGCAGAATGTCAGTTTAAGAGACAAAAGATGTTTCAGGGAAAACACAGATCGTGCGTCACTACTCCCTTCTGTTTGTGTTGAATATTTATACATTATTAAAGGAATATTTAACCTTTTTTTTTATCTTAAACCTTGAGCTCATTTAACTCCACCAATCTTTCTCCTGCGCACGACGGACTTGTAATGATTCCAAATCCTTAGAGACTTCCGTGGGAAAAGAAATGATTGAGTCCGCCCCCCAACCCCCCCGCCCCATGCAGCCCCACAACTTTCTGTACATTCACATACGCACGTCTGAACGTCACTTAAATGCCGAGGCAGCTTGTGCTCGGAGCGATAAGGGAATTTTCCTGTGAGTCATAAGCAACTTCTCCCTGAAGGTTTGGGGGAACGTTAAAAAAAAAAAAAAAAAACAGAGCGGTGGGAATGTAATATGCCGTTGCTCAGCACTCCTCTCTCAGCCCATTTATTTCAACAGCACAGGCATCTGTATTTAACCCTTCCAGCTGTTTTCTCATCCTCCGCCATATGTCATCCTGACCGTCCGGCCCGAGGCGCCGAGGTCAATTTGCTTTTGTTTCGACGTAAAGGAGCTGAAATGAAACGGAAGCAGCCCTGTGGTGGCAGTAACAATCTCCTAATGTCTGCTAAAATCGGAGCGATTCGGTGGATTGAGCAAATTGCAAGAGAATGGACTCAAACCGAATCACAGCGGGTTAAAGGTTGAAGGACACTTACCGGTGTCGCCTGCCTCCAGCGCCTTTAATGTTTGTTCTTTGAGCCGGTCCGCCTCTTGTTTCTTCCTTCTGTGTTGCTCTAGTTTAATCTGTAGGTCTTCGGCTACCTGCTGCAGCTCTCGGAGCTGGGCCTGATGAGAGAACATACAGAGACAAAACAATTAGAGGTACATGGGAAATATATCAGCTGTTGGATACTTTCTGCATCGGTCTATGCTTTTCTAGTTGACAGTCTGTCAGTAAGTGCCATAATGATCATATTTTTCCTTATATTATCCTACATTTGTGACTAATGTCTAATTAAATGGTAGTTTGTGTCACTGTAATACAGATGAAAAAAAATCAATAAGCCAAAAATGAAAAGCATCTTGAAATTCTGGATGAATCCTGCTTTATTTAAATTAAGGCCTGACTGATTAATCAATTAATTTGAGCCTTTCTTAGAAATATATATAAGTATTGGCTTAAATTTGGCAGATAAGAACTAATGTGAACAGTTTGTTATGCCTTCAAACTTTGCAGGCAAACTGGATGGTGTTTAATTTTGAAGCAATGTCCTTGCATTGGGTCTCAACTGGAGAAAAACAATGTTAATGTTATATTCATTCAGTTTTGGGTTATGTCACATAGGCACAGAGGCTTGTGAAAAGACACAGCGCTATTTGCATTTTTGCTTTTTGTAGTCGTTTCTATTGATTTTATTCACAGTTTCTAAAAGTTGACTGCAGTGCTGCACTGGTGACATTTTGAATAATAATAAAAGTTGTACTGGTAAACAGAAAGATGTTGTGTTTGAACCATATTTTTAGGGACCATTGCAAAATATGTATATGTAATATAAATATGAAGAATAACTGCAGATTAATCAGTTTGCAGAATTTCTTTTTACACCATTAAATCAGCATTGGCCACAAAAATCCCATATCATCATCTGGGCCTTAACTCAAATGAGCCATGTCATTTTCTCACCACCAATCTCATCATTTAAATCTTGCCCCCCTATTTTTGTAAATTGAAAGTCTTCCACAGCACATTAACATACAAATGACACTAACCAAATGTTACATACTCTACAGTTACATGTCGTTTTCAAATCAGATGAGCAGGGGTGATATCTTTGCAGAACCTGCGTCAACTTCGAATATGCTTGGTGTTGTGGCCTAATTAGCATTTTTAGATGGCAGCACGCCAGCCAGCATTGTCACTGAGACTACATTTGCATTAGCATTTAGCTTAGCTTGTGCCAAAGTACAGCTGCAGGCTTTTTAACGATTGTTGGCGTGAAAACAATTGACTCATAACCTCAAAAGCACTTTAAAAAAGTAGTGCCTGCACTGACATTGGCAGGTTTTGAGGTTCGGCTCTGGCTCTGCACTCGTCTACCTTTTTGCCCACATTTCTTTATGCATCGGTATATCTACCTCCAAACCAGAGCCAGCCTGTGTATTTACAATAAAAACTTGTGCGACACCGCCCGGGGGTCTGCACAATGGACTATTTAAATCACTTGCGTCAGGAGGTGTTGCCGTCACACCAAATATGACAGCTTTTGACAACCAAGCATAACCTATCATCACTCTCTGTAATGGACCAATTAATATGAAAGAGCAGCAGCTCCTTGTTGGTGTGTGTATGTGTGCGTACGTGTCAATACTGACTTCCAATCTCTCCTCAGAGACTCTCATAATGCGGTGATGGATTCTGCTTGGTTCGGACAGGGATGACTACCTTTCTAGGCCACGCTGCTTGCTTAGCCACCTCCGGTTTGCTGCAGTGATTTATGGGCTCCATTTTGAGAGTACAAGAACGTATTTACTTGTGAATAACACCCAGAACATTCCTCCACAGTGTGAAAATACTGTGTAAAGCACTGGAATTGAAAGTACACGCATGTGCATGTGTTTCCATAAACACATGAGTTCTAGAAAGAGAAAAAAACAGTTTCATCATATATTTGTGTTGAAAGTAAGGAGTATTCAGACATCTCCGGTCTGTGTTAACTCCTGGAAAGCTGCACTACAGTTCAGACAAGGCAAATATTTCCGAACATTCCTCTGAAATTCTGAGCAAAGATTTGAACAAAGTTACGCCTGAGAAAGACATTTTTGAAGGAACTGAAGATAAAGACTGCTGCACATCATTTCCTGCTTTACAATGAACACTTACAGGGCTTTTTCACACCTTAAATTCATTTGCTCTTGCTTTTAACTTGTAGTATTTTCCACTTATTTAATTAGCTTTAAAAGGATAGTTCAACATTTTGGCAAATTGGCCCATTGCCATAATCCCTATAGTCATAGCAGAAGGTTCCTTACCTTGATTTGTCGGTGCAAGCTATTTTTAGAACGGCAGAGCAGAGCCACGAGCTGCTCAGAGCTACGCTACGGAGGCTAAAAATAGCTCGTACCTACAAATAAAGGTAACAAACCTACTGCAACGGAATTATGGCAATGGGCCAATTTGCCTAAATGCACCATTACAAACCACGAGACTGTTCTTATTGGTCAAATAGCGGGAGGAGGAAAGCAAACACAGGGAGAAGGTTGCGGGAAAATCAGAATTGTAAGTTTACTAGTTTCTAGTGGGTGTAGTAGTTTACATCAAGTTCAGAACCCCCCCAGAGTTTGTGTAGAGATCAGACCAGGACCACTAAAGTCATCATCAAAAGTGGCCTTGGTGTAACTGTTTTGGTCCACACACCCAAGCACAATTACTGTTTCAACCTGCCCAATTGCAACAAACGGGGAAATTGAGTTCAGTTTAAATGGACTAAACGGTGCAACCGTGAAATACCATTGAAGGTCAATCAAAAGAAAGATAATCACAAACCTCAACAAAGAGGATTCCATTGAATACCAATTAGTATTCAATTAACGTCAGCATTCCCATTTCTGCCGGTTCCAGGGCGCACGGTGCAGACATGCTACACTCAGCGTTCTTTGTGTAAAAGGATTCTAATTTGATTAAAAAAGTTTTCTAGTCTGCCGTTTCTTTAGCGGCAGATTCTTCCTTAACTCTTGAACCATGGGAAGAGTTCACTTTTGAGTTATTGTGTAAGGTTTTTTTTCCGAGACGAGGCCCCGGAGGTAACCCTGCCATATCAACAGAGACACGCTAAGGGAAGAGGATCACAATGTGCGGCGGGGCTCGGAGAGCCGGGTGACACTTCAGCCTCGATCTGCCAATCAGCCGCCGCAGAAAAAAAACATGTGAAAAAAAAAAAAAAGGAGAGAGAACAGAACAGAAAAGAAGGGTGCAGGGCACACACACGCTCAGAGACCATCAGCTGGCAAATCAAACACGTGTGTGTCGCACAAAAGTGGCCTTCAGTCAAAATCACTGTTGTGAAATAAGTCATATCTTTTAAATTGTATTTTTCACGGCGTATCTCAAATAAGCATGGCTTTTTTTTTCTTCTTCTTTTCTCTATTTAACAAAGGCTGTCGTAAAGTCCTTCAAAGTACTCGAAATAATGTAATTTCTCACATAATCAATGCAAAGAAAAATAACAGACGGGTGGAGGGCAGTCCAGAGAAGGTCGAAACTGTGAAATGTGCAGCAGCAACATTTTCAAGCTGCCAATACGTCCTTCAGGATCCCCGATGAACATTTTAATATTCAGTTGAAATGGCTGTAACTATACTACCACCACTACTGCTGCTGCTGCTGCTGCTGCTGCTGCTGCTGAGCACACTCTCTGCTGGTCTTACAGTTTTCAGTTTTTCTATTACTAATGTGGGCGGCGCAGTGGTGCAGTGGTCAGCACTGTCGCCTCACGGACAGATGGTTCTGGGTTCGGGCCTGGGAGTGGGTTCCCTCCCACCGTCCGCGGACATGTGCGTTAGGTTAACTGCTGATTTTTTAAAAAGTGTCCATTGGTGTGTGCATGTGAGTGTGAGTGGTTGTTTGTCTCTATGTGTCAGGATGGTGTCCATGGTGTACACACCCTCCCCCCCCTGCGACCCCATGAGGATAAGCGTTATAGCTAATGGATGAATGAATGTTACTAATGCACTTTAAAAAGGGAAGCCAGACTTGACCACCCAACAGTGGTGGGAGGGCAACTTGTATTTCCTAAAGCACAATAACGCATTAAGTAATGAGAGCACTGAAGCAGTAAATACAACTTACAAACATCTAAAGACATCCTCAGCTGCCAAATTTACCAATTTAATTTGCGCCGAACTCCGGGGCTCCGGTTTCTAATTTGGCCCTAGTGCTTGTTGAACTAAATGTGCAAATGGAGAGCAGAGGGGAGAAGAGGGAAAAAAACAGTTTATGCTTCTCTTCAAACTGAGCGTGTGGATTCAAAATGGGCTTGATCACTCAGGTATTTGTTTACTTAACGCTGGCTTACCTCCAGCATTCACTCCTCACCGATTTGAAATGGGCACAAATGAAGCATCTTAAAGAATATACAACTGAATGCACCTGATAGCAGGAGGTGAATATGATGGGTTATAGATGACAGTATAAAATACAATTCTTTGGATAGGAGTTGTGCTATATCCTGAATGTAATCATAATATATATATATATATTTCTGTAATGCTAAAATGGCATAATCTGATCAATTAAAACACCGATCCTGGAGGTTAATGTCTAGAAAAAATGCTTGTCTGCAGTTCTGAATGTATCACATCGATAGGGCAGAGACTGACTGCGCAGCAGGCTGAAAAAGGTTTTGGTGCTGCAAACTGCACAGCAGATGCCTATGGCAGCAGGTGCCGCGAACATGTTTGGTCACAAAAAATATCATAGAGCGCGAGGCTGCTCATTTAGACGAGGAATTCACAGAGTGAGGCGCATGAAAGCAAATTAACCTCAATGTCCCTATCAATCAAGTGTGTTAGCAAGGAAGCCAGGCAATAACGCAACTGTTACCGAATGACAGGTAGCCCAGGTGAAAAGTTAATTAAATCTATTGAGGATGGCTGAAACAACATAGCCAATGGAGTAAAAAAAAGCGCATCGGTACATTTTTATGATAATTTTAGGGGGTTGGTTGTCCGTGATTTGTTTGCCGACCGCGATAAAAAGGTTAAAGGATGAAGATAAAAACAACATGCAGTTATGATGACAGGTGCTGAAAGCTAAAATGTCAGACTCCAGATCAGTGGTATCTCCAAACAATCAGCAGCAAAATGCAGCCAGATCTTAAGATTGCAACATGTAGTGTGTATGAAACATATGGAAATGGGTTCTTACTATACCCAGTATTTAGAATGCAGCTACAGGATTTTCATCTAGGGGCATATACATTACTGATGCAACATTTTACTCATGCAACAAAGGTTTGTACCGAGGAATGATTGCGGTTGCCCAGACAATACTGTTCATCCCAACAACATCAGTGGGGCCCCTATGACAAACCGTACTGATGGAAATTTGGGGAATAGCCAGTTTGTAGGAGCTGATTGGATCATTTATGGTAGATCCAGGGTCTGGTGTCATTAACATATTGATATAATTGATACATTTATGATGATTCATGCCGTTTCCAAATCAGCCACACCTTTCACTTTTACAGCTTAAACCGAAAAAAGCTCAAAATGATTGCACATTCCTGTGCTTTAGATTTGCTGTTCAAACGCTGTAACACAAGCCAAACAAAACCTGGTGTTACATGGGGCAAAGCTGTTTTATTTTGTTACGTGAAAACTTTCCTCTGTATTGTCACAGAGTAAATGTAAGCATATTTATTTTGTGGCTCTCTGGAGCTAAGTTTAAATACATATGCTGCCTCACAAACCACTTAATGAATCTGGTGTGTGTTTTTTTTTGCAGGTTAAACCCAACACAACAACAACAGCACACACAAAAAAAAACCCTACTAGTGTTCTCACAGCAGGAACAGGATAAAGCTTTTCAGTGGAAAAACCCCTGAAGACTCGACTTTACAACTACATGCTCTATGGTGGTAGTTACTCCGGCAGAATACAGTGTACCTGCTTCTCCCTCCAGAGCAGCACTCCCTCCTCAATCAGTTGCTGCTTGAGTCGCAGACCCTCGTCCAAGGTCCTCATCTGGCCCTCCACGTATGCTCTCTCTCTCTGTCCCAGATTCCTAGTGGAGAGCAAAGAGAGAGAGAGGATGCACACTCCCATCATTACTGAGAAAACATCGGCCACCCCTGCTACGGTCATTGAGATGGCGCAATCCAATTTTTAAGGGCCCCCACAATACAGCAGGCATCCAAATGGGAAAATAGAAAAGTAAATAAGACGGAGGCTGATGCTCTGTGGCTGAACTAAATTGTTTTTGAAGTCTAGCAAACACAATATGAGTGTGGACCTTGTGAAAACATAATGAGATATACTCTGCTTGTATACGGCTTTGAGAGGGGGAATGGCGGCGGATTAAATAATAGAGAACTGTCAACAGAAGAAGTGGGATACCGCATTAGAAGTTGCATTTACACAGCCAGATTCATGTCAGCGTCATAGTACGGTCAATCTTTGGAGCGTGCGGCACTGAGACGATGATAAATATGACCTGGCAGGAGTCTGAGGGTCTTATAAATATTTTCATTCACAGCCCACGATCTCTGTAGTATGTAATTTATATCCGTAAGACACTAAATCATCTGCATGAGAGCCACCCCTGGGTGGGGGGCAGGGGGGGTTATTGAGAGTGCAATTTACGTTGGGGGAAAAAAAAAGGAATGTGTAATGCGGTGGTGAGTCAGATGTGTCTTTGTCATGGATGAACTCCTCACTGTATGTGAGGCATGTACAGTACATTGCAAGAGACAGCCTGCCTGAGCCGCATGAAGTTTTTAAAATCAGTGACACCATGCCCCCTGGTGGCACAAAGAATGACTCACTCAACATGGGTGCAGCAAGTCAACAGTCCATCACACTCAATAGCCTTATTTGAAAGTCAAATTGGATCAAAGAAAAATCTGTGTTTCTATCACATTACCCCCCCCCCCAGTATACACCATTTAACACGTTTCCAAAACAGAATGGACAGGATGAGTATTCATGGAAAAAATAAATAAAAAAAAAATAAAAAAAAAGCTATGCATGGGGCTCTAATAACATATTGTGAGTCAAAATCTGCATGTGTTATTTCATAAATATTGAATCGCAGTTTTTCGACTGACCAGCAAGTGTTCTGGCAGTGAGCGTGGCTGTTGTATTCGTCTGAAGCATCGCAGCAATCTGGCGAGAGACACAGGAGAAACCAATCCAATGCACATAGATGAGCACAGAGGAGCACACAACACATCAACAAGGAGAGGTTATTCCAGACAATAATAATATCAGTTTCACAATGGAAATAAACACAGATAAATAATCAATTCAATATGCACTAAAAAGACAATATGACCAATTCAGAATGATTCATTTTTTAGATATTGCTCAAATTTACCCCTAAAAAGTGACGATTTAAACCACTGACACTTTGGGGGGGAAAAAGATTCATGAACAATTAGCACAATTAGCATTAGCAAGAAACATGAAGTGCAGAAAAATGCAAGGTTAACAAAATCTATGAAGCTCACATGACACAGATTTGTTTGTTTGTTAATTCCCACAAAAACAGTTGATTAAAAACCAGAGGTAGGTTAGCCATTCTGATTTGGTCCCAGTATTTGTGCTAAAATAAGCTAAGCTAAGCTACGCTAGGCTAACAGGCTGCTTAGACTAGTGATGATTTTCTCATCATGAACTGTTCCATTACTATTCCAACTACACTGTGTTTAATTTTGATATCAGCCAATAAGTATGGCTAATATTAAATGGCTTGCAGCTCACACCAATTATCTTAAAACTACTGGAACAGACAAATGAGTTTTCTCTTTAGTGCCGATAATGTTAATCAAGCCGGTTACTATTCATCCTCAAAGAAGGAGATTAGATCTTTGCATCTGCTTTATACATCTCTCTCTCCCTCTGCCTGCTTCAGAGAAGGTCTCCTGAGATCCACCGCTTACAAGATCAGCCGCGTGGTGTTTTCTAAGTGCTCAGATCAGGCTTTTGCTCAGATGTTTTAACCCAAGAGAGCAGGCACGGGGTTAAACTTCTCAATTTTTTTTTCTTTTTTCAGAACCCCATCGGTCACCAGTGGAGCTCAGAAAAGGAAGTATGAAAATTTCTCAACATTCAGTCGGAGGGGAAAAAGCGACGATGCGTTAGCTGCTAAGCGGCTCCATTCAAGGCAGGGAAGGTACAAGAAGACAAGTGGGAATAGAATAAAAGGAGGGAGGGAAAGGGAGATGGCAGCTTTGAGAGATATCCCCCTACTGTTATTTCATTCCTACGGTTTTTTTTAAAAGTTGCATGGCGTCTAACGCTGCTGAAAGAGAGATGTCGACAACAGAATGTATTGATTTTATCCAAAGTGGAGAGCTCCCGGAGAACAAAAGTAGATGAGAAGGGAAGAGGAGGGGGCTGAAAAACTATCTGATTAGACACAGAGTGCGGCAAATTTTACAAGAAAGAAGGGAGAAAAGCCTCGAGGAAAGGGACAGGATGTTTCTCAAGGAAAGCTGAAGTGTGTACATGCCTGTACTGTACTGTACTGTACGTGTGTTAGAGAGCTGAGGGGTGACAGCGTGTAGCTACACATCTTTACCCAACAAAATTAGGAGTTTTACATATATTTTCATTAAAATCTCATGACTGTTTATGCAGGAAAAAAACATTCCCAAGATATAGATACAGTAGATATTAAAAGGCTTTACCACAGATGCCATCATTGACCCGCGATGATGGGATGTAGTGTGGGCGGAAACCCAGATTGGTGCAGTAGAATCGACCACGAGGACACGCTGACGTTCCTGCACGGAGACCCAGAGCAAAGGTCAACATTACATCATGAAATAACTTCCAGAAACAAATTAATCAAATCAATGATGTTAATGATTCACATACATCCAGCTGCTGGTGTGAGGAAAAAGACAGTTGCTCCGATGATGTTGATGTTTTTGCTGTTGTTTTATGTTTGTTTGTTTTTTTGCGTGTTCACTTTTTATTTGTTTAAAGGCTGTTTTAAGAGCGTGCCCCAGCGACGGTCAAAATGTTTTGCGTGGCCACAGTGAACTTTGACCTTTCGCCACCAAAATCGAATCAGTTCATCCATCAGTCGAGTGAACTTTTGTACCAAATTTGAGGAAATTCCCTCAAGACATTACAGAGACACTGCATTCACAGGCCACACAGGACGGATGAACATAATACCTGCGGCCATGGCAGTCACCAGCACGGAGGTAAAAAATAAATATATAAATAAAAAGGTCACTGGTTTGCAACTTTTAGGAGTGACAGTCTGTATTTTGTCTGTATTTACTACATACTCAATATAACTCTATTTTTTTTCCACTGGACTGGACTGACTTGGCTGCATTAGCTATTTGCAGTCTAAAATCTTACTTCAGATTATATAACCAACAGATGTGGTTTAGGTTTACATTTTTATAACCCCCCGTTGCAGTATGGAACAGGCAGAACATAAAGTTTGGCTGCGGAGTAGATACACCCAAAAAAAAAACCTCTTCAAATAGCCTGTAGACTCGAAACTTTAGATTGTGGTGCAAAAACTTGAGTCATCCTCATTGGCATTAATAATAAAGCATCTGCTGCTCAGGCTGGAGATCCAAAAGTAACTCGACAGACAATTAAGCTTATTATTCATCTCCGAAAGCCAACTTCATGGGAAATCGGTTGTGAGCATATTTTTACTCCTGAAATGTACCATAGAGTACACTTGATGCTTCCTCGTCTGTACAACATCTATTGCTCGTCTGCCCGTCCTGGGTGAGGGATCCTTCCTCTGTTGCTCACCCTGAGATTTCTCCCATTTTTTACCCTGTCAAGGACTTTCTTGGGAGTTTTTCCCCAGTCGATGTGAGGGTCTAAAGGCAGAGGATGTTGTTATGATGTTGTGTAACACCCTTTGAGACAAAGTGTTTGTAAAAATGGGCGATACAAATAAAACTGCCTTGCCTTGATAAGAAAACGTAAGCATCTACAATGATGTCACAACAAAGTCGTTCACATACTGAAACATTAAATCTGGGGTAGGCAGGATTTGTTTTACAAACAAAATATTTTTAGAAAATTGTGTTTTCCCATTCAGCTATCAGTAAGGAAAGGTCTGTGTGTTTGGGGCAATCACAGTGTTTCTCTATGGCTCTGTATGCAGCAGCCTGAAAAGCCTACAGCTCCCAGTATCTTTGAACAATCAAATATATTTTGGGTCGGGTGTTCCTGACTGGTTGAAGGGCTGGCCCTACTCTGCCCTCCCGATATGTTAGGACAGAGTAGGGCCAGCCCTTCAACCGATCAGGAACGGTCAAAGATACCGGGGACTGTCTACCCCAGCTTTAGAGGGATAGTTCAACATTTTGGGAAATTCGCCTACTGCCATAATGCCTATAGTCATAGAAGTAGGCTCATTACTTTTAATTATCGGTGCATGTTGTTTTGAGATCCACGGGGGAAAGAGGTGTGAGCTGCTCCGTGAACACAATGGAGGTGAATGGTACATGTCCTCTGTCCCTCATCAAACTCATCAAACACACAATCCAACAACTCCAAAACGCTCTCATGACCTGCACATTTACCACACTGTAAAATGTGTCATAGAAAAGTATGCAACATTACAACACATGAAGCAAATACTTGGAACTACTTGCACTTTTGAAATCACGCCGCCCAGCAGCCGTGTCTGGAATTTAGTTCTGGCTGCATTTGCCACGAAAACAACTCTGTCTTGTAACATTGTGAGTATTATTTCATAGTGTTTGATGAGTTTGATGAGGGACAGGGGATTTGTACCATTCACCTCCATTGTGTTTGCTGAGCAGCTCACGTCTCTGCCCCACAGATCTCATAACAGCATGCACCAACAGTAAAAGGTGATGAACATATTGCTATGACCATAGCGATTATGGCAATGGGCAAATTTCCAAAAATGTTGAACTATCCCTTCAATGTCTGTGTGCTGCAATTACCAACAGTGCACCTGTGAAAACTGCTGGACACGCAGTTTGCAAACATTTGGCAAAACACACACTGGTTAATGTTTCACCTGGTTCATCGGAGCCGTCCTCGCAGTCACAGTAGTCGTCGTTGACCTGCTCAAAGGGGATGATCTTGGAGCCATCGATGCACAGGAAGGACTTCCTCTCTCTGTAGAAACGTTTGTCTGCCACAGAGTAAAAAAATAAAACACACACACACACACTGAAGCACTGATGCTGATGACCTTGGGACTGCAGCTACACAGTAACCACAGGAAAAAAATACTGTCAACAACATGCTGTATCTAAAACATGATTAAAAGGGTAGTGCTGAAGAGCTGAGCTTGTGATAAGACACACCTGTACATTATAAAGCTCATCATGCTGCTGTCATTGCTACCTTTATACAACATTTAAATGCTGTTAGAAAGCACCTGCAGTGATGACAACTGCATAATAGCTTTCTATATGTTCTGCAGTCTGAGGAGCTGCTGCTGCCGACGTTACAACATGCTACACATTGCAGGATAAAAACAATGTTTTCTGCAAGCTACTTAGCTTCCAAGCTAGGTGGTAGGGGGACAGGGAACTTACAGGACGAAGATATCCCTCTTACTTTCCGCGAGTCTGCGAAACCACAGCAGAAGACAATACTGACAATGACGTGGAAACGCATGTCAGGGGTTAGGAAGTGTAAACTGTCTCCCACCCGGTGTCACGGGAGGGGGAATGAAAAAAAAGACCCGCTCAAACGTGTTTAAATCTCATGGAAAAACGCAGCTGACATTCAAACTGGCCGTTTCCACGACTTCCTGAAACAAGCGGTCATGTGACGAGGCTCCGGCTTGCTATTGGTTTTGATCGGATTTCCTTCGGCCAATCACGAGCGAGGACTGCTTCCGAGGCAAAAAGGAAAACAGTTTTGTGATGAGGTTTACGAAGACGGTGTTATTTTTGGGAGGGATGGGGCTGTATTTTGTGCATAAATATGTTTTTGTTTCACAGTTCATGGAAGAAGTCTGTGAAATGCAAAACGTTGTTTTACTGTAGTAAAACGTGAATATGAGCACAGCAGATAGTGAGACCCTCCTAAAGTTGAGATACAGGGGGCAGAACTTATTTTGTTCCTTTATTTATAGGCTACTGCACCTGTATGGACACGGTTCTACACATTCAAAACAATGTTACAGTAACAATGTTTAATGTGTAGTCATACATAGGCTAGATAGATAGATAGATAGATAGATAGATAGATAGATAGATAGATAGATAGATAGATAGATAGATAGATAGATAGATAGATAGATAGATAGATAGATAGATAGATAGATTACCACGAAGTGGCTATAATGAACACAAATAAGACATGTACACCTTTTACTGTTTTTATTAAAAAATTTACAATAATTACAAAATGTACACAATAAAAAACAAACATAACATTAATTGTCAGAATGCAGCATGTTTAATCGGCACTTTAATTGTCCTTGAGGCACTTTAAAGCAAGTTCAAGTTAATTCTGAGAGTCAATTTACAATAAAGTTAACAAGAGAATCACTGATGCCATATTGATAGGCTACCGAGTTTGTTATTTGTCGTTGAGCCGTGTGTAAAGGCCTGTGTTGCATAGCGACTCTTTGCTCTGAAGGTAGGAGAGGTCACGGATCATGCCTGGGAAAGAATAGGAGTCCAAGGTTGGACGCAGTGGAAACACTGGCATCAGTCCTGATGTCATGTATGGTGACATGAAACCAGCCATACCGCCGCTCGCAGAGGAATAGGCCAGCCTTAAGGGGCTGACACCGAGGCGAGGGCCGAGCCCGTACAGGCTGTCTCCACCGGCGGCCGTCGGTGGGATGTGGAGCGGAGAGAAAGCTGATTTGCTCCCCAGCGCACCAAGCGCTCCAGGCAAAGATGGCCTGAGCGCAGTGGGGTGATTAGACAGAGCCAAGCCATCAGAGTCAGCGCTGTTCTCTTTAGCGCTCAACACTAGTTCAATGGATTTGACAATGTCACCCTTGCACGTTCTCACCATAGACTCCAGGGTGTCCCGTTTCTGATGGGGGAAGATCTTGGCCATGATGTCGGTGGGGTCGCGCTCCAGACTCGGGTAGGAGTCCTTCGGTTTCTCAGCTTCGCTCCCGGACTCCGGATCCGAGGAGGAGAGCGACCTTTGCGGACTCTCGGTGTGGTCTGAGCGCTGGTCGAACACCGGGGACGGACTCGCGCTGTCATCAGTGAACGAAATAGCGTTGTCTTTGCTTGGAGACAGCTCCTTCTGGCCGCTTGGAGAGGGCAGCCGTGCGGCGTGGGGCGCGAAGAGGGGTCGGCCCATGAACCCGTTATAAAAGTTGTACTTGTTGAGTTTGTCATCTGAAACATAGATAGAATAACAGGTGGTTTAAAAATCATGCTGCTTGCATGGCGACATGTGCACTTGCATCCAAGCGGTGCGTAAAATACGAAAAATAATGCAATTTATAAACTAAAAACTTTTAAATATGCATCACTGTTTCCAACCACACATGATATTCACTGAAACATTTTTTTTCTTGGCACTAGTTGGGTGAAATAATCTCAGAAATTAAAGGCCTACTTTTCATTTCAACTCACCGTCTTTTTGGTTCTCTGTTCCAAAAACATCAAAACTGGGAGCTGCTGCAGTGCTGCTGGCTGCTGCTGGCACTCCCGGGCCCACGGGTGACCCCTGAGGGATCCCTGCATCCCCTCCGATCCCCGAGCCTGGATACATGAGCCGGAGTTCCCTGGCCTCGCTCTCCTCCTGAGCCTGCTGCCTCCTCAGTGCCACCTGCGCGGCCATCACCCGCTGCCTCTCCGCTATGAGGGTGCACTTTGCGCACACGCAGTCTCTCCAGCGGCAAAAGCGTTTGTGGCCTTTGAGCGCGGAAACTACGCCGTGGTTCCTGCATCTGGCGCACTTCGGGGTGCGGGGGTATCCCCTCTCCAGCGCGGGGTTGCACGAGCGGAGGAAGAGAGGTGGAGGACGCAGGAGGGAAGGGGGCACTTGCAAACCACCGAGGGGGTTGGCGGTGTGCCCAGCGAGGCCGAGCGGTCGGATCCTGCTGTCCATTGGTCTGCTGAAGGGGGGGAACCAAACGCAAAGTCCAATACAGTTATTCAAGTGTAGTCATTCAACGTGCTGTGGCCTTCTCTCTGAGTGACTGGAGACTCTCTACTGCCGCTGGCACCCTGAACCAGCGCGCCTTAAGAGTCTCCTCTCCAGGTGGTTTGACATGTAACACAACACCCTCGTCACACCCCTTTCCGCTCCAGCTTCTTTACGCCCTATCATGTTTATTTGCATCCCGGATGAATAGTGGTCTAATCTGATGCAACTGATCTTATACGCAGCTGCAGTGAAGGAAAAAGTGAGGCCTGTAAGAACAGACTTTGTGGGATGTTTAATCCTACTTTAAAAATTTTAACCTAATTGGAAATTACACTCAAATTCATTCAAGTATTAGTTATTGTAAGATTTTCCATACACACCACACTGGACGAATATGCAAAAATGATGTAGGCTATTGTTGAATTACAGGAAAGAAGGAGAAACTCATGTTGCCTCAGGTCAGCTCCATACAATGACCCCCCTTCAGTTGCCCTACTGAACAATGATCATTCACTATTAGGATGTTTTTAACACAACAATGGCCCTAAAGCAACAGGTAATTATCTACCTGGTTATTCTGTTGAACAAATTACCTCGACAAAAGACCCATCTGTCAACAAACACCCGGCGAGATTGGCGGATAACTAATCACACCTTGTCACATGTTTCATTCATTTCTACCCCATTCAAGCAGGATCCAGTTACAAGCAACAGATTGCCTTTCTGTTATTACACGGAAAACAACTTGAGCATAATGTGACAAACACGGTGGCAGTCACCAAGGGAAACACATCTCTACAACATTGCCAGCCATGCATTTGCACATATGCACACTGTCTTTCTTAATCATGCACACTCTGTAGTGTTGCTCCCTCTAACAGCCGTGCAATGAATTATGGATCCAATACTATAGCAATAAATTGAAGCTTCATATGTCCCATTTGTTTTGCTCATGTTGCCCTTTTCTGGGCTGTCACGTGTCTCCAAAATAATAAATAAAATGCTAATGATGGCTTTATCCTCGGCCATTAGACTTCCCCTAATCATCTGTAGATGTAAGAACGAGACTTCAGTGGCTTCTCTTGATCTCGTAGCTCTGTCTGCACTAGACTCCCTCTGAATAATGGATGTGGGTTAAAGAAGCTGTGGATGGAAGCACTCATCCCCCTTGTGGCGTTTTACTGAGATAATGATTCCCTGAAGGGCATCTCCGAGGAAGGTCTGCTGCAGCACGGGCCAGGAAAAATTGCTTATTGTATAATATACAATGATGAATGCAGATATAGCTATTATTAGTCACTGATGTTACTATTCACCACTCTCACAGTCAGCTAGGTGATTCAACTTGATGATACAAGAGGAATTGCTCTTCTCTGGGATCAAAACTTACAGTATGTGACTGGTGCTACTCCTTATGCCTCTCCCTCACGTGGATGCCTACTCCATCAGTCCCTAAGTGATGGATCTTATCAGCGGCATACTCCACCTCCCTCCTTCGCATATTGGGAGATCTAATGTGCACACCTGCACACATACAGTACAATCATGCATGTATGCAAAGTGCAAACGCACATTGTGCAAAAACACAATCTCAGGTATTATGTGTGTACAGGCATTTGTCGTAACAAAAGCATCCCGATAATGACTTGTATATGGAAAAAAAAGGCTTTGAGAGGCGAGTCTGCTATTTGCAGAAAGATGTACCAGAAGTTATGAGGCTTAATAGATAGGGGTTGGTACAGACTCACTCCAGCTGTGCAGGACATGAAGATAATCTGAAATGCATCCATCAACACAGAGTACGTCTGCTGTTAAGAACATAAATAAATGCCAGTGATGCAGATGCAGTGTGGACGCACATGCAGCTTTTATCATTTCATCCACTGTGAAGTGGAATTTGAGGTTTGGATTTGTGGCTGGCAAGTTTATCCAGGCACATTAAGCTGCTCTCACCTGGTGTTTTATTCAGACTGCTTAGGCTGTTCATGCGGACCGGTTATAGCTGCATGGACAACGGCTGGAAACAGCGGGATGTAAATGTGTGCTACTCGTTAGAATTTATTTTGTATTTCTTAATTATCCAGGGGAGGAAAAGGGGACAAAAACAGCCTTTTTAGGGGAAGCCTCTATAAACTGGGTAATGGATAAAAGCTGTGTTTACTCCCTCCTCTGTTCTGTTTGTCTCTAGATCATTGGATTAAAAGGCCAAAGCAGGCTGGTTGTTTCAAATGCTTTCAATCCACTTCAGTTTCACCTTGAAACAACGCAGTTTCTTAACTTTTTTCTGCCTGTCTACAGTTTGATCAAGCAGTACGCTCTACCGTTATCTCTGCATGAGCAAACCTTTAGCCCAGGTCATCTCTTTCCAGAGAAGATGCGTTTTTAGTCAGAATTTTTCAACCTCGCACCCCAACACAGAACTAGGGGATTATCAGGGATAACTGCAGTTAGAGTAGATATGGCTAGACAGTGTCTTAATTGTGTTCTTAACAGATCTGCTCATGTCAGATATGGTGTTTCATCACAGCCAAGCGCCTCCTAGGACAGGGCTTTATCAGTGCAGCTTCTTATCTGACACAAGGTGGCTGCTAATCTACTCACAAATCTCACAAAACCTGATTATGTCTCCCACTGTCAGAGAGATGGAGAGAAGGAGTGGGGAGGGGGGGTGAGAAGGTAAGGCTTAGACGAAGAGAAGCTCAAAAAGTAAATCACAGCATCTGGATTAATGGTAAAAGACAGTATAAATCCATATCATATTGAAATATGTGGTATATTATTTACCCAAACAGCTTTAAATCCTTCCTCGATTACTTGAATCTTGCCAGGCAGGTCCAACTTTTTTCGATGCATAAAGAATGAAAATCAGGTCATGTTATTGTTGCCAACTCTCATATAGCTAGACGTAAAAAAAAAAAAAAAGAAAAGAAAAGAAAGAAAGAAAAGAAATCCTCATGTGACATAACTTAAGACATGGAAACATTTCAGCGCCTTAAGTTTCGCAACTGTGGCATTGTTTCTGAAGATGAAGCACTCACATTACAACAAATTCCCCTTTCTTCCAGCATGTGAGGGGTCTTGACCTTTGCGTGTTTGCTTTCTCATCTGTCACTTCACACCCTTGTCATTTAAGTGCTAAACAGTAGCCTCCACTTCACTGCTGACGGTCGAATGGCCACCAACGATGGCCGTCAGGTTGCTGAACATATTTTTTTTTTAAAAGAAAAGACACATTTTTATTTGAATGTAACTTTCTCCCCCACTGTTGCACTTTAATGGTGCTGACGCTTTGTTGCATGAAAGCCGTGTAAGAAAAAAAAAACTGAGTAAACTGATTTGTGTTCCATGTGATGTGTGCGGCCCCAGTGGAGTTCAACAGGCAACTTTGCTTTTAGTGGAGCTTTCAAGATTGTTTCCTCTGTTTTTATTTTCGTGCCAAGGGATGTTGACTGTTGCCGTGCTGTTGGACTTGGTTTCTCTGTTTACAACGCCTGGGGCACCAGTGACGCCTTTGCCAGCATCCTACGGAAAGATTCTCACACAACTTTCTCTGGAGATCAGACTGGAAGCTTCCTTTGAGGTGCAAAAACTCACATTGAAATATGTAGCCGAAGTTGTTCTCCAAAATAAAATCTTTGTGACAAAAAGGTCACAGTTTGTCTGTAGGAATAATAAATTGCACCAAAGTAAAATTCACAATGCCACTGAACAGCAAAACAGTAAATTATCTGGGATGCTCTATATTTTTAGAGAATATTGTAACCCACTTTTTATTTTTTTATTATTTTTTTTACTACACACTTATTTCATCTTTTAGTCCCCTTGATTGTGTTTGGGCATTATGAATTCAAGACTTAGCCTAATTAAACTGAAAAGCCTTGCTCAATTGGTACTGTACCACCACGAAAAGCACTGACATTGCAATCTGGCCTCAATATAAACATATCATTATTGATTTACAAGTAGCCATTTGTAGGCTACCTGTGTACATTTGTTTGTCAGTAACTCATATGAAGCTAGAGCTAGCATGCGGTTAGCCAGCCTTGTACAACTAATTAGCATTTTTCCAACTAAGTTATTGCATGTGCCCAAACAAGTAGGTAGCAGTTATAATTCCCCATGAAAATGTTTACTTCTTATTTGAATGTTTACGGATTAAATCAATCAGGTACAACTGCTGGTTGGTGAAATTCATATCTGTTGGACAGAGTCATGTGGGTTTTTATTTCAAGTGTTTCTCATCAGCTAAGCAAACGGTCTCCCAGCTTCATATTTAGCTGATACACATAAGTTCCAGTTTCTCATTTTACTTTTGCAAAAAAAAAAAAACAACAACCAAAAAACAAATGAGCAAATTTTCTGAAATGTCCAATCATTGCAATTACAAACAACATTTTGCTTTTAAGCCTGCAGCAGAGTGATTTCTTGTAGAAATGCTAATTTTCCCGAAGTACAGAATCTACAGAAGAACAGGATGATAATGTTATAATGGCTGGATGGAAAATTCAGGTACTGACTGTGCTGCAACTAAAATTCATATTGAGTTTTTTTTTTATATTTTATTATTCCACAAAAAGATAACTGGCATCTTATTTCACAGCCTGTGCAGAGATGGAAAACATCCATATTACACACCTGTGCATTTGAATACATGGGACAATAGATATTTTCTTCTTTTCACAATTGCCTGCCTCTTCCCTGGTTTCTGGATTCTGCTATCTTCTGCTATCTTCATGTCCCCTATTCTATATTCCTCCATTTACTCTCTTTCTCCTCCTCTCACACCTCTATTGGTGGTCCGAGCCTGGTAGGTATCCATCAGGGCCCCTCACTTAGCCTGGTAATGCCTCAGTGCCAGCGAACAATGGTGGGCCAAAGACAGCCAAGTTTGCTCATGAGGACTGTGCATGGGTGTGTGTGTGGGGGAGTGGGTGGGTGGGTTGTGTGTGCAGCCATGTGTGTACCTGTTTTAATCATGCATATTACATCTGCATCAGCAAGGTGCATCTACAAGGAAATGCAGGTTTTCTTATACATACTGGCTCACTGTGTGCATGTGTATGTTTGTGTATGCATTTAAGCGCTTTAAGTGCTAATGACGTGACGAGTGTGTGTGTGTCTGTTTGGCCTATGTGTGTGTGTGTGTGTGTGTGGGTAGGGAACATTAGTACCTTGAAAGGTTCTGGTCAGGTGCCAGTGAATGAAACCTTCACTGTCTAAACAGGTTAAGATTGAACCCTGCAGTTCCTCATTCTGCACTTACCATGGTTACACTCTCTATTTGTTTCCTGCCAGGGATGCGTCTTCGTTATTCAACAATACACTTACAAGGAGAGCTCTGCGGCTCAACAATGCATAACTTTGTGGCAGATGAGCACAACCCTCTGTGAAGGATTTAAAGAATCAAGTTTCTGTGTGTGTGTGTGTGTTTTCATAAAAATGTGACACTTGATAGAGAGCTAAAGAAGTCATCGACAAAGGAATGACTGTGTTAAATGAAAGACCCTGCATGGGCGCTGTGGCGTATATGAACTTTAAAATCTCTCTATGCATTCAGTGGACACTTGAGTTTTGAATATGTCAGATAATGGATAGGAATGACATTTTGTACGAGTTACGAAGGTTAAAGCATGTGTTGTATAACCTTTAGATTTGCACATTTTTTTACATTTACATAAAACATAAAACAAGCCTCTTTTGCTTCTTGCCATCAAAAAACCCGAAGAAACCGAGATTCTCCCGCCTCATGTACAAATACACAAACAATCAGACCTCCAAAGCGTTGTTTACTCAGTCTCAAGGGAAGGGATCTGTCGTCATCCTAATGGGAAAGGGCTCTGGTTAATTTCTGTTTGCCGAAGAGATCTCTGCCAGCTGTGAGGGTCTTCAGATGTCTTTACAATCAGATCAGGAGAAAATCCTCGCGGTACACTCAAATCTGATATCATCAATGAGAGAAACGTAGACAATGACTGCAGGATACAAATTCAAATAGCCACATTTTAACCCAATGATGGTGTGATTCACTCTTCTCCTCGTCTGTTTTGTCTCCAGCAATTCCGTAAAACAAAACATATCTGGCTTGGAGAAAAGATACAAAATAGCAGGAGTTAACATTGGTGTTGCTTCCCACAGCTGGAGTGAAGCTCTTGGTGATTCTTGGTTGGTATTTATCTCATTTACTTATCCGTATTTCATTGTTTTATTCATTGTTATGTTACCTTTTCTTTCTTTCTTTCTTCTTTTTTTTTTTTTTAGCTGTAATTGTTTAGAGCGCAGAATATTTTATCTTAAATTTAATATTTTGTAGAAACAGGAAATGGGGAGACAGAGAGAAGGGGAATTATATGCATGTGCATGAATGTATGATGTCGCTGCTGCATCACTGTAATTTCCTGTGAAGGATTTTTCTATGTATCTATCTAAAGGAATCAAGTTTAGATTACAGTAAGATACTGAACTTACAACATTTCCAAGTAAAAAGCTGTTATCTCTACCGCAAAAGTGAAATTTACAAAGAAGTCCTTGAAAGCAAAGGTATGAGCTAAATAAGACTATAATGTTCACATTATTGTCATGAAATGCTGATTATAACATCTTGAAGAGGAGATAATTTGCATACAACCTGAAAGAAACAAAAACGTGTGCGTGAGTGTGTTTTTGGTATTGCATTCCTACACTTTCTAAAGATCTGTGATACTTAAGTGTTTCACTGTTGCGATACACTGAAACAGTCTTAAACCTGTCCAGATTGCGGTAACATTATTAAAAGTGCAGAGGACCGTTGAGGACAAAAATCGCAAACAAGGAAAGAGGGAGGTGAAGCATAAAGAAGGTAGAGGTGAGTGTGCTATCAGATGAACGCGGAGCACAGGGAGAGACATCAGTACTGTACATCTCTGCCAGGGTGTTATGGGAAAATATTCCAGGCTTTCAGTAACAGACAATAACAGCTTAGAAATTGTTAAACATTGTCTCTGATAGCAACTGGCATCTGCAAACAGATCAGATGTGAGTTGCTACTGAGATCTAAGGAGAAACTGAAACCGCCAGAAGAACAGGAAGCAGTTGCCGGGAATATTCCGTATGTACTATTCCATGTTACACATTCCATTACGTATTTATGGGTTTAAATACAACCACAAAATCTGGCATTCTGAGTATTTTATTAAAAAATAATCTTCTCCAAACAACTGTATCATCTGTGAGGAATATTCTAGTGGAAATACCGACCAAGCCTTGCTGCCCTGCTGTCTTCATCCTCAGCATACGTGACTCCGAGTCTCACCTGAACTCTGCATTCCACACAACGGGAGCCACTGAGACGTGATAAACCTGTTACAGTTGAACAGAAAGATCACAATGCTTTCTTTATTTTTATCTGTGCTCCCACAGTACATGACCTTCAGTCAGATGGTGGAACAGAGAACGGCGTATGCAGGCATCCAAACTGTCACACGCTGATAATAATTTTAAATGACCTGCTGTCAATTGCAATGGGAAACTGGTTTGAAGACATTTAAATGATCGTAACACTTTATATTCTAAATGTCAGTCCTAAAAACATGGATCAAATAAATCAAGACAAGGCACAAATGAGAGTTTCAACACTTCATCATCATATTTTATTCAGTGATTTATGTGTTTTAACAGGAGTGAGGTGTGCACTGAAGGTCCCGAACATTAAGCAGCTAATGAGTGCAATCCTCTGCAAAAGAAGCGGGAGTCCATGCTGCATATCTGTGATTCTTTAAGTCTCTTTTCTCTAGTTATTATACTTGTTTCCAAGATTAGGGCCACCACTGAGAACATTGAGGTTACATCAATGTTTTTAAGACAGCACTTTCAGCTGTGGGTGGGTAATTGCGTTAGAGCTGCAAATAATGTACATGCATGTAAACATAAAAGATGCTAGATTCAGTACACTTAATTAAAAAATATATAACTGAACAAGTGTGTATGAAACATCTTAATATGGTAGTTTTTCAACAAACTTTCCCTTAGTGGGCTGGAGGGAATTGGAGTCATTTTTTAAAATAGGAAAAAGTTTAATTGAATATTGAGTATGGATATAAAGAAGGCATGTTTTTCAGGAAATGTATATTATACTTTTTTAATGCACTCCACATATTTTTGTCAATTGCAGGGAATTGGGAGATTAATATTTCCATTCATGAATTGTAATGATAAGAGTGGCAGATTTACACAGCAGACTTCAAAACCCTCACAGCACAATGCTTCATGAACTTGTGAGGTAGAAAAAAACTGCATTTGAAGTAAGATTTGTTTCCTTCACATTTAGTGGAGTTGGCACCAAACCACAGTAACATGCATCTACACGGACCGACACCTGGATATGGTTCAAATACACTGGGGAACCACAGCCAGAGACAGAGGAACAGATAACAATACACACTGCAGTCTATTCAGAAGTATAGACTGCAAAATGCTGGCTGCATGCAGATTAAACTGAGATAAAGGAAAAAATACAAAATAAAGTGCTGACCACAGGTGTGAACAAAGCCCCATTTTTCAAAAACATCTCCAAATGGGGGACTCTACGGATCTTTGGGGAACTTTTGAAGATCTTGCCCCATCCCATCTACAAACTCCAAAAGATAAATGGGATCTTTTATCAGTTTAGAAGTATAATTGTACAACTGGAGTCCCAACATCAATGCGGGCCTTAGATTCTAAGAACTGCAACCTTAAGTTCACAGGCTTTAGGGAATTTATCTGATCATGACGCCCTGAATTGCAAACACAGCTTATCATCACCATCGTTCACATTTTGGTTAAGATCCTCATGAAGCTTTAGAGAGTGTGAGAAAGTACTCCAGCTCATTTGAAGTTATAAAAGTGTTTACAAACTTTATAAAGCTTTGATAAAAGCCACTTTTATTCCACGATATTGTCTGATGTATATCCTGGATCTTAATCAAACTCAGAATAAACTAATTCTTTCTTTTCTTAAAACAAAAACAAAAAAACAGACATACATGAATAGACCTGTGTAAATCCACCATGATGTAGCAATCAGTAGCATTGGTGCATAAGACGTTTACACAAACAACATTAGCACAAATGAGTAATCACTGTTTCAGAAAGGTTTTAGAAGAAACCTCAGTGTCTGCTGGGAAGGATTTAGACACGAGGCATTTAACAGTCACCAGTGTTTCCTGTCAGACGAGCCTGTGGTATGTGTCAGGGTTTTGTGTCCCAGCAACAAAAACTGGTTAATATCATCATCTTCTCATTCTTGTGAGAGGCTGGAATTATCATCCACCGGAGGAATTTAAAGAGAGTATCTGTTGCATTCAGGTGAAGGATATAATCATTAATATATCATGAAGCGTCGTCTATATCAAAATATTTTACCCCAAAAACATTTTTCCTTGTTATTATTGTTATTTAGTTCAGTTGTTTTACTGTGACCGTGTCACTTGTGACTGTTTCAGTGAAATATGCCGATGCACTGATAATTTGCAACAGCAGCAATTGATTGGTTGCTTGCTTGATCGATCGATTTGTTTATTTAAGTGTTATGCACATTATAGTGCCCAGTCCACATGGGGCTAACAAGACACTAAACAATATAAATGCAGACAAAGATGGCTAAATACTTCTTCTCATAAGTACTGTATGTACCCATAGACTCATGCAATAAAAATTTCAGCATTTACATGCAGGTTTTCCAAAATATACAAAACAATAACACTGAGTAGTCATATGTGGGATACAGTGTTTTTGTCGGCAGCAACAGCAAATACATTAATGAACAGAAAGTATCAGATGTTGACACTTACATGCCACCACTCTTGACATTCTTTTATGTTTTGGCAATTCAAAGATCATAGTCTGAAGTGAATATGAAAAATATGAATGTAATACATAGTGAAATATTATGATCTATCCTTAAACCCATGATTTAACATTGATTGATTGATTTAACAGCCTAAATCTAGAACACAGGACACAAACCTTGCTATTATTTCAGTACAGTTCAAGAACATAACATTTGGATGGGAAGAAGGAGTTTCTATTGAACAAACAGTGATCCAGGCCACAATCTCACATCCACCAAAAACATTTCAGGGATGTGAAATGGCTGACATGCTTACATATACCTGTCACCAACACATCCCATGCGCCTTATCCCTGACACTCGGGGTCACAGCACATTCAGATGTGGTGTTTTGGAGGAGCTTCTAATTTTGGGATCAGGGCTTAATGAGAGGACGAGAAAACAACCTGCTGGTGAGAACGAGGGGGACGGGCCCCCAGAGATGAGGCGTACAAGGAAAGGATACAAAGGACAGCTTAGAGGACCTCTGATGTCACCCCAGCGCTGAGAGAGTGGCCCATTGAAACCAAAGTGCCTCCACTGTGACGCTTTTGTCTGATTCCTGTCAAGCCTGCGCCTGACGTGCGATTAACTTCATTCATTTTCTTGCAAGTGTCTGTTTTAATGGCGGGCCTCAGTACATCTGTTTTTAGGTTACCTTGTGTTTTCTTTGTTCAAACGTGTTTTTATTGAGTGTTGAATTTCATCTTTTGAAGTACAAGTTGTACACAGAAAAATATCTAAAACTCAAGATTCACTCACTAGATTAAATTTTATATCTCAGAGTCCTTATCTGCTGATGGAAATTTGATTAGGGAGCAGTAAAAGTGGTGAAAGGGCGTCTCCAACTAATTAAGTCTCTGTCCTTTAATTAAGACTTTATACATTTCTTTGTCTATTAGCTTGAATTATTAAATACCAGTCCATTTGATTCCACTGCAAAGGTTTATTATAATTAGCCTTTAGCCTGTTAAGCTAATAAACTAATGCATGCCCCCCATCTCTGAATAGAAGGATTTAGTTTTCATCCTGAAATTTGACAGATTTTTCTCTCCCCCAAGACATGGCTTTGATCCTCTCAGGTAGGCAGGGGGTACAGGAGTCCTCAAAGGGATGACCACCCCCCGATGGGAGAATTGTTTTTACCCCAGCTGTGATTTGCTTGTACTGCAACATCTAATTCCTAATACTATTTTGTCAAATCAATGCCTGGACTTCTTTCTTATTAAGGCCAGCCTGGTTTCCTATAGAAAGTAGGGTGCTTTAACCCCCCGATGAGGGCGGCAAGCTGAGGCTGCCCCTTACAACAAAACAACACACCACTCCAAAGCAGCGTGACACTTCCTCGACCAGCAAATGAGATGAAAGCCTTAAACCATGAAAATAGTTGGTTTGAAAGGCTTCTGAAGCCCCGCTACCCTATAGCCCAGAATAAAGATGGGCTGTCTGCCCGCAACAAAAGCCAAAAACAACAGGGAAAAATATCAAGGTGTGATTTCATCAGGGGAAAAACAAAAAAACCCCATCTATTTGTTAGAGGGAACCCACTGAGAAAAATGCAGGTGAGTTTTCAGGTAATAGCACATTGCTGTTAAGCTACAGTTTATTTGTGTTTCTAACTTTTCCAATACGATGATACCCTAATTAGTGTGTGTTTAGAAAAAAACTTTCACCTCCTGCAGCGTTGGTGCTGCAGCAATGACCTCAGAAAGTGTGAATGTTTTAAATTTAATTGGTTTTTGGGTTTTTTTTTAAAGATGAAACTGAGAACTGATCACATACTACACATTACAGGTGTACAGTCTACCATATTTACATTGTTGAACCAATTTGGAGACATTCAGCTTGACACTGACATATGAGAATCTAATGTATTTCAGCTTCAAATGTGCAGCTGGGAATAAGGTGATTTTTTTTTTTTTTTTACAACAGCAGACTTGTTGTTCTCGGTCCACAGGTGGATTTGCCTGACGGTGTGCAATATGATCGCCCTTTGATGTGAGAAGAACTACAAAGAACAAGCTTAGCTTAATAAGGTGTGAAATTCCTTCAACAAGGACCTTTTTTAGTGGCACTTTGAGTAAACGCTACTCCTCACAGACACTGTCATCATTTCTATGAGAGTCACTTGTTCAAGGTCAATGCAATGTCAATGTAGATATCCTACATATAATATTATGAATCTGTTTGTATTATTGTCCTTGTTATAATGAAACCAGAGGCATTTCAAATTATGACAGGCATTTTGCTAATTTTACAACCATTTTAACATTGAATGTTTCATCTATTTATTAATATTTAATAGATACAAGACACTTATATTCATTAACATATAATGCTATGTAGGCTATCTTTGCATCAGTGTAAAATTGTTTGGGGACACGTTAGCCGTGCACGCCACATTCTTTGGCTGGATGTTATATTAAAGAATTCCAAAATACCACGTTCATGATCTCACTGTGAAATTCCTATGGTTTAGGGAATAAACTCGGGTAATCAGATTTTGCCATGCACATGAGTGTTTATTAAATGGGCTGCAGTGAGGTGTGGGAGTCAGAATGCAGCACATTCCCCAGTTTAAGTAGTGTATAGGCGTGTTAGTGGAGGCGCGAGATAACAACAATAAAACAATGGTAATCTCAATTAGAAAATCAACCTTCACTTAAACATAGCTACACATCCAAAGCTGAATATTCAACGTCGTTCAACACAATTGCAGTGGAAATGTTTCGACCTTAATATTCATGTCCTCATTGTCATTTTTTGAATAGAGTCTGTCTAGCACTGATGAACAGTAATTCCCATCCGTCTCAATACATGTGATATCATGACTTAGCGGTAAGTGTGCAAATGCAAAAACGCCTTTTTAAAGTTTGCTGGCACCACATGCTCAAGAGATCCCAATCTCATGAATAATTTACAGCAGAATAATGATGGCGGATAAAAAAAATAAACTTCGTGTGAGTAATTGCGTAAGTAGACTCATCAGCGTCAGGAGTGTCTGTGGAGTAAACCTCATCATTCTCTGCATCCAAATGTGGAAAAAGTATGCCGCCGCACAATGAGAGTGTTAGGAAGCAAATCACTCACAATCACTATTCGCCCCCCCACCCCTCTTTTGCTCCTGCATATCCAAGCAACAGCTGACTTATGCCACTTTGACAGCTATTTGTGAATAGATCTGGAAACGTGAGAAAGGTTGTTCTGCATTTTTATTTT
Organism: Decapterus maruadsi; assembly: GCA_030347415.2. NCBI lineage: Eukaryota > Metazoa > Chordata > Actinopteri > Carangiformes > Carangidae > Decapterus > Decapterus maruadsi. Next base: position 14,161,118 of record CM064898.1, on the reverse strand, counting down.
TTCTTCATCCATGGTTGAGTTTTAATTCACACTCTCAATTCCCAGCATGCCTGTATTCCTTCCACCTGACTGTGCTCTTTGGGCAGCCCTCTGAGCCTAAGTGGCCGTGCATTGGTTTTTTTCTGGGCACCCTTTCCGGGGGCTGTGTTTTCTAGGTGATTGACTCTGAAAAACAAAACATCATAATCCCCAAATGTTTCCCCCCGGTGTTTGAGGAAGGGTCTTTGAGACCAGGGGAGCCCTGGCTGGTTGTATGCATTTCACGCTGGGCGTTAAGAGCAGTGGGAGGAGCAGGTTAGCAGGTGAAGCAATACTTCAGGAGGCTGAGCCAGTTTCCTGTGAAAGTCATTGGAATTACCTGGAGTTTGCTCCAATGGATCACTTATGTTCAGATGACAAAAATACTATATAATGTTTGATTGCAGTGTTACATGAAACAAGGAGGAACCACCACCAAGTGTTTATTCTCTGTTTACCATGCTGAAGCTGTAACAGCTGTCAGTCCTTTTGCAAGTCTCTGGTGTACCACTATATAATGTAGCCCATGATTTACGGCGTATTTTGTTGAGTGAGTCATACCAATGAAATACTTATAGGCTCCGACTGGTCCTTTAAGGTTTTGCTACGCCAGAGGAAAACAAAGCCGAGGAGCGATACAATATACCCAGTAAACCCTGTGTTTTATTTGTTGTTCAATAACCAATTCTTCTGTGGTTCAATAGATTCACTCAAAGCCTCTTTCACAACACGACTGTACCTTGGTGGTGTGGTACAAAGTATGTTATACCATTATTACTTCCTAGGTTCCATAAAACATAGGTGTTATCAAAGGAAACAACAAGTTAAAGTTAAAAGGCCACCAAAGTTAAATAAACATAATGTCAGTTTCTAACATCTGTTGAAGCATTTCTCTTAAAATCACAGGTCACAGCAAGGCTCATCATCTGGAGACCATGAGCATCTACCAAATATTGGTCCAATCCACTGATAATCCAAGATAAATGAAAGGTGAGTGGATCACTAGAGTCATTTCAACTCCTTCTATGCTGATGAATGATGTCTGTTAGAATAATGAATGTCAATCCATCACCAATTTGTTGACATATTCTGGTGTGGTGGGTCAACAGACCACAAACTGATCAAGATTCGCATTGAGTCATGGAAAAACAAAACAAAACAATGAACCACCTTTCCTGGTAGTGTTACACCTTTTATCTCTTAAAATCAGTGGTTTCCAGACAGACAATATATAGAGTATTACTCACCACCTCCTCTGTTCTGTCAACAAGCCTATATTGGCAGGATGCTACGATTTTCCCAACAGAAACAAGCCAATTTGTCTCCATCACTCAGAGGCTTTTTGTTAATCTACACTAGGATCTGTGACTTGTCAACTTGTCAAATCAGGCCTGTGTAGTTTTCATCGTTTGAATCTCAATCAGTGCAACATCATACAAGCCAAAGTGAAATGATAAAACCAGATACATAAATGCATTTTTTATGGAAATAAATACCGTGGAAAACGAACCATATCCAACAGCTTCTCTGTTGGTTTTAGCAGTTTTAACAATCCATTCAAATGAATTCATCTCCTTAATGAGATCCCCTCTCTTCTTCGACTGGGAAGGAATAAGCAACACCATGAGCAATGGCGGCGGTCCCATCATGCCTCGCTGCGACCGGCTGCAGATACGGACCACCACCCACATTAGCACGCAGGTAATTATTTGGATTTCTGCGAGCAGGTGGCGATGGAAGCAGGAGAGTCCGTGATCAGACTCCAGAGTATCTCCAGATAAACATCAGTAACTGTTAGACACACTGACACCAGCCCCTGCAACATTCACCGGGAACCCCCATATCTCTCAACAAGGGCACAGTCATTACGCACTGCATGCTGTACTACTACAGACAGCATGGGATACAGTACCTATAGCCCAAGGGGTCTGGTAAAAAATGTACTCCAATCTGGGTTACAGCTCGTATACCAGCATAGAAACAAAGTGGTTTCAGTCAAATGAGGCGAACAGCTTTAATGGAAAAGAGGAGTACTGTAATATAGTTGTTGGTTTGAAAAGGAGAACTGCTCTTGACAAGTTGAGATCTGAAAGAACACGTGCAAGGGCAATGGCTTGTTGGTGGAAAACTGGATCAAATGCCTTCATATAATATTAAAGTGCTCGCCCACGCTGACAAACCCACTGTTCTTACCACCAGAGGTGGGTAGAGTAGCCAAAAATTGTACTCAAGTAAGAGTATAGTTACTTTAGAATAATATTACTCAAGTAAAAGTAAAAAGTAGTCATTCAAATATTTACTTGAGTAAGAGTAGAAAGTACTTGGTGAAAAAGCTACTCAAGTACTGAGTAACTGCTGAGTAACCTCTGATTTGTTCGTTTAATGATCAGCGTGTAACTGTAGGCGTAATCAAATACACAGAAATATAATAGCAATGAAAAAATTCAGATATTGCCAAAGAACAACATTTAACAACTACGACAATAGCCCCCCCCCCCCTCCCTGAGACTCGAGTCACATGACCACGCCCCTGAAACTGGAGGGATGGTCATGTGACTAGGAGTCACATGTCTCCAGGTGTGTATGGGGTTTAAATTTCCTGGGGAGGAAGAAGAATAAGATGACCTGGATTACTGAGAACCTTCACCAAAGACGGTTTATATTGAATATCTTTGCCGTCACGGATGTTATCCACGACATACCAGCTAGGGCTGAAGTCATCCTAATCATTTACTAGCCGCAGTTTCTCAAATTTGAGGCGGAGTGGCCATCCTGTTTACCGCGGAGATTCTGTGTGCGGTCACGTGACTGCCTGGCTCTGTCTGATTGGTTAAACGGAGGCAAACGTCGCGAGTAGCTACATCTGATTGGTGAAACGCAGTCATGTGACAGAGGCTCGGAAGTATCTCAATTAAAACAAACAATTTGCACATTAGATCGATAAGAAAAAGTAGCGAGTAGCGACCGGAATGTAGCTCAATGTAACGGAGTAAAAGTACCGCTTCTTCTGAAGAAATATACTCAAGTAAGAGTAACAAGTAGGCTGCATGGAAACTACTCTTAGAAGTACAATTTATCCAAAAAGTTACTCAAGTAAATGTAACGGAGTAAATGTAGCGCGTTACTACCCACCTCTGCTTACCACACTGGGGTTTGTTTTAGTGTCTTTTAGAACTTTGTTTTGGTTTCACACCCCGCAATGTTACGGTTTTGATTCAGTCTCGCCACCCTTATCAACCTTAGTCCCAGCTGCAACAGGCAGCCATTGCACCACCGCCAAACAGGAGCTGGTGGAAATACACAGAAATAAAAGCATAAGAATAAACATTTTGAAAGTCTGCAAATTAGTCAGTGATGAATTCCTTTTAAATGAACCTAGTGAAACACTGAGTCACTCTCACTTCTCCTAGACAAGCCTTTGTTAGCTTGTCCAAACAAAGTTCCACTGCCAAACAACATTTGCACCCATCCCGATGGAATAGGGGTTGAGTCTGTCCCTGGATATACTAAAAATATGCCTTTTTTTTCCTATTATGACTCTTTCTGTATCTGCATTATGTGGATGGCAATGGAGTTAACAGCTGGCAGTTAATGGGTTAACTGCAGACATTTTTATTTGCTTATATGCACTTGGGATCTGGGAGATGTAAGCTCAGTCTCAATATAACGTGTTCAATACAATTTAAACACAGTCTAACCTTAACTCTTTATGTTGTTACCTTGGTAACCTACATTAAATTTGAAAATATATTCAAATAGCATCAAGGAAATAACATAATATAACATATAGACTTACTCATTTATAGATGGGGAAATGAATATAAGATTAATACAAAATGAACTTCACCCACATGGCAGAAAAATCCAATAATACAAGAGTAGGTTATGCTTATGATAATTTAATTATGGTTATATTTAAACTATGTTCAATTGTTTTATTTAACACTAGAATATAGTAGTTTCTCCCACTTTAATGTTGCTTAACATTGAAACTTGCTTTGTAAAACTACTGGTTTACAAAAAAATCAGCTGATATGTGGTCATCAAATACTTTTACTTTTGTCTGAAAGTTGTGATTGACAATTTGAAAGTCTTTTTGCATTATGCTGATATGACATTGTTTAATTTAAAACAATTGCCCGTAGACAGCATTTTTAGCAGAGAGATAAACCACTTTGACCTTTCCTACTTGTTTACATGGACAAAAAGTCATCTAAAAGACAGTTTATGATGAGTCCTGCCGCTCTTAGAGCTGAAACATTGTTGCTGTGACTCGCTGGCAGGCGTTGCACATACGTGACAAATCCATCTCCCACCTTAATCACCTCATCTCCTGTCCCCCTCTCTTTCTGGCTGTTGCTGCTTTTGTATGGAGGTTTCAAGTCATCGCAGATAAGGAACGTTTTCACACTGTTAATCAGATCACGCTGGCGATGTGCTCCCCTGAAACATGCATAGTTTGGCATGGTGTATTCCTGTGAGACATTCACCTCAGATCTAATCCCCCTAAGCTCTCCACTCCGCAGGACTGATGGGAGATGGCAGGCAGCTGTGGATGAGTTACGAAGCAACGATTATGATTGCATGATGCAACGTTGGAAGAAGAAAAAAAAAAAGGCCTCGGGCAGAGGTGCTTACTAGCAAAATGGCAGTAAGAAAACTTCTGTTTTCTTACAAAGTCACATCCTGACATTATAATACTTGAGAGTCGTCGATTTCCATTTCCATTTAAACTTGATTAATCCAGGCAAAGTTTGCTGGTGTTTGCTTTTTCCGGCGTCGCCTGCTTCATATTCATGCATTTAAGCGAAGTTGGGGGATCAGCTCTTTGCTCAAAGGCACAACTCGACTACGGGGACATGACATCACATAAAAATCAATAGACCTCTGCTGACATCATCATCACCAATGCCCAAAATTATGCTTTAATACCAATGTAACTATTTGCAGTAACTGTTTACAGGCTATTAATGAAAAACTTAGAAACAATAAGCATAAGAAAATGCACAAAACCACAAAATAGAATACTTTTTGTCTTTGCAGTGAAGAAGGACGCCTTCAATTACCCAGGGATGTATGAAAATGGCTCCTTCAGGGCACCAGTCCTCCATCTTGCCGGCAGTCATTAATTAGATCTAATCAACACCGCAGGGAAAAGTTACTGTCAAGACTAATTAGCCAAAATGGAGCTTCTGTAATGGGAAACAAATGAACAACAACAGTTAACTGTAGCAGCCCGCTCCATGCTTTATGACTCATTCAGTCTCAGCGGGAGAGATTTTTTGGAGCAGCACCGTTCAGAATTATATTAGCACTTGATTACTGTTTTGAGGAAATGTCTGAACATAAGCCACGCTAATAGGTTCCCAAAGACAGTATGAAATTGTGTGTCTGTGCAGTGTTTCGAGGTTTGGAATCGCAGCTTTTTCTTTTTTTTTGCCACTGTGGCGTAGTAAAAGTTAATTCTCTCTCACACACACACACACCTCTTGCCAAGGTTTCCTATTATAAAGCACCATGCAGGCTCCCCTCTGCAACCTCAGGCCCTCAGAGGTCATGAGAAATGTTGACTTAATCTTTTGCTCCGTCCCCACACTACTTCTGAGAGTCAAGGCAGGGAGTTAGAAAAAAAAAAGGAACCTTTGTTTCTCCCACAGCGCTGCGAACAAAAGGGGTTAGGATTGGGAAAAGAAGTACACACACACCACCTGCAATTAAGAGCTTAGAGTCCGTCCTCTGAGCACAAAACCTCTCTCTGCGACCGAGGAGAGGAGAGGAAATGTCAAGATTAGGTGGGAAGTACTACGAGGGTATTAGAAAGGTGTGAGAATGAAGACGTTTGTCACAGAATATTACTTACAGGATGCTGGAGGACAGTCACCTTATACCCTGTGGAAGAGTAATTGTGCAGGGTTTGATTTGAACGAGCGGCTATTGATGACAATTGAGCAGTTTAACGACTTGGGTTGGAGGTTCGCACCACAGTCACACACACACACACACACATCATGAAACAAGCCTCTGTTCGGTCGCCCATATGTCGGATTGAGTAATTAATACGTGGACATCTGCCGAGGACGAGAAGGTGTTAAGTTGTCACGGGAAACACGAAAGTAGTGATGACATTCAGAAAAAAATTTGAATTTAGATTTTAAACAGTCCGTTAAATAGACAGTAAAAAAAAAAAAAAAAGAAAAAAGTCTAATAGGAAATTTGTAGAAGCCGAGGCCACAGTGAAGTTGTCTCTGCTGGAACATTTCAGTTTCATCTGAACTTTGCTGAAAATGCCAACTTCATTAAAACAAAATTGGGTCAAATGCACCGAGAGCAAATTAAAATCAACCAAAGGAGACGAGATGATTGTAATTAACATCTCTTCAATCAGGCAGGAGTGTGGGAATTACAGCCCCGTGTTTTATATTTACTGCTGAACTCTGAGGACCTTCTCAGGTGATGCTAACAGATCATTTCACACACAGACGTGTACAGTAGACACTTGAGGACCTAGAACCAAAAAACTTTTAGAACTGCTCAACTCAACAGGGTGCACAGTGTCCAGGGCCGTTGCTAGGAATTCTGGGCCCCCTGAACAAATACTGATGTGGGCCCCCACCCCCTGACTTTTCATCACCACTTTTTTTTTTATTTACTTGATAAAAATAATCACAAAATACTCCTGGGGGGTTTTGTGGGCCCTATTGGGCTGTGGCCCCCTAGAATTGAAGAAGACAATTGAAAAGAAGACAATATCAATTGTCATCTAAGTCATTTCTGTGAGGATTTTATGTGTTATCATATGTGTTAAAGACACAAAGTAATATGGTTGTATGGAGAAATAGCTTTACATCTTAAAAGGATGTGAAACTAAAAAAAACAACCACACATCACCAAACATAAATAGATTTCATTTTATCTACTTTTTTTATTTCATACAAATCAGAAAAAAGAAAGATATAGAAATTTAGCCTCTTATTGAACAACTAAGGCTTTTTGTAGAAAGTCTCCCCCTGAGCAGCAGCAGTCTGATGTTGACACGGGGGGGGTGGAGGCATCATTTTATAGGCGCGCTGCTGCCCCCATAGTAAGTCCTTTCTATATATATTGCCTGGGCATCATTACTGGAGATAATTACAAAACTCAGCACTGAATCTGAGAAGATAAGGTCAGTTGCTCCTCCCCCAGTGAGAGACGTAATGACCAGTGATATTTACTGTGTTTATCTACACTGCGCCACGCTGGAGGACGGCTGCCTTTAGATCTCATCCCTGCTGCTGTCAACTTCCTGTCCAATGTGAACTCAGTCTGATAATGAGTTGATGCTTCAGGAATATGGGTTGTCAGTGAGGATGTGATTCAGGAAATGTAGTTTTTTTACTCACACATTGTTATATCGGTTGTAAGTGTGATTCATACATACACATACACTGATTCTGCAGTCACACTCAGGCTTGGCAGTGCAACATGCTGCAGAAATAGCAACATGAGGGTTGCAGCTAATTTGTGTGAGCATTTCAAGACAGGGGGGTGGGGTGGGGGGTGTGTGTGGGGGGGTGTCATCCAACCGTGTGAGTGCATGTGCTGCGAACAGGCCCAGCAGGGCTGTTACATGGGTGCACTCGAGGGGTGACACCGCATGGCGCCTGGTCCCGGGTCATTTATCAAGCCCACAGCCGGGCCATGCTGGTATAGTATAGGCCCCCCCACCCACACACCCTCCCCGGGTGCAGGCGAGGTCCTGCGGTGGGTGGCAGCTCCAGTCCCCGGCAGAGGAGGCTGTAGGATGTAGGACAAGCCAGGCGTGTAATCCCTCTCTCGGAGTTGAAACGCACTGACGGTGCAGGAAAATAAATATGGAAGGGCAAACCACTGGAAGTGGGAGATAGAGGGGGGGGGCTATTACCAAGGAGAACGCCAACAATTAAGATGGGGATTTGTTTTAATGTATTTTGTGATATTTGAAGAACTACAACTTTCAACATGAAGTGGGGGAACATTCAAACAGTTAGAAAAAAAATCCTGCTGAACTTAAATCATTTCACTGCTATTAAAGCAGTGGTTTTCAACCTTGGGGTCAGGACCCCATGTGGGGTCACCTGGAATTCAAACGGGGTCGCCTGAAATGTCCCAAAAAAAACTGATAAAAAATATTCTTTTAATTAATTTTTATTCTTTTTAAACGTATGATTAAAACACCACACACAATCATAAACAACTGTATTCTGTACTTTCACTTTCTCAAATTTAAATCGAGTTCAAATAAAATGCAGCATACGAAAATATCTGAGCTGGCACATCTTTATTGCCGGGTTGCGAGCCAGAAAAGGTTGGGAACCACTTGTATTAAAGTGTTCGTCTCCACCAAATGGAAATGCACAGATTTCCTTTATTTGACTGCATAAATCGCTGTATTTATACATGCAGGAATGCAAGTCCCTACTTCATTGGGAGAAGTCAGATGTATTAACACTGCTCACATTCTGCCTCACAAAGTGCTCCACGTCACTCTCTCCTAATTTGGATCAATTATCCCATTTCCCCCTCTGTGAGACACTGTTTCCCATTCAGCATAATGCAGCGGCTATTTGTCAGCGCCGTGTCATGTGCTCACCTCTTCACTATTCATGTACACTCTTGTCAGGGTGACTGAATGCGAGCTTTCTCCACTGTCTGAGGCTCATTTGAAATTCAAATATTGCCTCATTGCTGAGCCTCAATAATATTGACTTTCACTTACTCTCCAGAGGCACCAGGGATATATTTAGGGCAGGATTGTGTTTTTTTTTCTTCTTCTTACAGTACATGTGCATCTGGGGCTTTTCTGGACTGCTGTCAGATGCTGCAGGCACAACTGGAAATCACTATCAAATGCCAGCCGAGCCTGACAGAGATTTCAGTTTCTTTAGTTGCTGGAATGAAAATCTCACAAAGCTGCTTTTGTGACATTTGAGACTAAATTCTTCAAATGCTAACGAGCGTTTGTATTAAAAAAATAAAAAATAAAAAAGGAAGAAGAAAAAAGAAATTATGAGGTATAATTGAGCAAAAAGTGACAGTGCAACTCCTGGAAGGTGTAACCCAAATCTGAGCATTTGGGTGAAGTTTACCAACAAGGGGGTGAAGTGCAGGAAGAAGCTGCAGCAGGCGTCCACAAGATGGCGCACTACGCAGCTACAGCAGGCTGCAGACACACTGCTATTAATGGCATTATAGGATCAGGGAAGCAAACAGTGTTTGCATTCCCACTGTCAAGTCAAGTGTAGCCCCTGATAATATAGCAATGTTTAGATTTTTGCATGACCTTCTTTTTCCTCATGTTCTGTTTTTTTTTATTTTCACGTGCCATTACCTGTCATGTCAGTCAATCAAGATGTGTTTTTAGTTTTCTGTGTGAAAATCTTGATAAAAAGTTTATCACACAACAGAATCAAGAGACATTTAACGTGTTTTGCAACTCAGCGTAAACATGTACATGGTGTATTTTAGTGCAGTAACATAGTGTTGGGCTGGAAACTGTTTTCATTCTTGCTCCTTTGATAGTTATTATTATATAATTGGAAATAAATGACATGCCCCGTCCAATCAACAGCCTACATCTTTGGCTATTACATTTATATGACTATAAAAAGATAAAGCGGCAGTTCCTCACAGCGAAGGTCATAAAAAATCTTTCAGCAAGTCCTGCATTGTCAAAATCTCCTAAATTTGTGTTGCAGTCAGGGTTTTTTCTCCAGTTTTTTCACCCTGGGTAGTTGGCGATGTCGTTTATAATTTATCAGCACTGGAATCATCATGTCATGACAGCTGAGGGTTTATTCTCTGATCAAACCTCACCTACACCACCCCCATGAGGCCGATCAGCAGAGTTTGAGAATATAACTACAGTATCTTTTAATTCCTTTGTGTGATGCACAATGAAGCTGTGCTCAAAGCTCAAGGTGATGAAAAACAAGCAAAAAGAATGGCATAATAATCTAATAGGATAAATTATCAATTAATGCGATGATTAGACAAGTAACAAGGTATATGAATATATAGTGTGGCCCCCATGGGGATGTTTGACTTCAGAATGACTTAGAGTGCCAGGTGTGGTGTTAACATTAATAAGAGTTAGTGAGAGCACTGGGGCACAGCGACATGGAAAAAATCATAATAATCATTGGACTAATTATATGTTTGAAAAGGGCGTCATTAGTGAGATTATATAGGCTGTGACATCAAAGTGCAACATCAGCCCCAGAGACGCAGAGAGACGTCTCCACAGACTGCGTTCGCTACAGACTTATCATCATAAACAACACGCTAAGGAGGGTGGAGGACCGGGGGGTGGGTGGGTGGGGGTTTTCAGTCTAAAAAAGGAAAAGGCATATTGCGCTATAATAATGTGCCTTTATTGCATTATGGTTGAGATTTACTATGGTAAACACACATTTTACCCACCGTCTATAGTACACAGTGTACCAGCTGCAGCAAATAAAGAGTCAAAGTACAAACTGTCTTTATTGACAGCAGTAAAAAGGGATTATAGGAAAGCAGACACAGCTGTAATCAGATAATCCCAATATGATCATTACTTTTTTTTTTACTTTTTACAATTATGATACTTATAAAAACGTGTTTACATAATGTGATGCAAGACTGCTATTTTAAATAAATAAATAAAACATATTGTAAAAAGTGCATATTGTTGTGATGCTGGAAAAACGATGGCAATTATTTCCTGAATCTGTGCTACTGATTGGATGCTCATCAACCAGATAAACATAGATTTATCCACTTACAAGCAGCACAGCAACATGCAATGTTTGACAAAATACACAGTTAATCCTATAGCTTCCATCCCCAAATGTATTTTTAACCATACAGCATATAATGAATATGACAACAGCAGCAACTCTGGAGAACTGTTGTGGTGTGGATGGTGTTATATTCCTCTATAGGCGTCTTTCTGTTACATTTACCTGCCTCATTCCCAAACCGCTCCACGGGTAATGCTGTTATAAGTATAATGGATGTGGCATCTCATTCTGACCGAGAGGAGTTGTCGAGGTGTGAACAATGCATTCAGTTTTCTCCATGATGTCGTATAATCTCACAGTTCAGCGCTGAGTGCGCGACTTTTCCTCCCAAGAATGCAGCTATAGTGTCCAACTGTCCAAGGACACACAATGAATCACAACTGCTGGCACTTTAAAAGTTTTTTTTCTTCTTTTTTTTACTCTATAGGCCCACTACAAATCAACTGTACCTTACATCTCAATTAAAATTCTGCAGACAATACTGTAACTGAGAACTTTAGATGAGCACATTTCTCAAAATGTCAAACTATTTCTTTCCAAGTTCCTCATGGGAAAAAAAAAATCAGTTGTTCACTTTGCAGAGCAAGAAATCCATCACAGTGACTGAGCAGCCTCCATCCATCGCTGAAGACTTCATGATAGCGCACTTAAGTTTGGATTGGTTTGAGGAAATAAACACAGTGTGTGCTTTAACTAGCTACATTACCTTATGACCACAGCTTGCATTGATTTGAATGATTATGCAATCCACAGTATAATCAAGGTCCAAGTGTCCAACCAAACAGAAACGGGTGGATAGTGCAGCCTGGACATGTAAAGTGAAAATACACTGAAATTTCTGACGCTGTTTCAAAGGCAGTGAATGTTGCACGTATGTGTTACAGGCAGAGTTTCTGTCTATTCGTTTCTGCATTGCCCTGATAGCACGCCAGTCTCCTATACCTGGCATTTGTTCATTGTTCAAGTGCGCGAGTGTGGTGCCAGTTATTGATTTATTTTAATTATCGGCTATTTATTGTTACTATCTGCATTTTGCACAACTTTGTCTCTCCTTTCTTGGCTTGTAATTGTATGAATATTGATGGGTATTTCGCACACTGGTTAGAGGTAGGCCTACTGTGCATGCTTTGTGGTGCTAAAACTGTGCAAACTGTACAAATAGGGAGGTTTTCCCAGTCACAAGTATTTGTCTCTTCTGGGTCACTACTCTTTGTAACCACGGCAACTCAAGCTGTCAGTGTCATACATACAAAGTCCTTTACATCTCATTTCCATGCCAGGCACAAACAGGGCGACAAAAGAAAAGACAGAGGAACAGAGAGGGGCTCAGTTGAGTGAGTGCCCTGCAAACAAGCCCACTCTTTTCTTTTTTTTTCTCCCCCCTCTCCTGACAGAACAGTGCGACAGTGTTTCAGCCGTGCCAGATTCACTGAAGGGGAGTTGCCCCGCGGTTATTTATCAGTGTATCCTCGAGGTCGCGCGGCCATCGCCCTACATTTGACACAGCCTTTAAATGGCCACATCAGCAGACAGATAATCAGTGAGATAAAGAAGAGCATCTTCCATGCCAGCTTGGGGGTGTGTAAGGGGAGGGGAGGGGAGGGTTGGATATAAATGGAGGCCACTGGGCATTGACACAATCCCACGCTTCTGCTTACAGTTCTTCCATCACCACCAGCTGCCCCTCAAACCTCCAACCAGCCTGCAGCCATGACGTTCAATGGGACCTGGAAAGTCGACCGCAGCGAGAATTATGGAGAGTTCATGGAGAAAATGGGTGAGTGTGTGTCTGTGTGTCAATGTGTGTTCACAATTAATGTGTCACTCAAAGTCCTAGTTAACCTCAGCTATTTTTTTCTGCTGTGCCTGGCCTCATGTATGTGACTGTGTCAGGTGTTTCCATAAAGTTTGACATTGCTGCATGAATGTTACCCACTGGAGTGAGGTGTTGATAAGTTAGAGGTGATCATGGCTCTACCTTTAATAATAGCAGCAGCAGCTAATTTAAGGTCTTTGTCTGGACTTGGACACAGTGTGAGCCCTTCAAAATAAAAGCCCTGAGGAGAACCTGTCACTTATAGTACAAATACACTTCCAATGCATGATTTCTATTTTTTTCTTCTCAATAAGGTATTAATGTCATGAAGCGCAAGCTGGCAGAACATGACAACCTAAAGGTCACCATCGAGCAGACCGGGAACGAGTTCCACATAAAGGAGGTCAGCACCTTCCGCACCAAGGACATCGACTTCACCCTGGGCGTCACTTTCGACTACAGCCTGGCCGATGGCACCGAAGTCTCAGTGAGTGTCCTGACCTGCGGTGGTGCAGGTTGCACGCGGCCCAGGTTCTGCCTTGTAAATACATGCAAAATACAAGCAAGCAGAACTAGTTTGCTTTAGGGGGGGAGTGATGGATTTGGAAAGAGCAAATGAAGCCAATGCTAATGCTGAAAGCAGTGGAAAAGTTCCAGTGAGTAATTACTCTGCAGTGGTTATGCAGTCGCTGGCAGGAGAGTCGACCGAATGTGGGAAAACTCATCAACAAAACAAAGAAACATGGCCAATAAAAGTTGGCTAATGCAGACAAATGTAACAGAACATAATAAGAGCATAAAGAGCTGCGTGTATATTTTTACCCAGGGTGCGTGGGAGATGGAGGGTGACATGCTAAAGGGCAAATTCACCAGGAAAGACAACAACAAGGTCCTGACCACCACCAGAGCTCTGGTGGGAGGAGAGCTCGTACAGGTCAGTATTACTGTACTGTAGGTCCACATGCAAACCCATCGATCTTCACTGGGTTCCAATGCGAGATGTTAATTACTGCAGTCTGCTTTCAATAAAGTGACACACCTCTGTCTCCTCCTCTCGCCAGAGCTACAACTACGAGGGAGTGGATGCGAAGAGGATTTTCAAGAAGCAGTAACCTGGAGTTTGAAGTTCATATTTTATTTTTATAGAGATGACTTGATATAGATTTGTGTGATGTTGTTGTTTTTGTTTTTATAAAAAAGGAAGATCTGGTAAAGTCAAGTGTATTCTCATGGGATTCTACTAAATATACCTCAAAAGTTTGGCATTTTGATAAGAGGAGCCATTGTCATTGTTATGATATCAATAAAGCAATGAAAACTCAAACACAGGTTTGCATCAAGACCAAACAGACCTTCACGTGACCCTCAGCAAACACTTGAAAACTGTTTAGATGAATAGACTCAGCTGGTTCACCTGAGCAGAGAGGATCAAAAGTGCAAGGAGTAAGGAGGAACAGCGTTGAAGTGCCTTGAAATATTTAAAAAGAAACTGCACTAATTTAAGGTTCATCCAAATTTCAGAATATATACAGTAGGGCTCATTCAGCTCTGCCTTTGCAAATAGCTTTGGATTTCTTAGCTCAGATAGATCTCCATTGCTTCTCTGCAGTGGGATTTCAATTGTCCATTAACTAAAATCAGCAGTTCCATGTCTTTCCAGAAAACAATGCCCGCATTGCTCCTGATATCCCACACAACATATGTTTGTGGGTTATCTGAGGTGACGGGCTGTTTCATTCCTTACATGTAATTTATGTTCATTGCTGTGAGCGATGCCAGTGGAGATTCCCCCTCCTCCACTGTACTGGAGTGGAGGCAGCAGCAGCATCTCAGAAATGAATGATTCAACATGTGGGCAAAGAGAATATCTGCATGATTAGATACAATGAGACGTAAATGAGACGCTGTGTTTTCTGTAACTTGGGTGAACCGGCCCTTTAAATGTGGTGGACCACAGCTTACTTTAACTTGACTTACATTTCAACAGCGTTTTTGCACCACATTACGTTTCATCATTGTGATGGGAAACAGCCTGAAGCAGCTCAATAACAACTCCACATAACGTGAATTATATGATTTATGTTTTTTTGTGTTGTTAACCAACTGGAACAAGTCGATTCTCACTAATGGTTCTGATGTAGTTTGTAAGAATAAAGCAAATTTCATGTGTCATGTGAGTCTAATGCTGAGTCATTCTCACACATCTGGGCAAATGGAGGAACTCTGCCTTGTATTGATGAACTGGTGGTTTCAGGGCAGTCGTATTAAAAGTCATCAAGCCATCAAGATCAAGCACAAAGATCACATCTCAGAGATTATTTTTTATGAGCATCATAAGTTTGTAATTGCTATATTGATTAAGATAAAGAGTAAGGTTCTGTGGGAGGAGCAGACCAGTGCAGCATCACACCATCATTACAGGACTCCAGTCTGATCACATGAGGACAACAGGGTCTTGTGCTGTCATGTGCTATGTGCTGTTGGCCTTTAGGTGGTTTACTCAGCAGTGGGTCTGAATTGTTTCAGCAGGAAAAAACCCATTAGGGAAGCGAGGGTCTCTCACATGATGGGGCTGTAGAGCCACTGTGGATAATGATATTCATTCAGTGGTGAAAGTTTGGTTCAGGAAAGGGAAAGAATGGAAGAGCACACCTGCACTGAGCCTCATTGACCACTAGAGGGCGACCTGCACCCATATTTCATTGTGTACCAGCACTGATGCTTCAGTGCTACATGAGAGCTGTCATCTTTTGACAACTGAAAATATTTCTTATCATTTAAAAGCTATTTTGGGTTTGCCAAAAGAGGTTTGAACACAAATAATTTTAGTTTTGTCAGTATCTGTCATATTTTGTGTTAGCGGCAATATTATGATGTAATATAATATCATATCATATCATATCATATCATATCATATGGGATGACCTGGCATGACACTATATAATATGATATAATACTGTATAACATTACATAATAATATGCACATTATCCTTAGGAATTGAATGTATATAACAATATGTGTGAGGCTTTCTTCCATAATACACTATACTACACTAATCCTTCAATAACTCATTTTGTTTGATCGAATTTTGTGATAAAACCGTATTTTCACCATATGATTCTAGTACAAGATCACCGATGACAAACCATTGAGTCACCAATACACAATGAGGGCATCACCCTACACAGACTCATCCAAACCAGGTCCAGCCCGAGATGACGTCTAAGCACCAGTAGATCAGAAATCCAGCCCCCTGCTGAGCCCTGAGTGGCAGCCCCTCTCATGGAGGTATAAGCCAGGGATGCACAGGGCTAATCTGGTGGAGGAGCAGTGGCTTTGAACACCAGTTTGCCCTTAAACCCACTGAGGGGAGCAAAGTCCTCCGAGACCCCTCAGATACAGGGAGGCTCGACGAGTGGGAGCCTGAGCTGCTCTCAGAGTTAGATCAAATAGGTTGGTGGACCTCCTCTGTTTGAGAAAGTATCAGCACTCAAACTCAGTTTTTATGCTTTCTTTTTTTATTTATTAACTTTTTAATACAAAATACATATACTATGATAGGCTGATACTACCTTAAAATGCAATGTGAGAATTTTCTTTATAGTTTATTCATTTCTACCCTGCTTCATACAGAGTAATGTACAGTGTGGTATTTCTACTACCAGAGTACAGGGTCAGTGTACTTAAGCCTACAGTAATTATGGGAGAGGTGTGATTCAGTGTCGTTGTATGCTGTAATGTCTTTCCATGACCACTAGGTAGCGCTGTGGAGCTCTTTATAGTCTGAGACAAATGGGGCCTTGCTCATTCTATGATGTCATCCTGAGTCAAGTTATCATATGACACAGACACACACACACACACACCCATTATTTCAGAAAAAACACACACACACACACCTATGAGATTATTGGATCTCAACTCGGATGATGAAAATAATAAATATCTCTCGGTTACTTATCTGGAATCAAAGAGTGGACTGTACAAACATGAAATCAATGAGAAACAGGAAAGTGGTGGGAGAGTTAGCCCTCGGTGTGTTTGGATTGCTGTGAGACTGAGGGCGAGGGGGCCCACCCAAGGGAGGTGGGAGCTGTGGATGAGAGAGGAGGAGGAGGAGGAGGAGGAGGAGGAAGAGGAGGAGGGTAAACATTGAGAGGTGGACAGAGAGAAAGAGTGAGAGTGGGGATGAGGTGAGTGCGGAAAGGACAGTGCAGGAAAGAAAGCATCACCCGCCCCACCCCCTGCTGTGAAATCAAATTCACTGACTCACTCTGAAGTCGTCAGCTTATCTGAAAGAGTAACAATCACAAAAGACACTAGCAGCAGCAGCAGCTGTGGTGATGGCGGAGGCCGTGGCAGCGGCGCAGTGGGGAGTGTCAGGGCTTTTGGTTGGGTAATATGCTTCCAAGAAGAAACAGGCCCCCTCCTTTTTTGGCCTATCACTGTTTAGACAATGACTGTGCAGACTTTAGCAGACACTATGCAGGCTGCTGAATGATGAGTCACCGGTTAGTCAGTGTCGAACACTGTACTGTATGTAAGCCCAGACAGTCGGGGGGGATTATTTAGGACTCATGCCACTGTACAGGATTGGCATCATCATCATCATCTTGTACAATCAATAGTCCTCAGATGATGAATGGCCGGGATCGGCTTAAATGTATTTTGCGGTTCAGAGTGAAATGTTTCCAGCGCTATTAGCGATTTGGCATATTTTGTTTTCCACAGGAAGAACATTGGTGCCTTTTTCTCTAACGCCATCATTTGGGCAAAAAAACCCAAAACAAACTGTTTATCCTACTTTCATTTTTAATCAACTGTCCAATTAATGCCCCGGCCCCCCCTGCCTCCTGATCAGCTGTGTTTTGTGTGTGCAAAACATTAGCATGCTAATCCTGCTAAACTGAGGTCAAATGGAGCGTGCAGGCCCGACCCGTGTGATAACATGTGGTTGCCTGTTCCAGTGGGCTGCGGCGGTCAGTGTTTTACTGCAGCGAGCCAAGTAACACAACGATCAGGTAGTGAAAACACCAGATAGGCTCCAGAAATGTAATGTAGAAAATTCAACGTCTAGTTTCGACTGTTTGACAGAGAAATATACAGACGTGAGTGATGGGGGATAGAAACACCTCTTTAATGGACTTGACAAAGGGAGTCACACCATTACGGAGTGTTGCAGGTTGGGCTTATGCATGCATACTCCCAGATGAATACATCCCCTCACCCACACAGAGTTTTTTTTTTTATTCCCCCACTTTAGTCCGCTCTGACACCCTGCGTGAATAACCCCCAGGCACGGACGAGTGTGTGTCATGTGAGAAGCTGGTGTGTGCCACCTGGTGTGACTGAGCAGACAGAGGAGAGCGGAGACAGGCAAGAGTGAAACTAAATTGGATGTGGCCTCTGTCTCAGGAGTCGCCAGCCCCTGGGTCCGGTGGGCTATTCTTATAGAGGGCAGCGAGAGGTCCGCAGCTCCCCCGGTACACAAACCACTTTATAGGAGGCCCACATCATGTTTTGACGGCCTCCTGGGACTGTGGGGGAGGTGTTATCCAATGACAAGTGTGAGAGAGGAAGAGGAAATTGAGCCTTCACGCAGGTGGGTTTCTATTCGGGTAAGCGCAGTTGGAAATGTCAACATCTAGTCTAGAGTTCTCTTTGGATACGGAGCCCCACACCTGACAAAAGGTAGACTACCCACCAGAAAAAAATTGGAAGTTCTGAGATGAAATAAATTCAAACTATTTTTTTTTTAATGTTATTTAACTTTTACTGCCTTTCCTGTGATTTCCTATGAAAGTTTTATGAAAAATGTCCAGGGCAACTGAGAAGTAGTGTGTAGTAGTTTAGCATTCATGTAGATGGGAGTGGGTAGCTTGGTAGCTTAAATGAAAACAGTAGCATACATCATATTAGCATTGTTGTACTTTTCTCTCCTTTATTTTTTAGATGCCATACTTTTAACGTCATAACATTTTCCATTATCTATCTATCTATCTATCTATCTATCTATCTATCTATCTATCTATCTATCTGTCTGTCTATCTATCTATCTATCTATCTATCTATCTATCTATCTATCTATCTATCTATCTATCTATCTTCTCCCAATGAAGTAGGCTTAAATAAATTATGCAACTAGTTCCATTTTTGGATCATTTTCTTGCACTTTCCTCAGTCAGTTCTGGTGGTGTGTGTCTATATGTGCTCAGTGTGATACATAGTTATGCAGAAACTTCATGCATGGGTCATAAAGCACAACACAGAGAAGGAGCAAAAAAAGTAAATCATGACACAGAGGATGACGTCAATCTTTAATGGCAGATGGCCTGAAATGTCTTCATTTAACATTTTCATAAAAACTTCTCATTTTGATCACTTCTTTTTTTTTTTTTTCCTTTTTTTTTTTTGGTTTCAAACAAACACACCTCTGCAATTCACCGAAATACAGTTTCTCCTTACAGCGGCTAAAGTACATAAATATCAACAGTACTGTATGCATTAAGAAAAAGAAAAAAGAGCACACACATGCCGTGAACATGCACAGAACACACAGGTACGCACACGGTATACTGAAACGAGGAAGGAGTAGTTTTCATTGGACAAAAGGAGGGAGGGGCTATCATATTCATTTCAGGTGGGGGGTAAAGGGGGGGGGCTTCTGTACCGCACTGCTGACAAAAGACAAAAAGATCCATTCGTTCAAAGAGCATGTTTTCCTCTGGATTTCACAGTGAATTATGTAGATAAAACAGTATTCATATATCACATACAGTATGTTTCAATCAGTCTGATACAAACACAAAAAAGAAGCTCTAGAAAAATTACCAAATGAATATACAATTAAACTTACAATAATACTTACAATGAATTATATGATGGGCATCGTCTATGAACTTTAAAAACATAATACCCATAAAAAAACACACACACGCACACGCAACCACACACGCACACACACACCTTATAAATACTTGTTCTAGTAAATTTGGTGCCACGGTCGGCTTTAAAAAATGTCTTTAAAAGCAAAAACTGCTTCAGAAAAACCAGTCGATATGATGCGCGTGCATATTATCATTATTATTATTATTATTATTATTTCTCATTACAAACACTGACTATATAATTCAACCAGTCCGACATGATGATTGTACACACCTGGGCTAAAGATTACAGGGACGATTGTTGTTTTCTCACTTCACGTTTTGACTGTCACACCGCTGTGACAACGCCGCGTCTTCGCTTCATCAGAGAGGGACGACGGTGACAGTTCGCCTTTGTACAGATGTGACATGAACGAGAGTTTTTGGCGTCAAGGATAAAACATTATCACTCCATGATATGTCACACAGCAAAGACGTTATTGCAGGCCCAAGAATACACAAGATTACAAAAGATTTTTAGGTTTTTTTTCTTCTTCGTCTTCTTCTCCCCCACTCCAATCGTTACTATGTTAATTCAAAAAAATTTACAAAAGACAGGTTGAATCACATTGGCTCCCTAAAAATAGACAAAGGAGACAAATTGCTTTAAGTGAATATCCTTTCAGACTCTTTTTGGAGTGACACCAGAAAGAGACATGCAGCGAAAAATAATATCATACTTCATAAGAAATCAGATCGAGGACTTCAAAGCAGTCAAAAAACAGAATAACTCCACAAGCCTAGATAGCTCTCCAGTGTAAAAAAGAAATGCCTTTGGTCTTTCATTTTCTCTATACTGTGCTTGCTTGTCCTGCTACACAACGAAGGGGCAAATTCCTAATAATAGCAGGGCTCAGTTTGCCGTGCATTGCAGTCTCCGGGGGTCAATCCACCTTCGCCGCCGATGGCTGCTTCCTGTCAATGCAACACGTTTGATTACCTTCCCATTGTGGAATTAGGAGCTGGATCGGGAGCGTGTTTGTTCGTCACTGGCTAACTAAAGCACGTCAGACGATGGAATAATATGTCTGCCTCATCAGGTGAAAAGACGCCCACACACATACACACAACCACACACACACACACACATACACACTACTAACATGAGCAAACCTGAATCTGCACGGTAAAGAAAAGACGAGAGCCAACCGACAGGTCTGCTTTGGTATAGCAGGGTGACTTACCATTTTATAATGGCACCAAAGGGGAAGGGTGAGAGAAACCAAAACAAAACATATGGAAGTTCCTCACACGCTTTAACACCACATAAATCAATCAAAGAAAAAAAAAACATTTCAAACATTGTCTTGATTACAAAAATACCTTTTTGTATTTCTTTAAAATATCTAAAAATGTACAGCATTGTTTTTTTTTCTTCTTTTTTTTTGCAAAGTCATGCTTCAACATGTATTTAATAATCATAATAACATTAATATGAATGATATACAGAATAGTAATAATTATAGTAATATAATAACATTACCCAGCAGTGCTTTGGCATCACTTCCGTACATCTGGCCTTGCAAAGAGGCTGCATAAAATGTGTTTGCACTCCTTTGGTCGTCTTTACACTTGCATATACGAGAACGCAAAGCTGCTAGTGTCAGACAGGCGACCGGTCAAACAAAGGGGCGTGTGTGCGCCTTCGTCGTGCGCGCCCATTACCTTTCGCGGGGAGGTGTCGGAGGAGGTGCGGCCAAAGCACTGCCGGTAAATCGTAGTAGATGTAACAGTATAAAAAAGAGTTGGAGGGACTTTGAGGATGGTGGTTGAAGGGAAGGGTGGGGTTGGGGGCGAAGGGGTGGGGGGGCGAAGGGGTGGCTCGATGTGTGATGGAGGCTGGGGTCTAGTATGTCCTGAGGCCCATGAGGCTGCTGCTGCCTGAGCGAGAGAGAGAGAGAGGGACAAAGAGAAGGGGTAAGGTTGTCATGGTCACCACACACGAACCTTGTACGCTAATGAAAACACTGGGGATCATGTGGAACTGTTGCAAGACACAAACACATAAAAACCCACACACACAAACAAAAGGTAGATGCACACAAAATGTTTCTCATTTTCTCCTCAATTTCTCGCACTTGCCTTTAAGACGCCAAGACCACACGCACTTTTGTCCCATAAATATCTAATGCTGCCATTTTGGGTCTGTTTCCAAAACATTTCCCGCTGAGCAAAAAAGCTAAAACATGCGCAGATGGAAGTTGACGCGCTGTCATTGTGGCTCGGTGCGGTTTACGGTCATTCCAGCAGATCTCACCCTCCGCCCCCCCACCAACAAAATTGAAGAAAGAAAGAAAGAAAGAAAGAAAGAACGAAAGAAAGAAAGAAAGAAAGAAAGAAAGAAAGAAAGAAAGAAAGAAAGAAAGAAAGAAAGAAAGAAAGAAAGAAAGAAAGAAAGAAAGAAAGAAAGAAAGAAAGAAAGAAAGAAAGAAAGAAAGAAAGAAAGAAAGAAAGAAAGTGGCCTTTCACAACTTTTTTCCCCCCCAACAAATCCACACTTTCAAATCAGATCAGGAGGGGGGGGATGCTGCTGTGTCACCGAGGTGAGATTTACACCTTTCCTCCTTCGCCTGCAGGCGATTGCGAAGTCCATAGCTGAGCTGTAAAAAAACAAAAAAAAAACTCACCGACGTTACGAAGCTCCGGGTGCCGGGGTCAGGTCAGTCCTCCAGGTTTTTCTAATTTGGACACGAGAGGCAATCAGCAACGCCCGTCACAGCCGGCCACGGCCACCATCACACATCAGGAACCTGTAGGACGCAGAGGGGACACGGTCCTGAGCTGCACCAGCATCCTGATGATCCAGTCACCACAGTCTCATTGTATTCAGTCCTACTTTTGATTTTTTTAAAGGTTAACGGTAGGAACTGCTCAGTTTTCGTCAAATACCTTGCACTCACGGACAGGATGTTATGATTTAAATCTCCTTGATCGCTGTTATGACAAAGTGCATCTGTGTTTGGTCAGAATCGACGCAGCAGAGGCCAAGTTATCCTGATTTCTCACAAACCCAGCTCCAAGAAAATGGCTGGATCCTACTCTTCCCATAATGTAACTGGATAGCATCCTTCATTAGACACATCTCTTTCTGGTGAACGCCTCCCACACCTTTCCAACTTCACACCACCACCAAGGCAAGGCTTTCGGTTTAAACGTCTCTGAGCCCACGCTGAGATTACTTAAGTGATGTTATTTTCCCAGACCCGAGGCGCCTCCGGAGCCGCGCATGACATTATACAACTGCTTTCTCAGGATGTGCGGCCCTCCATGTGACTTGTAAACTGACTTTGACATGTAAAATTAGTGGAGTGTACTTTCGAAAAAGAAAAGAAAAAAAAGAGGCCGTTCTAAACCAAATCTGTCAACCTCAAAGTCCAGCTGTGACAAACAGGAAGTCAGCTGACAATAGCCTTGAATGCTTATGTTGAACTTGCGTCTAACAACCACATCTCCCATAATCTCTCCCCACCACAGCTCCCAACCACCCGTCGGACCGGAGAGAAAGGTCAACCCTTCCAAAACCCACCCTCCCTCTCTCCCACACTCACCCCCCCCCCCCCCCAGATGTAGCGCTAAAAATAGACATCTCTTGGAGACCGTGGTAACTCGGGTTCAGGGGAAGGGAGAGAAACTCTTTGGAACAATAAACAATTAGTAAACCAAACATGACCTTAAAAGAAAAAAAAAAGAGACGGGCAGACTGTTGAAGGGAAAGTGTGTGCATGGGGGGGGTTTGTGGAAGGGAAGGGGGGGGCACGGCTGGCCTAGCTAATGCCCTGTTGCGCGTTCAATCAAGGATGAGGGAATCGATGTGTTATATAGCCGCTTGGCTAAGCTGATGCGACACATACTTCCAGACCACGCTATTTGTTCTGGCTGAGACGCCAAGGTTAAAGATTGAGTTGATCATTGAACATGTCTGAGTGGATTAGGGAGAGGTTTAATGATTCGCGGGCTTAATGTGTTACATCCAGTAACTCGGCCCTGACGAAACGACGTGGGATAGGTAAACAAGTGGTGTTTGACGGCGTGGGAGGCGACCGGGTTCCTCGGTGAATGTGTGCACTGTTTTTTTGTTTTCATTTCGCGCGTAATGTCCCTGTGTGTGTTATCGGGGATTATCGATCTTGCGCTGCGGAGAAAAGAAGACTTGTTCGAGATTCCTGACCGATGGTGGAGCCATCTAGTTCTCCATCGTTAATCTTACTGTAAATCACTTGGCGCTTTGTCTTTTAGAGATTTATATGTGGGTTTGTTTTTTCCTGAGCAGTGGTTTTCATTCACTTCTGAATCATTAGCAGACCACTGAGCTGCGTAATCCATTACTGTGAGCATCAAACCTGAATTCGTTTTCGTCAAAGTCAGGGCCGAGGTAACAGGCGTGGCAGAATTTATCGGCTGATGGTAGATGTGCCAGATATTTGGCAGTCATACATCTCCTGATAATACTTTATATTTGTTAATAATAAAGTAATGTTGCTTATACATTAATAAATGCTTAATATGTTCATATATTTCTACACGTAAGTCATATTATCATGTGGTGCCAAAATGGTTTCACTTTAGAAACTGTATGTATGATGAAATAATCCATAGATTCAATGATTATATGATTGACAGAAAATTGATTGGCCACAGTTTTGTGAATTTCTGTTGGTTTTCTACAGTAAATTCTCATTGATACTGTTCTAACAACTCTGGTTTTGAACTCTTCATCACACAAAATGTGATGGTTAATCAAGAAAGTAGTTGAAAGACTCATAAATAAGTAAACTAACATTTAGTGTGAATGTAACACAAACATCTATAGTCTTTGAATGCAGCACACAAGACTTTTGTGAATATGTAGGATGTTTTTAAATATTGTAATTTTTTTGATGCTCAGACACCGGCATGAAATTTTAAAATGCAGTTTCCGTAGAGACACGGCCAAAATTGCATTACCGCTGCAAGGTAATGCAGCGCAGGTAGCTGCACAAATCAAATCACTGCACTTTAAAACTGCATTATCATGCAACACTAATGCAAAGTTGACAAAAAAAACGGAGGCTTGGTGCTCATCGTGATGGATTGCACGGCACAAGTATTTAGAGTCTCCGAACTGATTTTCATGTCATAAGGACTGGTTTAGAATGCTAAACCAGTAGCTGCTGTGAGAGGAATACATCCACTAATGTAAAAACCGGAGTCTGCAAAGTAAAGTTGATCTGTAGCTGAGGAGTTATGGTCCTTTAAGAACGATACCTGTGCTGCTCGGCCATGAAAAGGAGCCCCTGTCTGAATCCCCTTTAATCCTGAGAAAAGCCTTTAGGGCCTGACTGTGTTTCTCACATACCGGCTGTAGCTGCTAGTGCTGGGTGGTGATGGATGCAGCTGCTGACATGTCTCCCAAGACCCTGCGCAAGGATGAAGCTATACTGTATGCATGCATGTGTGTGTGTGTGTATATGTGTGTTATGAATCAGTGGGGGGTGAGAGAAGAAAGTCCCACTTCCTTATTAGAAGGGGCCCCAGCTGGCCCTCAGCTCTCCAGCGGGAGTTAGTCCAACATTGCACAGGAACTATTGGTTTTGTCGGGCTATTGGCCAAAAAGGTCCTCGGGGCAGGCAGCCAGACTACAAACACACACACACACACACACAGACACTCGCACACATATTCGACTCTCACACAAGCACACATGATAGGGGCACGCACACCGCACCACACTCCCCCCACCATGTCTTGTCAGATGGAAAATCCGGATTACCTTTCCCTCCAGTTCACTAGGCATTAATGTCCACTATTAGGTTGTCTTTGGACCCAGCTCTGTGCCAGAGCATGAATGTCAAATATAATTCAGCCTCACAAACATCCAGATGAATGACTGGCCTAAGCCCCCAGTGGTATTGCAATAACAAAAACCTTACAATACAGATTTTTTTTTTTTAAAGTCAGCCCTGGGTAAGCTGCCTGTTTTAACACGCCATTGTTGTAAATAAAGTTTTCAAAAGGGTTCTTCCAGGATGCCAGGAGATCAGGACGGGGCATTACCAGCCGAGACTAAAAGACCACTGAACGCTACCTCACTTTCAGCTGTTCACACTCACACACACACACACACACACACATTGAAATATCCCACGGTGACACTTCCTAATGCGAGCCAACATACTCTGACCGTGAGTGGTCCCCCTCCCCACGCCCCGTCCCTTTAGATGCCAAGACAACCACTGACCGACCACAGGCCTCCCAGGCTTGCCGAGCTGGAAGCTTCTCCAAATTCCCACTATGTAGGTTTACTGTCACCAGCCGCCTCTGGCATGAGTAACAAATCACAAATGCCCACTTTTTTTTTTTTTTTCCCCCTGTCAGCGCACATGACACATCAATAGCAAACTCCACAACAGAAAGCTTCCCTTTGTAATCTCGCCTCAAGTTTATTCTTGTTGCCTCGCTGCTAAAATTGCTTCAAAGTGTTTCACAATCACAACCCATTTTTTTTGTGAATTTGCATCGCACAAATAAGTGAACATGGCCGACACGGAGACATCAAGTAATTGCTCTTCTAACTCGGCTGCATCCATTTAACAAACAGCACCAGGTTTGGTACGGATGAGTTTGTTTGCAGAGCTGCACACGATGTCAGGAGGGAACAGACGGAGCAAGAGTTAACTGGAATGGCCATTGGATGGCGTTTCCTTTTAAGTCATGATTACAGGAGATATGGTGGGCCGTGATTTTTTACTGCATCAGCACGCTTTCTGAGGAGATATGCTTCATAGAGTGATTAAACTCAGTCCACCATTGCGGCGCAGACTTGTAGGTCATGCTCTTGTTCAAAGTAATTCACACTAACAGAGCGTGTTGCTGGACGGAGTAGAAGAAACTTTCTTAAAGGGCCAGCGCTCCTAAAAACTCACCAAGAAGAGAAACCTATGTAGATATATTTATATTTGTGTTGTCACAAAGACACTGGTTACCTTTAAGAGATGTTTACTGTATATTCTCTTTACTGTATGTGCATTTCCATGTGTCTTGTAAAATAGATTTCTACCTCCTTCCCAACACAATGTAGATCATGCCTGCTTGTTTGTGGCATTTAAAATAATCAACTGCAATATATTTGTCCAGAAACAGTATTCATAGGGACTATTACCTCCTAATAAAAAAAAAAAAACCCACAGTGAGGTCACGGTTTCTGGAAAGAAATGTAGTTTCTCAATGCTCCGAGCACTAAAAACAAGATTCCTTTCACCTCCATTGTACTGAGCCGGCAGTGCAAGTCTCAGAGGAAACTGTCAACGCAGAAAAATGTGGAAACAAAAAAAAAAAGTTTGTGTAATTTGGGTGACCTCTACTTTTTGTTTTGTTTGTGTGTATACTGTTGTGTATATTTGCCTATGAATGGTCTTATGTTTGGACATGCACTTACTCGCACACACTATATACTTTAGGATTGTGTGTCTGTGCATGTGTAGTCGCCTGTAATTATCACAATATTCTGACTGGATGTCTCAACTTCACCTCACCCTCCGCTGTGAGCCGGATGTTGGGATGTTGTTGTTTCATTGAGGGGCTAATATCCACTGGGGCAGCCTGACCGACCAAATGACTTCCTCCTGGTTTGATAGAGGAGTAATTATTTCCTCCAAGCCCCTCCCTTCTCCACTCCCTTCCTCTTTTGCCCCCCTCCCGACAGAGATGAAATCCCCCAAAACATCAAATTACTCCAACAGCTTTTTTTTCTCTCTCCTAATGCAGTCTGTTGAAGTGTGTGGATATAGTAGATGAGTCAGCAATGTTGCGAGGTTGAAAGGAGACGACTTGCACTAATCAACAGTTCTAGTGAATGTTAGCCTCCACGCCTCCACCGGCACCCACCCATCCACTCACAATTGACTCCCCAAGGGGTCCGGAGAACATGTTCCTTCCTGTCCTGAGACGTTGAAGGGAGGGAGCTCTGGTGACAGTGTGACTGGCGCCGAGTGCAGACACACACACACACAGACACACACACATGCGCGCAGTCAGTCAACACAGATCCACAGACTAGCAGGGGGATTTGTTGTGCTTTGTGGTTTTGTTTTTCTGCAAGCACAACAGCGTTCAGTTTGTCTGAAACCAGAGGGCGAGACAACATGTGCTGCGGAGCTCATGAGCGGTTACGGTGGACCCGTGTCCCTCTTATTAGAAAACCAGCTGTGTTGTGTACTGTCTGCAGCTCCGCCGAAATGAATTCATCTGTAATTTATTTTAAATAAAGCTCCATGCTAATCATTTTTTCTTCTTTTTTAATAAAGATTCATAAAAACGGCCCTTCCGGCAGTACCCAGGTACCTCAGCGGTTCATGGTGCATATTCCGCATTTAACGGCCTCGTGGAGCATCTTGTCCTCCGTCTCTCTTTTCTGTCCCGTCTTTTTCATAAACCCTCCGCTGTGTGCTTTATCATAACACAGAAATGCCAGAATGGGGATTTTTTAAATTAAAAAATGTATTTCATGCTGCCAGAGTTTGACAAAATGACAAACACACACTAATATCCACTGCGTGGTACCAACACTGTAATGGGACAATATTCAGTGTTTATTATGGCAATTCTTTTGGAGTGCGCACAAAATAATAAACTTTCTCTCACGTACGGCAGCGATAAATATCACACACACGTCTGGAGCGCACCAATAACTTCTGATGCTGCACCAAACTACTCAGTGTGTGCAATTTTAAATTTACTCCCATTCATTTGTTTCAGTGGTTTAAGATCATTTGGGGATTGTATTCTTTAAGATCCTTTGGTTAAAAGTTGCTTTTTTAAAATGAGAGGAAATTATGGGCAATGATCAGGAGGCTCTACAGCTCCTCTCAGCTCTGCTTGGCATTTCAGCCTCTCGGTGCTTGAGCATACAGTATGTACCGAGTGACTTTCACCACTGGTTATAATCACTTTACCTATCAAAGCAGCCTATATTAGCATTTTAGTCATATTTGCTGAGCGCTACTCCGTCTGTTTTATTAAAACATCAGCATCGGAGCTCGTTTTACATTCTGTTTGACTCGTCCGCCTTTGATGCCTGCAGATCAAGCATCACTTCAATGGGTAAAGTCGAGCCTCTGTACCCTGTGACCTGAGCGGGGAGGGAGGAAAAAAATAATGGAGTATCCCTTTAAATCGCACCTTTCATCTCTTACGGTGACATGCGGCTGTTTTATTGACTGACTGGGTTCAACACTCCCACATTTACATCTAAGAGGCTAATTTGTTTTGTGTTAGTGAGGAGTGTGCGCTAATTAGTCGGTTAGTTTGGCCGTCAGCTGGATGAAGGTTTTTTTCCATGTGAGGTTCGAGGGCAAACCGAGGGCGCTCGCTTGACGCACACGCCACATACACATGGAAGTAACACCCAGCGATATTCCCCCGACGTATGTTTAGCGAATATCTCTGCGGTTGTTTAAACAAGGTGTCATAACATTTACCAAAGTATTTTCGCGGCGCGGCGCAATGTACACTTCTTTGTCATAGCGGGGGCAGAGGGCTGACTGGCTGTGTGCGTTTGTGTAAGACGTTACTCACACATACTTCAGCAGAACTGCCTGGACTTCCATCCCTGAGGAGTTCCATCTGCAGGTGGGAGCCAGCGAATCTAAACAAACACAATCACACATACATTAACACACAGGCACACAAATGATAGGACTATATACAGTTTATAGTCATACAAGATCTAATGTATTGTATTATCGTTTTCAGTTTATTAACAAATTGTTGGACTAAAAGGGGTGTATCTCTCTGTATGACAAGTTTTAAACATCAAGGAGTTGTTTATTCCACATTAATAGAAGAAAACCTTAAGAAATAGGCTCTTTGTCGTTGAGAGTTAGAAGAGTGACATCATTCACTTGGCTTAACAACTGGACAGATGGATGGAAACAGAGGGAGGCAACTGTGGTCGGTCCAAAGGTACTGTAACAAAATCCATAATTCAA
Source organism: Decapterus maruadsi (assembly GCA_030347415.2). NCBI lineage: Eukaryota > Metazoa > Chordata > Actinopteri > Carangiformes > Carangidae > Decapterus > Decapterus maruadsi. The sequence goes on along the minus strand of CM064898.1, from coordinate 14,131,596 downwards.
TATTTAAGGAGCTACATACAGGTAGTTAACATAATCTAATTTGTTTAATTCCTACAAAAGACAAGATATTGGATTATAACAGCTGCTTATTTGCCAGAAAGTTTCAGCTCCTCTTCGGTTTTCCAGGTTTTATGCTAAACTAAGCTAAACTAAAAGCTAAGCTTTTGGATGTAGCCGCATAGTTTATGAGCGAGCATGAGGCTGCTACTGGCAAAAAAAAGGGAAAGTTGATGCTCTGATAGCAGACACTGGTTTGTCTATAAAAAAGTTATTCATTACCAGCTGTGACGTCTTGTAAATTTCCACACTGCACAATCGCGGCTTTGTATTCAAATAAAATGAATGTAACACAATCGAATTACTTCACTTTATCTTCCCTGATTTATTACTTTGCAAACATCTTTGCTACCTTTTACTAGCAAACCAACATAACTCTCTCTCCAGAGGATGACAGCAGTTTACAAACCTGGAGAGCTGAGCTAATGTGGACTGAAATTGAATTTGATCATTTACTATTGTGTGCTTGTTTATATGCCTTACATCAGCATGTGTACTAGGTCAGCAGAGGCTCTGAGATGCTAGCAGAGCCACAACCCCCCCAGTGAAATCACAGAGCCAGATTTTCTTTGAGTGTGTCAGTGTGTGCTCACATATCCGATGCATGTGGAAAACTGCCAGCTCGGCAGATTCAACTTGCACTCATTTCAAATTCTGACATCATCTGAGCTTCTGCTTTAGTGTCTTTGCTAGGGGCCTTTGCACTTAAACAACCTCGGCATCTGCATTATATATGGAAATATAGTCTGCATACTGTTGAGCAGAGGTAGAAGACATACTGTAACATTTTGATCTTAAAATACATCAAAGTAGGCCTACTGATGATGGGTCATTGCAAGATGGATAAGGAAACAAATATCTAGAAACAATACAGTATATCTAGGCCTAATACTGGGATCTTATCAGGGTCAGCCGGTACCAAACAGGCTGCATGAGAAGAACTTCAAGAGAGATCAATACGGAATTCTTGTGTGAACTCACAGTGGAGCTGTGCAGATTAGAAGACCTCAATAAACTGGATCATGTTTGGTGGAAAAAGGGGGATATAATTAATGAAGTGATGATCAAATGATGATGCAAACCTTTTAAAGTGCAGAAGCTTTCATTAGTGTGAGTGTTTGAGTAATTGGGATAAACAAAGTGACATGACATGAGCTGTTACTGATTCATGAAAACTGTAGGTTGTGGTACTGTATGTGATGTTAAGAGTCTGGACGGATTTTTCATTAAAAACCTTCATGATCTCAAAACATTTACTTGAACAACAATATGCTGAGTGTTTGGGTGCTGGATCAATGAGGTGAATTTGCTCTGCCGAAGTAAGTTCCTAAAAAGTGTGTTTTTACAGTATTTGTCAAGATTTCAAAACCAAAGTAGGAACCCCTGCACTCTTACAATTTTGGTAAGTTTATTTATGTTCTCAGAGTCATAAAAGTAGTGACTGGTTGAAATTTAAATTTATTTTCCACACCGTTTTGAGATTATGGGATCATCATTCATCATTTTTTCAGGTAATCTTATTATTTATATCTGTGTTTCAGTCAAACTCACTGACACATGTCTTATGCTTCCTCTTGAACTGCACAGTGAGACATACTGTAAGAAAGGGCAACGGTTTGGTGAACAGGGCGATTAGTTTAGTTTAATTCGATTCCTGGAAGTTAATGGGATCAGGTAGCAGCTCCTCTCAGGAGAAGGGTAAAACAGCATTACACATTTGCAAAAATGGACTACACCCTGAAATTAAATATTTATCAAGTCACTAATTTCACTATCAATAAACTAATGAAATTATATCAATATTCCTTTCCTGCTGCGATAGTCCAAAGTTGAACATGACAAACAAGTATTTAAAAAATGGTAGTTTAAAGATGGTAATATTTCTGAACTTCCTCTGAACTTCCCTTTGCTTTGCCTCAACCTCGTCCCACTTTATTAAGCTTGGACCACCATTCAAAGTAATGTCTGTGGAAATGTGTGGCAGACTCTTAAGAATAATAGGAAAATTCCCCCCAAAACCAATTTATCTCTTCAAAACCATTCAAGTCTAACCACTTGGTATTTGACTGCACTTATGCTTTGCAGCCAATTGGTTCTTTTGTAAGATTTGCAAATGACAGTGACTGGGTGGTGGGTGGTGTGTGTGTGTGTGTGTGTGTGTGTGTGCTCTGGGGTGCATCTGTGGATGGAACAGACAAATGGTTTGAGGGGCTGACGGCAGCAGCTGTTTGTACGGAGGGCACGGGAGGAGGTAGGGCGGAGGGGTGGTGGTGATGGTGATGGTGGTGAGGGAGGACGAGGAGGAGGGGGTGGGTGGGTTTTGCAGGTTACCTGAGCGTGGAGCGAGGAGGGGTAGGTGAAAGCGGGTGGGAGGGCCGGCGACAGCTCCGCCGGGTACAGCGGGTATGATGCCCACACGTCTGGGCTGCTGGGATATAGAGCAGGCACTGTGAGCTCATCTGTGGAAAGAAGAAGAGGAGGAGTGGAGTGAGGAGAGTGGCCAGTGGATGGGTGGGTGGACAGAGAAGACAGGGTGGAGGTGATTGGCAGTGGTGGTGGTGGTGGTGGTGGTGGTGGTGATGGAGGTGCACTAGAGGTGAATATATAGTTATCTGAAGTGACTTCCTCTCATTTCATTTCATTATAACGAGAGGGAGCTAAACCCCGCCCCCAAAAAAAGACACCACCTAGCTTAGCAACTGTAACTTGTCACGTTGGCTGATTGAAGTGGTGTAAATAGCAGTGTAAATACATTGCTATACTACACAAAATGAAGTGATAGCAACATAGTTTGCTACAGAATATGTGAAACAGTCTGATTTACACTGTTTTAAAGCTTCATTGTAGTTTTAGCCGAATTAGCTGGTAACCACTGTAAGCTAGCATCTTTCTGAAATGAAGAGTTACTTTGGTGGTAAATCTGGCACCTCTATCTCTTGTACACTGCACGTGTAATATGTAAGAAAAGGAGGCTTCACAAGCCTAATAGCAGAAGCACCTGGGAGAACAGTTACATATATACTGTCATAATATCACCATAGCTGACTTATTTCAGGAGAAAATGAGAGGAAACCATCTCAGACGAGATGATTTACTCACTGAGTCGAGTGTAAAGTCGCTGTGAAAAAAGAGCATAGTGCATGAGTGACGAGATAGATGACAGTGCAGCGCGGTACAGAGTGTGTGAACAGTTAAAAAAAAAAGAAAAACAGCAACTCGTAAAAGAATCATCAGATAGTTGTGTAATTTAAGGAGAATTTTCCCCCCATGCTCTCTGTATCCTGGTAACTGTTCATTGCAGCATGATCAAAAAAAGAAAAAGACTGATTTGAACATCTCTTATCAGAAAATGACAGCAATTTCTCTCTCGACTTGATTACGTCATGGTTTCATTAATTATTTCCTTCCATTTCCCACTGGGGCCTCAAGTACACACCCTTTCTCTGGCACTAAAAAAAAAAAAAGATCCAAGATAAGAGCAGTGTAGTCATTTAGGAAGAATGTACAACCACAGCTGGCCTACGTTCAATTATCAATGAGTGATTATTGCAAAATCCTCTACTCCTTGGAAAAATATTAAATAGGGAGGGGAAAAAAGGAGAAAAGCTACATGTGCAAATTCCATACACGCCTGATAGTCAAAGGCCTTGAGTTCAAATTGTTGGACAACCACTAACAGTGAGCGTGTCCTGTTTATCTAACAGGGAACAGGCGTCATTTAGGGGGAGAGCCCTAATCGGGTTCACCCATCATGCCAAAAGTGGACAAAATCTGCCTTTTTTTTTCACAGATTACCAAGAAAAATGTCATAACATCACGGCGCAGGATGATAATGTTGCATTGAGGACCAAACACAACATCGTTAAAGAAACAAGACAGGATAAAATCTTTGTATATGGCTGCCGCTGCACCGCGTTATTCTGCCAGGTGTCAGTCCTTTATCTTAACTTCTAAATATGAACTTCTCAATTACTCTGCTCATATTTTTTCAATTTATATGTTTTTCTGTTTCTGAGCAAATATCAAATTGTGAACAAAACACTGCCCATTAAAATGTTCAAACATTCAAAGCCATTTTCAAGCTGCTGCTCTGCATCCTGATTTTATAACCCAGATGTTGTCTAGTAAAAAATGACCATTAAAGAAAATCTTACTGTGATTTTGTATCTATCTAGATGCAAAATGATCGCTCTGGGAAACATTAGCCCAGAGGACCAATGCTGTAACTTCATCAGTCAGTCAGTCAGTCAGTAACAGCATGTATGTGCTCCTATCAAACATCTAGCAGACACTCAATTAATGAAACCTCAAACAAGAGAAACTAACAGCAAAAGGAACCAGAAGTACAGACAACAACCCCCCCCAAAAAAAGTATTACGAGCTCAGGGACGGCCAGTCTACTCACATGGGTCTCTGCTGATGAACTGTGGCCCCGGGCTCTGCTGGGACGGAGGGGGGTTGGGAGTGCCGACCAACTTGTTCTTGGCCATCTTGGTGTTGGCTTTGGCGAACTCCAGCCGCAGGGTCTGGGGGATTTCTGGATCAAACCTGACCCCCTGAGATAGCATGGAGAGATTTCTCAGAAAAATAATGTTCCACAGAGAGCTTTTCTGTCTTTTTTAAATAAAATAGCTACGACAAAACAGTCAAAACTCTATGTATTTTGCATGCATCGTGCTTTGTATAGTAAAGTAAACACCCCTGAGCTGCAAACTTAATTTCTGTTTAGAGTGGACTGTGTTGTTTGGGCACATGATGGCTTCATGAAGTTCTCTTGAGTGTCTCTGAATCTCCCCTCGGCCTCACTGTGATCTTTTTTTTTTTTTTTTTTTTTTTTTAAATTTTTTTGGCATTTTTTCCTTTATTGGATAGTACAGTATAGAGAGACAGGAAATAAAGAGAGAGGGGGTGATTTGCAGTAAAGGACCGCCGATGCGGGATTCGAACTGGGTCCGACTGCAGTGAGGACTGTAGCCTTTGTATATGCTGGCCTGCTTTACCCACTGCCCCATACAACGCCTGTAATATTTGTAATATTTGTATATAGCTTCATCACATCCACAGATAAGAGGAGGATGATATTCAGGCAAGAAATCAGTTTGGCTCCTGCAATAAGCTATTTTGCAGGTATCCAAGCAACTGCATTCTTCAACCCTGGTATTGAGGTTAATGTATTTAAGATTTAAGCATATTTTATGAGTTTTTTAAAGTTTGAATCAGCAACAACATATGCATCTGTTCATATCTCAGTTAAATATGACATGCTGACAAGCTCTTAGATTTACCTTGTTTTTCTGAGAGGCTGGTGAAGATTATTTGTGAGATTTCACAACAAAATGACTAGGCCTACAGTATAAGTCATGTGGCTTTGCTTTAATAACTACCTGGAATGTGTAAATGATTTTGCTCACCACTGAAGTAGTGGCATTATAGATTATTAATAGCAATTATGAGATTTGCTGTCTTGTGCTTTGAAGTAGTGATGAAACTCATTTAGACCATGCAGGAGTTAGAGTATTACGCACATCCTTTTCGCTCTTGCATCCTGAGTCTTGCTGTGCTGTACATTGTTTGAACGCCCAGAGGGAGCTGGCTGAAGTCTGGAATTGTCACCCTGTATACTTTTTATCGTTCGCTATTTCATAACAGAATTTAGGAGGACATTTTTCAGATGCTTAGACTTTGAAGCTCGCTATAAACAACTGACTGTGTGGATTACGGTGTTATTCTGGTTTGGCGGCACGTGATGACGACCGGCGACTGAAAATCACCGCCTGATGACACAAACCTGGCGAGTGCATGATGTCATTTATGCAACAGGCAGAACGAGGCACAAGGACCTCGCTCTGCTCTCCGCCGAAGTCGGTGACTAATTTAATATCATGACATCAAACCCCCCCCTCCCCTCCTCCCCCTCCTCCCCGTTCCCTGTGATATACAGAAAGCATCACTGCTTGAAGTGAGCCAGAAATATGGGTAAATTCTTGAGATACCGAAGCTAAAAGCCCCCTGACATACCTATCGCTCATGACAAGCCGAGTAAAGGTTGCTTTTCTCCCAGATCTACATCAAATATTTCCACATGTGCACTAGTCCGAGTCATTTCTCTTCTAAACTCCCTGAACTTGCCCTGAAGAAAAAACAGGGGAACGTGACATAAACAAAAAAGGTCTTCGTCATGCAAAAACAAAGCTGCTATTTGTTTGGTTCTCCTCAGAAGCTGCGATAGAAGAATTTCACCAGCAGCGACTATAAAAAAATCCTTTAATTAACCTCATTTGATTGGCTGCAGGAGACCGGCAGGAGAAAAAAAAAAGGCAGGTCAGATCAATGGAGGAGGAAAAGCAGTCAAGAGTTAAAAGTTCTCCGCAGCGCAAGAGTGAGAAGATGTGAGGAAGGGTTTCTCGGCTCGTCCCCGCAGGCTCGGGCAAAGCTGAGCTGAAACAAGCGAGGGATGACTCCTCTCATGAAGGAGAGGGGAATTAACTAGGATTGCCTTGGCTCAGTGCGCTCGCAGCTTCTGCCAGTCGAGGCTGCAGGAGTATAATAAGGTACATGGGTATAATGAGGCCTGAGCGCATCTCTGTTTGAACCGTGTTAAATCTTTACCTTGAAATGTGTATTTTATTTTTTTTAGCCTCTTTGCACTTTCTTTTGTATTGTTTTGGTGGTGTTTATACCTAAAGTAATGGTGTTATAGTAAGAACCAAGTGTTCTCATACAGGCTGTGTCTGTTGATACTTGAGTGGAAATGTAACCACTATCCCAACAGAAAAACAAATCCCTCTTTTCTACAGTTTCTGTCTTTCCCATATTTCAATATGCAGATAGATGTTTGCAAGTCTGGCTTATCTCCATATGACCCCTGGGATGTTGCTTTTCCCCGAAAAACAAGAGCACTGTTCAATTCTCAGCCCCGACTGAGCGATTCTATGGAAACAGTCTGACTATTGTTGGCTCATAATAAGATGATAATTTTTTATTTCCTTTCTTCAACTTTTTTCTGCTCGGCGTTTGATGTGTACCAATATCTCCACATCTGAGAGCTGACAAGATTGCGCTCGCGTTGCCACGGACCCACTTTAAGGAGGGTGATGAATCTGATCTTTTTTTCCCTGCGACAACGAGATCAACAAATACTTAAGAAGCGATAGAAGGAGTGGTGTGTATCTAGACTAAAAAAATAAATAAATAAAAGGTGGGTGGATGGATGGGTGGGGTAAAGCTGTGAGAGCTGGTGTTCATTACAGTCTATCTATACTTTGTTTCAAGTGAGCTGAATAAAATCCTGTGAGGATGGGCTCTGTTTTATATTTGAATCTCCCTCATCAAGGCTTTCTTCTGAGCTCCATTCTGAAAAAAGTGAGATTAAAATTAAACCCTAGATCAATATCTTCTATTTATATGTGAAAGAAGAGCGCATTTTCCTCCTGACCTTGCAGGATCAGTGGCAAAGCTTTGAGAAAAAAATATATATAATGCTTTATTTACTTAAAGACAAAATGTTGAAATATACAGTGTTTAGAGCTTCTTTTTCTAGATGTGAATGTAATGTAGAAATGTCTGGATCCCACCAGAACCATCCTGATATCAAATGCGGAAAAGCAAAAAAAGATCCGAATCCAAGTCATCACAAGATATACTGGCTCTGAGCTGGTGCTTGAGAGGAGCGCGGCGAGGGCATGACACTTACGTTCAAGGCATTCTTAGCAGCCTCCGCCTCTGATCGACTGTCAAAGCTGACAAACCCCACTGGCTGGGGAGACAAGAAGACAGAACAAAAGAAAGAAACATGGTTTAAGGCAGAAAACTGAGTCTGCATTTCTGTCTGAGTGACATAGACATGTTGTTCTTTTTTTATATATATATATAATTTTTTTCCTCTATTTCTTATCATACCCACCCCCACCCTCTCTGTCTCTCTCATTCTGTTTATAAAGCTGTGGCGACATAGAGAGAAAGAAGAGAGGGGGGGAGAGAGGAATAGAGGCTGGATGCTTACTTTGTACGAGGAGAGTTCATCATTCGGCTCCCCTATGACCAAATACGGGCAATGTGAGAGCAAGAAAGTGCGTGTGAGTGAGTGTAAGAGAGGCAGAGAGAGAAGAGGGGAGGCGGAGGAGGGGGCGCTGAAAAAGGAGAAGAGATTGAGAGAAAGAGGAGAAGAAAAATGGGGGGTCTTGAGAATTAGGATTTAGGGGTTAAAGGTGAGAATAAAAATGAAAGAAAGTGAGGGGGGGAGGTAGAAATTGTTTTTAAGACCTTCTCGAACAGGCCTGTCAGAGGAAAACACGTGCAATATATTCTTGTTCACATCTACTTCGGCGGTGCTTGTTTATATTCTGGCGGTACGACTTGAGAGCCGGTGCCCTCAATAGTAAAGGTGAACGTTGAGCAAGAGGGAAAAGACAAGGATGCAGGTTCGGTTGTCAGATTTCTAACCACTGCTGCAGACGTGAACAAAGAACACACTTTTTTTCCTTTTTTTTGTTGTTGTTGTTGTTGCGGTATGTGTATGTATCTGTGTGTGTTTGTGTGGATGGGGATGTTGGGAGGAGGTGGGGGAGTGGAGGGGTAGGGGGGGGGTGAGGAGAAAAACGAAATCTCTAAACATGTCGCTCCCATGAGGTCGCGTTGCTGCGTGTGATCTGGAAAAGCAGTCTCGGGTTATGGGAATTTTGAACAAGTTGAGTGAAGAAGAGGAGGAGGAGGAGGAGGAGGAAGGGGGGGGGGGGAGAAACACACACACATACACACAGAAAAAAAACATGGACTAAGTGAAGACGTCAGGAGGAGGAAGCGTAACGGGAATATAAATAGAAAGGGTCTGAGATCTGGCTGTTGCTATATATGGAAATGGCTGCGTGCTCGCTGGACAGGAAGGGAGAGGGAGATCGATTGATTTACGTCGCCACTGTCATTGCCATTAGTCGGGAGGGGAGTCACTCAAAACAAAGCCCGAGGAATGCTGCACTGGCGCTCGGCACAAGTATCGGCTGACGTTCATCGCGTCAAAGTTGGCAATTATGAAGCTTTGGAGTTCTGTAAAGAGAGGAGCAAAGTGCACGGAGAGGTGGCGGGCGTCTCACGTATTCATTAAACATGCAAAACCTGCACGGACCACATTTTCTAGATTAGGTTAGGGGAGGGTCAGTGTAGCTTTTGGACTGACGTGTAAAAAGTTTCAGGCACTGACTAGAAACTTACACGGGTTATTTTATCAACACTGAATTAATCAGCAAATGTTTGGAAAGCAAACTGCTCCCAGCTGTGATGTCACCTGAACACCCCTCTACTCCTCTTTTTCCTGTTGTATGCATTGTAACTGGGAGGAACAATCAACTAATTGAAAGAGTATTTGACAGCTGGATCAATAAAAACACTTGCAAATGCAGTCCAACCCCGTAAGGTTCAGAAAAAACTCAATAAACATTACATTAACATTATTGGTATTACAACAGCTGTTACTAACAAAGCTTAAAAAAAAGAAAAAAGGGGACTTGAATTTGTTAAAACTTGTAATGAAGTTTTGATAGGATGCAATCATAATGAAACACAAAAAGGGGAAATCCTCAACCACACAATAGGATTTTCACTCTTCCTGAAGAAATGTAACTACCGGGAAAAAAAAAAGAGAGCTTCCCTTTGTTCTGAGTTTTAGAGGTATTACATTCAATCTAAATCGTGCTAAACCCTTCTAATGAGCATGTCATGTCTTTATGGGAAACAGTGTAATGTGGTAATAAGTACACTGACATGAAGCTAAATTGCTTAACTCTGGATGTGGACACCTGCCAGCTGAGCTCATTTTCAGTCCTGTGCCCCTGGAGGGCAAAAAACTCAACCGTCAGTACCGCTCTTGTCAAAACGCTCGCTTTGACACCTCAAAATTCTTTTCCGTCTCCCTTCCCATCCCGGCACGTCCCGCTGGAGTTGACTGTCTGCGACTACAAGCATACTATCTCACTGCCAAAGGCAAGTTGGTGCAACACTTCTTTTTCCCTTTTCTTCCTCTCCACCCCCCCTCAAATAAACTTTTTTTTCCCTCTTTCTATTCCAGGTACTTCCTAACAAAGACTGCTAATCCATCATCGTCAACAAAGCCGATAGCACCGAGGAGGGGGGTAAAAAAAATAGGACAGAGGAAAGACAAAGACTTGAAGGCGTTGATGAGCAAGGGATTGCGTAATGCAAACAGCAACGGCATGATGAGAGACAGACTGATGGCTTCATTCATTAGTTTGTATGGAAACAGTGCTCAGTGTGTCTTGTGGCATACCTGTTTAGAGGTGAGTTTTATCAAGGAGCCTTCATAGCCCTGAAACAAGGAAGGAACATGTCAAAAGTGAGAAAAAGTGTCTGCTGACAAAGACAAAAGTGCAATTAGATGTATAGAACAAGATATATAAAGGATTCTAGTGAGGACAACACATTATTTCATGCAAAAATATTAAATAACATTTTTTCCAGACCAGGGGCTCCTGGCTGTTCCCCGGACCAAACTAAAAACAAAAGGTGAACAATCGGTGCTCCCCCAGACTCTGGAATGCTCTCCCCCGGACTTACAGAGTAAGAGTAAGTAAGAGCCTCTGCATCAGCCAAAGTTTTCAAGGTGCAGCTAAAAACTCACCTGTTTCTACATGCATTTGAATTGCAATCGCAATCTAATGGTGCTTTATTTTGTCTTCCTCTGTTTTCTATTTGCATTCTGTGTTTTAAATGTTTGTGAAGCACTTTGTGCTGCGAAAAGAGCTATATAAATAAATAAAGAAGAAATATGCTTTTTTAAAATCATGTATTTTTAGCAATGCAGAGTCACGACTGTTGACAAAGATGAGCTCTTTCATGGGTCAAGGAGTTCTTATGAAGACCATATGGACTGGATTGTTATGTCTTACCTGATTAATGGAGATTTGCTGCTTTAAGCACTCATGATATAAACCATTTCCTCAGAGTACATACCATGAGCATTATCTAAGTGAGGGATTAGATGCATAGCAGTTGTCCCATCATTCACCTTAACTGTGCCGCTCGGCACCGCTGAAGTGCGTTATTCTGTTAATCTGATGGTCCAGGGAGCTTGCAATATACAAACACATTCACCTGAACTCAACCCTGGGACTCTGCTGCTGTCACAAAGTGAAGTTTCTTAAGTGAAGCAAAATAGGCTTGTTTTTGTATCACAGGCAGCGGGCCATTTTTCCATGAGACACGCACACACATAAGCTTCCCGTGGATCAAGATGTGATTGAACCTCGGCTTTAGGAACACAGACACTTGAACCTCGCGGGAGAGTTTCCATTGCCGTTTATTTCATCACCATTAATGGAGGTCCCATTGACTGTTGGAAAGAAAGCAGCTAAGAATAGCTACAGCCCATCCATTTAAAACATACAAACATACCTTAAATGGTCTGAACAGGAGGTAGAGCTCCCGCGGCTTAATATCCAGTGGTAGCCCACTGACAAATAGCGTTCGGACCTGAGGAAGACAAGAAAGAGATCATGTATTTTTCATTAACCTCCACTGGTTATAAATAGCTACCTTGCATACCTGACAGTAAAGGATGAGGATATGAGGGAAGGACAATGAGCATGAGTTGAATAGCTCCCTGGATTGGCTTTTACAGTGAAAGAGACTTTTCAGATGATAGCCTATGTATTTCACAGCAAACACACATACCACACACCCTATCAGTTCCTACACTAAGTGTACTGTTCTCTCTTGTTTAATCTATTGCCTGTGCTGTGTTTTATGGGAATCCTCCCTCACAGCTCTAGCCTCCGTTTTACATTTGAACTCTTCAACTTTGCAACTCGAGCTGGCATTGCTGGGGAATTACAATGTATATGTTTGCAAAGAAAGACTAAAGGAACATTTAAGTGTTTGTACTGAGTCACAGAGAGCAGTACCACATGGGGATGTAACAAGAGAGTAGCTCCAAATGTGCTTTCAGGCAAGGAAGTGGTTATTATGTCACGTTACAATGTGTGTTGACGGAGACGTAAAATGAATGCTGTGTAACAACACTGGGTGCAGTGAAAGTTTTAGGTTTATAAAAAGGACACTTTAGAAGTTTTTCTGAGGAAATCTCAGTCCACTGCTACTTTGCCAACAGTGTAAGCTGCATATGTTACCTAAAACCTCGGTGTCAGCACTGAGAGATGAAAAATGTGAAGATGAAAAAGGTAGATGCCACTGGTGAGTAACAGAAAGAAGACAGCTGACAGTGGGTGTGCCGTGAGAGCGAACTCGTCTTATGCACTGCATGTAGCCTGCTGAGAAAAGGGATGAACTTGAACTATTGCTTTGGAAACTATGGGGAGAATGCACAAGAGAGTGCACAAGACAATACTGTAAGTGAGGGCTGAGCTGAAGGAGTGCAGTTCAGCAACATGTTTCTGAAGATCTGTCACTTAGGTGTCAAAAACAAGTGTCTAAATAGCAATGCAATGGTGTGAATAAAGACTTTGTTTAGGTCAAGAAAAAAAATTAAAATAAAATTTTACTTCTTTTTTGTGCCCATCAAGCAAACGATTGGCACAGGGCAAATTATGTAGCTAAAACCTGATTTTAATAAGAAAACTGCTCCGATACAATATTCGTAAAATAAGTAAGAATCTAAAAGCTACTAGGTCAAACTTAGCATAAATAGAGGGGAAAAGCTGGCCTAGTGGTGTGTAGAGATTGTAAAATCTACCCATTAGCTCATCTTAAGTGGTCCAATTAACACATTATATCCTGCATGAAACCCTGTGGAGCTAAAGGGAGTGAATTCCATGCTTGCCTGAATGTGTTAACTTGAGCTAACAAGCTGCTAGCTTTAGCCTCATAGCCTAGGCCTCCTTCATAATATTTCTAACTAAAAATAAAATCTTCCTATTTCTTAAAGAAACTGAAAATAGCACGAGGCTTAAAGTTATTTCCTAACACCTGAAAACGGCTAAGAATTTCAACAATGCAAGTACATTTAACACTTCTTTAACTGAGGTAATTGGCCAAAGCTGTTAATTTGGGCTCTGACGTCACTAGTTTTTGCTATGTCAGTCCTCACGCTACTCTGTTGGTAAGCTGACTGGTCTGTCTGAAAAGCTTTGGGTGAACAGCAGGTACATCTTTCGGCGTATGCAGACACATTAGCGCCAGCGCCAGCACTTAATAAACGCGGATGTAGCTGCGCTGGAAGACACAGGTGCTGAGACGTCCTGTCACAGCTCATGAATGCAGATCTGGTTACATTTTGCAGGCGAAGAAACGGGAAAATTTTATTTGTTGCATGTAATTGTAGATGTGTCTGTCCTTAATAAAGGGCCACTCCAGGAAAGAGTTGTTAACACAGGTATTTCTAACTATAAACCAACATGTGTCTCCTATTAACACAACAGCTTTCTTTCTTTTCTTTTTTTCGTGTGCTTAAGCGTTTACAAAACAATGAAAAAAAATTATTTCTTTTTCCAGAATTGTAGTACTGAGATGGAGCAAATGTAATAATAGATTCAAATTTGTTTACACGATAGTATTATCGCTACAGGCCCTAATTGCACCTCCTACCTGGAATTATCACCTAATTAAAGTTGTCTTGGTGCAAGAAAATAATTGCTTTATTGCATCAAAATCGAACAGTAGACTGTGTGCATCAGACCTAGTACCATTATCTCCACCTTTTTGCACCAACATCAATACTGCAATTGTGGACTATGTGCGCTTTAACTATTAACCCAATACTATTTAAAGCTGAATTCTGAATAAAACCATAGGTATGCAGTTACACGTAGTGGATTCAGAGCATCCAGATTCATTAGATAGTGGAATCACAACTCCGGGGACAAAGGAACTGCTGAACTAACACTACACCTCATTCCCACATGTAACCTGATACGCACCACTGATGCCAAAGTCAGAGCAACACACAAACAAAGGAGCTTAGCAACTGGGGGGAGCAATAGCCGGTGAGTGCCAAACCGACCATCCAGCCAAAAAAAATCTCACCTCGGCGACTTTCTCACCTTCACTCTTATCTTATCTGAGCCGAGCTGAACCCTGCAGGCCCATCACTGGGCTCTGTCTGCGGCAGGTCTGTTTAAATAAACTCCACTGAGGGCCACCTTATATGGACTTAACAAGGGAACAAAGAAGTCAGGGCAGGATGGTATCAATCAGACAAAAGCAAGGGCAGTTACTGACAGCTGCTGAGGCTGAAAAAACGACGTGTGGTGGGAAAGAAGATGCTGTAAAGTAAAAATCCCAAAAAGAAGTCATGATTTAGATTTTTCTTTTTTAAATATTTCTCTTTAATTTCCAACTTAGGCCTTGCTTTCCCTGTTGTTTTGGCTGCTCACGTCATTGTGGACATAACTCTTGTCGAATCTGCACATGACCACAAAAACAGGCCAAAACAACATCAGAGGGGAAAGATCTGCTGCTGCTGCTTGGCTGACAGATTTATATTTCACCCTTACGTGTTGTTCCTTCACTTCATGTGGATACAATTTGAAACTTAACATCAGGTCATCACAGCACAGACATCCAGGGTGTAAACTTTCATTTAAGGTTGCGATAATAATAGTAGCATTGATGTATTTTTGGACACAATCATGTTGTCGACTGAAACTTGATTGCTGATATTTTCCCCAACTTTGGCGCACATGTTAAGAAAATCATCCTTCCCCCTGCCAAGCTATCGAGAGACCCCAGCTTGGATTTAGCTCCTGTCTTGTGTCACGAGCCGAACAGACACTTGAGATGTGGATGTGCTGCACGAACCCGGATCGACGCACACAACAATGAGTCCTCGGCGCACTCCTAACAATGGTGACATTCTTGGCCGCGTCGCACCTCATTCCTGAGACTTCCTGACGTCAGCTGTTGTGATATATGATCGTTTTTCTCCGTGTGTCCGGTGTGGAGCCGACTGCACATGCTGGATACGGGGATGATTCACAGGCAAATGTGTCAACAGCTCCCTGTTGCAGACATCTGCTGTTGATTACAGTATCAGTCGTTATTTATGTTGCTTTGAGGCATGAGGCTGGAAAAAAAAAAACGCAGAGAGTTATACGTGCACTGCCACCAGGTGAAGTGAGATATCAAGATTTCATGATGTAGTAAACTAAACTGAAGGTCAAAACCGGAGGTTGAGAGGATTCTGCAGATGTGTAAAAAGTAAAAAGATAAAACCCTCTACAACTGTTTTATTGGGTTTTAGAGACCTTGTTTTATTGGTTTCTCCTGAGTCTTATACCTTCATTTCCATAGTGTCGAGTGGACGGTTACGGCCCTTTGAATCATTGACCATTTATGGCGTGCTCGCACTAACCAACATGCATGCAGGCTTCAATCAGAAACAGCGGTCCCTACCTATCACAAGCCAGCTGTGTACTTCACAGCCGGCGTACCAGCGCAGTTCCTTGGCAACGCCTTAGCGGAGCACAGCAGAGCGTGGAGCCCCAGGCCAAAAACATCAGATCCTATTAAGGCCACTTCTGCAGCAAGTCCCAGGGGATCAATGCACCTCTTATCAAACAGCCCTGACTCCACAAGCCCCCGGATGAGGTCATCACCCTATTGATACTCTATCATTGCACCTTGCAGGTTTTTTTCCCGGTGCCACCTAAGGTTGTACTGTAAGAGCACGTTAGGGGGCGGGGGGTCAGAGGTCTGCGCTCGCAACAATACTCAACAGTTCCAGTTGAGGTGTTATCATAAAGAATAATTGTGGATTATTACCAGTGAGATAACATTGTGCTCACCAAAGTAAGTATTGGGGTGTGGGAACTGGAGCTAAAACTAACAATCGTTTTCATCTGCGTTTCATCTCCGTTATTTTCGCAATTAATCAGTTTGTCTATAAAATGAAAAAACCCTGTTTACCATCGTGTCTCATATGACGGAGAAAAGCAAAGATTGCCATCGTTTGATGAAAATGATTAAAAACACATTGTAGTTATCCAATCATTTCTGGCTTGTTTCTACCCTTAATGCGAATAAAGAGACACTGTTAAAGTGAGCTCACCAAAATGCGCAATGATCGCTCAGTGGGAGTAGGGTGGGTCGAGGTTGAATCAGGAAGTTTATGATGGACAATATGGGCGGTATCAATAAACACATTGATGGCCTTTGTTTTAACCTTCAATGAACCTGCAACTTCGGGTCACACCTGCGAGATCATGTGACCGCTTGCGTTTCCTGCTCTGTCAGAGTTGTTTAATGAAGCCTTCTGAAATCTCAGCAATTAACTTTGTTACAACTGCCGATAGAATCGTTGTCAAAGTTCAAGCCGTAATAAGCCGGCGCTGTTCTTTAAATGAGCCAGATGAAGGAGAGAAATAACAAAGGATGATAAATTTAGTATGGAGCAAAAACATCTGGTATTAAAAATACCAGATACAGTGTGATGGTTTTAGTGCTTTATAAATGAAATGTCAGGACGAGGAAAAAAAAAAACCTCACTTAGGCTCTGAAACAAAGAGACTATCTTTCCACCAAAGCACCTTTCCACTATCAAATGTCATGAAGCTCAAATAAATTAAAAAAAAAACTTTAAGTAATCCCAGAACCTCTTGATAGCTGGAACAATGTGTGACTGGAACACCATTAAAAACTTAAATATTCAACATTTCCTCCAATGCAGCCTGCAGTTCGTCAGCCATTAGGAAATGACTCTATCTGTCACATTAAATGACGTAGTAAATTCCTCATGTGTCATTTATATTCAACTTGCGTTATAGACTTAATACATCTAATGTCTGAAATGCACTGTGACTTTCTCTGATATTTGCTATGACTTTAATTGAGAGCTATTTTGACCGTCCATTCCGGCAGGAACGAGGGACACGACCTTGGCGCGATGTGAGATTAGTATGTGTTTCTTTCTCCGTCCCCCTGTGTGTGTGTGTATGTGTGTGTCCGACAGCCAAGTTAATAGATACAAGTCCTTCAAGCCAGATGTGGCAGGACACAGCTCTAAACCCGAAGCCTTGAAAGACACAGTAAAGTAGCGAGCAAGTGCATGCACGATATACAATGGTGCACAATGTTGCAATTACCTGTGTACGAAACCAAAACAAAGACGCTCAGAAGAAACTGTTCCTTGTACATTCGCACTAGTGAGCTTCAAATCCGCATGCAAGTCGTTCACTGTGCCCGGGTGAAAATCAAAGTCTACCTATAAGCGCATGTGAGCTCAGGGCAAGCTGAGTTTTCTTGCATCAGTTGAGTGTCACATTATTAAAAGCAGTCTGGCTGACAGACTCCCACACTGCTTTGCTATCTCAGTTGTCGCTGATCTGTGTCGGCATGGCCTTCCATCATTCCCTCAAGTATTTTTTTCATTATTTTTCCAGCATCTTCCTTGTCGGAGAATGTGAAGAGTGAGAGACTGCAGGGCTGAGAGGGTGTCGAACGCCCATAAATGGATGACTGCATTTGTCTGTTAATCACCGGGGTTCAACGGGTCAAGTTTCACATTCGGGGTGAGAGGTCGCAGGCTAAGTCCGCGTTATTGCGGAGGTCAGAGGTCAACTGTGAGGTTGAGCACACTCCAAACATCACGGCCCGGTCGTGAAAGGAGAGTTCCTTTGTTTTTCCCCCCCTCCGTCCCTCCCTCCGTGCTCGCACAAGTGCTTTTGAGTAACAATTACGGTCTCGGTAAGGGTCTGTAAATGTTCCAACGGGTTAACCTTTAAAAGACATTTAAAACAAATGACCTAGGAAAAGCAAGTAAGTGCACACTACGCAATGTTTTTTTCCTTCTCTTGCTTCAGGAGTCGTTTCTTCCTTTCTCTCTCTCCATAACAGTTTCCTTTTGTCTTAAATGAAAAGTTAATGACACATACACGCTCTTTGTTTCTCACCAGCCATTTCGGACTAAAGCAAAAAAAAAAAAAAAAAGGCCCGAAGGTCATCTGGATGACGTACGGGAGAGAAGGCCGACCCATTCACAGATTGTCAGCTACACATCAGTTTGACTCCTTGGCTGTCAGCTTAAGAGTTCATCACAGTCTTACATACTAGTTATTCCCTCTCCTTCCTGTCTCTCATCTGATGAGTCTTGATGAATGTACTTAACATTCCAGTGTTCATTAACGTGAACTAATCGGCTAAGTCTGTGTCAGCCTTTGCTGGGCTCTCCTTTGTTGCCGCTTGCCCAAGTGGACATCTTAAACTTGTTTGGTTTTGAGGTTGGGTGGGCAGAGGGTAAGTGTCCTGTGCCAGTGGAAAAAAATTGAAAACAGTGGGTGCTCTGTCATCCTTTGTGTCTCCACGACGAAACCTAAGCCTGCTGCTGCTGCTATGTTGTTTCCTTATGGGATAATACAGCTGTTCTCTTGTGTTTTCCAGAGACAGCACTTGAAGACCCCATGTTCAGGGTTGCCAATGGTTACTATTGTGTTATCAGTATATCAGTCTATAAATCTATCATGAAATGTCAAAAAAATAAATAAATAAATAAATAAATAGCTCAACACATTTCCCGTAGCTCATGCTGATGTCTTGCAATTGTGTAATTCTACTAAAAACCTACTAAGTAGAGTAATACGAAACAGAGACAAGAAACATAAACAAATCTGGGATCAGCAGATGTTCTTCATGTTTGGCTTGATACTTTTTTCTCTTTTTTTTTTTGTCCAGTGATTTTCTTTAAAGCAAGCTTTTTTTTAAGTTTGAAAAGGTGAAATTATAAGTGATTAAGTGCAATCTTTCTGTGTGCATGTTTCCCACAGCCCTAAGTGACATTTCACATGGTTTGTTTTGTCTGATCAGTCATTCTAAACCAAAAGATTCAGTTTAGTGTCATATGTGATAAAGAAAAGTATAAAACCTTCATATCTGATGAAGAGCAAATGTTTGGATTTACTAGTAAATGCTTTAAATGAAGCCTATCACATTTGGATCTGATTAGTGTCAACTGGACTAATTGTTTTGGCTGCAGGCTAATTGTACTGTATTGTAATGGAAGAATATAATTCCTACAATAAGGACTTTTTAATTTTCTGCACATGGGATTCATATTACAGCTTTCAATGGGCAATGTAACAATAAAATTGCTCCAGCTTGGGCATTAAGGGCTAATTCACTGAGGCCTCTCCTCAGACTCTTTCAGTTTGGAGCTTGGTGCCACCTTTTCAGACTAGTCTGGAGCAGTCTGACCTTGGACAGCCAATGCTGACCAGCCACTCGAACGACTATTGGCACACAGATGGGATGTCGGACAGACACGTTTCTCCTTGCTGCCATTCATCCTCGCTCGCCTCCTCTCCTTCCTACAGTATGACCATAAACGGCACTAGCGCACAGAGATCTCAGGGTCGCGCTTTCAACGTATGGGCCGATAAGGGAGTGTCCACTGGGATTAAAATGGGTGCGAGGGAGCGAAAAGAAAAAAAAAGAGAGGGCAGGAAAAGAAAGAAGGGAGGGGTAGGAAAGAGGAGAAGAAGAGTATAAGCAGTGCCAGGGTGGAGGGAGAGAAAAAGGGAGGAAATAGCATGAGAACGAGATAAAGAGAGAAGGAAGAAAAAAAGGGTGGGACGTAGGAAAGGACGGAGGGAAGGAAATGAAGGGGAAGGGAGATAAAAAATGGAGAGAGAGAGCATGAGAGGAGGAGGAGGAAAGCTGAGGGGGTTAAAGCACAAAAAACGAGATGAATTTCTAGAATTAGTGAAAAGCAGACAGAGCATTAGAGGAGTGTGAAGGGAGGTGTAAAGAGAAACAGAGGTGCGATAGTGATCAGTGTAAGGTGGATAATTATAGCTTGTGAGTAAGCGATATTAAGTGGAGGTGAGTGAACAAGCACAGAAATGCGGGATGACAAAGCAAGACAAGATGGCTGACGCTCTCCAGGCACAAGCTCACATTTCCTTCCGTCGCGCGGTATATCATTAATTACAAAAGCAAACTCCCAGTTGACAACTGGGGCCTTTTTAACGGAGACAGCGCCTCTTTCCCTCAGTCCTGGTCACTTTTAGTAGTTTTTATATATAGCCTTAGATATTTATTTAAATATCCGGTGCGATTCTTTAACGCCGCACTTTTTTTCTTTTCTTCTCACATCAGTTTAGCAGGCTCCTTTGCCAGCCGTTCCTGACGCTAAGCCTTGTTGTTGTCTTTTCAAATACCTCTTGTCGCACAGCTGACAAATGGCTAAGATAAGATGACAATTCCCCCGGCGCTTTTATAAATAAACTCCAACCTATCAGACGGGTAGATGGGACAGGGTTTTACTGCATGTGCGAGCCTGTATAGGGTTTTTTTTCTGTCTGTACTGAATACTTCATGGTATAGCTGTGTTGTTGTTTTTTTATGACATTATTTTAAGAACACTCCACAGTCTTAATTTAGAGTGAGTCTTCGACAATCCATGAGATTAGATTCTTTGTATGTTTTCCCATTTGCCCTATCATGGCCACTTTACCTTCTGAGCTCCCCTCCGGTAACGTTTCATGTCACAGAGCGTTAATATATCTGCGTGCCCTTTTCATAGATACATGCACACGTAGAGACCACACACACGCACACACACATAACACACGCCCACGCCACACTGTGCTCGCAGCCCAGCGTGGCCTCCCCTCCGCTTCACAGTGCTTCTCCAGCAGCGGAGCTCCCCACCTACCATCTCTTCATGGAAAAGGTCACGCCGGCCACATGACCTGTTATCTGAAGAGGAACCTGGTGGAACCCCGAAGCAAGCGAGCCACAATCCAATTACACCCCAGGGAGATATGCCACATTTGCTGAACCCTGCTTGAATGATATTCTGTTTCTCTTTGGGGCGCTTGTAAAGATCCACTTACATGTTTATGGTCAACCGAGACCTCGATGAAACAGATGTCTGACAAGGTTCGAGCTCCAGCTGCGTTAAGACTGTTTAACGTAAGAAAAACTGTTTTATTGAGAATTGGCGTTTCAAGCCGAGAATGGTTCCATCCTGGGGAGGAAACAATAAAAAGCGTAGATACTCTGCGTTCAGTCATTTGTCAAAAATGAGTTGCGGTTTCACAGTGGACCTCCTGCATTGGCAAGGCTGGGCAAGTCTCGGCTTAAATAAACATGAGTTAGCTTGAGGGAAACTGACGGCAAAGAGGCTAAAGGTCAAGCTCAGTCGGGTGACTTGGTTAGCTATGATGCATTCCATTTACTCCCAACCTGTGCTGCTTGTCTTCTCCGTTGTCTCTATAAAAATGATCACTATGCCACTTCAACTGCTGTTTTTTCCCTATTTGGTCTGTAAAATGTAAGAAAACAGTTACAAAACAGGACATATAAATTCTCCAGAGCATCTTCTTGACTGTTTTGTCTCACAGATACCCTAAAAAGAGAAAAGAAGCAAATTCTTATATTTGAGAATCCCAAAGGAGCAAATCTTTGGCAGTCTTTGCTTAATAAATGACTTAGATGATTGGTGGAATGATTAATTACTTAAAATTTGGACTGCAGTGGGTGATTAATCTGCTGATTATGTCCTTGAATAATAGTTTGATGTCTAAAATCTAAAATAGAGACACTGTCTGAGGCCCAAGGTGATGTATTCACATAGTTTGTTTTCTCTAACCACTAATCCATAAGCCAAAGGCTTTCGCTTTAAAAAAAACAACTTTTGGAGCACTGGGTTTGTTCTTTCACTGCATGCGCTCTTGTCATAATATGTTACCTTCCTGATAACACAAATGCGCCTGGAATTTGTCACCTCGCCTCAGTCTTTATGACTGTACTTCTTATGGCTGTCTCTCCAGTTAAAAAATGAAGAAAACATCCACAGAAAATATATTCAGCTCTTCTCCTGACACCGACTTCCAATTTTTTTTTTTTTTTTTAAAGAAAAATCAAATCTACGCTCCACTTCTTCTATCTCCATACAAGGCCTGGAATCCGCAGCTTGACATTAACCACGTAAGAGACAGCGTGTCACCTCGACTGCATCAGTAGCCGTTGAGTGCCACAGTATGTGAGAGCATCCAGAACACCCGATAAATAAAGCTTATCAAACCAGCCCGCGAGATTAGATGCTGCCGGCCGTGGGCCTGAAAAACCTGCATACCTTGCCCGCAACAAGACCATGTTTGGTGAGCAGTGGTCCACAGAAGATAAACATTAAGCATCGTCGAGCTTTGGTGTACACTGATGATGCCGTGTGAGGTTGAGCAATGAAGCAGGCATGAGAAGCCAAGCTCGCTACGGCGCTTTACTGGTGCGAATCAGTGATCCATTGAGTCACATACTACACTGTGCAAGAGTGTGTGAGTGTGTGTGGGTTGGGGGGGTTGCTGCTGTTGTTCAGCATGTGAGAGTCATACCAGTAAGGTTGTTAAACTTTGGCTCTCATAAGGTCTTAGTTTATGGTTACTTTAGTGTTGTTCAGCACAAAGCTGTTTGGCTTTTTTACATTTACTAGTTCTGACAAGAGGAACTTGGTGAATGTTTCGGTTCAGGGGTTAAGAAGGGAAAAGTTGATGTGTAGTTAAAGTCACTTCATCGCCGATAAACATTGTCACATCTCACTTGAATTAAACACTTCTTTCGTAACAAGATGGACTAAACTTTGATGTTGATGCGTAATCACATCCTCTTCATTTGTGTGTTTTTGTGCGTACACCCTCACCTGTGTACAAAAAGTGCATGTTGTGTGATTGCACTGTGATTGTAAGTGTGCTCCAGTCTCCCCCAGACCTTGCTCCCCTGCATACAACACACGCCATTACAGCAAAGATAAAGTGCTGCTGTCTAAACTCACGTTAATTCACCTGAGTAAATTTAAGTCCCTGCCGGTCTGGACGGCTTCCAAACATTTCCACGACCATTAGGTTCCTCCGGCCATTTCTCTCTCTGTCTTGATGTCTGACTTCTACACAATACAAGAGACACAGAGCCTCGTCCAGTCTCCTCTGCTTGTGGACGCCACTGAATTCAAAGCATTTTCTTGAGTTTATTTATCAAGCAAAGAGACAAACAGCAAATTAACTAACAATTATTCTCTTTTTGACTAATATCCTAGTTATATCTGCATGAATCAATTACTTATTTGGACTGTGAAATGTCAGAAGACAGAGTTACTTCTCCCCAGAGTCCCAGGTGACATTTATAGATAGCTTATTTTGTGACTGATAACTCAATGTGGCAAATCCTCATATTCAAGACAGTGAAATCAACAAATGTTATGCATTTCTGCTTAAAAGGAATACTCAAATGAATAGTCAGTTAACAAAACAGTTGCCTAAAGTGACCGAAACACTGATTAATTGACTAACCATGTTAGCTCTAAAGCGATGCTCTGTTGAAGGAGTGGAAAATAAACAGATAATTAACTATGATGAAAATGTTATTGACGCAAATATGTGTGGAGCCACGTGGTGCTGGCTTCAGCATTCAAATATGAGAATATGTGTTTGTAAAATGAAATGACCAAACCAAACGTTTCACTTTAAGGACTTGTGAATATTCAATAATGACAATAATCATCAGTTGCAGTTGTATGGTCAGGAGCTGGTCCAAAAAACAGCCTGTGAAATATTACTGTTGCAGAACTGACTTTTGTGTACACAAGGTAAAAAGTTGAGTGGAGCTTAAAACCGAAACTCTCCATTAAGTTTCCAAGAAGTCAGTACTTGAGTCTCTACCTCATCTGTGTGGTGCTACAGTAACTCTTTGCATCCATAGTAACCTCAGCAGTCGACCAAATATGGTATTACATCAGCCCGGGCATGTTTGGCTATTCAGTTACAAAGTGATGAACTGTACACACTGAGCCTTAATCAAACTGCTCCAAAAGAAATATCAGATATAATCAAATATACCTTTCTTACATCACTTTGTGCGGAGTGTGGAGCTCTGAAATAACAAGTCTGACGTCTGAATAGAAATATTTCCATGCCGGGGAAAATCACCTCATGCAAAGAGAACCGCTATAAACCTATTAACCAAAAAGGAGAGATTATGGAACCAGATTGTGCAATGTTTACACAGAGGAAGAGAGGAAGAAACTGGGCTGTTATCCAGCATCTTGGAGAGGAAATACGTTTTCACCAGAATCTAAATGGATTACCTCACAGTTTTGGACGCACAATATCATTCTCGTGTGTTAAGATGTAACAAAGTTATGTTCGTAGGGAGGGCTTCTCTTCTCTTGCATGGCTGTAATGCAGCAGTGGGTCTGGGTAACAAAGACTTATTGCCTACATGTTGCAGCAGCAGTTGTTAGAACTTGAATTGCTCCCTCAGCTTCACTGAAAACTAATTCACCCTGGCTCGAAATTCCCTTTACCGCTGTGTTTCACTGTTGTGTGGAGTCTGGCTTCATGGTACAGTAAGCCAGAGCTGGCAACACTTAAGTCTTTTGTCAAGTAAGGTATGATTATCTTCAACGCAGTCCTGGCTTTGGAGTTTTTCAGGAACTACTTATTAGTGATGCATCGACTACAAAAGTCCTGCCTTGTTCCTGTTCTCATCATTCAGCATGTCTTCAACTTTGTTGTAGCCTAAAATGTTTTTGTTTGTTTGTTTAGAGACATAACAATCCGGACATGGCTACACTGTAGCTGAAAGTAGGTGAGAAAATATAAAATATAAACATAGCAAAGGCTGCATCACCCAAACAAAAGTGAAGGAAAATGGATGGCAGGTGCACAAATTAGGTAAAGAAAGATATACTGCCAACAATACGTCATGAGTGCGCCATACAGTAGGGCTGATAATGTAACAGGAACACTAGCAACTTTTACAAGGTAAACACTGGGTTACAACAGTGACAAACGCTAGGCTACATTATAACAACACGAGACACATACACGACTACAGGAAACAGAGATACCATAGGTGATACAAAATAATATTAATACGCCGTAGTGGGTAGAAACTCGCTATCAGGACGGCGAGTGTCGTCTGAATCGCTGTGTTAACGTCGTTACGGGTCACGGTTCGACACGTTAAACATCAAAGGCGTCGTTAACGAGCGGAGGGGGACCAGGTGTGTGCTCGCGTGCGGGTATACGTACCTCCTCTTCGTGGTTGGTGAATTCACTCTGCTCGTTCTCCTTCTCGATTTTGTTGTTATTCATTCTGAGCCGGACTCTCTTATCACTTTCACTTGGACCGTCTTCTTCTTCTTTCTCTCGCCTCTCCTTCGTTCTGTCCTTCCTCTCCAGGACCCCAAATTTTTTTGTTATTTGAAAGAAGAAAAAAAAAAAAAAACAAGCAGCAAACCTCCGACAACAGTCCGCGTGCGGCCGCTGTCCTACTGACCGGAGCTTCCTTACTACTACTTTGGCGACATCAATGATAAGTAATGAGGTTTTTCTTTAAATAAAAAAAAAAATAAGAGGGGGAGAAACTCGGCTATGGGTGGTGTTTTTGTGCTGTCAGATATTCCTCAGCATTCCCTGGAAAGCTTCTCCGGAGGCTCTTGTTGTTGTTCCCCAAAATGAGATACTGTAACTGTTCATCTGGACTGCGCCGCAGGCAAACTTCTCTCCCATCTCCGCGTGAGGGAGGGCGGGGTGGAGGAGGGGGAGAGGGTGGGGTCTAGTGGGGTGGGGTAGTAGCTACAGGGTGGGTGGGATGCGCCCGCTGGATTTTGTCAAGGTTTATCAGGTGCTGGAGGAGTGACAGTGGAAAATCAGTGCCAATCGCCTTTTTAGGATCAGCTGAGTTTTATTTTAGTCCCTGCTGCAACAAGCTGCAGTGGGGGCTTCAGAAATGCAGACCCCACTCTACTCCTTCCCACTGCAAAAAAAAAAAAAGGAAAAAAAACCCTGATTAGATAGCAAAAGAGGAAATCTTCCATCTCCAGCAGGTACTTTATATCATTTATTTAAGTTTCCAGCTAGCTCCTCCTTTCATTTGATTTCCCAGTAGCCTATGTCCTAATGCTGTTGCAAAGCCTTACATCTACACTCATTACCATGAAGCTGTTATTTGGTTAACAAATTGTGAAACGTGCTTCAGTGAGTTTTATGAAAAGACTTAGCATAGAGTGGAAACAGGGTAACGGCTAAATACACAAAGACCAACCTCCAGAAAAAATACATTTTTATTCTTTGTTTTTTTTGTCCAGATTAAACAAAATAGGACCTACAATATGTTAACTGTAACTTACGAGGTGCTGGTAGCAGAATACTTGGTTAGCTATTTTCACCTGTGCTAATGGTAAATCTAACCAACTAGTTTCAGCTTTATCTTTAAAGTACAAACAAAAGAGTAGTCAAGTAACTCTTAGCCAGCGGATGAATCAACATATTTCAGATTTTTGGGGGGAATTTTCAAAGATTAAAGAGATTTTAAGAGATGTTCAAATCCTTGCACATTGTGAGCACGAATTAAATAGAAATGCAACATCACTTTGGCAGGCAGCTGATGCAATCCACGGGCAATCCATTGCATTTCTAATAGACCTATCAGCGGGTGGGAATTCAATTCTCTCATTTACATGATTTCAATTTCCTATGCACCTGTCTACCAGGTGTGCATTAAACAGCAACAGATGGTTGACAGTGTTAGATGTAGCAAATCTAAAAATAGTGCAATGGTCTAATTAATGCTTTCTCTCTTCAGAACTTAAACTCCCTTCACATTGCTATAACTCCTCAAACTATGAGAAAACACAGAGACATCATGGCCTGAAAATCATGTCCTGAATCAGTTCATAATGTTCTGACATGCATGTTGTTTTTATTTTTGCCCAATTTTGCAGCTTTATTTTTCACACTTTAACTGTGATCACGGCGTCTTAAATTCACTTGTTTATTCATCACATTTTATGGTGTTGATCTTCAAAAAAGAGAATATAGATGGTGAGTGGTGGGCTAAATTTAGTACAAAACAATATTTTCTCTTTATTCTCAAATTAGTAGCCAACCTCACAAATCAATGTATCAATCAGATTATTGCACTGTCTTTCATCTATTAATATGATTTACATCTAAACTGCAAACATCTGAGACTGGTGGGATGAATCAAATTACAGTGTTGTTGGTGCCAACAGGTCATGCAGGACATGTGACTCATTCTGTTGTAGGGTTTGGCATTCGTTGTACATTTTCCCATGTAAATTGAAGCATTTGTCATTAATAGCTGTATTGTTTGTATTCGACTGGTTGCTTTCTTGGAAATAAACCAGTTGTTTGGACATTTTTGTCGTCAGCAGTGTTTATGCAAGTATGTGCACAGTTGAAGAGACACTCAGCTTTGTATACGTTAACCTGTTTAACCTTTAACCAAGTATGAAATATAGGCTACTGTCAGTTTCCGTCATAAATCCAGCACATGACATGATGTTACCCAAGAAGGTGAGCATGCTCAGCATAATTCATCATCTGTAAGGACGTGCAGAGCAGGAGACACAGACAATTATCAACCCGACTGCTCAAATTCATCATGGCTCTTTAGTTGATTATTTCAAGGCCCTTTAGTAATTTCAGGCAAATAGTTTATCACAGACATCACTGACAGATGTAGATAAACAAGGTTGTGCATGTAAAGAGCTACTCGAGACGACACCTGTAAATTGCTCAAGATTGGAATATGCTAACAAGTTGCAATGATCCTCTATGAGCTCACCCAAGACCATTTGATTTACGACCTTTGTGTGGGGAAACAAGCCAGACCCTGGAGCCATGGAAGTGATGTCTCAACAGCAGTGGAGATGAGCAAACACTAAAAACTTTACTGGCACACCTATTATTGTCTACAGTGCAGGATGCAAAACAGCTTTAAAAGCAGCGATCAGGTGACAAGGCAGCCTTGAACGCTCCCCCCCCACCCCCCCATTTCAAAACATTTATTTTGAGCAACTGCATCGCTTTGTATTTCGCGATGAAAAGTTCAAGAGCTGACAGAAGCTCGGCAGAGGAGACTTTGACTATATGTTGCATGAAATTTATTGCACAGGACAGACTCGCAGACTGTGACAGCCAGTGCGGAAAACAGAGCGAGTCGTTTCTGCTGAACTTGCACCTCAAAAGCAACAAAAGAAGGAAAAACAGTCATCGTGGATCGGTCTCGGAGATTTGTGCTCTTACTCCTCCCCAATCATGTCTATATCAATTACACGGCATCTGAAGCATACACAATGAAGAAGGGACATGGCAGATTCTTTTATGCTGATAAGAAGCAGTTCAGGATGAAGAGAGAGGGAGGAGGGTCTTGGAGTCTTCGAAGCAGATAAAAATGGAAATGTTCCCCTTGCTGCTCAACACCCCTGTATCAAAGCTTCCTGCTGGAGTCTGGGGAGCAAGGAGGGGGAGGAGAGGTAGGAAGAAGGAGGAAAGGATGGGAGTCGGGAGAGAGAGGGGGGGAGATGTCCCAGCTGTGTTTGACAGGTCTCAGGGCTGAGCTGTGTGGTCTGATGCTTAGAGAGGGAGGGTGGCCCCCCACAAAAACACACACACACACACACCAGGGGGGAGGGCAGAAGAGCAGCTCGGAGACAGTCTGGTCACGGTGTCCTGGGTAACATGTCAGCAAGCTTTGACGTGGTCCAGCCTCACATTAAGATATCTCTATGTTATCTAAGGGACTGCTAGTTTAGGAAAATGCAACAATTTTGGCTAAACTAGTTGAAGAAGCCTTGATATTTGGGTTTGAATAAATGAATAGATGAACAAGAGTAGCCTGCGCATGGTCAATTTTTTGCTTTGTTGCTACGAGTGACGCCTATACCCGAAGCCAAAGCCAAAGTGTAGCTTGTTCAGCTTAGCATAAAGATTAACTAGCCTGGTTTTGGACAACAATAAATTCACCTGTTACACAATTAAATTCATGTAACATATCATAGTCCAAATGTAGGCCACTAAAAGCAGATTCAGGCTCTCGGATAAGAATCGTTTCATGTCGAAGTTGGCATTTCTGAGATGGTCTTGTCGCTTGGCAACCTTAACATGGATTGGAAAGACTAATGCTAACTTCCAGTTACCCATCAGACAGAAATCTTAACTGAAGTACCCCCTTGAAGTTGGATCTCATAACCAACCCCAAACTCTCCAAAAATCCAAGATGGCTGCTCAGCACATCAACAGAAATTAAAGTTATGGTCTTTATTTATATATTTATTGTTTAGGTTTAGCACTTCTGCCTCATTTCTCTCATTATGTTCCAACAATGTTTGTATGTACAAAATAGGCTGTTACATAATGAGCCTTATTCAATTTGAATGGTGCCATTAACAACAAGCAACCAGCAACAATTTCCAGTTTAGGCAGTCAGTGCAGGTGTGACAGATCTGACTTCTGATAACTAGCAAGTTCACATTTTGAGGTGTATTGATCTTTTCAGCCAACTCTTGACAAAAAAAAGCATTTCTCCCAATATGTCAGAGCCAGAGATCTTTTGTTTTCCCAGATAAACATTTCAACTATATTCGAAGAACGTCTGCTGAAACAAAGGCAGGACTGAAGATTGAGACATAAATCAGGTTATCCAATATCATCTTCTGGATCACTGACTCATAGCTAAAAGGCCAGCTTGATATGAGCACCGAAACAAGAATCTATCATGACACAATGCCAATGTATTGACCAGTGGTGGATCCCCGAGGGAGGACCCCTGCAGTTCTTGCAATCCGCTCAGTTGGCTGTCAGAAAACTAAAAGGTGTAGCCTGGCCTACACCCTCTCTTTGCATTCCTGCAACTCGGTAGCATATAAAACTCCTTATCACTGCATTCCACGGTTATTAACTTCCTCTCAAACAACCAAAAAGGAAAAAAACAGAGGGAGAACAATGTTGCAATCCCTTTCGAGGTCATCTGTAAAAAAGAAAGAAAAAAAAACAGCATGTAGACCTGACAGCAGCTCTGTGTTTGGCAGAGCAACACACTTCTCCCTCTTGAGTGATGTGGGGTAAGTGGCTCTCATTGGGCTCGGAGCCAGACCATTCCATTCCTTTGACTTACTGATACACAGCGTTCCTCACTTATGCTTAGTGCCCTTTGATCTTCCTCTAAGATCACTAATGAGCAATTTGTGGTCAGATTGACCTGCTCTAATTGGCCATGAGAGGCTTGGTGCTTTGTTTTAGTTTGCTCAGTCTTTTACAGTGGCTTCTCTGCAACGAACCCTCTGTTTACTCAACCTTTGTGTGTGACATAAAAATCACATTACAGGACGATGCTGGCACTTTTTGAAGTTTTGTTTTTAATCATCTAGGTTCTGTTTCATTTCCATTCTTTAAAAGAAATGGTGCCTGCACACCCTGCAGAGCTCGGTGTGGTTTGCTGCAATAAATTCTTGCATCTTAAAAAGACGTAGAATCTACAGCCCCCAGCAGCTCTTTTAAGATGAACATTTAACTGGGCAAAAGCTGCTCTGCACTGAATACAAGCATGCAGCCTTACAGCCGGGTTTGTCCGTTCGAAATTAGAATAAAGTTCATACAAAAAAAGATGACTACATCTTCAGCAATGCTGACAAAAAATAGAAAAATGCTGTATTTTTATTTTTTTTCAATGAATATAATAGAAGATGCAAATAACATGGAGTTCAGTTGACTCAAGGCTGCAGTTTAACACTAGAACCGCCGTGAGGTCATTTTGACCTCTCTCGCTTCTTAAAATGCGCGTAACTCTGTTTGCGTAAAAACCCTAGGTCTCCCAGTTGGTGACTTTTCCTAAAAGTGTGTTCTACATCATCTTATGCGTTTTCGTGATTCTGATGTAAAAGAGAGCGAAGAAAAGAGAGATTTTACCTAGAACCGCCAAGAGGTCATTTTGACCTCCATTCACTCTAATGCAAAAATGCTAAATGGACTGCATTTATGTAGCCATATATATTATAAACCCAGCCAGACACACAGTTCAAAACACTTTATGGTAATACTTGACATTCATATACACACACATACTTTACCAAAAATAACAATAGCGGTTGCTAGGCAACCAATATAGATGACTCTTCATTTTTCTACTGTTCGAATAGTGTGTGTATGTAAAAATGTATAAAATTGATTTTCCAATCATTGCGATCTGGGCTAAATAATGTCCATTTAGTCTCTCAGTTTGCCAGTTAGTTAGTTATAGTTAGTTATTTAGTTAGTCAGTCATTTTGACCTCATCCCACAACACAACACGAGTTCAGAAACTAGAAAGTTGTCAAACAGTTAAAACAGGTCAAACAGATAAAAAACCAATATTACTCATAAACATTGAACATAACAATGACAATCCCTTGCTCTCATGAGAAATGGACATGAATTCAAAAATTTGAAACAATTTTGAAAATTTTTACATACACACACTGTTCGAAAATAGAAAAATAAAGAGTTGTCTATATTGGTTGCCTAGCAACCACTTTTGTTATTTTTTGTAAAATATGTGTATGTATATGAATGTGAAGCATTACTATAAAGTGTTTTGAACTGTGTGTCTGGCTGGGTTTAAAATATATATGGCAACATAAATGCAGTCCATTTACCATTTTTGCATTAGAGTGAATGGAGGTCAAAATGACCTCTTGGCGGTTCTAGGTATACATGGAATGTTGGCTGTTCTAGTGTTAAGCCACAAAAGTTTTAGTAAAAAAAAACCAAACTACATCAGTAATGTTAGAATTAAGTCACTACTGGATTATTTTGACAGGGGTCGCATGGGAAAGTGTTCAAAGGAAATCAGATGCTTCTACAATTATTGACAACCAGCTCTGGGCTAAAATCAGTCTTAATCCGAACAGGGTCAAATGCTATAGTGACACACTCACAACAACAACATATACCTGAAATGTTAGTTTACCATATTCACAGCAATTAGTTGCAGGTATATAAGTCTAAATTTTAAATAGCACGATAAGTCAGTAGAGCCAGTTTTTGCAATTCATCTTAAAACGGAAGATAACACTTGCACCAAATTACAGCAATTTATATAATATAATATTTTAAATTTTAAACTAAAACTGTTCTTCTCTGTGGTGTTACATGAAAAGCTGAGGATCAACAAAGAGGTATTTGTACAACGTGCAGTGGACGTGATATCGCTATTATTTCATAGCATTCATCCAACAGTTTTGAAAATATTTCAGTGTGGACTGACTCCCTAATATTGACTTCATATCAGAGTGCACATTATGTCATGCCATGCTTACTATCACTCACCAAATACCCACAGGAAGAAATGCAAGATAGTGCCAGAAAATAATCCCTTGAGAAAGTGTCATATTACAAATTCTTTGTTTATGGTACCTTAGTTGGAGCAACAGTTGATTCGAGGTTTAGTTGTCAAATTAATGATCCAGGTGTCTGGAAAAATTTGGGTCTGAGAAAACTTAGCTTTATCTTAAGTGTTGTTTTTCATCATATTTCCTTTTGCTGGACAGGCTCACAGAAAAAGAATGCAAGAGCTCTTGTGATTAAGTAGGTTGCATTACTGAGTAGTGAGGTAGAACATGCGTCTATCCTCAAGGGCATTGACGGGGCCGTCACGAGCCGCTGTGTGTTAAATCAGGCCGACTACGAGAAAGAAACCTGCTCCAGACAAAAAACAAGTCCATGACTCATCAAACCACATTCATTGCTGGGAGAACTAGCAGGTATGTAGAGAATCGGAAACACAAGAAAGGAGCACAATATGACAGTATGTCAGTAGACTGTGAGCTTTCATGAATCAGTGGGCAGAGGAAGGGGTGAGGTGAGAGGAGAGGCCACAATAAGCATGTCTCCCAGGCTTGAATTCCGAAATGTTGACACAGGTCTATGTAATGGAGCATTACGTTCCCTTTGAATGCTGCTGAGTGGGCCTGAAGTGTCTCAAAGCAGGTCAAAGGCAAGCATGTGAAGTTATATCTTCTCCTTTGTTGTGCAGTGAAACCAATAAAAGGTTAAACTAAAACCCGGCTCCTGAGGTCTTTGTCTTTCCCACCGCCTTTTAATCTTTATTGAACAGCGTGTATATGTGAGAAAAAAGTTGCCTTCTGCAGTTTTTTGCACTGAGCCGCATCCCTCTGTACATTGACCTTTACTTACATTGAATTTAAATCTGCTTCTGTTTAATCTAATTCATTATGTTTCTCTTTGCCTCAGCTTGTAAGTGTCTGTGGCACAGTTTTGTTAAGTTTTATATTCTTATGACTGCACAAAATGTTATGACAGAAGAGGGACGTGCACAATCAAGCTAATTAACAGATTATTTACACATTGATAAATCAGTCAAATCAGCACAGCAGGAGGGTGTAGCCTAATGTTGGTTCAGCAGCACTTAAACTTTAACCAAAAACCAAATGAGTGAATCAAGGGAGCTGACACCCGGGGCCCAGGTGCACCTGCAGATGTCCCCCTGTCCTGCCACACCCACCTCCAGCAGAGAGCAGCCACACAAAAGACGGAGGTTGCATGTCATAACATCCATGTTGTTCTGCAGCATGCAAAGATATCTGTGTACATGAATGCTGTGCATGCATGTGCTTTATTTTTTACACTTTGAATAAACTGTCCATATAGTTTTTTTCTTTCTGACTTAATCATTTATTTATTCTCAATGACTTATACTGTAGTTTTATGTCTTACCACATACACCTAGTGTCTTTAGTTTAGCATGTATTAGCTACAGGATAACTTTTGCAAGAGAAAAGTGTTTTGTCACTAGCAAAAGTATTATATAAACCAATTTTTTTTATATATGTATATATTTGCTGAAATAGTTCAGTGTGGACTGAAGTGTTGGACAAACCAGCCGTCCAACATTGCCGTCAACATATAGTCACGATGTTGGCTTCGCTAAAAAAAGTCATGACATCGCGTGGTTCTGGGTCCCTGTTGTGATGAAATTAATTATTTCTGTGGGATTGCAATGGAAATCACTGTGGCCTATAGGTCACATTTGACTTTTCAAAGGTGGAGTGGACCTGGCTGCAAAGGTCAGCTGTCAGAAAGCCTTTATCCTCCCAAACCAACCGGTGGCCTGTTTGAACATGACTGACTGCAGCGGACCACACCAGGACCTGAGCTGCATTCACTGCTGAAAACAGAGACCATAACAGTGAAGAAGTGATGTTAATTTCTATTTCTTGGTGGCAAAATGTCATACTGTAGTTAAGTCCTAGTTGGATATGTTTTCAAATGGTGGACGGGGGCGTGAGTTTCACTCACATTTTTACAGCAGCCTCTGCAATATCCATCTGAAGTACAAACTCAAATCTCATGCTTCTCTCTTTGTTTATGATAAGACATTATTGACTCTTCAGAGAATGCTGCATATTGTAGCTAAGGCCAAATATTGACTTCAGATAATCCTATGAAAAGAAACGCAAATACCACTGTGATGTGCAAAAGTCTGCTTTAACAAATGAGTGGAGTCTGGATAATTCAGTTTCCCAACAGTACAGTAAGGGGGAGGTATAAATAACTGTTTCCAAATATAGATCAACATTTGAACTTCCTCT
Organism: Decapterus maruadsi; assembly: GCA_030347415.2. NCBI lineage: Eukaryota > Metazoa > Chordata > Actinopteri > Carangiformes > Carangidae > Decapterus > Decapterus maruadsi. Next base: position 14,097,191 of record CM064898.1, on the reverse strand, counting down.
TGAATTCCTGCCATGAGTTGCTATCATCATAGCCATTTTGCCACTGTAAACCCCCTCCGCAGATTAAAAGCCCCCCCCCCATGAGGTCCTTGTCACTCTACACATCCGTGCAACTGTGCCCAGCATCTGTCTTCCTTGTCATATTAAAGTAAACTGACGCTTTGGCAACACCCCAAAATAAAAATGATGGTAGTGGAAAAAAACTGAACAAGTGAGAACAGAGAGGAACCTAGACGTGGCCCCGGCTGCACTCCACTACTGAAATAATTAGCCCCTGGTTGATGTGGGCTTCTCATGGGACTCCACCATGACATGTTCAAATGGGTATTGGCAGTGTGCGACACCAGCTGTGGGCCTCCTACAGGGAGCTGCTGTACTGTGCCCCATCCAGCATGACACGAAGCCTTTAGAGCAGGAGCAGCAGCCTTGAGCTTGTTTTACAGCTACAACAAGAGAAGTCTTCAGCTGTAAACTGTGACACCTGGGTTTTGTATGTCAGGTGTTTCAAGGATGTTACTGTGCTCACTTCCACATGTCGCAGACACTCGTCCCTCTGTCCACACCCAAATCCGTGGCACAGATGGGAGCACAACCCAAGGGGCGCAAACACCAGGAGGAGGGGAGGGGGGGGCACCAGGCATTATTCGGAGCCATTCTGCAAGTTTCAACCACACCCATGTCAATTACAATAACCCACGCTCTGTGTGGAATTCCCACTGTACCCCCGGCACCAATTTGGCAACCTCTGGTGGGAGGGAGCAGGACTGGCAACCCACCGAATCCAAGATGGGGACTACCACACCCAGATATCTTTCTAAGCATCAGTAATTGCACCTTTTAAATGGTGAATCACCAGTTCACATGTTATTTGTGCCTACTATTTCCATCCCCAAATCATGACTTTATGACTCTTTTATTTTAGCACAAAATGTGATAATATAGATATTTTTAACTACAGTATTAATAAATAATATTTTCTATCACTTGATGAAACAAAGCCTTCAGAACAAACAGCCTAGTTTCTCAACAGTTCCTCCTTGTGGCCACAAAATATAGAAAACAATGAACCGACAGACACACTTAAATAGAATCTTTATTAGAATCTCTATTGCACTGTTTATGCATCTTCATTGGGACAATTATAAATATAGATGATTAAAATCGATCAATATTATAATGGCACTGGAAATGTCATTACTTTTGGACAAAAATATATCAGAAATAGTCATAATATTGATATATCTAAAAGCAAAAAGGCAAAACCAGAGGCAGTAAAATATGTCAAAGAATGATGGCACTGCTCACAAGCAGGGAGAAATGTAGCGTGCGATGGTCATTTTCAAAGCTAGAGGTAATCTGACAGACATCAAAAAACAGTGCTTAAGTGTAAGACAAGTGCAAGAGGAGGGAAATGTGTGGAAATCTGAGTGTGTGTATGTGTGTGTGGTGTCTGTATGTGCAGACGCTTTGGGTTGCAGGGGGAGTTTTTGGACATCCACGTCAGTTTCTTACAGGCGTGCTGCCGCCCTTGGTCGTCTTCTTCAGGTGGTGGTAGTTGGGGAGAATCTTCATGAGGAAATCGAGCTGCAGAGTCTGGGGCTGTACAGAAGATACAAAGAAAAAAAACTATCTATCCAATCCAGTTACACAGATCTGTGCACGAGCCAGCGAAACTCCGTGACATGCAGACACAAACAAGCCTTCGGTGGAGAACTGACCTGCGGCTTCTCACTCTGCACACGCCTAATGCAGTTTGAACCGTACACGACCGTGTTCTCTGGCACGGCCTCACAGGTGTTGACCTGGCAGCAGGCGCCGATGATGCAGCCGCTGGTCAGAATCACATTTCTGCCAAGATCAGCTGGGATTTATTGTTTGAAAAGAAATGTATTAGAAAAATACACAACAGGAATAGGAAAGAAAGACAGGGCCAGATGATATAAACTGATCAGCTCGGGCATGCTGTATCTGTCCCTTTCATATCTCTGGGGTATTTAGACCATTGTTAGGAAAAAAATAACTGCTTAATTGCAATATTATATAACAATATGCATAAATGAGATTATGTTTGTTGCTCTGAACAAACATTAATGCTTGATTATTTTATCACTTTCCAGAAAATCTAGCTGCTTTATCATAATAAACTGTATATCAACATTGAACTACAAAATTATATTAACATATAGCCTACATTTAATTGTATATGTACATTATCTTCTAAGATTTTTACCAATATTGTACATACCCAGAAAAACTCTGTAACTGTTTGTAGTACTCACCCTTTGACTCAATCACATTATTGTCTCCAATTTTCAGAGCTTGTGAGACTGTGTCAGAATCGTTAAGGATTTACATCAATAAAGAGCACATTTTAATAGTTAATATGCACTGCACACTGACAATTTTTTTAAAAGAGTACCACTAACATCAATCATCAAGAGTCAGAGTTGGAGTTTTGTTTGTGAACAGGTAATGTAGTACTGTGGGATATTTTATGGTTGTTAGTGCTCTCTGGTGGACATACTGCATCATGACAGCATCTCTACTCACTCTTTGTGTTTCTATACAGAGAACACATGGATTCAAATGCAGAGATATGTGATAAATCAGCTACTGCTTTTCCATCCAAAAAAAGATACCACATCCAACCTCGAATACATTATTGGCCCCAATAGTCATGGTCTTTGGCTCCACTCCCTCTGTGTCTGGCATTATGTTCTCTGGATAACTATGAACAAGAGAAATAAGATACAGTAATGTCAAATTGCAATGATCACACAGGGAAATGATGAGATTACCCCCCCCCCCCCCCCCCACCACCACCACCACACACACACCTACCTGTTAATAATAAGAGCCTGCTCCTCTATTAGATTTCCCTCTCCAATGACAATAGGCCCTACCTCTGCTATGATCCTTGCTTTAGGGTGGACGACAGTTCTAGCACCTGTGAAAATGTACAAATAAAGATTTATTTTTATTATTTCTTTATTTCTTTATTTTACAGTCTCAAATGTAAATGTATGAAAATGGCGCTTAAAATTGAAGTTCTCACCAATGGTCACATCTCCTCTTACTTCACTTTCAACACAGACAACAGCCCCAGCTGCAATTTTGACACTGCAAGCAGATTATAAAATAATAAAATAAAAATAAAATCCAATCAGTGATGCACTGTTAACACGAAATACATACGTAACATAGGCTACTACACAGAATACACAGATGATATCCCACCATTTCTGGGCTGTCACAATAGGCTAATTACAGTACAGTGTCTCAATAATGACTAGACTACACGAATATGGGTGTCGCCATCAGTGATTCTGCAGGATTACCAAAAGATGAAATTACATGTTTATCATTACGAACATTATAACAGAATTTGACCTCATAATGTAAAACGTAAACGCTGATCAAATGCAATGCTGTACCTTTTCTGTGCCATTATTTGCTTGGTGGCGTCTGACATCCTTGCGATGAAGTAATGGATTTATCGACAACTGATTATAAAGCCTAGTTCAGAGTTGGAGCTCTGGTTTGATTATGTTTGTCTGGAAACATGTGAGCTTTGCTACCACCTACTGGTGAGCAGTCGGTACAGCAAGTTACAAATAATGTACAAATAATTTCTTTCTTTCTTTCTTTCTTTCTTTCTTTCTTTCTTTCTTTCTTTCTTTCTTTCTTTCTTTCTTTCTTTCTTTCTTTCTTTTTACATTAATAATGACAAACACGGTTAAAGAACTCTGTCTGTTCTGTTGAATGTTTCCTTTTACATTATGTTTATAGCCTACTATTCTTTCTAACTGTCTTGTTATAACTGTCAACCATTAACAACAATCTACCAACCACAGGAATATAAAAGCTTTCAGACTGATCAAACACAGATAACACAGTAGCCTCCTACTGAGGCTCTGCTTGCAGTACCACCTTATGTCCTGCAGGGTGCAATAACAACCTTTACATGGGATCAGATTCATCTTCAGAATAATCCAGTTCAATTTATCCTTTGTGGAGGAAACAGTAGCCTAAGGGAAGATTATTGAAAACCATACCATTATAATAGTCTGGGGGCTATTTTCTAACAGTAATCCTCAAATTACCCATACATGGCACAATAAAAGAGAGTGATGTTGTTTCCCTGATGTCTTAATACTGGTGGCTGAATGTAAACGCCAACTCTGGCATCATGAATCTCGCTGTACACAATCCATTACTCAGAGCATCATCTGGTAAGTGAGATTTGAATTCTGCCAAGTCAGCTAGAATTCACTACGATGAAATCGGAAATTGCATAGTCCTTGTTTTCAAAATAAATCTGAGACTATTCCTGATCTCCCATTTCATTCATTACAAAATGGGTCTTCTATTTTCCCCAAAACAAATAGGACTAGTTTTGTCCTCTAAATGTGGTTGTGTTGTGACACATTTTTCTGATCAAATATCATGAAAGTGATGACTGTTCATATTGCAGAACAGTCAGCCTATCCAGTTAATCATAAAATGTAAAAAAAAAACAACAAACAAACAAAAAAAAAACTACTTACTGAGGAAAAATAGATCCACATAGTCACCTGAAATATCAATATGTTCAGCATTGAAATATGTCATAACGTGTATTTATTTTTCATTTACTTGGTTTCACGCTTTAACGACTTTTATTTTTTAAATCACTACCGGAAGTGAAGAGCGTCACTGTATGCGACTTGACGGCGGTGAGTTTTGAAGCAGAGCGACTCGTCTCATCGGCTCGCTGAACGTAAAGTGAGGAGGGGACCGGAGCACCTGAGTCGGCGTGTATCAATTAGCGGTTGTTTTCTTCTTCTAGTAGCCACTACGGTACAGATTAAGATTAAGATAATATTTACGATGTACTTTTAACATGTAGATAGGAAAAAAGAAAACAAACAAAGAAAGAAAAACACCCAGTTATGTGTATTTTAGACTGAATGGAGAGTGAAGAAGTGCAGCTCGCGCTCCTCGCGACGGTTGGATATCGGTGTGTTGAGCTTGTTTGAACTTTGTGTAAATATGTAAGTGGGATTTAAATGAGCTAAATGTGACATGGACCAGTCGGCTACTCTCGACATAGAGACGCTGAAGGTAAGTTTACAACCTATTTGTCATCATGTGTATCCCAAAACAGTCGAGTTCCTAACCGTACAGGAAAGTGAGTTTTAATGTCGGATAAACCGGCGCAGAAGTGTGGATATAATAACTACTCAGTTCATCCAGCTGTTGTGTTGCTTTTACTCTGCAACCCCTCCTACCCCCCACCTAATCAAGTTTCTCTCTGCAACAGGTGCTTCATTTAAGTTGCTCCTCAAATGCCATCTAATTAAAGATGAATGGAAAGTGTCCGGGCGCTCCTACAGTATTGCAGTGGTTGCATTTCTCTCCAGGCAGGAATATGATGATTAATAACCAGTGACCGGGCTTCAAACAGCTCAGGAGGCCCTGCTTGGAGTTCACTATCTCCCTCTCCTTACAGTATACTTCATGTTCTATGCATTCACTCTCCTTCAAGAAAAAACAAAACAGTAATGTGACAGCCTATGAATATTCTGCCTGCATGGTTTCTCATTATCATTCCAGTCTAGCAAGGGGAGGCAGTAACCTCTGGGTACAGTATGTGCATCTTGTCTCTGCTGCTGCAGTGCAAGAAGAAGAAGAAGAAGAAAAAAAGCAGCTCAGTGTCAGAAACTCATACAGCAGAGCTTCTGTTTGGCCCAGGCGCTCAAGTCCATCCATTGGTCTGCTACACACAACGGCACACACATACAAAAATACACACACGCACATACATACACACAGCTCTTGGGCTTAGTGGTTGGGTCAAGCGTATCAGTCAAGAAATCACTCCTGCTCACGCTGGCTCTGAGCTGATCCAGCACTTCCCTCTTTAGACAAACTTGCAGACTTGTCACTTTCTGCTAATTTCTTGTTTAATGTGAGTCATATGCTTTTTAAAAAAATTTAATTTAATTCTAGGAAGGTGACTTAAAAGTGTGGGATCAGCTGTTTTCTCAATTGAAATCAGACGGCTTTGTTTAGGAAGCTTTGTGACAGTATTTTTCTTCATTATGCTGTGTTCAAGGCTGGCACCCCTCCGCCCCCCCACCCCCTTCTCGTGCGTTCGACTGATGAATGCAAATGACGCCTATGGGGTGCTGTCCAAAATGGCCCTGTTGGCTCTCTAAGGATTTGATAGGGATTAGCAAGTAAAGCTAGTGCGCTGTGGAGAAGTGTCTGTCTGTGTACATCAGCAGTTTGTCAACCCCACCAACGCCACCCCCCACCCCCTGCTCTTGCCAGAGCCATCATCAACACTGAGGAGGGAACTGACAGAGCTGCAAACATCTGAGCCTCTACAAACACCAGATCTCGACATTAATAAATGATGCAAAGGTCAGAAGTGCAGAATGCCAATGAGGTTTTTGTTGCAGACTTTTTGTGTTGCAAAAGTACAAATAACGTTTCATGAAGGTGTCCTCAAAAAGCGGAGCGGCGTGCAACAGCAAAAGGAATTTCTCTCTGAAAAACTCCCTTCAAACGCCCTGTGATGTTCGGGGCTTTGTTGGCTGCGCGCTCTGATTGAACAGCCTCGACCTTTCGTTGTGCCAGACTTATTGAAGATCTTTGATCCCTGCCGGTCTCATGCTTACAGTGGAGTTACCTTGTTGCTTTCAGTTGGAAGGAAGTGCCCTGCCAACCATTCACAAAGAAAGGGCAACGGCGAGTCGACTACAAAAGATGAAGACATTGACGAGCCCCACCGATATTGTTACCCCGCCATGGATGATGGAGCCACAAAAATCGGATTTCACATCTAAGCGGAGTGACTTATTGACAGCGCCCACATGCTTGATTGTCACGTCAACAAAATGTGAAATGGTTCCATCAATGCATCGAGTTGCACATTTGAGAAATATAATTGGCTTTCCCAGTTACCGTCATGCATTCAGACTTATCCGTCTCTTTGATTGGACTTTCTGTCAAGCTAAAAGGCCTCACACAATCCAAATAAATAGGTGCTTTAATACCGCTTGTCAGGCTCGTAGCATGATTTTGTCCATTAGCTTCCCCTGCTGCTGCCTCAGCGATTGTGCGGCGTTCATATGCAGGATGGATGAGTACAAGTTTTACAGTCATTAGTGCATCTCAAATGTTTTCGTACCTCCAGCTGAGGCGGCCCTGTGGGACTCCCCGTGGCACTGCTGTGTGAGAGAGTGCTCTCCGATTTGCTGATTAACATTATCAGGCATTAATAACGTCTCATTTTCTTTCATTAGAGGCTCCTCAGCTGCATTTTGCTGCCTCTGCAGCATGTCACTGTTTGATCAAAACAGCATGTAGAATATCACCCTCTACGCTAATTGGTGAAGATGAGGCGTGCTGGCACTGGGTAGGGACTGCTGGGTAATTGCTGGCTTTAGCTGGATCCAGCTGTAGCGTCTCTAGTCAAAGCTCCAAGGACCCCCACCCGTAACCCCCCCGCCACCACCACCACCCCCCAAGCAAAAAATGAAAGTGACAGATAACTTCAAAGTGGTTGATGGAGTACATACAAAGTGTGTAAAAAGATAAATATGGTCGTGCAGCAAATCCACAAGGACCTTTCCAGCTCAGTGCATTAGAGATAGCAGTTTTTATTATTGTACCTTAGAGAAGCAAGTTGCTGTGTAGGTGTTTGGTTTCTATCAATAGAAACTACATGTAATCATGACTGTAGGTGGTAAACCATCCGTAGCTTTGAGTAGATTTCAGAGCCATCTGTTCGTGATAATCTATTGACACGAGAAACAGGGTGACAGACGCCTGGCTGGCCTCGGTTCAGTCTTCCAGCCTTCAGTGGAGTTTTCTGCAGACGGCAGTCATTATGTTGTGCTATCGTGCTGAACAACTTTTGCCTGTGACCCCTTAATAAGCACAGAGGATATGTTTTCTCTTCTGAGACTTTTATTTTCATATCTGAAATTATGCTTTGATAGGTGATTGGTTGATGTAGCTTTTCCGCATTTAACCACATAGCAATCTTACTTTTTTTTACTGCAGTTTGAGTGAAAATGAACCATGGAAGGTCAGCAAGAAATGTATACTTAGGTTTCTTGTCAGGCCCCAGACACTCGCACCACTTTGACCATCTGTCCCAGCGGTGCCCTTTAGCTGAATACTGCTCCTCTTTTTCTTATGGCCATCAGCTGTTTCTATAGTTGCTGCAGTGAAAGTGCGAAAATGTATTACTCATACAGTTTTGGAGTGGATTTATCAGAAACGTGGGCACAAACTTTTCACTACCTGCGCAGCTTTATCACGCTTCTGCATATTAAGAGGTAACTGTCAGGCCTCCTACAGCTGACATAAAGTGATAAATGGGACTCAGTGTAGTGTGACATGCCTGCCCAGTTTGCTTCGTAATCAATGTTTTGTTTCCTAAAAGTCAAAGTAGTTTCTCACGGCCGCTGCAGTTGGACATCTTGATCAGTCCAGTCCACGGCGTTTTTTGAGAGTCAGCTGTGACCGGCATGCTGAAATGATAGATTGACAAAACGCCAGCCGGTATGCACTCCTCCATTTGCTCGGTGAATAACCAAGCTTTAGGAGGCATGACTCGACCAGGGTAATATATGCATTAAAACTCTTGCAAAGAAATCACAGGATCCACTAGTGTTGGGAACAGTGGGTTGCCATAGAAATTACAAGTGCTGAAGTTTCCCCTAGCAACAGCGGATTGAAAATAGACCGTGGGGCGGCTCTGGCTCCGGAGGTAGAGCGGGTCGTCCCCTAATTAAGAGGTTGGTGGTTCAATCGCCGCCTCCTCATGGCCATGTGTTCATGGCAGGATACTGTGAACCCCTTGTTTCTGCTGATAGCTGTTACATCAGTGTATGAATGTAAGTTGGCAAGTGAAGACAGAGTTAATTTATCATTTAAAACAGAGCTAATTTGTCCACTAGGGCCAGGCTGTAAGATGTAAGCTTGGTTTCAATCCTTTATGTTTATGTTTTCAGAGTTCCTGTCTGCTCAGCAGTAGCTCAAGTTGTTACTACTTCGTTGTGTGTAAAGCATCTTTCCTACGTCGTGGGAAAAGTTGCACTTGCGAAGAAGTGCTCCGTGACACTGCATTGAGAGTTTGTATCCAGCGTCTGTGTAAGCACCTCTCATAACGCTCTTGTCCCTCAGCTGTATCGCCAGTTAAATTGGAATCACTGACATTTCTAGGCCAGTGATATGGGTCATTTGTATTTGCTGCAAAGTCGCAACATCCATTTGTGAGGCATCTGCCACCACTTGCAGATGTGACCCAAGCTGCTCCTCTGAGCAAACAGACACTTAAAGAATGGATGAAGTGGCGATGAAGCTGTGCAGACTCTCTTCCACTGCAGAGATAGATTTACTCATGCTCTTCCAAGCAATGGTGTCAATAATGGGAAGGATATGTAAATACTGGCTTCAGTGCGCAGCCAAAACATACAGTTGCAAGAAGAAGTATGTGAACCCTTTGGAATTTTTTAGGTTTCTGCATTAATTGGCCATTTCATGTGATCCAATCTACATCTAACTCATAAGTATAAACAAATACAATGTGCTTAACCTAATACCACACAAACAATTATAATATTTCATGTTTTTATTGAACAAACCGGTATGCATTAAACATTCACAGAACTGGTGGAATAAGTAAGTGAACCACTGGATTTAACTGGTTGAACCTCCTTTGGCAGCAATACCCTCAAAAAACGTTTCCTGTAGTTGAACTGCACAACACTCAGCCATGTTCTTGGGATGTCTGGTGTAAATGGCTCTCGAGGTCATTCCATAGCATGCCTGACATTATCCTGAGGGAAGCCTTGAAGTCACATTACCCTCGATGATGGCAAGATGTCCAGGCCCTGAGGCAACAAAGCAGGCCCAACCCATGATGCTCCCTCCACCGTACTTCACTTTTGAGATGATGTTTACATGCTGGTATGCTGTGCCATAGTATACAAAATAAATAAATAAATAAAATAAATTGGGAAAAAAAAAGAAAGATACAATCTTAGTTTAATCAGTTCACAAAACATTTCCCATTAGTGATGTGGAGTGGCAAACTTCAGGCCTGCAATGGAAAAGAAAGCAATTAAGGCAGAAAACTAGGAAATTCCAAAGGGTTCACATACATTTTCTTGCGACTGTATGTCAGTGGGTTAGTAAAGGCAAAGGGACACCAAATATTTGATGAAAATATCTTATAAATATTGTAGGGTTTTTCTTTATTTATCTTTTCTAAAGGGTTGTCACAACTTTGACTGGCAACAGTGGTTACTTAATTTGAATTAACAGTTCATCCACTGAGAAAATAATGGTAAATAATGCTTGCTATTTTCCAGAATCAGATGTCTAATTGACAGCACAAAACCCAAGGTGATGATCACAGAATTAGCAGATTATATTTTTTGCTGATTGGCTAATCAACTTAATGTTCCAGCTCAATTATATCTCTGTAAAGTAGATCTGTAAGGATTAGTCATGTAATTGTTTAATGGTTCCAGGTAATTGCCAGGTAATGCAGTTAAGAAACAAATCATCCATGTTGCTTAAATATCAAACTTTGATTGAACCTTTCACCTTTTTCATGTATAAATAGCCCATCTGCTGCTCCTCATGGTCATACTTGCAATTCTTAAATCTTTGGAGTGGTTGATGGATTAATTCACAGTCACCAAATGAATCAATCATGAAAATCATTACCCAACACAAAACCTCCTGCATCTGATAAGTGCCTGAAAAAGCAGGTGTTTCTATGAATTCCTGGAAAGCTTGAAGGGTACATGCCTATTTCTGGCACCAGCCCTTTGCCAGCTGATACCACACACTGCCTGGTTCACACAGTTGTTACACAATTTACAGAAGTGGATCCGTTATCTGTGGTCTTATAATTATCACTGACAGAGATCGATGCATTGCAACAATAATAAATACCACCACAGGCTCGGATTCTGTGTCCTTGCTGTTAATTAAACCCCGGTCAAGTAATTTAGCTCGTCCTGTGGTAAAGTTTGAAGCTTGCTGAGCTAAGGAGTCTTCTGACACGGTTAATGAGAAGCCATCATAAAAAACATACAATCTAATGATACCTGCCAACAGCATCCTATGCTAATAACATGCTGAGTGTGAATAAAAAATGTGGAGCACAGATCACCTCTTGAGTCCTTCAAGGGAAAACTCTGCTCAGGTGTGTCTCAGTTATGATGTGCGTTTAATGCAGTTAAAGTATTTTAACTGATGATGAATTAAGAGCTGCTTCCGTGGACGACGTGTTCAAAACTTGACAAAATTTTGCCAAATAAAACATTACGCTGCTGCTGCTGGGCATTTTTATCTTGGTTTGTACAAGCAGGCGCTTTGCTTTATTCATTATCTGTGCAGGACGGTGGGATGGCAGGCTGCCTCGGTGCAAATTCATCCCAACAACAGCTGAGCAGAACAGTTCAGAGCTCAGCCAGCCCCGCAACCTGTGATGAGGAGTTTCACACTGTCAGCTCCCGGTCACGATCGGCTGGAGAACAGCAACCCGCTCGGCCCAGCCTGGACAGCCACACTTGACAGACATCATCCTCTCTGATCTCAGATCAGAGCCTGCATGTAGCAGCTTCTCAGTGGCTGGCAGGGCGCTTAGTTCCTCAGCGCCTCCACAGTAAAGAGCAGCTTTCTGGCATCTCATCATTCACCTCATGTTTTTCCCGAGTCCACTGTACTGGAGCCTGAAATTGACGTAATGAAAAGCAGAATGAAATTTCATATGTTGAGCTTGTCCATTACTTTAGCTACGGGTTGACTGCCGTGACAGCCCTCTTTTATCTGTTTCACGTCCTCTAGTGGACATGAGTCCATAAAGCGTCCTTGGCGTGCTGCGTGGCATATGAAGCACTTTCCTGTGAAAGCCTGATGGGCAGCAGCGTTTTGAAAGATCTAAGGCCCGAGGGAGCAGTGAACAGGTGGGCCGCAAGGAGCCGTCAGTCAAGGCGACTTCATTTGTGAACACGGAGATCAGGTTTGACAAAATGTCAACAAGTAATTAGCGCTGAAAAAAGAGCTCTGACGTGCAATTAAACCCATACAAATGAATTTTCATTGTGAAACGCATAAATACAAGAGGAAATGTCAAACGCCTTGCTTTCCATTACCAGAACTTAAATTAATCACTGTGATTAGCTCATAATATCCAAATTCAGCAGCGGTTTTCTATTTGACTTAACAAGGAAATGAAAAACTGCTGTTTTAAGAGCTTTTCCACTTCTGGGCCTTGTATTCCCACAACTGATCACTAACTTGTCAGAATGAATCTTGAGCGGTGATTCCTCTTTCCTGCAGTGGAACGAAACACAATGGTTACTCTGATTTTGTATCTCTCTCTCTCTCTCGATAAAATAAAGTCACCCAAATGACCTTGTCTTTAATGCGCACAGCTTGATGGATTGCCCTGCTACCGGTTCAGTTTCTTTAAGTGCGTCGGGCCCAGGGTGCGTCATCACAAATAGTTACTAACAACGGAAAATTGTAATTGTTTTCTCGAAATAATCGTATTACAAATTCAAATCTCCCTCTCACTCAATTTACGTACCAAGCACCGATGTTTCAGGATGTGCCGAGCTGACATTCATGGTGTGCCTGCACCATTTTGTCCTGTTTCTAGTGGCACCACTTCTCAGAAATTGTACAATACCACAGCCGTGCCTCTGCTCAGTCATTTTTAGTGGCGCTTGCGAGGTAATAACCACTTACAATGTGTAATTGCTTCTGTGAAATGAATATATCCTTGGCAGCCAGCTAACTTAAAACCTCTTGTTTTTGTGTGTGCGTATTTTTGTTTTCCAGATTACCCAGGAGCAGTTTATCCTCGCGTCCCAGTCCCTGCATCTCCAGAGACCAGGCTGTGATGCCGTCTACCCGGTGGGTCTGTACGGCTGGAGGAAAAGATGCCTCTATTTCTTTCTGCTGCTGCTCCTGGTCACCATGATAGTTAACCTGGCCCTCACTGTCTGGATCATAAAAGTCATGAATTTCTCAGTGGTGAGTACAGCGTGGCCTTGTCCAAAATGAGGCTGAGTCAGTGGGGCGAGTGAAGTTACAGAGCATTCAGAAAGTACTCTACAATTTTTTTTTTTATGTTGCGACCTCGTGCTGAAAATCTGTCTTTGTCTCTCCCTTTCTTTCCTTGAAAGTCTTTATTCATGCCGACCAATTTGAAATGTGTTTCAGGCGCCATCTCTCATGTCGCGCGCTTTGTCTCATCTGGATTTGATAAAGAATTAGAAAAGACTTGGCAGCGGGGGCCGGCCGGCTGACACAGAATGTGTTAATCTCGCACGGAAACCAAACAGACAGATGCCGCAAGCTCCCGTGACATTTTCAGGGACAATGCACACAATTTACCATTTTGTCAACAAACTCCGAATGGCAGCATCCTCCCTCTGTGACGGATGTGTCCCCCGACTATTGCTATCATTCCTCTACTCCTTCGCCTCCCATCAATCTGTGTCATGAGTAAAAGACCTTATCAGCGCTGTTGGTGTCGCTCCAGAAAATGTACTTCACTGATCCCCATCTCTCAGGACTCTGCAAGCTCAATAAGAAAACACAAGCTGAACTACCCTCCCCCACTTTTTTTCTTTTTTTTAACAGGGATTATATTCAGTTTTTAGCAGCCACTATACTGCATGTCATGGTATGTTTGATTTTTTTCTCCATTTACTGAAGTGAGAAGGCTATTGAAGAGCAATTCTCTATCTTACTGTGGTATAAAGTAGCCGACCAACTGTCACCCAAAGCCAACATCAAATGTCAGCACCTCATCATTGCTGGCAAGCGAGCGTTTTGATGGCCACAGCCCAGAGGCATTGTTTTTGACAATGAGGTTGTTCTTGAAACTGAAGGGAGTTGAGGGGAATTTGAAAGGCAAATGTTATGACACAAATTGCGACGTTCATGAGGGAAATGGCAAAAACTATAAGACAACCTGCGCTATAACGTCAAGCGAGAAATAGTTGAACGAGTTTCCGTAAAGATTGGAGAACTACAGGAGACAGGAAAGTCAAAATCTGTGCAGAGGAAAAGCGAGATGTCCTGACATTCAGTGGCGTGTACGGCTCAGCGGTGACGAGGCGGATCCACATCATTCTCAAAGCAAACTTCTTTATTTCAGATTATATTTTTTCGGGGGCTTTTTCGTGCCTTCATTGACAGAATAGACAGGGAGAGAGAATGTGGGACTGACAGTAAATGATCATCTCAGCTGGGAGTGAGTGAGTCTCCTGCTTTTTTTTAAGGGCTGTACCCGTATGGGCCTAACTACTCACCAATCAGAGCACCCCGACTGGTCTGCGTGAGGACAGCGGAGTCACCTTGGCTCTCCACCTCTCCAACAAAAAACTGCCCTGTGTTTTTCCGCATCGTCTCCACTTGTTCGTTTTCTTTCTCTCCCTGACGGCGAGGGGCTCATCCACGGCTCCAGCACGTCACGACCGGACTGTTGTAACGCCCTCCTGTTTGTCTTGCCTCCCTCCTACTCGTCTGACTGGTTGCAGCATGTACTCAACTCTTCCCGCCCACTGCATCACCTTGACTCCGGCACAGGAGTGACTTTTTACGTCTGGGTAGAGACATACAAAGAGCTGCACCACCACCACCACCCACCTCCTCCACTCCTCTGACTCTGTCCCCGGCCCCGGCTCTTTCTCTAACCACGTATGATGGAGCTCTCCCCCTCTCTACTCTGACTTTGTAATTCACCGTCTCCATCCATTTGTGCTGCGAGCACTGTGGACTCTTTAAACACACCGCTCCGGGCCCCGTCTGCTCACACACATCCTCACAAAGCTCCCCTCAAACTTCACTCTGCTCATCGCACTGTGGCAAGGCATAACCTTATCCAATTTCTACAGAAATATCTACCACCAAAATCAGGTCCCGAATAAATGTGGTGTGAGAAATATGCCATAAAGCTGCAGAATCACGCCCGGTTTTATACAGTCTCTGCAATTTTTCATCGCCTTAATGTGATGTATTCTTTGTTTAAACAGGATGAGGGATCAATTTAAGTGTAAAACAATGGGCTATTACCTCTGAGAGAAAGACAATTTGAGCTGAGAGGATGAATATTTAAGCACACGCACAAAGTATGCGGAAAAGTGTCCATTATAACAAATACGAGGCTGGCTCTGATGACTATTTTTCGACTTATCAAATATCAACTCTTTATAAAATTAATGGTTATGATTAATCAACAATTTTCCCAAAACGACTAATTTTCCTCTGGAAAATGTAACTGACACTCTGGCAATACGTTCAGATTCAGATCTTAACATTTTCTCATCACTTATTTAATCTAAATTCTAATGTAGCAGCAGACGCCTTTACGGCTTTTATGAGAGTATTTAAGCGCTATAAGGCCGAAAGATATTAAAAAGCTCTTTCTGCTAATGAATAGACAAGACTTACAAATGAAGTTAATCCTCTACGTTTGTGACTGATCTCACTGTGCACCATTAAAGAAAAAATAATAAGCACAAAATAACACTGGTTAAACAAGACTAATTGGGAGAGGGATTTGAACTGTTGTGTGTGCTCATCCTCCCAATGTCAAGCGTGGATGAAAATATGAACAGGTTGAACAGATGGTTCTACAGTGTAAGGCTCTGTTTTATTTTTTATTGCACTTCAGATAGTTTTCCACTATGTTGTCAGCTCCAGAACTCTTGGGTCATCCGTGCTTCACTTGGATCTGGGTCCATCTCAGGGTCTCTGCTCTGCTGTTTGCTCTAAAAAATAATAATACTGGAACCGGTCTTTAAAGCAATTAAACAATCTTTCCAATATCAACTCCCGTACTCCCACTCAAGGAACTAATCACTACCAAATATGATATTACTCTCATTTCCTCAAATCTCATTCTTGTTTTGATCATTTTAATGTAAGGCAGCGTGAGGCCAGGTATCGCTGTGGCGCTCTGAATGAACTGCGTGCACTCAGCTGTCATTATTGTTACGCTGCTCTATCTGTTGTCTCATGCTGTTTTATCTCCCCGTAAATCACTCCGAGGGCCTGAAAAACATGAAATAATATTACTATGACAACTGCGACTACTACCGCCGCCGCCACCGCTAATGATAATTATAGTAATGTTCATGTTAGTGTTAAAACCAGCTTAGCAATAGCAAATCTTGTTCTTTTTATCGTTTCTCATGAATCTCCCAACATCCACATCTATAGCTGCCAGATTAGCCTGGCTCTCCTCAGCGTGCCTCCCACTGCATGCAGGCCTGTCACCCTGTCACAGCTGAGTGTCTGTGGCATTGTCACCTCGATGTCATGTCCTACTTCTTCCCTGTCACTCAGCGCCGCTGCCCGTCCACCGGCCTGTCTGGCGCGCAGCAGCAGCAGCAGCCAGCGCTCCGTCTGATGCAGCCCGGCGACAGCAGGGGGTTCAATTTTTTATGCTTTTTTGGGAGGCTTTCTAATCCTTTTGAATCAAATCAGGAAAGCCAACGCTGCTCACCACAACATCACTGATGATCTTGGCTTGTGTTTCAGGACGGGATGGGAAAGCTCCATTTGAACCAGGACGGGATCCGGCTGGAAGGAATCTCCGAGTTTCTTCTGCCTCTCTATGTGAACGAGATCCAGTCCAGAGGGGTAAGTTTGGCTCTTTACTCTTCTCACTAACTTCCCAGTTGCTTTGTTGATCAGTATTCTGTAGCACTGATGGACTAGGAATAACTACTATCGACTGAAACACATGTGAAAAGCTCTCACAGAGAAAGATCTTTCCTGTCTGCTGCAGACAAGCTGATATTGATCCCTCAGTTTTGAGGATGCTGTGATCAATTCATTTGCAACAAAGGCGCAACTTCTCTCTCCGAGCTTTAACTTGATGATACTTTGTTAGGGCGTGTTTGTACCTGGATAGGAGGAATCACACTCTTTCTCTGCGCTCGTCCGCCTCATTTCCTGTCACCCCCAACATCGCAGTATCAGGGCCTCCCATCAGCAGGAAATGGGTAATAGGCTGCCTCTCGGCTCTTCTCAGGCCACATACAACCCTACAGGAGATTACAGGCGATTACAGAGGGACCAGAGTCCCCCTGCTGGATTTCCAATCAAGCCCACGCGATAAATTCCCCCTCTCTTCTACTTCCTCCCTCTCCTTTCTCCTCTTTGATGTTTAGTAGATTAACCAACACAGCTCCAGTGCAAAGTTGATCCAAATATCCTTCTCCCACACGAATCACAGACGCTCAGTTGGATCATCCACTTTTTCAGTGATTAGGCATGGTGCAGAAAGCAATTTCAAGCGCTGGAAACTGGGATTCCATGTAAATTTGATTTCTGAGGGACGTCGATGGAGGAAGTGGCTTCGATAGTGGGTACAATTTGCCACAGCAGATTGAGAAACAACTTGGAATTGCCCACTCTTGCCCTTTGATGTTCTAGTTGGAGCTAAATGTTGATTTAAATATAACACTGGTGCACTTAGCAGTAGCCAGCACCTCGAGGCCATAGCAGGCGCACAAGCCGAACACCGGACAAAGCCAGTATTTCATCCCCCTGGTGCAATACCACCTGCAGACATTTTTACTGTCTTGTTTTACAGACAGGCTGTGTGGTGGCCCCCTTATCTACTGGCACCAGAGATATTTGCAGGACAAAAATCTCTGTGGGTCACTCAATATTTCTCACCTGAGGAAATATGTCAAGCACCGAGAGAGCAGGGATTATGGCTCTCCAATGAGTTTACACCACAGTGCGCAGTGCTGTTCCTCAGTCAGATAACCACCAATGATCAATAAGCCATTACTACAAACGGCAGCGAGTGTAATAATGCACCAACGATATCTTTAGTTAAATATAGTCTGTTTAAAAAATATATATATTCAGAGTCTAAGCTGCTACACAATGGCAAAATTCAAAGTAGATTTAGTTTTTATTTCTCATGGATCAATCAGTGCTTTGAATCTTCATCAACAGCTGAAGCCGTAATCTGTGAATACCGAGTGGAAATGTCTCCTGCAGTGTTTTTTGGCAGTAACTCTAATAGCTGGCACCAAACTCCAGGCTAAGTAGCCTCTGAAATCGCCGCTTTCAGCAGCACGTTGTGAAACGAGCGCCGTTAACTTTGCGCACACAGTTTACATTGGTGCCGATCCAGGCCAGACTTACAACAAACACAACAAATGTGTTTGTCGGGTTTTGCACGACAGAAGATAAAAACCTGGAGTTGTTTTATTTCTCATGAAACATTATTTGAATAAGCACGTCTGCTGCGGTGTTTTGTATTTGCCTCCGCCAAGGAGGTTATGTTTTCACTTGTGTTTGTGAGTTTGTTTGTTTGTCAGAAGGATTACCGGTGTACAAAAAAATAAAAGTGCTCAACAGATTTACACCAAATTTGATGGAGCGATGGGGCATGGACCAGGGAGGAGCTGATTAGATGTTGGTCTGGATCCAGGAGTTCTTTGTCAAACGTTACAAGATGGGGCCTTTTTTTCTACTTTAATTGAATTATACATGAAATAATGTTTGGATCTGGATATTAATGGTGTTGATCTGTGACATTGTACAATGTTTGTCTTTGGTGGAGGTCAGTCAACTGAATGTCATTCTGGTTCTTGACAAATTTGTAATTTGCTTTCAAATATTAGAGAGCATTGCATTGTTGATGTTGTATGTAGCCGTACTTGAGTATTATCAGTTCAGCTCAGTCCAATTAGCCAAATATTTCATCTTCCCTTATCCCTGCGTTGGCAATTGCATGCAGCTGCTTGCCACCGAGATCAACAAATACACCCACAATGAGAAAGAAGACAGCAAAGACACTGTTGCTCACGAAGCTAAAGGCTGTAAGCTTAAAATCTGCATGTGACAGTGATGGATAAATAATCCCATAATGGTTAGAAATAAATAGGTATACGCATATAGTCATTAATGAAGGTGTCATTACATTGCATTGAACATATATTTTATTGGTGTGATTTCATGCAATATTTATATGATCAGGACTAAGCATTTCATTACATTTAAAATTACAAAATATATTAAACCAAATATATATCATTTATAAATGAAGTGTAGTAATAATAATCCTGTAGCTCTAACGGAGCTTTCAAAGGGGGTTTTGGTTTTCCAGCATTACTATTTTGATTCACTCTCACATCTCCCACCAGCTTCGCTCCAGCTGCTCCAGGCAACTGCTTTCAGAGAAAAGGTTTTAAAATCCCCAGTACACTACCTGTCCAGCACTGAGCAGCAAACCAACTAGCTGGTCAACACGATTTAGCGGCTAAAGTGCCAGGTATTTCCCTCAGGGGGCGGGGGGGCACCAGAAGAGACCAAAACAGACCAAAACAAGACTTAAAAAGAAAGTGAACATCAGACTCACTCTGGCCAGGTGGCCAGAAACATGACTCCAATTGAATGCTAATGTCAGTCTATGTCTCTGTTTACCGCTGACAGTTTGCCATGACCTTTCCAAGGTAAAAATATGTCAGTGTTGTCGTGTTTCCAGCTTGTGGCGCTATACCCCCAAGTGGTAAACAAAAATCAATTAATCCAAGTGTGACTCTCAGAAATATGAATGTGTCATTGTTTAGCAGAATAAGACGAACTAAGTTGGGCATCATATAGACCAGTGGTTCCCGACCTTTTTCGTCTCGTGACCCCATTTTGACATCACAAATTTCTGGCAACCCCTCGATCACGTGCAGTCAAGTAATTGTGGCTGTCAATCAAGATGCCCCAGGTCAGATATTTTTATATGCTGCATTTTATTTAAAATCAATTTATATTCGAGAAAGTGAAAGTATAGTTGTTTAAGATTGTGTGTTGTATTTTTAATCATAATTTTAAAAATGATATAAAATATTTTTATCAGTAATTTTTCTCATCAATTATTAGACATTTCAGGCGACCCCATATGAATTCCATGTGGGGTCTCGACCCCAAGGTTGAAAAACACTGATATAGACGTGATGTGACTTTTACAGTATTATTCTCATCTAACAGGATTACAAACCACGAGTGCACTGCTACTGTTCACTAGTTTGACCAAGCACACTTTGGTTGGTACTCAGAGTATTATGAATTAATACTCTGTCCTAATTCTTATATCTTATTATGAACATCTTACTGTTTTACACTATCATGCAATATACAGACTGGATACTTCATCTTGTATTTCCCACATTATGGTGGTAAAATTCAGACTTGGTGTTAGTGCTGTGCACAGTGGTATCACACACCTGCCTCTCCACACTTATGATTTGGAAACAGTGGGTTTCAGGTAGGCGCACTTTCAAATGTTGAGTTGATTTTAAACACTCAGTACCTTGAAGAATCGGAGCCCTATTGTTTCTTTTACATGTGAAATTATGAAAATTGTGTGAAGTGTAAATGGAGTGCAGCCCTTCAACGTTATGATTGTTTTTAAAGTGCGAGTCTAATGGTGGCCACCCGTCGCTGCAGCTTTAACCTGCCACCGGTGCCGAGGTGTCTGTCACAGCCTGACAGGCAGACGGATTAAATATTCTGTACATTATTTTTTTTCTCACCCTTGGGGCTCCCACCGTGCACACCTATCTATCCATCTTTCCCTCTATCCATCCGTCCACCTGTCAGTTTTTACAGACAGCTCGGCGCAGCCACGTTTGAATTGTTATGGCAAAAAGAGGTCGACTCGAGGAGTATGAAAAAGAGTCCTCAGCAAAACTTTAATATCAAATGTTTTAAGGTTTCTGTTGTCTGATTGCCACACAACAGTTCCTATTCCACGATACCAAAATGTCAGGCACACGAGATCAGTCTGAAATGTGGAATTTCACCCAACTCAAAGCTACAAAGTGAGTGTAATTTCAGGCTTTTTGAAATCTGTCACACCTGCCAACATAACATTGTGTCTGTTCATAATTTTGTGTTAGTGACACCAAACAGTGGTACCCAGGCATTTTTCTCACCCTTTTCTCTTTTGTCATGCAGAAATCTCAAAGAAAACAACATTATTTGTCCTGTGTTGTCTGTGATCCTTAAAGTGTTGCTGTTGGGGGAACGTTTTGGTTGCAATTTTGCAGTAATGGCTGTGTTTTCAGTCAAAATTGTTGTCGTTAAATAGTTGGGTTTAGACATTCTACCTACTTTAAAGTCACTGTACTGCAGCTCTGTGATCAGTTTTCCTATTTTGTTGCTTCCTGAGCCAAATTCTAATTATCCTATAAAGTTTTACCATTAAAATTTTTGACAATGAGCCATGCAGACTCAGCCTCTGTTTTGGTGAGAATTCTACATTATTTTTTTGCGAAGGTCATATCATCTTCTGGGGCTGACGTGTTTAGATTCATGTTCACTCATTTGAAAAAGGGGGACACAAAAGGGACAAGTTTTAGAATTAGTGCTGTGTCTTTTAATAGCTCCTCTTTCTCACATTCATTAGGGTAATGCCGTCTGCTGCTGCTCAAGGACAACAGAGGTCAAAATAGATTTGAGTGCTACAGTACAGTAACATATTTTTAGCAGAGCGGTCAGCCCACTCAGATTTGTGTTCCGGTGGATTTTAAATCACGGGGGCCACTGAGACACAGAATATTTTATTCATATTATGAACTACATGAGCAGATTTCACTCATTAGTTCTTACTGTCCGCCTGAATATGCACAGAGGAAAAAATAAAAACATCAGCTGCTTGAGTGTTTTTGCCTGCAGCCACGGCCTTTGATTCACATGCACACGATTAAAGCCCCCTCATGCGAATAGTAGGTGGACGTAAAGAGAAGCACCAGGGTAGGGATGTGCAGTAGCAATGATTACTGCACATCTCAGTCTTCAATTGTCCATTAAGATATATACATTTTTTCATGACCCTTTCCAGCTTCAAGCACTAATGTTGTTGACTTTCACCCTGTTAGTGAAAGCTGAGAAAATCAAAATATACTTATCCACAGCCTCTTGTGATGTATGTGAGCAGTTTGTTGTTGTATTTGAAAGATATCTTATATGTGTAAACCTGCCTTAATGGTCATTGTTATGTATGTGTTGTCACTACTACTGTCTGCCTCTGTCTGAAAACAGTGTGGGACGAGGCAACACAGTGCCCAGATACAGTTAATCAAATCTCTGCTGTTCAGACTGTTGGCTCTCGTTATCGTCTCCGGGGACCCTGACTGATCTATAAATAGCATCAGATGCAGGTGTATCTTTATTGGAGTGAAACTTCTCCCTCGCCGAGTCTCACCTACCTGCTCCGGATAAGCATGACAGAGTCGATTGTAAGCAGCAATTTCTGGGATCCAAAGTCTGCAGATGAGGGCTGAAACTGTCCACTTGTTTTTTTTTTTTACTCTCGCTATTTCAAATCAAAAGCTTTTCGTAGCAAACCGCAGCAGCAGCAGCAGCGGTGCCTCAAAGCTCCGAACATCCTTAAAACTGAGTTTGCAAGAAGCAATTTAATTTTGCCAACCGTATTAGACTGAAATACACGGGCCTTTTAATATGACAAATATTAAATATGCCTACAAACATGTTCCCAAACAGCCTGTACCCTGCATGCAAAGAGGCTGCCTATGAGATTTTATGTTTCAATGAGGAAATTAAGACGTAATAAGCGTACCTTTTCAACTTCCCCCCCGCCCCCCACTCTCCTTACATTTACTTGTTCAGCTCAGAATGCAAATCAGCTCCTGGCACAACAGTCAAATATAATTAAAATTTAAATATATTTATGCAAATATT
This sequence comes from Decapterus maruadsi, assembly GCA_030347415.2. NCBI lineage: Eukaryota > Metazoa > Chordata > Actinopteri > Carangiformes > Carangidae > Decapterus > Decapterus maruadsi. The sequence continues at coordinate 14,074,433 of CM064898.1, read as the reverse complement.
TGGTTGGGATTACAGCAGCGCTCTTGATCTGAGCTTTAAAGGCCTGCGTTTTATTTTACACGGAATCACCCGGAGAAAGGCAGGAGTGTCATTCGAGGCTGCTTTTGTTTTTGAACAGTTTTCATCCAAGCAGTGTGCCGTGCTCTTGCTCTCAGCTGTGATGTTATTCATTGTATGCGGGAAAGCATCCTTTGCCTTAGCAGCAGCAGCAGCAGCAATGGTAATTTTTCAGTCTGATGGGGCCCAGCGCGACTAAACCAACAAGCTCCATTTATGTGCATTCGCTCTGATCTGCACTTGACCTTCCTCAACAGGCGCGGTGACTAAAAAGCCTTTTATGTGATCCCAAAGAAGTGTTGAAGAGAACAACAGCACCGGCCCCTCAGGAAACTGTTTAAGACCTATAAACTCTTAAAAGGGATACTTCAATTCAAGAAGTCAAATTTTCCTCATGATGCCGTGCTTCTTCGAGAACTTCTGTTCATGAGGCGCATTTATATCGGAGGAGGAGCAAGCAGGGAATGAAAATGAACCGAACGACCTCTGCAAAGTTGCACACCGCACAAACTTGAGATGAACTGCTGCAATTAGACGCCTCTTTAGACTATGATGATGCATCACAGAATAATTATTAGCTCAATGTCAAACAAAAAGCTTCAAAATGTCACTTGCATGCAAATAATATGATATAAAAAGCTGTGTTTGCTTTGCTAGCCGTCTGTGGATTTGTTTGCAGAGGCAAAGTCAATATATTAGGTTCCTCCATGTAAAGTACAGGTTTAGTGAACGCTGACACATGTAAACTGTCTTGACAGTGTTGACCTTTCTGGGAAAACAGATGGGAGAGTCTGAAATGGAGAAAAAAAGAGATGCAGTAGTTGGCAGTCAGTCATGAGACAGAAATGTGTGAAGAGTATGAAGCATTGATTTGACTGTTAAAGCTGTACTGTACTACAATCAATATTTTTTATTCACTGTGTCAAATTACTGTAATTTAAAGCAGAAGTAAGTGGAATGTTTGTCTTAATGTAAGTCTTAAATAGTTATATCTTCCAACAGCAATCATAGAGCGTTTGGTCCGAAAAACGGGTCTGTCAGTCACTCTGCTCTGCTGTGAGCCGAGGAGAAAACTTTCCTTGTATCCTACAACCTTTATCCAATGAGGAGAGAGAATGGCATAAAGGGGTGGTCCTCTCTGTGCATAGACTGAGGACAATATGCCTGCATGTGGTGACGTAGGGACGAAGGCGGGGACTGCTAACTCCATCTGCTGACAGGAAGTTAGCCAAAACGACCGGTCAAGCTAATGTGAACTTATCTGATCTTCACAACGAGCCATAAGAAGTGATGCTTTCAATATACCCAACACTTCTGCACCCCGACAGCATGGTGTTTTCATGTGGTACCTCAAAATACTGCCATCAAAATATGTAGCAATCTTCTACAATACAAACTTTTCAAAGACAAAGGGATTTAGTCATATTATAAATGAATCATGAGCTGTTTCAACTTTTACAAGGGTTCGCTGACAGCTGAGGTAAAACTGTTGCACAGAGTCTGAAGTCTTTTCAGCATGCACACAGTGACATATTCGTGTGCCGTCATTCAAATGTCAAAAAGTTGCAAAGTGCAAAACTGCCAGAAAGCTGAGCAAGTCTAGAGTCGCAATGTCTGCAGCAGAAACTGAATACACCCAACAGCCAACACACATCTTTACCTCAACAACCCTGTCTGCCTACCTAGGCTTCAGCACCCATGTTAAATGATTTAGTTTTCATCAAATGTGCTCTAATGCTTTCATGTGGTTTATTTTAGGGGATTTAATTGAGGAAAATAGCCACTTGGAAATGTTGTTTTGATGGTATCTTACAACCTGTTGAACTCTTATTTCAAACATCATCCTATGACCTATGATAATGGCAAGTCAGTGATGTTGGACTAACAGTCAGAATCTCCAGTCAGCCAAACAAAGGGCAATGTGAAATTGTTGTGAACATCCAGGCAGCATGTTTTACAGAACAGCTGCCTGGACTTTGACATTTCAGATGGTAAAGTTTAGTGGCTAAACCCTGCAACCTGTCTCGAGGACCTGATGCCCTGGCTGCTTGTATTGTGTTGTTTTTACTGAGGCAGTGCCATTTTTTTTTCCAGATCTCAATCAAGCAGAGACCTCTTAGGCTGAAAAATGAAGCCAACCCAGGAGTGGCAATAACTGCACTTCTTCGAATGGCTGTTTGAGCCTGGCTCCAAAAAAAATGAGTCAGTCTCCGTGGACTCCCATGTTTAAGGTTTACAGCAGAAACAACCATGTTTACAGCCTCCTACAAAGATTACCTTTGGTCTCTGCTCTTTTCCTTTTGCGTGGCAACTGTACAAGTGGTGAATTTTGATTTATCTCACCTGTTTAAATTTCTTCAAGGCTTAAATTTGCCTATTATTGAGGCTGCGGCCGCTTTGAGTTACAGTTGAATAAATGCATGAATATTTAGAGTCTGGTATGGGAAAGATGGCGATGACAGGAATGTTGCATCTTCATAACCACTCCTCAAAAACCTGGGGGTGATGTCACAAAGGCAACATCCATCTTTATTTACAGTGTATAATTTCGACCAGCAATCATGAGTTATACCCAGTCACAATTACCCTAAGTTAATTTCTACAGATATCATGATTAAAAAAAGAAGAAAAAAACACAAAGTAACTGCCTGCAACTTAAAGAAGAAGTAAGTGGTCCGGTCGTTTTCGCTAATGCTGCGTTCCAGGCAGGCTTTTGAAATCGTAAATTACAGCTTCAAGTCACAACTTACGACTTTGTAGCGTTCCAGGTAACCCACTCGTGGACCTGACGGTGAAAGTCACTATAACAGTATTATGAAATGTACCACTTCACGGTCGGAAAAATAGGTTGAAATCCATAACAGTCCTCGTTCGCCACATTCACGGCGTTCCTTGGCTGCACACACAGCCCTGCATGCCGTTGTTCCTCATTGGATAAAAACTCAGATAAATGTCTCAGAGCAGAGCAGAGTGACTGACAGACCCGTGTTTTGGTCCAAACACTCTATGTAAGTGATTGCTGTCGGAAGATATAACTATTTAAGACTTATATTAACACAAATATATCACTTACTTCTGCTTTAAAGGAGACATACAGTATTATGGAAATAATATGAGGTTGAAATCCATGTGGTTTTACGAGCTGTTCCCTCAGTTGTCTAGATTTAGAATTTGCATAATCCCACCCCTACCTGGTACCTGTAGAAGGCGTGGGGCGGGGCAAGCAGTGGTTCATTTGCATTTAAAGGGACAGGCACTGAAACCAGCCGTTCTGAACAGGGCTGTTTTGAGAGGATGAAAAGAGCTGTAATGTTTTATCTTTGGGGTATTTTGAGCAAAGCATGTCACAGACATGTCTTTAAGACACCTGGGAACTATTTTGATTTGTGGAAAAGGGGCATAATATGTCTCCTTTAAATCAATATTTAATATACTAACATGACATGATTTCTTCTTTTCTTTTTGCCTCTTGCACCCACTTGATGCTTCCTCTAGGACAGCTTGTTGGTCTTGCGATCAGAAAAGAACGTGACGCTGAACGCCAGAAACAACCACGGCCAACTGACCGGCCAGCTCACAGTGGGTGAGTCCTTAGCTCTTACTACCCATCCACTATCTCTGGAAGTTTAGTGGGAAACACCTGCTGTCAGTGGGTGTGGCCTGATGGTCGTTTAAAACGTAGAGCAACAGTTTGCCGTTCCAGTGTCATTAAGGAGACGGGTTTATTTACAGTTATGACTATCTGTCTCTCCCTATGTACAACTTATTAAAAGGGGGATATCAGATTGATCTGGCCCTGGCTGTAAATTACCCAATCAATCTTGCTAATTAATAACTTTAATCAACATCAGCCCAACAATTCATCTCTTCAGTTGTCGTTGTGCTTGTTAAAGAGTGTAGTTTCTTCCAGACACTAACCTTTGATGCACTTACTGAAAGGGCAATGGATTCTTCTTATTATCATCAAGTTCAGCCATCAGTCAGTCCAAATTACCAAAGTCATTTACATGATTAATGACCACTGGAAAGCAAATGACCTCCTTATTAACATTAATAGCTATTGATCTTAGCCAACATAAGTTGAGAGTTGATGCTGATTTGACAAGACTGGTGATATGACACTCTTCCGTCACGCTTGACCTTCCTCCAAAAATTTAGTGGCCGCTTTTGTAGAAAGTGCATTTTTGTCTGAAATGAGAAGAAACTTGGCGAGAATAATTAAATTCCCCAGCCGTCGCAGTCTGTGGATTAATGGTAGAGAGATGAGGAGGGCGAGAGAGAGAGGGGGAGAGAAATGTTAAAAGTTTCTGCATGCACATATGGAGAGACACCAAAGTCTGGAGAACAGGCATTAATATATCTCACCCGTGGAACAGGTTACTGATTTGTCTACACTTCCTGTAAAAAGCGTGGCTCATTTGTTGGGTTTCTTTCATTTACAGAACAAACACAAATTATCTCAGATTTCTAATGGTCTCACTTGCCAAAACATATTCCCTAAAACGATTAGAGAGAACAGAAGAACAAAAGACAACCTTATTTGTCAGTGCAACTAACAGAGGAAACATTAATAATAGAGTTGCAGACTAATTCGCATTTCATGTGGAAATCTGTCCTCCATTGTGACCAATTATCAAACTATAGCAAAGGTTTGTTAATAAAACATCAGAGCAATGCAGCAGAACTACAACACAATACACGATACAATTGTTCTCATCTGACTTAAAAGGGAACTACTGGATGCAAGTCCGGTCTCTTTACCGCTGTTTTGCTAACCCTCTTCACGGTCATGTGCATTCATTTTTAACGAAGCCGGCGAGAAAGCAATCCATGGGGTGGTGGATAACGTTATATATTATAAATGATGTGTTTATTTGTGTAGTTTTAGCCGTCATAAACAAGAGATTATTAGTTATGGACCGCGTTTGTGTCGTGGTGCCGCCGACATAAAATCTTGGAATCTGATCTCGTAAGGTTGGAGCCTCCATTCTCTCTGTAACAAGTTACAAGTCATTCTTTAACCATCAATTACTCAGAAGCTGCTTAATTAAGGTAAAAATGTAACATTGTTAAAGTTAGTTTTTAATGTTGTAAACTGTGATATGCTACTTTTTATTCCCCAACTTGTCGTGTCTCTCCACAGGACCTGAGGCTGTGGAGGCCCAGTGTCAGAGGCTGGAAGTGCGGAATAGAGACGGAGGGAGACTGCTCTTCACTGCAGATGAGGAGGAAGTTGTCATGACAACAGAAAAGTTTACCGTCACAGGTAAAAAAAAAAATTCTGTACTTTCAACTTGTAATGTGTTGATAGACTACATTAGGGATATAAAACTTGGCAAAGAGTAAATGTTTCGACTGGAAATTGAAAATTTGTAAACCCAACTCTGCTTTTTATCATTTGTGAAATATAAACATTACCGTCCCAAAACATGTTTTAGTCAAACACAAGAAGCCTGACATGAACTTTGCAGAAAAAAAATCTAAAGTCTAAAATTGACAAAAAATGTTGATGATCTCATCTATCATTATTAGAGTTGATCTATTTGGCTTGACTGTTACTGTAGACGGAGGCGTGAGTACAGAAGATTTTTAGGCCTAAACAGTTTGCTTTAAAAAAAAAAAACTCAAGCAGGTGTGTTGGATTTCAGGAACAAACAAAACAAAGTTGTGTTGAGCTGCTGTCCTCTTCATGATATGATCGTACATGGAGAGGCGCCGTGTACAGTGATATTATGGTGAGGATTACACTGCGGTGGCCACATTTCATTTAGAGTAGCACTCAGGCTCAGCACTCCTTCACTCTCTGGCAGATCAAGGAAAACCCCTGGACTCACATGGTGACTTGGATATGTGTTGCCATGGTTACCAAGTGATCCATCATAAATATATTCAGTGGTTAAGTTCATTATTGAAGGAATGATCAGTACTCTAGTTTGATTGACAACACTCACACTTCCTTAAATGAGCCGAACAACAGATTAGGTGTTATAGGCTCTTTTTCTAAATACAATTTACCATAGAAACATTGATGGTTTGGCAGCCCGATGTAATTCCTGTGAATTATAAAAGCACTTTTTATCGACAGGCTCTGAGGGCGCCGTGTTTGGACATTCAGTAGAAACGCCCCTGATCCAGGCGAGGGCTTCTGAAGACCTGAAGTAAGCTCATATTAATTGACTTTACAGAAATTCATTAAAGCTTAATGTCACATGTTCATATCCTGTTCAATTAGAATGAAGATCTTTAAATAATGATGATAAATGTCCCATGACATTTCAAAGTCGATGTGTGCATTACAACATAGAGGCAAAAAAAAAGGCAGAAACCATTATTCACCAGCATCATTATTCTCAAGCACCCTCTTGTAAACTGAAGCATCTCGTGGTTGGCTTGTTATCACATATATTTAAAGCTAGATTTGACCATTATATTAATTTCACAGCCGAAGGGTAAGGTAATTTATTAGTTATTCTCTATAGCAGTCAGAAATTGATTAAAGCATTGCAAGAGCACAGAGAAAGCGGGCAAGGTTGAGATGCGTATATTAGACCCATACACTCCCAAGCATGTGATCCCCACTGAACCCCGCCTGAGGCTCTGGGCCCGGTGTCGGTCCATTAACGAGCTGTAACGAGTGCGGTTTGTTGTCCACCTTACTGGTCCTGAAGGGAGGGTTGGGATCAAAGTTGGCAGAAAAAGCAGTGTTCTGGCAGCTAATTCTTCCAGAGTGAGAGGAATACTGATGAGGTCCCACTTTAAAGCGCACACACAGACACACACGTACGCACACACAGGCTCAGCTCAGGGGTGACCATCTGCAATGTGTTCGAAATCTTAACGAGAGGCAATCGAACGGGAGACGTTTGAGACACGAGAAACGGCAACATGACTTTCAGGTTTCCGACTTTCCTCCCCCCCCGTGTGCATCTGATCAAAGCTGTTTAATAGAAACGGGATCAAAGTTGGGTTCTGTTTGTGGGGTTCAATTGAAAAACATAATGCGTTGTCAAATAGTCGTTCATTCTACAGGCACTTTTTCAAGATGAAATATTTCCAAACAAACAGATAAGGCCTTTCTGTAAATTCCCCTGGTTTTTAAACCTAATATATTTCCAAACATCGTCACATCAGAGTTTCATACTGAATCATGCATTAGTAAGAATGAAATGAAGAAAAGTGAATAATGAAAGCCATTAGAGACAGGAATTAAGGTCAGAAAACATTTTTATTACTAGTTTTCTTCCTTTCTTACTTTAGGCACTAGAATGACTGTAGACTAAGTAAATTGATAATTGGTTGTATTTTTAAGGACATGTTGACATAATGACAAGGTTGGTCAAACAACCATTACTTGTAGATTCCTTAAAAACAAGGTGAGGTCAGAACCTACAAGTACATGGTTGGACCGCTTCATAGGCTATTTGCATTCTGCCCGGTGTCAGCCAGAATAAATCCTTCATCTGGTTCTTTCTACTCTGCTCTCTGCGCTCATACGTTCTGCTTTAATACAACTGATTTCCCAATGAAGATCCAAAAAGGAGCAAGTATGAAACAGAGACCAAAACATGGGCCGTTAAGCCTACCTGTTATCTTCCAGGCTGATACTAAAATCCTGATTTTATAACCATGACAACGTCTGACAAAACCTCCGTGTGAGTTTAACACTCAGCTACATTTACCTGTAAAATGAACTACATGGAAAGTCAGAAGCTCATCCACATCAGCTGCTGTGCAGTTGGTGTAGCTGTACTTTCACTAACCCTTTAAATGTGATTTTAATAAAGTGGGTTTCTCGTCGGAGAGCAATGAATCATAGATTAGAAGTATGTTGATGCGATCATTAGCTTGCAAGGAAAGTAAAGCAGGCTAGGGTTTAATTACTATACATATAGCCTTTAGGAATAAGTGCTGCTGTTGGTATTCATTTTTCTCCCTAAAGTTTTGTTAACATTAATTTCAGATGATTTTTTGGAGAGACTGCCTTTTTTTCAGGGGTCAAGTGGTAGCAGTGAACAATCCAGACATCTTTTCTCTGATCACTGCTTATTGAAGAAAAAGTCGTAACATATCCGCATATATCTACCGAATGAATATTTTTTCCTGTCCTTGCTGCGTAAATGAAAGTGACTCCGGGTGTATTTCTTAAAAAAAACAAAAACAGACAGAAAGTCTGAAATTTATCCTAATATTTAAAAAGTTTACTGTATATCATTTGCTCACAGTAAATGCTGATAGCAAGCTCACCCCAATTTCAGTGACATTACCACAACTCCTCCAGCAGCTCCGACAGCTAAGTCTATAATGCTGTTTGATGTAAACACCCAGTCAACATAATGAACCCGAAGAGAAGCACTGGCTATGATATAACTCAGTCTCCCTGCACTGGTTCCTCTAATTGTACCAAAGCAGACACATTTTCATTATGCAGCTGCACAGTGAATTATGAGCCGGAATCGCCTGCTGATTGATTACACATGTGTAAATCTAATTTATCATCTGATATGATGACATTACACTGTCACTCTATAATTAGAGTGATCAGAAATGATTGACGTGCTGAAATGAAAAATTCTTAGACACCCACACGCCCACCTTCTCATTTTCCTCTCTTCCTTTTTTTTTACTACATCGCCCCCAAACTCAGTTGAGTGGAGAATCTGACAGAAAGCAAAGTGTGCGATTCAACATATGTGTGAAAAAGTAGCAAATGAATTTTCGGGGGGTTTTGATGGGATTTTTTTTGTACGTGTGGCTTTGAGTTGTTCATCCACAATGATGAATTTCTCCTCTCTCTGAAAGTGTGACAAGTTAAACCCTCTTTGCAAACCACTCGCCACCTGTCAGTATAGACCTCTCTGGATGATAAAGACAGAGCTTGGCTCGCTTCCATGTCGCTCTTCTTTTTTCCTCTGTAAAGCAATATCACTCTCTTTTGTGATGTGTTTTGTTTCACCGTGAGCCAATGGTAATCTGGGAGAAAAACAGAAACCAGACAAAAAAAATCAAAGAAACCCACCTGAGATCCTCCTCCTTTTTGAAGCATCTGTTCTCTTCTCTGAGGGCTTTATCCGTGTACACACACTCGAGTTTGTCTTCATTTGTCATCCATGTGCTGCCGCTGAAATAATTGAATATAACTCGTAGAATAAATACCGTTTAATGACATTTTTTTATCAAAGAGTTGTGAAATTCATCAAAATGTCTACTGGACTTTATCAGAGTTTGTGTAGATGCAGCCTGCTTTGTGTGTCTAGTTCGTACTTCTACTGGATGCTTTTGCACAAGGACAGTTAAGAGGGTCATACAGAAACCAGTCAGCAAGAGCTGGACAAATCAAAAACAAGAAGTTGTTGTGATATGCCATTATTATGCTGAAATACACAAGTAAATGTAAAAAAAAATCTACAATATCATCTGGCTTTGAAAAATTGCATTTGTTTGTTGTTAAAACGTGGCATAGACTATACAGAATTCTTTTTTTTTCATTTATATTCATATATTTCACTTATGTGAATGATTTTACTTGCGAACACTGTTGTTAGGCTGCTGAATTGATGATGAACTGAATCGTTCCGTGCGCCGACAGCTCACGTGAAGCCATGTGTCAGGACCAGGAGTCCAGCCTGAGCTCTTTGCTGCATGTCATCCTTCTCTCTCCTCTGCCCCTCACCTTTCCTGTCCTTCTCTCTACTGTCACTATCAATAAAGGCAAAATGGCCAAAAATAAACCTTAAGAAAAAAGGCGGGGGGAAAAAAACCTGTCGTCAGCCCACATGAGAAAATTTACACAGGTGCCACAGCAGCACAGGAAAGATGCACAGCACCATGCATGAAGAACAAAATAAAAGGCACTATATAAATAATTTTATACACCAGGTGAGAAAAGGTTTTCAGGAGGCAGGAAGTTGCTAGTAAAAATTCAAAAGAAAATTTGTCCTTGACCCTAAAAGAGAATCAAGTTTAAGTTTAGTGGCAGTATGAAACACGTTTTTTTTTTTTTTTTCTCTTATAGCAGGAAAAACAAAGCGTGTGAAGTCTAGGGCGGCAACTAATGATTATTATTACCTTGACTCTATGACATGTAAATGACGATGCATCCCAATTTCCCTGTGCTCAAGCTTTTACCTTCAGGTGTCAGGCTTTGTCTCGGCAGCAGTCAAAAAACCTTAAAATATTTCATTTACAGTGATTAAGAAAATAAAGGTAGTAGATCCTCAAAAAGACCCCCTCCAAAAAAAACAAAAAAAAATTAATCCATAATGAAAATAGTTTGTAATTACGTGTCTGTCACTGAAGAGATCAATGAAGTGATTCATCCTTGAGGCTTTGGTGAGGTTTGTAGAGTAGAAGGTCAACAGCTAAATAGCATGATTAATTTATAGTCCATTACTTTTGGTCCTCTGCCACTGACGATCTCCTATTTCACACTGTTTTTTTTTACTCCCTCAGTCCATCATCTCTGTCATCTGTGTGTGCCAGCCCCCCCATCCCCCAAAAAAGGAAAAAAAGAAAACTAGGAAACAGGTTTATCTGCACTGAGGACCTGTCAGGAATGGAGACCTTGATGTTGAGGACTCTAAAACAAGGGGAGAGCTGTTATAGAGTGGATGTGGTCCTGCAGGAGAGATGTGTCAGTTTGTCATGTCGTGCTCTCGCCTACCAGCTTCATTACCTTCAGTCATAGCTGTTGTCAGGGTCTGATCAGCTCCTTCACCTCACCGTCACCTCTGCAGCTCAGTTTCACTCTCAAAGTGACTGCTGCCGCTGCTGAGTTCCAGGGCAGAAACAAGCCGGTTATTAACGGAAAAATACCAACATTTAAAAATATTTGTTAGCCTAATTACATAATCGGATCATGTTAGGAAGCTGCTCTGATTCCTGATGCACTTTTTTTTTTATTCGTGATGCCTCAAATCCACCAGAAGATATTAACTCTAGTTGAAGCTGGTTTTGCGATGCAGAATCTTTTTACACTGTTTTCACTGTGATAGTTCTGTCATGCGGTTTGTTCACGAAAGCGTCTATTCTCCTGACATCTGTTCGGAATAGATAGTAGATAGGAGTGTGATCAATACAACAAAAAGTCCCCAGGTCTCAACAGTGTCAAGGACAGACTTTTTCAATTGTTTTTTTTTTTTCAGTCTGTAAATAAAACTGCTTTTTTAAAAAGCACCAGGGAATCTGTTAAGACAAGTGTGACGATAAAGACAGGAGTGGACCAGACAGGATTTGAAGGTTCTCTGGTTTCTTGCAGGGGCAGACGTCTCATGGTACCAGGGTTGTATAGGGGAGAAAGGTGATGATAATTCTAGGGGCCCAGCGCCCAGTAGGGCCCACAAAAAACCCCAGTAGTCTAACCTTTGTATGACTGATTTATTCTGCATAAGACCCTTGTACCCATAGACTAATACTCATAGTAATGCTGCATTAGCATCAAAACAAAGTAGGCTAAATAGTGGAAAGTGGAAAAGTCAGGGGGGTAAGGGGCCCACTTAAGTATTCTTTAAGGGGGCCAGAATTCCTAGCAACGGCCCTGCATGGCACACTTCCAGGTCCAGCATCGAGAGCAGGGAAGCGGCTTTTCGGTTGATTTTTCTGCGCAACTTTCTGCTATACTCGAGGTCTCCTCCTCCTCGTCCTTTAGGTTTAAAAGTCTGTGTTTGGCCACGTGCCGCTCTCCAGTTGATCCTCGGGACGGTCTCAGCAGTAGCAGTGTCCACACCAGAGTGACAGGTTCATTAAGAAGATAAAGGCAGAAGAGAACAACTCTTCTTGCTCCCACTTAGCTCTGGTCTGGACTTTCCTTCCAGCAGATTGGTGGGATTGAGATGTAGTGCCTCAGGAGTGATTTTCTTTTTTTCCAGTCTTCTCTGCAGGCAAGAAATATGTTTCTTTTGTTGTTGCATATTTGGCCCTGAGAGAAACGTTGGGACAGCAGAGAAAACTGCATATGGACCTACAGTGATAATAAATTTGTTTTTGCGGGGAGGTAGCTATATGTACACACTCAGTCACTCCATCTGTCAGCATATAAATAAACATCTATAATTGCCTTGCAAGCCTTCGCAGCCTCCAGTGAAACTCGCATTAAGTGACCAGAAAGACAATGGGTGTTTAACTGCTTGATCTATATCATATTTTCCGTAGAGAGTTTAAGCTCCTCTCAACTCAGAGGAGATTTAGAGATTATCAAGCGAGAAATTATTTTATCTCTCATGCTATCAAACTGTAAAATGCTCCTGATGAGTCAGCTGATGCAGCGCCTCGAGTACAGAATTGGCAGCGATGATCGAAACGTGGACCATTGACGATCGGGTTAGATGATGGCTTGATGCACTGTTTTGTATCCTGGCAGTCGTACGTGAGCGACCTGTGCTGATAAACAGTTTTTTATTGTCTTCATTTTGCTCTCGAGGTGAATTTTCCCTCTCAATGACAATAGTTTTAAGTCGAAGTCATATTTTTTTCCACTCATCACATCCTCCTCTGCATTGCTCACTGTCACGGTCGTCAGTGCTGTCGTTTGTCATTTTTCGATTGGTTGCCAAGCTACAACAGGGCAGGTTTGCCTAGCAACAACCAAACCTCATGCCCACTGCCAGCGTTACCTGCCTGTGATGTGACAGGACGTGCTGTACATTTGTAATAACTTCAGCTGTGATCATGAAAATGTTGCGGATGAACCAACACTGAAGCTTCAGTTCAGAGTCAAACACTAAACCTATTCAATCAGGGAAAGTACAAGGAGATCAGATGAAGTTCATATTGAGCGCTAATTAGTCATGTTAAGGAGTAAAAGGTGCTCTTGGAAGAGATGAATCCTCAACAGGCTCTTGAAGATGGAGTCAGGGTGACCTTGCTCCAGTAGCATTTTGTGGCTTGTCTCACCATCTGGTATTTATTTATGCATCCAACTCTGAAAGTCATGTGTAAATATATGTGTGTAGTCGATATCATTTGGTCTTTGAACTTACTGTATGTGTGCGACTTGCAGAAGTGAGTCTGTTTACAAGAGCTTTAGAAAATACAAAGCTTATTGGAGAAGTTTCCTGTCTATGGCTTCAAGGCCTCCTTTTGAGAGACTCTGTTTTGTGTACTTTTGAGAGACTCTGAGTCTGTTTTGTGTATTTGTGTCTTTCTCTGAGTAATGTCATTGTAAGCAAAAGTTCTTTTTTTATTTTCATCCATTACCTCCTGTTGTTGGAAGTTGCAGAGAGGCCGTAGAGTAGGGCTGCACAATATATCGTTTGAGCATCGCCATCGCAACGTGCGCATGTGCAATAGTCGCATCGCAGGATGTGCAATGTTTTCTCTCTTTTTTTTATAACATGTAAAACAAGCACGTCCGGTTACATTCATCTTTACAATCGAGAGTCATGCAAACATGTATATCGCAATATATATTGCAGAAAAAAAATATTGCAATGTTAGTTTTTTCCAATATCGTGCAGCCCTACCGTAGAGTGAAAAGTGAAGCTAATAAGGTAAGGTGAACATAACTTTCACCCCTTTGAAATCTCCGCAACATACACAGTAGATACGCAGTATTCAAAACAACCTCATCCTCAGTGACATCTACGTCGGCCATCAGCGTGCCGGGGTCAGAGCCGCCGCTCACCTGCCCGTAGCTTTGCGATACGGTGACCTTTCTCCAAGATGTAAAGGTCATCCCGAAAAAGCAGCGAGAAAAGCTGGTCAGGTTTTTCCACAGAGCTTGATGCAAACAGCCTTTATGACTGCAAATACCGTACACCTTATCTGCAGTGAGAGCTTTACAGTTTACAGTTTACTGGACGGGGGCCAGGAGCCCTGAAATATTCTGGGCACACAAAGCTCCTTGGTTATTTTTCTTGTCAGGAGACTGATCTGAAGGTTTCTGTATCATTGTATCATTTTAAAACAAAAACCAGTAGCTTCACTTGGCGTCAATCAAACCTCATTCTTAATACATTCCCTGGAAATTAATGTAGATTGTCATACATTCATTTTCTTGAGAGAAATGAGTCGTTTCGTTTAAGGTCATGGTTCATTCATTTTTGTTTTTCACATCGATTGATTCTTCTTTCTGCTCAGCTCTACTAGCATAACTCAAAAATCTGAAAACATTCTCTATGTATGATCTGGAAATTACTATTCTATGTATTCAACACTGTTTACTTTTCCCTAGCTATGTAAGACCTGTTAAAATGAAACACACAGAAAATCTATAGCTTTGAACACTTCATGTTTAATTGAAAACCAACTCATGGACATGACTTCACAATTCGGAGCTTCTGAAACTTACACATGCAATGGAAGAAAGAACCAGTTCATTCATTACATTTAACACAGCAATCATAGGGTAGTGGTGTTAAAATGGTGTCATTTACCATGAGGAGTGGAAGCAGCGAGCAGCCGTCAATGCTTTTTAAATTATATCTCATTAATAGTAATGGTTCCTGCTTTTACCAGTCAGCAGTAAAGTGAAATGTGAGTTCTTCCTGTTGTTAGAGCCTCACAAACCAAACTGTGAGGTTCCTATACATGGAACTGGAAGTAGTTTGAGGTGGTTATAAAAACCCAGGAGACATTTTTAATGTAATTCATTTAATGCTTTATTTTGGACTGTGTCTGAAACAAGCACTCTTGGAAATTGAGTAGTTTGTCTTCTGGCAGAATTGCCCTGAGTATGTGTGTGTGGGTGGGTGTGTGGCTGTTTTGAATAGAGTGGAAATGTCACACGCACGTCACATATCACTAACTTCTCATTGCACAGCTCAGCTCCGAGTTTTTAATGGGTCTTTTAATGACTCATCCATCCAAGCCACGGATAATCAGTGCATACTTGAGAAATAATTATCGAAACATACGAATCCGAGCAGCAACTCGCGCGGACACACGGATCCTTGTGGTTTTTTCCACTAATGAACGGTGCGGGTTCCCGAGTAGAAACGGCCAGCTCGCGTTGCCATTGGAGATTTGAAATTCTATACGATTAAATGATCAAAACTCTAAAAAGTTCCAATAAAACGCAGACGGCGTTCCAGCTGTGATCAAAACATGCAGAGGAGAAAACACACATCATTATCGTCTTGTACATTATCTGCTCTCAGTTTGAACCGCTTTTCAAGGGGAACAAAGGAAAACGAGCGGTAGATTGGTAAAAATAACAAACGAGCAGACGTCTATCTTTATTCCCGCGGGTGGAGGGCACAAACAGTCCCAGGTCAAAGGCACATTTCACACATCCTCTCCAAACTGTATCTACTGAAAGCTGATTTAAAGTCAAAGAGGCTTTTCAAATGCAGATGAAATTCATTTGCTTTTCTTTCTTTTTTTTTTCCTTTTTTTTTTCCTCGCCTTATTCCACTAGCGTATAATCCAAAATGTGTGTCACTTTCAGAGGGTATGGAGATTTAAGCGATTTCAAGTCGGCTCCTTAAAGTCTTCCATTTAAAATTCATTGAAAACAGATTTGGGGAAGATGGGGACAGAAAATCAATTTGAAATGGTTATGAGTTATGAAAACAAATTCCACATTGATTGGCTCTCACACTTATCTTTCCCCGTGTAAACAAATAGTCCACGGGAGGAAAATGCAAATTGCATTAGCCTCAGTGTTGCTGAAGGTCAGAATCAGCTGATACAATTATGGGCTGTTTAGGAGCCATGCTGGATTAGAATAATGAGAAGAGCTATTTAAGCATGAGCAGCAGCTTTAATACTCCACAGGTGGCGAAGTCATTGGTAAAAAATAACCCCTCAAAATACATTTATGCACCAGAAGTCAAAGGAAAATATCAATAAGCTGGTTTATTTTTGTTTTTTTTATTAAATGGGAGACATTTTGAGTCAATTTTTAAATGCCTTGCTGCCCTGGGTCTGTTATGAAACAAATAACATGATTGAATTCCATCAACCTGCCTTAAACCAGTTATTTCACAGACACATTCATAAACTATGAACTGAATAAGAATCAATTTAACCTTGAATGCAACTTGTGTCTGCGGCTATCAAATCATACTGAAAGGCAAAGTTTTAATGATGCAAACATCCTGAAAGTATAAACAGAAGAAATCGATAAAATTCATGTGCTAAATCTCAAGCTTTTTTTTTTCTTCTTCCTCTTTTCCTTGTCAGACTGGAGTCTCCAACGCGGACTCTGACCATGGAGGCTCCCAGAGGGGTCGAAGTCAGCGCTGCCCAGGGGCCGCTGAAGGTCAGCGGGCGGAAGGACCTCCAGCTGGAGTCGACGGAGGGAGAGGTGAGGAGGATTAACCACATCCTCCATTTCCACCACTTAGGCTCATCACCTAGCGTCACATTTACAATACAGACATCAGAGAGGTGCAAATAAACTCCACATATACAGCACTTTTTCGGCTGTAATCAACTACTCCAAACACGCACACACACACACACTTGTGCATCAGGAGTAATTAGCTGTTGGGTATCTTGCCCAGGGACACATCGACAGACAGATTGGAGGAGCCGGTATCAAACCACAGACCCTCTCATTAGCAGACAAAGCGCTTTGCCTCTTGAGCCACCGCCATGTTTTAATTCAATTCTCAGTGGATACATCTGTTTTTCCAGCTCCCTACCTGCCACTTGAAGCTACAGTGCCTTGCAAAAGTATTCATATTCCTTGAACTTTCCAAAGTTTGTCACATTACAACCACAATATTGAGAGTTGATGTGAACCAACACAAAGTGGCACATAATTGCGACAAATTGTTACAAATAATAATCTAAAAAGTGTGGCGTCCTTCCCCCCTGAGTCAATACTTTGTTGAACCACCTTTTGCTGCAATTACAGCTCCAAGTCTTTTGGGGTATGTCTCTACAGACTGCAATTTTTGCTCATTCTTCTGTGCAAAAATAGCTCCGGTTCAGTCAGATTGGATGGAACAGCAATTGTCAAGTCTTGCCACAGATTCTCAATAGGATTTAGGTCTCGACTTTGACTGGGCCGTCTAAACCAGTCCATTGTAGCTCTGGCTGTATGTTCATGCTCGTTGTCCTGCTGGAAGGTGAACTTCCGTCCCAGTCCGACGTCTTTTGCTACCTTTAACAGGTTTTCTTTCCAGGATTGCTGAAGAAAAGCATCCCCACAGCATGATGCTGCCACCACCATGCCTCACGGTGGGGATGGTGTGTTCAGGTTGATGTGCAGTGTTTCCACCCACCACGCATAGCATTTTGCATGTATACCAAAAAGTTCAATTTTGGCCTTTGATTTGTAAAAAAAACACCATGTATCATTTTCTTTCTACTTCAAAATTATGCGCTACTTTGCGTTGGTCTATCACATAAAACCCAATAAGTTTGTGGTTGTAATGTGACTGTAATGTGGAAAGGTTCAAGGGGTATGAATACTTGTGCAAGGCACCGTAAATACTAACGTTACAATGTTCACTAACATGCTAACAGGTTAAATGTTTACCCTGTTGAACAATAAGAAACAGTGACATCAGGGCATCAGCAAAGTTATTACAATTCATCGTGAGTAGAATATGAATGTCTGATCACATGGTAATCCATCTAATCGTCAGAAGTCCCGTCACAAAATAATATAAGCGTATGTTTCATACACATTTTGTCCATGAACTAATCAGAAAAAGTCGCGGAGCCTGCCTGTGCGGAGGAATACTGAGTGAGTTGGTTAGTTCCAGATGAACTGGAGTCCAAGTAATTTCACATATAGCATTTTATAAAAAGTAGGGCATTAGTTACTTTTCCTGGAAATTGGTTACTGTTAGTGTGTAGTAATTCAGTTACATTTTGGGCAAACAAAGCAACAAGTAACTATAACTAATTACTTTGTAAAAGTAATGTGCCCAACACTGTAGTCAAGGAGGCTTCTCAGTCTGGAGCAAACAGCCCACCACCATCAGGGCAAACAGTGATTTCATAGACAGATGGAGCTCCCCATTAACTGCTTGACCCAACTCAGCAGACAGGGCATTCCTGGTTGTTATCTAATGACTCCCAGCATGTTCCTGATGTTTTGTGTTTTTTTGCTCCCAGATTCTTTTAGACGCCAACACCATACAGCTTGGGAGCCTCCCTCTCGGCGTCTACACGGCGTCTCCCGGCCAGGCCGCCCAGGAACAGGCCGTATACGAGGTGTGCGTGTGCCCCAGCGGCAAGATCTACCTGTCCCCAGCAGAGAGCAGCTCCACCTGCCAGGCCATGAGCAACATCTGCCTCTGGAGCTGACCTGGGAGCAGATTGAGAGATCGAGACTCATTTGGTACATTTGATCGAGAGCGGGACTCACCTGGGTGGAGTTCAAACTCTTCACTCACTGTCTGAGCCGTTTGAGTTCAGATCAGTCCACAGGGCACCTGAGCGTGATAGCCTGCAGCGATGGGCTGGAGGTCAGGACTGGGCACCGACCGTGTCCCAGGAGCAGCTCTACAAAATCAGGAATCTCACATTTCCACTACTGCTATTAGAGTCAGAGGACACAACTTTTATTTTTCTACTCTGGGCTCATTTGACGCAGTGACTGTTTTTAGAGTTCAGAAAGAATACGAGAAGACAAAAACACAGGTGCCTTCAGTTGTCATTTTGAACCTATCTGTGTTTGAAGTTGATGGTAGAAAGTGTAGTAAGCACAATAATGTCATGTTTTCTCCCCCGGAAAAAAAAAAGTTGTTTATTTTGAGTATTCTTGATAGATATTCTAGTTTTTTCCCACTGTGTTAGCAGCTGTTTAATTTGAAATTAAACATGTTTTTATGTGGCACACATTGTACGTGATGATTAGCCTTGATAAAGACGAGTGAAACAACACATGGCTGTTTTGAATGTCCAGGAAAAGGTTCACAAGGCAGGACTCCTCCAGTTTAAGGTAAATATTCTAATTTGTCAAGATGATATTGATCTTACAACATGAGAAAATGAATCACACTGTCCATTCAGTAGCTGTTCTTGAGCTATATTACATGATCTTCACTAGATGAGCCACCTGCAAAATACTGATGAAGAGCATGATGATGAAGCTCCAGAGCAGCAACCAGATGGACCTTTCGTTGTTGGCTTTCAAGAATGTTTTTAATTGCAACCCTTGCACATCAACCCCCACCTCACTCGGTGTGTGAACCGTGTCTCTCCCCGACGCAGCGGCCCACCGTGGAGTTCCACTCAGGAGTCTGGCTGACCTTGGCGTTGCAGCTGAGAGCTGAGGGGCAGGCAGCCATGTGTCAGCAAGACCCGCTGGAGTGCAAAGTCTCGCTGCACCCGCCCGCCGCACCTCCTCATCCTCCGCCATCATCCTCCGGCGGAGACGGCCTGGTTTGGGTAAGAGCCGTGCTAGCAGCGTGACAGCTCCGAGCTCAGCTGTCCTGCACACTAACTAACAGCTCATTAAGTTTCTTCCCCCCAGTGGCATCATGTTTTTGTTTTTTTTCCACCATGGAGAATGTTTTGTTTGTGTGTGAAATGACCATATAATCACCCTGAATAGCGGAGTGGGGACTACAGCAGAGAAGCGTTAATTAAAATGCTGCAGATTCATCTCATTTGCTCAAACTGTGTGATGTCTGATGTCACACATTATGGAAGACAAAAAATGAATTATATTATGACATCTTAATAATTTATCTCTGTGTAGCAGGAGAGTTGCTGTTTCATTGTTACATGCTAAAGTTGCTTTGTCAACTGATTCAAAGCTGCATTACAACACTGAGCAGTTCTGTTTTCTGATGTGACACTGTAAAAAGAAAAAAAAAGTTATGTTATTTTAAATTAATAATTTGGCTCATAATATTTTTAAAATTGTGTCTATGAGGATTTCCCAAAGTGACACATTCAAATCACACTGAACACTGAATTATTTAAAAGGTACATCCACATCCACCAGTTAGTTTGACATTTTTGCTACAAAAAAGTTACTTAAATAATATATTATGAAAATCAATCACCAACTGTTTTGATAATCAATTTATAATTTCAGCTTTAAATGTGCATTTTCGCTGCTCCCTGAGAGCGGTGAGGCTGTGAAGCATGACAATAAGAGAATCGGAGTCAGTGAAATGATCAAGGTGAAATGAACGTTCATTATTCAAAACAAAACCGGCCAAATGATGTGAATCAATATAATTTACATCAAAGATTTATCCATCAAACCGAAGCCTGTCAGTGTTGATATGTAAATTGAGTTGGTTTTTTTTTAAAGAGATTAAAGACAAAAAGGGAGCATTTTAAATTAGATATTTAGCATTGAACAGACTGTGCACACAGAAATGAGCTGATAGCAGCCCAGAGAACCTGAGAAAGGAGTGGAAATGAATCAGAGCCACATTCTACACTATGTTATTACCTGGTATATCCACCTTATTTTCGAATGCGGAAGTAAGGTGAAAATGAACGTCCGGATTTATGTGCGGCATGTCCGGTCAGCCGCATTCCCTTACTGGAGGAGGAGGCGAAGGAGGCTTTGTGTTCATAATGCAGCTGAACAAAACCTAAAGCCCCGGTCCGAGTTAACCCTGCACTACAAAGCTGGTTTGTTCATTTTCATGCTCTGAAGCAACGTGTTGCAAGAGAGGATGCTGCTTAAAAAAATCCTGACAGCTCTACATTGCGCTACTTTTAAATATCAAGCTTAAATAAATAGAGCAACAACAATTGTCATTGTTACATTGTGTTTTATTGTTTTGATCGCAATTATGGAATGCGATAATATTATCACATCAAGAGTGCTGGACCGGAAGTTCCGCACAAAAACCCAGACCTCCATGAATCCGTGAAAAATAAGGTGGATAGGGTAGGTGCACAAGCTGTAGTACTTCCTGACAGGAAGACAGCATCTTTATACTATTGATCAGGTGTGCGGCACCTCTTGGGCACACCCAGTTCACACCTGATTAATCACTTAACCCAGTAGTATGGGACAGGAAATAAAGATGCTGTCTTCCTGTCCAGAAGTACTACAGCTTGTGCCCCTTCCCTATTTCATTATCCACTCTGTTACTGTAACGTCGATGCCTCAGCATTACACCTGGAGCGAGGCTTAAGTCTTTTTCTCTCTCGGGCCGAGCAGAATTGTTTTTTTTAAGACGCAAGGCTAAGAGCAGATATTATTGTAGCCTGCTGCCTGCACTGTCACGGCCGGGTGCGCATCACAGGTTTTTCCTGGCTTTAATTAAGCCCGAAGTTGCCATCACAAAAGCTGGGATCAGTGTTCCTGCAAGAGCCGCTGTAGGTTTTTGTATTTTAATCTCATTTTTCAAACAGCGTGCGGGAAGGGCTTGTGGAGCAGCAGGTGCTGGAGGACAGCTGATCAAGAGTTATGAATATGTGTCAGAGAATCATCTGCGTCTGTGTTCTTTGAAATCAGTGCTTTGAAGCATTAAACATCCGAGAATGAAGTAGAAGATGATGAGATGGATGAGTCCTCAGCACCCGAGAAAGAGTCGTTCTGCACTTTTGTGTGACTGGTGGGCATTTTTTAGAAGACATCAAATCTCCAAACTAATAACTGTGCTCCCCTCCTAAAGCAGTAATACTAATACTGAGCACGGCAGGTGAAAGGTGCGGAGGACTTGCAAAAACTCAATAATCAGTTCACATTAGGGAGATTGATATTTTTGCTGCTAGCTAAACACTTCTGTTTTTGCATTTCTGATCATGCAGAAACATTCATTTGGTTCCAACTGGGAGCAGATGCGTAGACCTCAGAGATTGCTACTGCTTTGGATTTGTGTCTGTATAGGCATATTGGTTTTAAAACTGACTGTAGATTTAGCTGCCCCTGGATAAGGAAACTTCCTGTCTACAACTTTATTTAATTTTTGAACAAAAAACATAATTCATGATCTCGAGATGTTACTTTGGCATAAACATAAACGTGGCATCCTCAGGGCAGGAAATTGATTTAATTTGAGCATTTCTGCAAGTTTGTGTGGTACAAATTGATGAGATGTGGTGTGTTCAGGTGCAGCTCAGACAGCGGTGGTGTGACAATGCCAGTCTTTCTACTTTAACACATCAACCCACAACTTGCCTTATGCTTGATGTTACCGCAACAAATGCTCTACAAACAGGTGAGAATTCCTCCTAGATTTAGATGACACAGGCTACATAAAGTTGTTAACAAAGTAGACAGACCTGTCAGTGACTGTTCATTTGTTTTAAATCAGGGTCGGCCCTGTACATCTGGTGGCCCTAAGCAGGATAAAATTGGGGGCCCTGCCTCACAGTGTATAGGATGTGTAGGAGTATTTTGTTGTACCTCCATCAACATGATGGTGAGCAGATATTTTATTACTAATTAAACAGTAATGCTCCACCTGTGACAGTTGATCGTCAGGACGGGAGTGCAGACACCTGTGCTTGGCCAATGGAGAAGCAGCTGACCAGGTCCAGATCAAAAACCACTATGCCTAGACTTCTCAAATCTGGCCTAGATTATCCTACAGAGGCTAAATATTCACAGTTTCTGATCTGTGAAGCCTTTATTCTATTTGTGAAAATGCAATAAAGGCAGATTTAACTGTTTTCTCATCACAGACCACATTAGACCTGGTCCAGGTCAAAGAACACTATGCCAAGACTTCTCAAATCTGGACTATATTATCCTACAGAGGCTAAACTTCATTGTAACACAGTGATCTGTAAAACCTTTATTCTATTCTATTTGTTTTATTTTATTCTATTTGTGAAAATATTATACTTTACCGTTTTCTCATTAAGAGACCACATTAGATCTGGTCCAGAGAAGTCTATTATATATATAATTTACTTTTACATGCAAAAATGACATTTTTGTGAAAAAACATGCTTTCCACAACATCATGAGGTCCTCTCTTTCATGACCATGGGGAAATGGAAGGGGCTTGAAAACATAATGGTCATATGTTCCGTTTTCTAGATACAGGGGGTGTCTCACATTGCCCCACTCTCCCCTAGGTTTCTGTGATTTAAAACTAACCTGGTGTAATTCTATGATTTGACCAGCAGACGACGCCAAACCACCAGCTGGAGCCAGGAGTGAGCCACCTCAATGTTTCTGGAGAAAACACATTGTAAGTGTGATTTGTAGCGTTGCAGGCCAAACATTTCTAAATGTCAGGATGAGTACGACTAAATGTTTTTTGTGTATGTGTTGTCCCAGGTGGAGAGTCAGAGGTGTTTGTGAACATCACAATAAACAATAAAACAAGCAATAAGGCAAGATGCAATAAATTGTTTATATACATATAAAATATACAAAACTTAAAATTTAAAACACATGTATTGTTGACCATAGCTTTAGTATGTACAGTTACAATCAGGTCATAAACCTATTATACTAATGAGGTGAACCCCAGAAAAACAAACTAACATTAATGACAAATAAAGAAATGCTCCCACTGCTGTGCAGTCAGTCAGCTCCTCCTGCTTCATCTTCAGTGTGATGTTCACAAACACCTCTGACTCTCCACCTGGGACAACACATAGGCCTACACAGAAACATTTAGTCATACTCATCCTGACATTTAGAAATATTTGACCAGCTACAAATCACACTTACACACTTCTGTTTCACCTGGTCACAGTCATTGTTGCCAGTGGGCTAAGGGTTACATGTTGCCAGGTCAGAGACGGTTAGACAAATGATTGAGCAAAGAGTTTGGGGGCCCCCTAGTGGCTGCGGGGCCCTAAGCAGCTGCTTAGTTCGCTTACAGCAGGGTTCCTCAATTCCAGTCCTCGAGGGCCACTGCCTTGCATGTTTTAGAAGTTTCCTGCTACAACACACCTGATTCAAATGATCAGCTCGTCATCAAGCTCTGCAGTGGCCTGATAACGAGCCACTTATTTGAATCAGGTGTTGTAGCAGGAAACTTATACAACATGCAAGGCAGTGGCCCTCGAGGACCGGAATTGGGGAACCCTGGCTTAAAGGGAGGGCCGGCTCTGTTTTAAATGAAGCCTGTACATCCAATTCTAGTGAAAACCAATGCTATTGTTCCACATACTGCAGATGAAGTGCTTTGTATCCTCCAGGAGTTCAGCTGTGTTCTGTTTATAATAGGTGCATCATTTATTAGAAAGTTATTCTCTAGTTTCCATCATCTGGGAATGATTTTCAAACGCTACATCCATTTCAAACAATCTCAGCCTCCCTGCCAGTTGACTGCAGGTCCAGCGCTTTGCTTGTGCTGCCATCTATTGGCTCACAGGCGGCGAAAGTTAACATTTAGAAAATTCAATCACTTTTGAGTTCAAAGCTGGATTACTGCCTGGACACATGGGGGCAAATGTCCCCGGAGACCTTGAAAGCCCCAGGTCCACTCCGAGTTAACCAGTCTGCCAGAGCTGAAGTCATAAAACACACACCGACTAAAAAACGTACACCTAAATGAGGTCCAGTGTCAAAATCTCATCTTTTACTCTTTATCCAGTTGTAATCAGACTTACTTGCACAATATCTCCATGTATATCCATTATAATTAAACAAATCCAATCTATAATGCCGTATTATTCAAAATCTTCCATCATATCAGAATATGAGGTTGATCCTTCACCACATCCATTGTAAACATGCACCAGTACAGTTTTGGTATGCAGCCCAGCTATTCTCTGTGCTATGTTTAAATAAAGAGACAGAAACCTAGAATATAAAGGAATCTTTAATTCTTGAATTAAGAACTTGATAAAACTCCATAATAACTGAGGGCATCTGAATAAAAGAACATACAATCTGCCACAGCATAAACCACTGGGAATCTGTCATCTTCTGAAACACAATAAGCCACGAGCCATTTAACACTAACTAGGTATAGACAATTGTATCGTCAACAACTGTAAGGGTTGTTTATTGAACAATAGGATAAAAGTTTTAAAAGCATAGTGAATAATGAACTTAATTCAGAGTGGATATTAATACAGATAATTGGGATACAAAGTTTATCTTAATACCTAAAGTTCACAATTTGTAAATAAGCTCAGCATCACTGGTGAGTAAAGTAATGATTCCTGCGTCTCAAATAGGAAAATTTAAACTGTACTGCAGAGTGTTGAATCGTGTAAATTATAAGCTGTGATTTTCCTTCATACTGACATTTAAAAACACAAATATTGATAGTCATTCACTTTCTTCAAAGCTTTAGTTAATACCTGATGAATCCTAACCTTGGCAAATATTTCTGTGGTCTATAACAGACACACGGACTAAGTTTAGGAGGAAGTAGAAACTTAGAAAAGTCTGTAGGTTTCATTGATTAGTCTGCACTAGACAGTTTGAGCGATTCTTCTTTTATTGAGATATGACACCCGAGGCAGCTCGGAGGACTCCTGTCATCTCTCAGTGCTTCTGGTCTTCTCTGTGGCCTGAGACGGGTCTGAAAGGGCGAACAGGTCTTCTGCCTCCGACAGCGCTTTGCCTGTAAGCAGACGTGTCGTGAGCCGTCAATATTTCATATATCAATATGAAAAAGTAAGAGGGAGTTAATTTAAAGTTCACAATCTTGGACTATTTTGATGCAAACTTGCCCTTAATTATGTAATGGAATAGTTCTACTCTTAAATGCTAGAAGAAAATATCAATACTCATGTCTGTGCATTAAATGTGTGTGGGAGTCAGTTAGAATGAAAAATGTTAACCAATTGTACCCTGGTATGGTGGAGATAACAGGATGAACTCTCTATAACCTTTTCTGAGACTTATCTGTGTTGTAAATTCCTAGTTAAAGCAACAAATGGGGTTAACATAACATCACCTGTGGGACACATCTGTTGATAATTGCACCCTGATTGTTTTATGGCCTAGGAGAGCTCGTCTTATGACCGGGAATGAGACAACCAGAGTCATCGGATGGAGTATAAGCAGGGGCTTCCACACAACCCTGAGCTAACAGACTGCCCTGTGGTTCTGTCTCGTGTTCCTCTCTATAGAAAATTAAATCACTGGGCATGATATTTCATTGGTCCTAAACATTTCTGCAACAATCGTGAAGGCAGTTATTTTAGGATTGAGACTAGAAGCAGAGGGAAACAGCTAGCCTGGCTTTCAAAGTCTTACACCACGACTCAAGGCTGAGAAATTAACACTCACTTTTTTCACTGCATATAAACAGAAATCAAAACAATCATTTGTGGTTCACTTGCTTGGACAAACAACAGCCATGAGCAGCGACATGCAAGAGTTGTAAATTCAGAGAACCAGGCTGCCGCTAACCGCTACCAGCTGTTGTACCAAGCCAACAGGCTCCTGGCTCCAGGTCATAAGTGGTCTAAAGCTTTTCAACTCACTCTGACGCAAAGTTAATAACATTGGGCCGCTATCCTCTGAAATGCAAACCCGATACCTAGTACTCACTTGATATTTTCATCTTGCAGGTCATCGGCTCTGAGGGCAGATTTTGAAATGCCCATGCCATGAGGAATCCTGTCTGGGTATCTCACAGCAATCTTCATGCCGTTCAGCTCAAAGCCCTGAACAAGGGAACAGAAAACAGTCATTTCCAGGTGCAGTAAACTCTTGTGGCTTAGCAGAAGGCTGATAACCTGTTCTGGCTCTGTCTTTTTTCTTATTTATATACACACACATAAGGGAATGAAGTGATAATTTGAAAACCTGGGCCCAGTAATCTGGATCAAAATTATCCAGATTTTGAAATCCCTTGTTTTGTCATCCAGGATCACGTATCCGTTTTACTTTAATCCCAGTTGTTCAAAGCACAGCTGGATTTAATCAGTCTGATCTAGATACAAACTTTTCAAGATTACCAAAGCCAGATAACGAGTGCGCTAAATGGGACTGTATCACAGTGAAGGCCACTAGGTCTGTAAGAAACAGGCAGAATAGCTGCATGGGATCACTCAAAGTGTATTGTGTGTGCATTGTTTTCTGTGCTGTTTTTTGTTTCCTCAATGTCTGCTAGACCTTACCTGGTCTGGCTGTAAATAAATCAACATTGGTGAAATACAATGTGATGATTTGAATAGTTTCAAATTCAGACTTCAATTATATCATTATTTGAATTTAATTTAAATCACATTTTGTTCCTGAAATCCGGCCTGAATCCACCAAACTGCTGGGATCAATCCAGACCAATCATCAAAATCAAAAATCAAATCCTGATCCTGCTAAAAAACACAAACTGGAGGTTTGATCCAGATTAAAACCAAGAATGGATTACATGATCTAATGCAATCTCAGAATCTGTTTTTAGTTTTGAAGAACCCGTTTTCAAGATTTGATTCCAATCCATTATCCAATATCCAATCAGATTACCTCTGAACAACTGGACCCTGACAGCAGGGCCAGTGTACTGTCTGAATTAAGAAATAAAACTTGAACAACAGAACAGATGAATGTGATTTTGTTTACAAATGTGACTACACCATCTCTGTTCAGGACGTTACTCACATGAAAACGCCGGATGGCTTCATCGCAATACTCCTGTTTAGTATAATTAACAAAGGCACATCGTCTTTGAGCCAAAACCTTCACACTATAAACAGCCCCAGCCCTGCAGGAGAAGGAAGAGTGTGAGTGTTTATTGTGTAAATGGTGAATTCTTGGTTGAAATGTAGAAACTAAAAAGCAATAACATGAAATAGTTTCTCTCATTAAAATGAGCTGTCTTACTTGTCAAACAGGTTGGTTATAACAGACTCGGTTACAGGGTAGATCAGGTTCCCCACCCAAATTGGAAACAGCTCCCTGCAGAGAGAGAACCAAGTTAATAACCACGACACAAACTGCACACATCATATCTTCACAGCTCAAGAAACCGCTGCAGATAAAAACGCCATCATTCATAACACGCTGTTATAAGTGCATAAAAGCATCCAATGACTTCCTGCTCACTTAGAATATACTGCCTCATTAGAGGTAGAGCAACACCAACAACCATCAAGTGTGCTCTCTGCATGGTAATGAAGCCTGTCATATATGAGAATTGATCAAGGATCATCATATTAACCTTCAATTATACTCATTTACATATCATTAAATTCTATGGTGAACTGTTCGTTTTTGGAGTTTTGATTGTTTTTCCTCTTTTCAGTTTCTACTCACGGTGGAGGTCGGCTTTTTTCATTGCTACTCTTCACAGCCCGATTGGGAGCAGGCTTTGGTTGACTCTGGACATTGGACGTATTCTGGACTTGGCCTAACGGGTTGTTCTTATGGGATGTTTTGGGTGCGTCCTGGGACCGGGGAGGTCCAGGGTTGGTCATGGCCGAAAGGACTGGAGACACTCCGGTGATGTTTACTACTTGTGCTGAAGGGAGAGCGGCACCTGCACACAAGACGAATGTTTTGCTGAGTGACATGTGAAACCTGAGGTGATGGTAAAATGAGTATCTATGATATAAACTCTACACAGGTAAGACAAAAATAAAAGCTATACAAAAGTATTTTCATTTCCTTTGATGCATGAAATCACAGAGGGAGACACTCACCTGGTTGAGGGTTTAATTTGGACAAGGCCTCTAGTGCTTTTTCAAGAGTGCCATGAATTAGTAAAGCATTTGAGCTCTGTTCCCGAGTGAAGCCACACTCCTGAAACAAAATAAAACATCCTCATTGAACGACTTGAACTATTATCTCTCCGCTTCTTTACACAACTTCAACTCACTTCACTTTGGTGTCTCTGAATAGTTGAAAATTGATACTAATTGCCTTTTGCGTGTGAAAACTGAGAGTCTCAAATGAAAAGTAGTGGCAATGAAGGGGCTGAAACGCAATATTGTGTTCGGTACAAGTACGGCTAGATTCACTTCAAGGCTCTGCAGGCACTGGCGTTGTAGCTTGTATGTAAATACGTGATATTGGGATATTTGTCTATTTTGTATACAGTATGTACATGTGTGTTTTTGTTTTTGGTGTATATTGTTACAGCGATAAATCTGACACAGTTTTCCTTTTCATACCCCCCCATGTTACCAACACACACCATTAGATGTGTCATCTGCACCCGCATTAGTTCCCGAGCGGCTTCCACATATGAACCCTCCAGAGCGAGAACATCCCTGAAGGCCCGGGCAGCCTCCTCATACCTCTGGAGGAAGAAGTTAAAAAAAAGAGAGAGAGAGAAGGAAAAAAGGTTAGCTCTCCTCATTCTGTCTTGGGACTAAATCAAAGCTCAGACTCATTTGCTGTCTAATCAGTTCAGTTATTAATGTTTACAGCAACAGCAAGTCAAAACAAGCCTGAGTAAATAATGTGAGACTGTGCAGCTCAGTGACATTTTGAATTAATTCTGTGGTGTTGCAACAAGGCCAAAGTGATCCCAAAGTCACTGTAACCTGAATTAACGTGTAAAAACCCCCAATGTAAACACTCGGGGAACTGCCAATCTCAAGAAGTAGCTACCAACACCACTGAACACACTAATACACACAAAGATTTAAAGGCCACAGTTCAACATAATAGCGGTAGCGTCAGCACTGTTGAACCACTTTATCCATACATCTGTCTGATAGCTGTTACCTTGAGACCAGCCAGGGCTCTGCCTTTCCTAAACAGGCCTTTAACCCAGCCTGGGCACACATTGACACACAACTCAGCGTCGGTCAGAGCCTTCTCATATTGATGCATCTTTTCAAAACAGAAGGAGCGGTTTCCAAACAACCTGCAATGGAAATAACACTTTAAATATTGCATTTTAAAAACCCTAATGGGATAAATGTACTGTGACTCAAATAGAGGACTCGTTCTTACTTAAACTCTTTTGGGTTATATCTAATTGCATCTGTGAAATATTTCACAGCCATATTAAAGTCTCCAGAGCTTGCAAACTTATTTCCAATAACTGTAGGAGAAAAGAAAAACTTGCATTAAAATCACTTTGATTGACATAGTGACTAAAATTTGATCATTTGGCTGAAAAACAGATTTTACCGTACCTGCAAGTTCAGTACTTATTTTAATATTATCTTCAATGGAGGGGATGATGGGGGTGGCAGAATCCTGTTCAAACAGAAAAAGAGGAATGAGACGAGCAACTTTATCCTACATACTTGTGTTTTTAAAGCTACATAAGGATAGTTCACCTTCTTTCCTTCCTCTGGGTCTTCATTAGGTTTGTCAGGGACTGGTTTCATAGGATCCTTAACTAGGACTTTTTTCTCCTTCCTGTCAGACTTGGGCTTCTGTTCCAGTTTACGTCTGGCTATGAGAGCAGCTTTACTCACAAAAGTACTCGTCATATCCAGTTCCTAAAACAAAAAACCCAAAACCCACAAATTATGCCCGAGTGGTTAAAGCCATATTAAAAACAGAGCTCTACAGAGGTTTATGAATTGCATTAATATGAGCACTTGGTACCTCAGAGTCACAGGAGTCATTCTTGCCGTCCTCATTTTCATCACTGGAGTCATCGTCGCTGCCGTCTGTATCTTTAGCCGAAGCTGACTGTTCAATGCTGGAATTTGTATCGTCTTTGGGTTTGTCGTTAACTGGTTTACTCTCCTCTTCTTTAGATTGCTCAGAGTTGTTTCTTCCCTGAAAAAACAACAAAAATAACTCATCATTTCACATCGCAGCTCCCTTTCAAAGACACTGCACAGAAGCATCTTTTACCTCATTCTGTTCCTCCTTCTCCAACTTCTCACGGCGTCTCTCCTTCTGCTTCTGTTTGGAAAGAATATACAAACACTTGATTCAATTTACACAATCTGACGTTTATTTACAGCCACAAACTCTAAATGGAAATGGAAAAGCAGAATAAAACCTGTTTCTTAAGTCGCTTTTTCTCAGCCTTTCCTTTGCTTTTTTTCGTCTCTTGCACTAACCTGGCCCTTCTTTCAGAATCCTGCAAGATTTAGGACACGAACGTCAAACTCTACAGAATCACTTCGCATCATGAATAAAGTCATCAAGATTGGAAGAACCAATCCAACGAAAGGAAACTTACATTCTCCTTTGGCTGAACTTTTACAGAGGGTGGGAGAGGAAGGTCGGCTGGAGTGAAGTAATGCGTCGGAGGCTGATAAATAGAGCTGGCCGACCTTGTATGGTTCCCTCTAAATTCTCTATCACTACTCATATCAGAAAGCCTTGGGTATCCATGGAAATTGCTGTAACCATGGGACCAGTTGTCACTTTCATGATCATCCTCACCTGTATCATCTAGCTCATCATCATATTCCATACCTACAACAAACAAAAATGTGTTAAAACCGAAAACTATTTTGCCAACTAATTTGCAGAATCAATGTATAAGAATAAAGAATTTCACAAATATAACAATGAAAACGTATTCCAGTGTGTAGCAGATGCGCAGGATGTTTGTCATACCTAGAAGGCCAAATCTTACTATCCTTTGAAAAAGAGGGCGTCCCTCAAACATACCCAGAAACGTTTGCTGCACAGGAGAGACGGAAAAGTCAACATCAGTTCCACGCAGTCAACTTGACAACTGTGATAAGCCTGCTACCTTCAGCCTTGAATCGGTAATTTTCCTACATCTGTTCCTCAACGTACTCTCCGAACGATTGGGCACGTTCCCAAGGGTATATCCAAACGTCAGTACTGACCCTGAACTGAAGCCAGGCAGCCAGCTTACTGCCACTGAAGCACTGGATCCTTTTAAGTTTCACTTTCCTTTACCAATGCAGAGCTCTGACTCAACACCACTTTATTTGCACAGGCAGAAACAGAAAGCATGTCATTTAATAAACTGTATGTGCTACAAATATTAATTATTCTTGTGCTTTTAGCCACTATCAAGAAGTATTAACACATTTAACCAGTTTGAGTGTCTTTACACTGACTTTTACGATTGATTTTAAGATTTTATTGATTACTTTTAAAGCGCTTCATGGTCTGGCTCCTTATTACATCTCTGACCTTTTAACCTCTTATGTGCCCCAACAAAATTTGAGATCCTCTGGCAGTGGTCATCTTTCTATTCTGGAGTTAACCAGATTAAAAACTAAAGCCTTTGCTGTGAGAGGAATAACCTGTCAGAGGAAATAAGGTGGTTGGATCAGTGTCTTCTTTTAAGTCTCTATTGAAAACACATTACTTTTGTTTAGCATTTACTGATTTCCTCCGTTTCCCACTGTCATTTACCTATTTGTTTCTATACAGTCCTGTCAGTTTTATTGTAATTTTAATGTTTAATTTTATCCCCTGTGAATTTATTTCCTTGTTTAACTGTTATCTTAGTTTTCTGTTAGACACTTTGCACTCAATACAATGTCTTACTATTATTACTATTATTATTAAATGAGTCAATCCCCTAGAAAAAATAAACATTACTTTAAAACTACCATGTTCTTCTTTGGTGTCAGATTATATGGTTTGGTTTGACTACTGACGACATGATAATGGGAATGTTTTGACTAAAGTCCCATGACTTCCTCAGAGAGGAAATGGGACTTTACAGTTACTTTACACAATGTCTCTTATGTTTTGCATTTCGTTTTAAATGCATGTTCCGATGACAGTGTGAAACATCTCGGTTATGTGACACTTCCGTAGCTGCGGCAGTGTTGCCATTTGACTAATAAAATTCCGGTTAGAAACAAATGTTAGTACTGCAGGTATTTATCTGATTAAATTAGGCCTAAATATATCGCTGTTCTCAGTCCAATGTCATTATTTAGTAATGCCACGACGCTAATTTGACGCTAATTATCAAAGTCGTGTTGATCATTGCTCTTCATGAGAAACAGCTGCGCACATTGTAATGACAGGAGTGCAGGATATACACAGGAAACGACTACGTGCCCTGTTTAATGAGTCAATAAAACACACGACTCTTATCAAAAGTTGAGCGTGTTGATCTCAGCAGCAGCTTCAAAGTACACGTATGAACCTCGGCTGCTCTAACACTGACGCTACACTCCCATGCTGACTTTAAAAAACATCAAATTACTGATAACCTCATCGTCAACTCCAAATTACAGATGTCAATATAATTTAATGGCTCTGCTTTTGAATAAACAATCACCAAATGGGGACATTTAGGATAGTGCACTTACGATCATGTGGATATCCGGCAACTCTAAAAAGCAAACAAAAGAAACAAATTAAAAATAAGAGCAGAGACAATGTAAAATCGTATTCAGCGTTAAATAAAATCAACACGGTGGATCAGTGATTTATCTGTAAGTTATTTAGCAACAACTCCTACGCGTGCGAGCAAACTAGCTTGTTTCTACTCGCCAACTTTTTGCAAAGGAGGAAACAATGAATTTCTTACCCGTCTCGTCATTGTATATCTCCATGCTTAATACCACATGCCCCCCGAGGCTTCACGTACCCTCCAAATCCAGTTTATTTCGCACTAAATTACATTACGTTGACACTAACTGTTAGCAGCTACTAACTTCTGCTACATTGTTGTTTGCGCGCTCCTCCGAACAAGCACCGGCGCGTGAACGCACGGAACGTCACTCTTATTTGACGCATGCGCGTTGCGGCGCTGCTTCTCGCTGGTGCCCCCTGCTGGCTGTACACAGGTGATGCGGACCCAGAGGTCGCTGTTTCAGGACCATGTATTTTCCATGATGGATCTATAAAGCCCCGTTTCCACTATGTGGTTCGGTACGGAACGGTCATGGGTGCAGGGGGGACATGCTTGGATATTTTGAAAATCATGGTTTTACCACCAAAATGCAAATTCTATGTTATCAGCAGAGATGGCAAAAGTAGCCAGATTCTTTACTTGAGTAAAAGTAAAAGTAGGCTACCTGTGTACCCCCCCACCCCCACCCCAACTTTGCGCGACTCAGCTCGACTGGGCTTGACACACGCTATTTGTTTGTCCATTGGGAGTCAAGCGCGACGTCCAACACGAGAATCAAACAAACCCGCTAATTTTAAAAACTCAGCGGTAGCAGCGCTCACTGTAGTTGGACTGTTGTTGTTCTCTCACCTGAGTTCACTCAGAGACGTTCACTAACTGCTGTGTGAGTGAGTGTGGAGGGTGTGGAGCTGATGAGAAGATCAAAAAGGAGCGAGACGACCCGGCGCCGGCGGAGTGATATGACGACCTCAACCCCGCTGAGGAAGAACTATTAAGACTCAGCTTATTTTATTTTGCCGCGGAAACCCTGATATGTAAAAATAAAAAATAAAAATTAACAAGCCTTTTGGGGAAATGTAAGGAGTAGAAAGTACCGATATTTGGGTTAAATATTTACTGAGTAAAAGTAAAAAGTTGTCCGAAAAATAAATAGCCTACTTCTACATCCATGTTTTTTTCTTTTAATTTCTGCCACTTGATGGAAAAAAGATAAGCATAAAAAATCTCATTATTTTCCCTTACTAACTTGAGATAGCCTCCTATAGTAACTGACTGAGGCTACTAACTTACTTACTCTAATTATTCAGAAACCTTCTTTGCCCAAAAACATCCAAAGACACAATCCAAAGACACACCAAAAAACATCCAAATACCTCCATACTGCTCATCTGTAATGTCCCTCTAGTGCAGTGGTGAAGAACCTTCCAATGCGGCCCGCGACCGACTGAGTTTTAATAGGGACATGGAAACACGTGTCCCAGCGCATTGTTGTGTGTGCCTGTGAGACGCTGCACTGGGATAAGAAAACGCCAGGTAAAATGTGCGAATGTTCGGGGAGCCAGCTGGACTGCAGGGTTTCCCTGCCTGTCTGTAAAGGCCATGGGTGATTCTGGTCTTGGTTCAACCGTGTGTAGCCTACATCAGGGGGCTGTTCAGATGTCTTTGGCTCGCGCTCAAACCCATTCAATGTAGATGCGCGTTATGCGCGCTCCGAACTCAAAAGTCGTAGCGGAGCACATTTGTTGCAACGCGGTTGTTTTTCCGTGCACGTCCGTGGCGCACAGCTGCACAGACCTGCCTCTCCCGGTGTTGTGTTCCGGTGCCTTCGGCCCGTGTCTCTCCTAATGTTTCCCACTGAGCTCTGCCTCATTTGAAATGTGAAGGAAGCCCGTGAAAGACGGTGAGATGTAGAATTTGTTATAGAAGAGAAACACACATGTCAGGACCAATGCCTTGTATCATAACGGACCTGTCCTGTAATAGTCAGCCTTCTTTCATATTTAAGCTAAAAATCACAGAGCATGTCTCAGGATACAAGCCAGCAGTGTAAAGCTCCAGCATATGTAAATGATGATATGATGGGCTATGTCAGAATTTTTAATTTTAAATTATACAAAACACCAAAAATGTGTATAAATAAAAATGATGTGCACAAGATAAATAAAAATATAAACAACCAAAATATTAAGCAAAAAGGTTAATTTAATTTCAATCTAGGCCTATTTGAATGTCCGGCCCTCGGAGTGTCTGTTGAGAAAAAATCTGGCCCTTCGACAAATATAATTGCCTACCCCTGCTCTAGTGAAACCCAGACATGAGAAATTGTTCCGCCGGTCAGTGCAAATCACGTGAGATTTGCACTGACACAGGAAGAGCAGTGAACTGAGACACTGGGAGCTTCCGCTACAAACAAGCTTAAAATATAGACTTATTTAATTTTTTTTCGCAACAATTTCTCATGTCGGGGCTTCAATACAAGAAGGATGTTACAGACGAGCAGTATGGAGGTATTTGGATGTTTTTTTGGTGTGTCTTTTTGGATGAATAAAGTTGGTGTCCATTGACAACCATTATATGGACAAATACTGCTGCGTGGACCCGCTGTAACTCAGAGAAGGAACGGAGGTCTCTGAAAATTCTCACAGCTCTTAGTTGACATGAGGGTGAAATTTGAACTTTGGGTGAACTATCCCTTTAAATTGTATATTTTTTCCATCAGGTGGCAGAAATAGTAAGTGAAACATCACCGGTGTGTAAACGGTTTACCACACTTACAATGAAATTATAGGTTATACTTTGAATACACGACTGCTGTCTGGAGCTGCAGTAGGCTACCTACCACTATAGGAGAAAATCTTCAATGTCAAAGTATTAGCAACACGAATATTTTTAATTACATAAACTAGTTACTTATAGTTTATGATGGGAATGGTTTGGGAAATGTTTGTACTTAATAGAACTGAGGGGAATGGAGTCTGCCACCAATGAAGCAGCAGTCTCTGGCCCGTTGTGGGTTCTGTTGTCCCAGAGGCTGCAGTAACAGTCTTCTATATAATTTTCCATGCTGCATAAAAGGGATTAAAAATGACTATATCAATGAAATTACCGAAATGAAATAAGGTCACATTAAAACTTTAATGCATCACTCAGTTAATCATTAGCATATGCACATTCACACACACCCTCCTGATTTTTTTTCAGGTAGAAAACAGTCTGTAGTAAAGCCACGAGTAAAAGTTTTAACAGAGAGAGGAAAAATGTCAGTATTTTCCCTTTGAGGAAAACAGTTCAATGTGGAACAGTTTAACTGAAAATGTATCATTTATATGCCCTGTGTCTGTCTCTTCACTAAAACAGCAAAGTGACAACTCTGAAGAAGGACATACAATACACGGAATGTCACATTCAATGAATCAAACATATTTCAATAGCACATTTTCTGTCAGTAAAAACTACACAATTTGATACTTAAAAGTACCATTAATTAGGTCTTTTTTTCCCATAAACCTGTGTGTTCCAAAATATAATTTCAAGATTTGATGCAAAGACGGACTCAAAACCATTTCTGGTTTTGCAAATGCTGTGCGAGATATTCTGTTTTCATATTTGAACTCATTTAACCTTAAAACCAACAATGCTGTACTTTACAGTATATCAGTAACTAATGATTGATTTAAAACTTTAATCCGTTTGAAATCATAACCTCACCTCATACAAGGCAAAGCATCCCATTATTTTGAGTATGTGTCGCATGGTCTCTTTCACAAATGAGTAAAAGTGCAGCTGCAGTTCTAACAGCCTTTGAACTCAAAGCGAAGTAGCCATCTTTGGTCAAGTCATCAGGAACAACCCGGCCTTATCGTTTCAGCTTAGAGTTTAAAGGTCCACCCTGAGTCACAATCTGTCAAAGGCTCCTCAGTTAACGCATTTGAAAGTGAGTAAAAACAACAAAAAACGTCAAAATTGCCAGAACTCTGGCCAAAATTATTTCAGAATAAAAAAGTAGGAAACTGCCATCAGTTTCTCCAGTGTCATTCAACAGTCCTTCCGTAGCGTACAGAAAATGCGATGAGTCTGTGGTAAGTAGAGCTGAGAAGGATGATAGCCATGACAACCATTCCACAGATGAGGCTAAATGCCCACCGAGGCCCGAGGAGAGTATATACCTGGGAGACAAAGACAGGACCCAAAGTCCTCGCACCGCTTCCAGAGGCAGTCAACCATCCCATGTACACACCCTGTGGAAGATAACAATAAAAAACAGGTTCTCAAATGATGCATGGAATAATTATTTTACATTTTAATATAAAACAATTGTGTGAGATGTTCCATTTTGTTCTCCTACCTGTGGCTTTGGTCCAAGGATTTTGGAATACAGTGTGTAGGACATCACATTGCAGGCTGGGTATCCCACCCCGATCAGGAAGTCAGATGAGATGTACTGAGCTAGGTGTATTGCGGGCGTGTACTGGCACCAGGTTTGTTCATACGGACACCCTGTAGGCTCCAGGGAGCCATTGGAGACTATTGTGGCTTTAGACATCTCACTGACCAATGAGTTGTTTTTGAGGTCTGTATTTTGGAAGAAAAAGAAAACATGCATTTAAATTCTCAAACATATTAATTTTCAACTATTGATGATAGTTTTGCTACTGCACAGTCTTAAAATCTTAAAAACTAAACTGCATTATTTCAATTAAAAACAGTAACAGGCTAAACTGGCACTAGATTTATAATAATTGATCATTCCAACACAGGAAACTGAGACAATTTGTGTAATAATTCATACCTGCCCACTGGATTTTGGGAAAATGATTTCCCCATGGAAGCAGGATAAAGAAGCCACAAAATATAATGGCCAAGCCTGCCATCAACACAGGACGATCCCCTACCCTGCAAGAAGGAAGTATTCCCTGTGTTAAACCAAACTCTAGCCAGTTGAAGTGTATTATCATTGAACAGATTAATAACTGTAGGTACCTTTGAGAAGCAACTTTTACAACCAGAAACACAAGGATGGATTCAAATCCAATGCAGCAGATGATGATGCCATTGTAGAAAACAGCTTCCTTCCTTGTCCAGGCGAACATGTCCATGGACAAAGGGGTTGCAATTCTGAAAAATCATAGACATTTACAGTAAGAAAAACATATCCAGGTAAATATAAATATAAAGATTCAAAGATAACAGTGAAAGAACTGTCTGTTGCATTTTGATTCATCCGTTTCTGTACTATGTGATGAAACACATACGTTTCAAAGACGGCAAAGATGAACATGACGATGAAGAAGAGGGCGTTGGAAGTCAGGACCGCTACTTGGTCGATGGTCTCCTCCGATTCTTCGCTAATATCATCTCTATCTGCAGGTTGAGGAGAGGGAGGAAAAAAGGTTTAATGCAAGAAACACTGATGCACTGCCTATATATACAGCATCTCACAACTCTCATCTGAGCTTCCTCCTCTAAGTGGGTCAAGTTGTAAAGGTGGACTTTGCTGTGGGAATTTCGAAAACTGAGTACTCGACAAACTAGACGAGCGTCTTGCTGGTTTATTACACTTTACAAGTGGACGTTCCCGAACAGCAGCAGCCATAGTCATCAGAATGGGAAAAGCGTAATGGCATTGAGACAAGAGCTGGCTTATTTTGTATTATAACAATATATTGTTATTTTGTTTCTGGTTTCTGTAGCACTTTGAGATTATTTTATGAAAAGTGTATTTTTATTTTTATATTCACATATCACAATGTTTCAGCACCTGCGGAACATATGTCACTTCCTGAAAGCTACCCCGTACATGGTCTTGCGCCATGTTAAGTTTAACAAAAACAGCCACAGGGGTTAAAGGATGCTGAACCCACACTCTAAAGTTTCTACCATAGCTTTTACAGCTGTGTTACAACACTGAACAACTCATACAAGGATAGGGTCAAAAAAGTGTATTTTCCCAATACAACTTTTAAAATGTTATCCTGTTACAGTGACAACACATACCTTCTGATGCATAGTTGATGGCTCGAATGTGTCTTCCATGGTCATCGACGCGGTGTTCTCTGTTTGTAAAAATCAAGGCAACCTTTAATTATTATCATTGTTAAAATGAGAGGATGATTTGTGAGCACTGATGAAAGTGCACCTAGATGATTTTAAAAGACACAAGGCAGTCTTAATTCAGTGTACTCAAAGTTTCCAAATGTACAGAAACACAAGGAGACACATTGTGCATTTTTTCACCTCAGTACCAAGACGACCAGCAGGATGTTGATGAGGCCAAACGCTGCTGCGAGCAAAGCGGGAGCAGTGTACATGTTGAGCTGCAGGTCTATGAACTTCACTGTGAGTCCCTGCTCGCCGATGAACGACAGACATGCCTGAAGAGCTGAGGACATGCAAAAGTTAAAGATGAAATCTGCAACTTCTTGCTTTCTTTTCCTACTTTTCTATGATCTGAACAAAACACAGCCGTCTTCACCTGGTCCCAGGATGAAACCAAGGGCCTGGCAGGCACTCATGTTTGCCATGGCACTGGTTCTCTCTTTCAGTGACGTAGCTCCGGCAACATAGGACCTGACCACAGCAACATTGCCTGCAATAAAACCATAAAGTTTAATTTTTTGGAAATGTATAGTTCAGCAAAAAACAGATGTACAGTTTAATAAGCATCACCTGCTCCAAAGCCCACAAAGGCTCTGGATATGAGGACATGGAACTTGTTATTGGACTTGGGCAGATATGCATAGGCGTAGTATATATTGGCTGCCAGGTTGATGAAGATGGAGCACACCAACGGTTCCCTGCGTGGTCGGTGATTAGACCACAGGCCGAAAACGGGTGATGCCAGCATCTGACCGAGACTGTAGGCCGCCACCACCCATCCCAGGAAAGTAGCATTGGCAGTACCATCAATCTGTTTAAAACAAAGATGGACACAAATTAAAAGCATTGGTGTGACATGGCTGCAATGCAAAATAAACATTATTGGTGCATGCATTATTCTATGTTTGACACAAAAACACGATGCACCCGTGTAGAAGTAGATGCAACTAGTGCACAGTTAAAGTGCAGCACTTCTGCAAATTCCAAATTAAAGTTTCCAAGTGTTCTTTGTAGCTTCTTTCACTTCTTGTTTACCCTGCCAAGACTAGCAAAAATAACTCAAGAATAACACTGACTGAGTCATACATACCTTTTGTAAATAGGGCCACAGTGATGTGATGACAATAGTGAAACCTGAAAGGGCACATAGAATGATTTGAGTGTTCATACAAATACCAAACAATGACCTATGAATCATATCATGTCTTATCAGATGCAGAAATGTCAGACTTGCTGTGCATCTTTTGTTTAGATCATCGCATGCATGTTTCATTTACAGAACAGCACAACTGAACTGGCACTGATTTAGTGTCTCCATCAGTTTCTCTTGATCATTATTCTCGTACTCAGAAGCAAGTTTGTCACCCTACTAATTGTCTTTCAAACAGTGTCACAGTTGCTCGCAGGTGTCCTCACCTACACTGCTGAGAAACATGGTGAAGTACATGATTCGGATGGACCTCCACCGACTCTTGTAATCGTCATCCTGGGAGTCATCACTGTGCAGGGGTGAGGAGACAAGACAGCACAGGTGAGCTGAAGTTATTTACATGAGCTTGATGAACAGTTCAATATTAAATGCATTTTCAGTGGGTATACAACATGAGTATCACACGTCATAGACCACAGTACCATGGTGCTGTAAGTTTTGTGGCAGCGTGTGAGTAAACACCGACGTTTACAGTTATCGACGCGAAGAGAAAGTTTAAAGAGTTTAAAGTGCCGCCAGCTCGCAGCGCACCGAGAGACGACGGACGTTGTGATGGAGGGGTTGAGACCGCCGCAGATTCTTGCTTTGGACTCGAGCAATCTGGCAAAGACGTGGAAGTCTTGGAAAGAAGAGTTCACATTGTACACAGAGCTTACAATGCCAGATGCTGAGGAAACCACCAAGATCAAGCTGTTTCACTACCTCATCGGACAGAGCGGCAGGGAACTGTTGAACACCTTGTCAGCTGACGACGCGACGGCAAGAGTTACCGTGAGCGCTTTGATGAAACTGTTTGATGACCACTGTAACCCGAAATTGAATGAGACTGTGGAGAGATACAGATTCTTCATGAGGGATCAAGGAATTGATGAAACTGTTGATAAATATGTGACGGACTTGAGAGTGCTGGCCAGCAGCTGTAAT
Source organism: Decapterus maruadsi (assembly GCA_030347415.2). Classification (NCBI taxonomy): domain Eukaryota; kingdom Metazoa; phylum Chordata; class Actinopteri; order Carangiformes; family Carangidae; genus Decapterus; species Decapterus maruadsi. The sequence continues at coordinate 14,033,186 of CM064898.1, read as the reverse complement.
TTTGGTCAGCTCAAAGACTCGCTGATAAAAGACCGGATCGTGTGTGGCACAAACAACTCTGCGCTGAGGGAGAGACTGCTCAGGGAGGAGAACCTGACGTTGGAGAAATGCTTGAAAGTATGTAGAGCTGCGGAGCTGTCAAAAGAGAACTGCAAAACACTACAAGGACAGATGGTGGAAGAGGTCCATGCACTGAAGCACACCACAAGGAAAACCCGGGATGACGAGGTTTGCTGTAAGTTTTGTGGCAAGACGCATGAGAGAAACAAAAGTAAATGCCCAGCTTTTGGAAAAAAGTGTTCAAAGTGTGGGAAAGAAAATCATTTTGCTTCTAAATGCAAGACAAAAACTGAAAATGTCAAGAAATATAAGTCAGTGCATGCTGTTGGAGAGCAAGACAGTGATGGATTTGAGGACATCATGACCATAACAGTGGCAAATGAGAAAAAAGAGACAGTGAACCAAATGGGAGACAGCCGTAGACAAGAGAAACAGCTCTTTGCAGGAATGCTCATTGACAAAACACTAGTCAAGTTTCAGATAGACTGTGGAGCAAGCTGCAATGTCATTCCTGTACATCTCCTAAACCCAGACACAAAGCTGGAACACTCAGACAAAGTGCTTATAATGTATAATAAGACAAAGCTGAGTCCACTTGGCTCATGTAGAGTCAAGATCAGGAACCCCAGAAACAATAAATTGTACAGAGTGTTGTTTCAAGTTGTGGACCTGGTCAGTGGAATTCCAATCCTGGGCAGAAAGGCCAGTGAGGACATGAAGCTGATAAAGATACAGTATGAAAACATCATGGCTGTGGACAGCATCGTGACAAGAGAACTGGGGCCTGTAATAAAAAAGGACAGTGATACCTGCATGACAATGGAGACAATTGAAACAGAGTACATGGATGTTTTCGCTGGTGATGGCTGCATGGAGGGAGAATACAAAATTGAAATAGACAACAACGTACCACCAGTGAAACTGCCGAAACGCAGAGTGCCAGTGGCTATGATGGAACCACTCAAAGAGGAACTCAAAGATATGGAAAAAAGAGAGATCATCGCACCAATGGAGCAAAGCACGGACTGGATAAGCAGCATGGTCTCAGTGAGTAAACCGAATGGGAAGCTGAGGATCTGCATAGATCCTAAACCACTGAATCGGGCACTGAAAAGAAGCCATTTCCCTCTCCCTACCATTGATGACGTCCTGCCAGAACTCGCAAATGCAAAAGTATTCACAGTCTGTGATGTGAAGCACGGTTTTTGGCACATCAAACTGGAAGAGGAGTCAAGCTACCTGACCACATTCTCCACCCCATTTGGCCGTTTCCGTTGGCTCAGAATGCCAATGGGAATAAGCCCAGCACCAGAAGTCTTTCAAAGGAAGCTGACACATGCATTGGAGGGCTTATCTGGAGTTTACATCATCGCCGATGATGTGCTGATCACAGGAGAAGGGAGGACACAGGAGGAAGCCAACAAAGATCACGACCAGAAACTCAGACACTTCCTGGTCAGATGCAGAGAGAAAAACATCAAGCTAAATAAAGACAAATTCAAGCTGCGACGGCCAGAGGTATCATACATTGGACACCTGCTGACTGCTGAGGGACTGAGAGTCGACCCAGAGAAAGTGAGAGCAGTCAAGGAAATGCCGAGGCCAACAGATGTGAAAGGGGTACAGAGACTGATGGGTATGGTCAATTACCTGTCTAAATTTTGTGAGCACCTGTCAGATGACTGTGAGGTTTTGAGACAACTCACACACAAAGAGAACATGTGGGAATGGACTGATGTACAAGAAGAAGCATTTCAGAGGTTGAAGGACAAAATAGCCAACACACCAGTCCTGAAATACTACAACCAGCAAGAGGAGCTGACGCTGCAGTGTGATGCATCAGAAACAGGTCTAGGAGCTGCCCTTACACAGAGAGGGAAACCAGTAGCATTCGGGAGCAGAGCCCTTACACCCACCGAGAGGGGCTACGCCCAAATAGAGAAAGAATGCCTGGCAATTGTGTTTGGGATGGAGAAATTTCACCAGTATACATATGGCAGACAGGTGACTGTACAGAGTGACCACAAACCTTTAGAGAGCATTCACAGAAAACCCCTGCTTAGTGCACCAAAGAGACTGCAGAGAATGTTACTCAGGTTACAGAAGTATGACATCTGTGTAACTTACGTACCAGGCAGAGATATGTTGTTAGCAGATACACTGAGCAGAGCATACTTACCAGAGAGTAATAAAGAGGACATTGAGACAGAGGTGGAAACTGTAAACATGATCAACCACCTGCCCATCTCTGCTGAGAGACTGAATGCAATAAGACTGGCTACAAAAGAGGACACAAAACTAAAAAAACTGATCAATGTGATCCTGACAGGGTGGCCAAAGAACAAAAAAGATATCCCAGCTGACATTCACCACTACTACTCATTCCAGGAGGAATTGAGTTACCAGGATGGCATAGTCTTCAGAGGAGAGAGAGCAGTGATTCCTGACGTGCTCAGAGCAGATATCACCAGCCGTATCCACTCTTCTCATCTCGGAGTAGAAGGATGTCTCAGACGAGCAAGGGACTGTGTCTACTGGCAAGGGATGAATGAACAAGTCAAGACTTTTATTATGAAATGTGATGTATGCAGGTCAGTAGACCCCAGGCAACAAAAAGAGACACTGCACCCTCATGACATAACCTTGAGGCCCTGGGCAAAAGTTGGGACTGATCTGTTTTCATTTCATGAAAAAAACTACTTGATTACTGTGGACTACTACTCCAACTTTTGGGAGATAGATTATCTACCAGACACCAAGAGCAACACAGTTATCAGAAAACTCAAAGCCCACTTTGCACGACAAGGGATACCAGATGTGGTAATTTCTGATAATGGCCCACAGTACACCTCACAAGAATTTCAATGCTTCAGTCAAGCATGGGAATTCAAACACAGTACATCCTCACCTGGATATGCACAAAGTAATGGGAAAGCTGAATCTGCAGTGAAAACAGCAAAACGTCTCATGCAAAAAGCTGCAGCTGCTGGAAAGGATCCATATCTAGCAATACTGGATCATCGCAACACACCAAGCCAAGGTCTTAACACCAGCCCAGCACAAAGACTTCTAAATAGGAGGACAAGGACCCTTCTTCCCATTAAGGACACTTTGTTGGAGCCAGAGATAACAAGTAACATACAAGGACTGATGCACAACAGACAACGACAGGAAAAATACTACAACCGCACAGCCAAGAACTTGGACACTCTGAAAACAGGTGACAGGGTGAGAGTACAGCCTTTTCAGCCTCATAAGGTATGGAAAACAGCACAGGTGTTGAGACCTGTAGGACACAGATCTTATGAGGTGAAGATGGAGTCGGGAGGTGTTTTGAGGAGGAATCGACGCCACCTCAGACACGACCATTGCACTTCTTCTACACACACACAAACAGGGACTGAGATAATCACACAAAGAACTGACACGGTCAAGCAGAGTCAAACAGGAGACCGACCCACAACCACTACCAGGTCAGGCCGTCAGGTGGTCAGACCACATTATCTGAAAGACTATACACAGTGATGACATTAAAGGGGACTCTTGTAAAGACTCTTTGAAAAAAAAAAAAAAAAAAAAAAGAAGAAAAGAAGTGTGTATATGTATATTTTGAGTTGAATGTAATCTTTGATAGACATAATAATATTTGCTACATTTTTAACTTTATTGATTGTAATATTTGATACATTTTTAACTTTATTGAATGTAATATTTGATACACATGATAATATTTGTTATCTTTAATTTCATTAGAAAGAGTGTTTGCACTTTGGTACTGTATAATTGCTACAGCTATTTTAAAGATTCATTTGTTTTATGAGTGACATAGATATCCTTATTGATGCTAATCAATATGTCATTTGTGTAAGGTTAATGTTCATTAAGTTATTTATTTTTGGACAAAGGAAGTTACTTCAAAGAAAAAAAGAAAAGATGTAACAATAGGATTGTTGTTGTTGTTATAAGTAGCGCCTTCCCAGGCAACATTGTAAATGGAACACTATGGTTGCCAGGTTACAGTATCACCGGTAACAGCTGATCTGTGAACATTCTATCTGTCAGTTATGATCGTCAGTTGATAATAAAACAAGTAAGCAAGTTTATGCTTTAACCGTACATCCTGTAGTTGATTATTGAAGACAAACAGGACAGGATGAAACATGGACAAGCTAACCAGTCATACTGCATACCTGGATTAGGCGACATACAGTAATTGTGATGGTGTACAAATCACATCAGAAATGACCTTTACAGATCCTCTTTTATTACAAAGCTCCTGCACTAGACTTCCTGTTATATATTTGCTAATAAACAATGCTCTTGCAAAAAGCTCCCTGTTCAGTGTTTACTCATCAAGTGGCTACTTTCTCCTGTCAGTGGCTGTTGAACTCTGCACTCACCTGCTTGCATCATCTCTGAGCAACGGAGTAGCCTCGTCGGAGTCAGCAAGTTGTGACATTTTTTTTTACTTTTAAAAACAACAACAACGCAGAAATACTCAGACGCCGCTCCTGAACGTGGAGACGTGAAATCGTGTTGTTAAGTCGCCATTTAGCAGGAGACGGTCAGTGAACTGCACCACGAGCTAACTATTTCCCCAAAAAGGCTCCTGTGAAGCTAGCTAACGTTACAGCGTCAGCTGACGTTAGCGACTCAAACTAACACTTCATATTACTGTATAAACGTCAGCCTTGCTAACTCCACGCATTGCGTTTGGTGGAGAGATTACCAAACCGAGGTCCATAAACTTTCACTATACACCGCCTGAAAGCGACAAAACTGGACTATGATACCGAAAACAGCTGGTCTTAAACATTATCAAGTCAAATATAGTTAAATTGGAAACTTCCGGTTTCGTTTTTCAAAATACAATTAAATCGGAATTACAGAAAAATGAAAATATCATTTAAAATCAAAATTGGCCAGCCAATGAATAGCAAACATGCGTTTGTCAACTTACTACTATGTGCACCTAATAGTTCCGTTAACAACAACTATTACATCTACAATCACCAAGTTTACGCTTTTATTTTGAAGCCAGCATCTTACAATTTCCGGGCCCATTGTCGCGTTCGCCTTTCACCTTGACGCAACAGACTCACGTGAGAATTCACTAACTACATAAACACAGTCCTGTCCCGTGTCATCACATGTGTGTTTGAAACGTGATTGCTTTAGTTTTACAAACACATATAAATTGCAACAAATGTATAAGCATCTCTATACCAAATAACATAAATTGTGTAGTACTATTTTTTTCTTGCATGGCATTCACTTTCGCATTCATGTTTACGCCTGAATTGCAGAAAAGGAAGCTAACATTTGTGAATTTTTGAAACCAACTCAAATCAATCTCAGGTACTGTATTTATTTGTCGTTTCTATTTTCTTTGTTTCACTCTGTCCACAGTGTAAAACTCACTTTACAATCCAGTTTAAGAAAACACAGCAAAATGTCATACACTTTAATAAGTACAGATAGTATTTACAGTATGCACACCATAACACAATACTAACTTTGTAATCACTACTGTATACTTTTCATAGATTAGGAAGTATTTACATTGTGAATATGACCATATGTTGATTCTGAAATAAAATTTGTTTTTAAAAATTCTGATACGCAATAAATTCAAGTAGGCGTGCCTTGATAACATACTAGTCTGACTATGATCATGGTATAAGAGGTATGCAGGAACCGATTCACAGGTGCATCATGGTCCAAGACTCTGAAGAATACTTTTTTTTTAAATACACTCGTCAGTTGGGTGCCATGGGTTCGGGGGTCCACAATGCCCAGTCAATATTATAAAACACAAACTGTACAGGTTCATACACGTTTCAGTCCTGAAGACAAGTAGTTTTTACTGTGGGGATTTTTAACCATCACAACCATTGGTTTCTTCCTCCAAAGCTTTACACATTCATGTTTGGTCGTCAGCCTTCCGTGGAAGCAAATGCTAGAAGGACCATTTGTTGTAGCGTGTCCTGGTGGTCTAGAGGCCTAAAGCACATACCGCATCACTCCAGACACTGTTTCAACTGTTGCATGTCACCTTCTCTCTCCAGTATCCCCTAACACTCTCCACTCCACTGTCACGTATCTTGATACAGTAAGTAAAAATGACATTTAAAAAATGACCGTTTAAAAAAAACAGCATTCACTGTGTCTGAACTCATATTTCACACTTACAAGTACATCTTGTCCAACCACTTAAAAATACATCTCGAAAACAGACACTGGGCATCCTCGACACTGAATACGAATGATTCTTTAACTGGAGCGACCCAACCATTTCTTAGCTTAGTCACTTTTATTACACTACTCCCTTATGACCAGAGTGATGAGACTGGGAAAGCACCTAATTTCAGGTACTGTATCCACGGATAAAAATAAGAAGGAGAAGCGGCTCTCCACCATGGCCGAGAGTTTTTTCCTCTTCATTGTTGATTGCTGGTGGTTTTGTACATTATGGTACGTGTCCTCTGCCACCTCTTTGTTTTCGCTCTAGCAGACGGCGGCGGCGCTTTCCCTCCTGCCCTGCTTCTTCAGCAGCTGGATCCGGTTGTGGACGTAAAACTTGATCGCCCTCCAGTCTCGCTGGTTGCTGACCAGCAGGGGGCAGAGTTCGAGGCAGCGCTCGCAGTCGGCCTTCGCCGGGACACGCAGCTCCATGAGGTTTCTCTTCAGGTGAGTCTCCACTGCTACACGCTCCGCCTCTGACCAGGGACGCTTCAGCACTCCACGCTTCCCTGTGAGAAATACAGGATGTTAATACTGTGCATCATCAAATTAATGAGGCTCACTGGAAAGACGTTTACTGTTATCAGCTGATTGTTACCTGATTTAGGCGGAATACATCGCCTCTTGTGGACGTTGGGTATTGATGGGGTAACTGGAGAAGCAACGGGTGCTCTCTTCTTCCTCGGTGGTCGACCTGGTCCTTTCTTCTTCACTATCACCTCCACCTTCTCTTTGACCTCCTCCTTCTCCTCTTCTGGCTCAGAGTCTTCTGAGAATGAGTCTGCAGAGTTCCCAGACATCACTGCGGGACGGGAAATGAAACATGAGGTGGTCAGCCCAAATCAAATTAACATACATCTTGACATTTTCCAAGAAATGGGATCAACTGCAGAATTGTTGTTCTTAAATTCAATGTTGCTAAATCAAATCTAATCTAATTGACCACATTAATGTCCTGGAATTGCACTATTTTGTCACATTCCATATCCCAAACATGAGTGCGTTACAGTGTGATGGCTTTTTTTAAATTCACAGGGCACACCAGAAGGAAATTAATCAATTCAGATGCTATACAGAGCTTTGTTTTATTTGCATTTTTGAAATGTCTGCTGAGATTTTTTTGTTTAACAAAAAAAAACAAAAATGCATATTATATTTTGGAAAATATAAATGACAATGTCTCTTGCAAAAATCATACATATACATATATATTTATTAGGGGTTGCACAGACTAGTCCTGCTCCAGTCGCTGATCATGTGATTTTAGCAGTACAAGAGGAGAGCTGCTTGAATCAACAGCTGAGTCGCTGAATGAAACTAATCCGTCGCCCTAATTGATTTAAATTGTCTTGTATTGCTGAATGCACGGCCTTGGTAAACCTGGTTATTAATTTTATTCTAAGTGAACTTGTCCAAAATAAGGACGTGGATGATTGTGTGGGAGAGAAAGTTGTGCATGTAGTGTGGTAACACTAGCGCATTGCTTTTCATTGAAAAAAACCTAACAAATAAAAAAAAACACTAGCGCACCACCGCAGCGGAATAAGCAGGCAATTAAAAAAATGTCCTGTGACTGAGCAGGACTGTGATGGTGACTAGGCTTGCAGGCCCTTGCCTGTGACGTTTTCCTCCCTAGTTGTTTAACGGACATTAGGCTACAGCAGTGGTGGTTTGAAACCTTTTCTGGCTCATGACTCCATTTTGACATCACACATTTCTGGCGATCACGTGCAGTCACGTGATCACAGCTGTCAATCAAGATGCGCCAGCTCAGCTATTTTTATATGCTGCATTTTATTTCAACTTGATGTCTGTCAGTGAATACAGATTGTTGCAAAACATTCCCTCCTGTGAAAAATATGAATGACGTCATCAGCGACTTGACTTTTATAACATTACAGTGGACTTTAGAAAATCATCAAAGTCATGCAACCCCTTAACATCACTCAAAACAGATGTTTGGAGTTCAAACATAGCAGCAGAAACACCACAGGCAGGAAATACCTGCTCCTGGGCCCTGTGGTCTGTGTTTCCTGGTGAAAATAGAAAATGTATGATGGTATCTTACCATCCAACTCAAGGCAGATGTGCTGCAGGCTCATCCCTCTGAAAAGCACACCTTCCCTCTCTCCGTAAAGAACGACGCGACCCACGCGGCCCATGAGCGCTGGATCCCGTATGATAGAGGAGCAGTTCTGGGTCACGTGGTACTCTCGCTCCAGGAAGTCCTCCAGGCGTTTGGTAGCTCCGCCCTGGCCTTCACCCTCCTCTAACAGTAGCAGCTGGGTCAGGATGGCGACTTGCCGCCGCACTCGTGTCGCCGTCAGTGCTCCGGGGTTCTTGGCCCCACTGGTTCGTGCCAGGTTTCTCAGGAGGTCCGTTCCCCGGAGCGGGGTGGCAGGAGAGTGGTACGGCCGGGAGAAGACATACGGGCTCTCTGGATCCACGCCCACGTTCGGGCTGGTTTGAAGGAGCAGGTCCAGGCAGGACTCACAGTGCGGTGGGAGAAGAAGCGGCTGGATGCGACCGCGCTTGCCTAAAACGCCGGCCCGCGGGAGATGATTCAGGACCTGGCGCTCGAAAGGCGACAAGAGGGCTTCCATGCCGGAGGGGGAGCTGGTGCTTGAGCCGCTCTGCGGGGAGACGCGGCTGCGGTAGTCCTGAATAGTGAGCTTGGCCACCTCGCACTCACGGTGGCGGTTGTAGAGGATCAGTAGCGAGAGGCTGGAATGACAGAGCAGGCGCCAGGCCTCGGCGGAGTGAGGAGAGCGGGTTAAAGAGAGGAAGGAGGAGTGCTGCTGGTGGCGGAGGTAGAGGACCAGACAGGAGAGGGAGGAGAGCAGCGGCGACATGTGATGCCTCTGTGTGCTGCAAACAGAGAGAGACAGAGAAATAGCAGGTATAATCACAATGAGGCATGTGCACGGCTACCTGAGGACTTGAGTAACCCGGTAGGCAATCTGCTAATCGGTTATGAATTATTACCTGGTTAACCTAGGATTTTTAAAAATGGCATGCTAGAGCACAATCTAGCGTAAGATCAAACGACGTAATCATACCACGGTTTGGGTTTTTCATAGTGTCAAACAGTTTTGGATCAAGCTGTGTGGAAGGATTTTTGGATCGAGCCTCGAACTTTCAAACCTTTTCCAAAAATCTGTGGCGGTTCCCTTGGGGTAGAGACGACAGGTATCATCAAGTCTGTTCAACATTCTGAAACCCTCCGAGTTATTTCCTGAGACGATGCGAGGCAGAGAGGAGCGTAGTCGCCATAATGTAGTGTGGACTAATAAATAAACACCGCTAATGACTGGAAAAAAAAAAAAAAGTTTTCCCCTCCAAGGCAGCCTGGGGATTTCAGCGCATAAAGATACACATATGCCCCATATGTGCATCTTAAACTCCAATCTCCGCTCTGATTATCCAACTGATATTTTGTCTGACGATGCTGTGTGTCAGTAATACGCTCTGTCCGTCTGTTACTCCAGTAAGACCTGGTTAGGTTACTCGGTTAGAAAATTACTCAAAATGCCCATCTCTAATCACAATGCACCATCTAATCATTTAAAAAATAAAAAGACAACCACACCTTACAATCTCTCCGTTTTTCTCCTCTGGTGGATCTTCTTCCCCTTCTCCACTAAGCTCCAGATCTTCATCTGGATCTACGTCGGGCTCCGGAGTGGGAGGCGGGACCAGCTCCTCTTGACTCCTCGAGCTCTCCACCTCCACCTTCTGCTGCTCCTCCTGCTTTTCCCTCTTCATCCTCCGACCCCTGCGAGGGGTAGGCGGAGGGGGCGGCGGCGACGGGCTCTTTACCCTGGTCACCGTCGGGGGTGCGGGGCGTTTCGCGGCAGGTGGGCCTGGTAGGCTTGACCCCTTCTTGGCGGCAGCGGCGGCGGCGGCAGGTTGAGTCGAAGAAGGCGGCGACAGCGAGAGGGAGAAGGAGACGGCGCCCGTGCTGGAGCGGGTGGCCGGCGGTTCCCTCTCCCTGGAGAAGAGAGAGGGCGGCGCCGGGCTGGGAGCGGAAGGCTGGGGGACAGCGAAGGAATGACTGTGGGTGGCGGAGGTGGCGGCGGAGGAGGATGAAGACGACGAGGGTTGGGGGTGCGAGGCGCTGCCGTTGGAAGAGTTGTGCGTGTGCAGGTGCGCCAGCTCCATGGCCGTCCTGACCTCCGGCTGGTTGGCGTGGTGTTTCTCCAGGTGCCGCGCCAGAGAGCGATAGTGGCGACCGCAGTACGGGCAGTGCTGCCGCCGGCTCACTGTGGCGCCGCTGGAGCTGCCAATGTTTATGTTAATGTTATTGTTGATGTTGGTGGTCGGGGGCGCCAGAGCGCTGACCGGAGGCTGCGACTGGGATCTGACCGGGGGCGTGACGGGCGCCGGGCGGGAAAAGGAAGAGCACGGGCGCCCGGGTCCTCTAGACGAGGGGGGCGCAGTCTTCTTCTTTGAATTGACGGCGGCCGGCATCTTGCGCTTCTTGCGGCGGCGCAGCATCCGGCCCCGTATTTCTTCAATTTCCTCTTCTTCATCGTCATCGTCGTCGTCGTCGTCTTCCTCCTCCTCGTCCTCCTCGCGATCAGAGTCACTGGGCTCCGAGTGTGTGAGTGGGGAGGAGGAGGGTGATAATGACCAGGAGGGGGTGAGATAATCGGACACGGAGAGGGACAGTGGGTGGGGGCCGGCCTCGTCCTCCTGGTGAGAGACAGATTTTAAATTAAAACAAACCGGATTAGTTCAATATGTTGGTTGAAGTTAAATGTTAATAACAATTTTCATTTTTCTGTAGTTGCTCACCATCGCATTCTCGCCCCAGTCTGTCAGACTATAGTCCACTGTTATCTCCTCCCCTTTGGCGATGTCTCGGATTGCTATGACAACCAGACGCACTTGGGTCCCACAGTGGACCTCCCGAATCCGGCAGTTTGGTGGCGGATGAAAGAGCACAGGCCCCCGAACTCCACTGGCCCCTTCCTCCCCCAACTCCGGCACACTGAAAAGTTAACATACACGCATTTAACAGGGACGAACTTCTTGTTGGACTTGTACACTCAGCTCATGTTAAGTGTGAAAAATAAATATGTGTTTGAAATACTGAGTCTAGCTACTAGAAGATCAATTACACAGAAATGGCTTAAGGCAGATTTCCCATCTATAGATGAATGGTATGATATTATTTACGTAATGGCAATAATCTCTTATTCAGTGAGGCTTCAGCAATTTGGATTCTTTTATAGAATGACTGTTATGTGCTTTGTTAAATGTATTAAAAATGTATCTCTGTAAACTGTTAAAATTCAATACATGTCACATTGTCTATTAAAGAAGGAAAGCAGCAGATCACAGTGAGCATGGTGACAACAAGTTCACTTTACCAGAGCTGAGTGGGATCAGGCAGGTAATAGGGACTGCCAGGCGGGGGGAGGCGGTCCTCTGCACCCTCTGGGTACTGGCCATCACCTAGGAGACGGTACACTGGTTAATCCAGCATATTTTAACAGCTTCCTCAACCACCACATGCCGTATGTTTTCAAAGATAAAAAGGTGTTCCTCCTCACTACAACATGGCACACTTTTTTTTCTCCAATACACCAACATCATAAGAAAAATATGCGTGTGTGTGTGTGTGTTTATATATACCAGGACTGTAGCTGTGTTCTGACATGCTCTCCTCCTCCTCATCTTCTGTTACATATGCTCGGTCACACACCTTCACAGGTGTCCCCTTCCTTTTTCTCCCACACACGCGGCTGTAAAGACAAGACCAGGGCATTTTTTAGCTGAGTGACACATTCACACAAAGCACCTAAGACTTTCCTCCAGGAGGTATCCGAGTGGACGGCACCATCAAGTAAGGGTGGCATGCCATACCTGTGGCCAAGTGATCCATCAATTTGATTTATATCAGGTGGATGACTCATCCACTGTTACAATAACACTATGAACCACTCGCAGGGGTGACCATGGAGTTTTTTCTTCTACTTATGAAAAAAAACAATAGGAGAAGGAAGGACAAAACCATTTGCAGATGTCAGAAATTAAAGCTATAACTAGGAGTCGGTTGATTAAGACAGACAGCATGCTTTGTTTGTGCCTCAGGGGAAATCCACTTGTACAGCAGCTCACATTAATAACAGTAGTAGTAATAGTAATATATTATCCATGTGACAGATTTATAACAATAATTGGAAAACAATCATTTTCTATGCTTTGATGATTGCATGTAGACTAAAAGAAAAAATCTTGGGTATTTGACTTTTGGCTAAACACAATATCAATTAACATAATCAGCAGATTAACCAGCAATTATAATAACCAATACATTGCAGCTTTTTTAAATTAACTTTTACGAGGCAGCAAACCAGGAATGTTTGGCATCCTTGCTTGGAAATGTATTCATAGATTTTTATCAGTTAACAAAATAGATCCTGATTATTTTTCTTTTGACCGACTCGTCCATGTTTCAGCTCCAGCTCCAGCTCTGAATAAATTCTACTGGCTGTGTGATGACTGTGTAGTCCAACCATTATCCTTCATTTTACATGAAGTTACAGAATAATTCACAAGAGATCAACATTATTATGGATCACTGTCCTCTCATCAAAGTTCACCTGGCAGTCCAGGTGCAAATAAGTCCCCCACACAAAAAAAGATGTGGCGATCACCATGATCATTAAGAATGAAAACGCACAGGTCGTGCCAGAGCTATGATTTCAGGAATCTCGGGGTTATCGTTACCATTTTTTAATCAAAATATTGGAAATGGCCCCACCCCTTTCTACAATCACGTCATAGTGTATAACTGCATTTACACAAGAGTGATTATCACAACAAAGCGAGCCTAATTCACTGAGCCTGCGGTGACAGCCGCTGTGTTTTCAGGTTGTTGCATTTCTTCTTTTTTTGGTCGTGGTCAGCAACTTTGTTTACTCAAAGCCAAACAAGCCACGAGTCATGATGTGCAGCAGCAGCAGCAGCAGCAGCGTCCACAGCCTCAATTCACTCACATTGTGGAATAATATGTTCAGATATCTGCGGTGTTTGGGCTTATGACACACGCACGCACACATACGGCGGGTATTATCGACAAGAGAGCATGGGCACTGACCGGGACACTCGTTCAGCGACGTTACGTTGATGATTTCTGCTGCTGGGTGCATGCTAACATCAATGCTACTCCGCGGCTAGCACGTTAGCCCCTAGCAGCTAATGTTAGGACTTATGGACCGTCAAAACATACAATTTAAAGGGCTGGCGATTGAAATGCGAAGAGGGGAGAGTCGGCCAAGGCTCGGTTTCGTAGGACGCAGCGGCGGCAGGAGGAAACACCTTCCCGGGGCTCCGTTTTCTGCAACATTACGGTGAAATCATGCACGCGAATAAAAGGGCTCCTAACGTTAACTAAACAAACGCGCACGCTTGCAGCTCTGGTTCTTTGCATTTTGCTCACACACAAAAAAAATCCCGGTGAAAACAAACCCTCCGCACCGCGGCGGCGGCAAAACCCCGAGGCTCGCCGTGCTCCACTCACCCCCGTGGCGGCGGCGGCTTGCTCCCATCCCCGTCGCTGTCGAGGGTCGGTGGCTCCCGGTAGTCAAAAGGCGACCGTACATTCTCCGCCATTAGGACTCCCTTCGCTACCTCTGGCGCTCCGGTAGATTGCACAACGCGCATGTGCACACTACATCCTTTGGGGTTCTAATGGTAAAATGGGGTGCACCCACCTCTGAGGAAAGTGAGAGACCTATTATAACATCAAGCCTCATCATTAATGGAAACACACATAAGCTGTTATATCTACACACCCATAGAATGGTGATATTTCATTCAATCACGTGGGGTGTGAATAAATCAATGCTTTTCTATGAAGCAGTGGATAACTGAGCATATATCAAGTAGGCCTGCAGTAGATTGATTTTAATATTTCTACTTAATTTGATTCAGTACAGTAAATTCACTAGATTACATAGGCAAATATTTTATTTGTTTAACCCACTGTTATGTGATAATTTCAGCCTTAAATTACATGATTTTTTCTAGTTTTTGCATTTAAAACGTCATCAGCTGATTAAATGCAATATTTTTTGAAAACGATGGCTGTGGAGATTCAATTGTATGAATGTAAGGTCTGAATCAAAGAATATCGAAACGTCAATTTTAGTGTCATCGAGCTGTCTGGGTTATTGTAATGTTTTACATGTTATGTGTGAACCCCCATAGGATCCTAACGGGGACCTTATAAACTTGAACTTAAAGTTATTGTTGAAATTTAAATAATTCATTTCCATCCATAGCAAAAGTCAGGTACCTATTTCAAAAACCACAGATTAGATAAGACTAACCAATGTTATAATAAGTATTGAGATCCTTTCCATTTAAACCTGCCCCTGTCTGCCTTCAAACAAGTCTCCAATATTTGCAAAATACCTGCATTTGTTCCAGAACATAGAAATCAATTGACACTGAGGGAAACATCCAGGGTGATGTTAGTGGTAATGGCACCATTGGGGGATACATCTTTTCAGACTTAATGTGATGTATCTAGCTTGCTCACTGCTCCCATTTGGCCCTTTGTCTCGCCATACACAAGTGAAGTACCATTGCTGCTGGATGCCGATTCAAAATGCCTTTGGAGATGTGGTGGCAAAAAATGTTATTCGTCCAATAAAGTATTTAGAAAAGATTATCTTGACACGTCAGCTGTCTTTCTTGAGTTTTAATAAGCATTCATGAACGGAGTCACACAAACATAACCGAACAGCAGTCTGTGAGTGAGTGGCCTGAAGATGTTCTCAGGCACACTATCTTATAGTTTCCCAAAACACATAGCAGCAGACAAAATAAACGACACCCCGGTGGTTCTGCCTAGCTTCATCACCAGGACACAACAATCCCTTGTAAATTCCCACAGGACTCTGTCGCAGGAGCTTCTCTGGCTCCTGACCTTTAACCTGTCCTGAGTGGACTCTGTCTGGTGTATCTCACACTGATGTCATCAAAGGGATGTGCAATTTCCCACAAGGTGAAAGGAAGTTCACCTACAACATGGTTATAGCACCTTGTCGGCATACTATGGGTTAACACCAAAATTTCCCATTACAGACATTTGCCCATTAGCTCATCATAAACTTTTTGCACTAAATGTGCTGCAGCATTTCACCCACACCAACCTGAAGTAGAGTCTCAGGGTGGCTTGCACCACCTCCCACATGTGGTTTATTGCAGAACCATAAATTCACCCATGATAAATATTTTTATTGTAACTATTCTTGCTCCCCATTCAGACCATGTTACCAATCAATATTCAATATCATTCTACTTTCAGTGTTGATCTTAGTAATATGTCATATGAAACCACAACCCCAGAAATCTTATGAATTTTACTTGTTTGATCTATACATGTTTAACTAATAATAAACAACTCTCCTTCTGCTGAAATCTTTTTTTTTGTTCAACTGGTAAGTTGAATCCCCTACTAATATGACATTAAAAAAAATTAAACTTGACAAAAAAAATTATCTATCATCTTGGAAGAGTATTGACACTGCCCTATGGTGCTATTATACTGTATTCCTGATGAGGTTAATCTGATTTGACTTAAATTAATATATGGACTAAAATATCTCCAAACCAACCACATATTCTACCCACTATTCCAACCCCTCCCTCCAAATCACAGCATTTACCTTTTCTACACAAATACTTTTACAGATTCTTCTTCTTACTGTAATCTCTTTTTCTGTAAACTCTCTTCAACCCCTCCTACATCCACTCTGATGAAGTGATAGCATTCCTCTGCTTTCCATACAATGTACCAGTCTTTGTGGAACAATTCTTTCCATTATTTTTCCTTTATGTGACATCAGCGCTATTGGCCTATTGTTAGTTGGACTACATGGTTTCCTGATAGGAATCATCACTGTCGCTTTCCAACTTGTTGGTAACTTTCTCACTTCAGATTGTGTTATTAAATACTGGAGGGATCACAGATGCTAACACACCTAAATTCCTTCACAGTGTGCAGCAGATGTCATCTCTCCATGGGGTGTTAGTCAGATCTCACTGTTGCCTTCCAGAATCAGCTGATAGTATCTATCATCACCCTTCTTATCTTACTTCACCACTTCCCAAATATTATTTCTGCCCAACACTGGAAAAGGATGATGATTCTTCTGAAGGTTTTAAATTAAATTAAATTAGTTCCCACACATACATCTCTACTAAATTTCAGTATACCTGATTTTATTTGCACTGATAAGAGAAAAATGTATTTCCTCTTTTCGCCCTCATCACTATTGACTCTCATAATCTCCCAACCCTGATCCATTCACAATACTGTTGTGATGACCTGCCACAGATTTCTCAAACTCATTGGGTTTGATCCTCATCAAATATGGTCAGATCCTTTCACTTCTCTCCCCTTTCAAAACGCTATATGCGTGTATTTTGCCATATCTTTCTAGATGCCTTTCGAGTTTAATGAAAGAAAAAATGTTCGGTAACACGTTAGTTATTTCCTAACAGCGTCCTGTTAGGTTTCCTGAAAAATAATTCTGTAACCCAGCTCCAAATACAAGGATAACAGGAATGTAACTTCCTATTTTTATAGTCATGTTTTGCAGGAAGCTGTGCTCTTCTGCGTTGACCTGAGCACTCACTAAAACACCCTGAGCTACGGTGTGATTAAAGGGATAAAGTGGCAATCTCTACATTGCAGTGAAGTGTAAAAAAAAAAAAAAAAAGATAACGATAAACTAAAACCCATGTCAACAAAATACAAGGGTTAAGACTGTGTTTTAATCTTCAATGAACATCCAGTTATTTATCACAGAGGTAAAAGAAAAAAAAAGCATGGCATTTAGAAATTCACCATTCCAGCAGTCCAGCACTTCCAGTGAGTCACAACTCATTCACAAGGTGAGTTTATGCTGTGTCAGGTTATTTAACACTACAGTGAATGTGTTGTGGTGCAGAGTGTTTGATACTTTTGGCTACAGACAGTACAACCAGGAAGTATTAGTCTAACAGTGTTTCTCCCGACGTTATTTCACCTTCCAGAGGACGGTGAGGCAGAAAATGTGGGAGAACCGCATGCACTTTGGAGTTCAAACTTGTGAACAGTGTAGCAGCACATTCAAGTATAACATCAGGAGAGAACTTGGTGATCAGAGCAGCAAACATGACACTTGACCATCACGGATTGTGCCAAACGACAAACTACACACGCAATCAGTCAATACATGGAAACATTCAATTTGATATGGAATTATAAGGATTAGGTATGTTAATATTGTGGTACATTAAGAGCTACGTTGGACTTTTAAAATAGCAAACGGTTACAGATTCAGCTGCACATCAGTCACAGTTTATCAGTCATGTGTTTCTGGCTACATTCTAGCTGTTAGCAGATTTTGGAGTGTTATGAACAGCAGGTATTTTAGTCATCAAAAAAGGTAAATCCACTTAAATAAAAATAAATTACACACTGTATACAAAAGAAGACATCTTCAAACAGTCTAACTGCCACTGCACAAAGCACTTCAACCTTTATACACTTTGAAAGTCTGCACTCATTTCTTTGTCAAAGGAAATAGCAACTGTGGCAAACCAGAGGTCATTTTAGCACTTGCTGTGGAAATACCAACGTCTGGGAAAAGCCGTTTACTTTGCGCTTTGTTAAAGGAGCTTAGTTGTGATTTTAGTTAAGCAGTACATTTTGACCCTCTAATTTTCACAGACGATATTCCACGTTACTTTAATATTTATTTTTGGAATAAGTAAAAGGGAAAAAAGCTGGCTGTTAGTGTCAAGTGAGTTCATTCATGATTCATAGATAGTTTTTGGATTGAGACAAAGAAAATTAGATCTCCCCTGGTCCTTCCCTCTCCGTGTGTAGGACGTGGAGGGTCTGCGCCGCATGGTCAGCCCAGTGGATAAGCTCTATCAGCACTCGGTAGGTCCACACTTTGAGCCCAAATGCTCCATCAGTTTCCTACACAAAGGAGAACAAGTCAACATCAAATACCTTTAATGACAGCAGGACACAGTACGAAGGAGCAATAAGGTGTGTATGGGCATCTAAGTTTAAACTTTGACGGATAGGGGATTGTCCATGGATCTAAATCGTAATGTATAAAGGTGTGATATTGATTTGTTTTATCTCTATTTTTAGTCTCAAACAACTCCATCATGTTCACCAGCTTTAGTCTCTTTATCTCTCTGCTGATTGGTGCTGGGCCAGTGGGACATAATGGACCTGCGGAGCCTTTTTGTTGAAAACTGCTGCCTGCTGCAAATAATAACAACAACATGGGAGGGATGTGTTTTTGTTTGTTGTTATTTCCTGCCCATGAGGCGCCCATGAGCCGTCTCCTCCTATAAACTGTTGACAAAGATGCAACAACACAAAGCTGGCTGATTATTCTCTGTATATTCATAACTAGGACTGACACCTAGGTATAATTTTTTTTTCTTAACATCATATTAATCATGTAATTAATCAATTAAGTCAAACCCTGGCTGGGCCTTAAAGTTGTCCATTTGACAATTATGTTATGATATCAGAGATGTGTTAAAAAAAAACCTGCTTTGTGTGTCCCTTTATGCTGAATGCCCTGATGTACTTCAGCTTATTATAATTACATCATGATAAACGAATGTAGCCTATGCACACATTCGTTGAAAGTTCATTTCACAGACAGACTTTATACATTTATATTATTATCCTTTTTAGAGGCAGTTACGTAATTTCTTGTTGACGTTATGATTTGTTACATAATAAGAGATTTTTTCAGAGATTATTCAATTTGTTTGAGTTTTTTTTTCCATAAATGTGTCATTAGACCTGCATTTAACTGGCAACCACAACTCAGTGACTGGAAGGTGATTGTTGTATTTTACTTATGACACTTTCTTGTGATCATATGAGCTAACTAGACACTTATATTTTACCTCAGTACACTTGTGGTCAGGGGTGACTTCCAGGGTCGGGTCCTCGGTCTCCACCAGATCTTTGGTGCTGTGGAGCAAGTGCTCCAGCCGAGTTCGGACGGTCTTCCTCATGGTCTCATAGTCGCCCTCCAGCTCACCCCACTCCTCCTCTTCCTTCTGGATGATACAGTGGAGCAGTCCCAAGCACTGCCGCAGAGCCGAATGCAGCAACTGCACCTTCTCCTCCGCGCTGGGCTCCTCTGAGTCTGGGGACAGGGACACAATGCGCCCACCGTCCGGGGTGTGGTCCGACAAGAAGGTCTCCTTGTCTTTCTGGAAATGATCAGGGGAAAAAATTGATTTTTTTTTCTGTGCTGACTGTAAACCAAACAGATAACAAGGTGCTACTGGCATTGCACTTGTGCCTTTAATCCTATTCTTGATCGATTGCAAATTGAACCTGGAGAGAAAATCACATTGATTTTAAGGTACTCTGTATGAAAGATGGGGGGACAGAAGCATGACAGCAGAAAAAAAAAAATCCAATGCACTCTATCCATTAGGGCTCCCTTGGGAAATGGGAGAAGGTGGGGGCCTCTTTTAGTGTAATTACACTCTGCGGCACAATATCCTTTCAATAACACACAAGTGCACAGTGGTGAATGTCAAAAGTATATCCAGTACAAGTCCAACATATCATTGAAACGCGACAGGTAGCTAGCTGCTTGCCTCATGCTCTCAATAAGCCCCCAACATAACTAACGGGGCTAGGGGAGTGTTGTGCTACCTCACCGCCTGACCAGTCTCACGTTTAGCATAACGAGCGTACAAAAACTGATAAACTCACGTATAACTGGAGCAGCTGAGTACATTCGTGGTGTAGTAGCCGAGCGAGAGCCACAGCTCTCCCGGTCTGCGACCGGCCGGGCACCGGCGCGTCCAGCACGGTGACCGTCTGCTCCTCCTGCTCTGCCATTTGCACTCCAGCCCGTGTTTATATAGGTGGGTTATAGCCGCGAACTGATGAAGCCCGAGCGGAGGAATCACTCCTTGTCCCCCCCTCCCCACCAAGGTCGTGAAAATGTTGACACCGAGACTCTGTTTTTTCCCCCCCTTATTGATACTTCAGCGGTTAGAGGTCCACATACCGCAGCTAGCGTCCGCACGGCGTGTTTGTGTCGGTGTTCATGTTTGCACGCACGCAAACTGAGGGGATTTAATTGGTTCCGCAAGCCACGGGGCGGTTTTAGGGGGACGCACATTTTTTCTTTCCCCCAAAACGGCCCACCCATCTTCCGCAAATAATAAAAAAATCTCATTATTGGGGTAGTTTTTTTTTCTCTCCTCCATCTCTGCAAGCTAATGTGAAAAACCACAAGGAATTCAGCTTGTAAATATTTCTGACAAAAACAATAGTGTTCATCTGAAAAAAAAGTGCATATTTTGCAAAGCAGGAGGGAACAAACGCTCTGCCATACGTTCTGCATTGTCCCTATGGAGAACTCATTAATTTTTCATGGGAAAGTATTTCCAGATTCATAATTGATGACAATCTCTCAGTCTGACCATCTCTGATGTAAGGACAGTGTGGGAAATGAAATGTGTTATCAGTTAATTACAATTTAGTTTACACTCTGACAAAAAGTAAGGTATTATGTCCAGCTGCTGGACGATATTTTCTATTCTATTCCCTATTCAATGTCCAGTCCAGGTCATCAAAGCAAATGGCAGCTGTAGTTCCTGTTCTCAACTGACTATAAAATAAAGTTTATTCAATTATTTTTCAGATTATATTATCGGCAAAATAGTACAGCCACATAATGACATATTCATTTTTATTAGACTGCAGTCACTCTAAACTTTCATTAAACAATAATAGAACTGTTATAGTTTATGTTTGTTCTCATTTATTTTATTTTTTTCGTTAATTTTTCACTAAATTTGCAAAAATCTAAAGACACCATTTTCTTTTTGTCATTCTGTCCTTTGTTCACATATCTCTGCCACTAAAGTGAATGGGTCAGAGTACCTTGTGAAAAATATATCAAAGTTCACTGGAATTAATTAAAGCAGTATTTTCGTTACACATTTTGTCCAGCAGAGGTCTTCTTTTCAGCTTTATGATGTACAACAATTATGTGTACAATCTATATTACTTTACTAAGATGATTTTTATTCACATCATACTAAGTGTAACTGATTGATGAATTTGTTGATTTTATTTAATCACCTTTTATATTTGGCAAAAAACAGAAACAAAAAAAAACACACACCATCCAAAGACTTCAGAATATTAATTGTTTATTATAGTAATTCTGGAAACATCTGATAAATTAAGATTGAAAGCTTATGAGTACTCAGTAGTAGAGGCAGGTTATAGAGGTATATCTTATTATCTAACATTGCTTCAACACACAATTGACAAAAAAAAGTGAAAGTAAAGACTTGACAAATACAATCAGATGAGGAACGTGATTTAAATGTTTCCTTTACAACATCCAGAAGACAACTTGACATGTCTAATCAGTAAGACTGATAATCAATAAAAAATAATTACTTTTGTCTATAATTGCATCCTCTATAAACCCATACTCAAGGCAGATTAATTTAATGTATCTCAAGGAATGGACTAAAAAATTCAATACATTTTAGTGTCTTGTGTTATCTAACAACTAAGATCCTTCTACACAGAACCATCTAGCTGTAGTTGTTTTAAATAAGTGAAACTACTTAAGTGAACCTGTGTAACTCAATTACACTTATCAATTCACCTTACAAAAAAGATGCATATAAACAGAGCAGGGATGCTATGAGAAAATAATGTTATTTTAGACTTCAGTCTATAATACACATATATACAAACAGGATGAAAAAACATAATTATTAAATATCCATCAAGTGGTAAAATAAGTAAGTTGTAATTTATAATATTATAAATTACACTCCCTGATATGAAGTAGCGCTGTAATTCAGTACTATATGCAACTATTATGTTATACTGCATGGAAATAATATCTGTTATTTCAAATATTTATTTTACTTGACATTTTCTTCAGTATTTTGTCCCTCTTTTGTCATCTTACCCTCTGTGAAGTTAATTCTCATTCTCTGTCTAGACTAAATTATCTCCATGAACTTCTGCACACTGTAACAGAATCTGCCTCTCTCCTTCCCGACCCCAAACAATCCCCTCATCTTCCTTCCTCCTCTCCCTGTTGCCCTCCCACATCATTTCCCCAACTTCCTCATGACCCGTGTCCACTATAACCCTCTGCCACAGCTCACCCTCCCCGGGGATCTGCGCACCTACGTCAGCCTCCCTCCCCCACTGGGCGTCCTGCTGGGAAGCCAGGGTGGGGACGACGGAGCTCAGGGTGAGGAGCGTGCTCTGGGGGTTTGCGGCGGTCATGGATGCGACGGTGCTGGCAGGAAGGATCGGGAGTTGGATGAGCTGGGGATGGCTGGTGGTGGTGCTGGATAGCTGGTGAGGGGGGGCAGCGGTGGTGAGGTGGAGTAAGGCGTGGGCTTGCTGCTGGTGGTCTAGCTGCACCACGTGATGCACTGGCAGTTGGAGGAACTGGCCTTGGGATACATCTATCTGAGACTGTGGTGCGAGCGGGAGCACCACCTGCTGCAGTGGGGTGAAAGTACCATCCACCATGTCCTGGCTCTCCTTGCTCGCCTCCCTCTCCCCGCTCTCCTGGTTGACAGGGGAGGGCCGGTCAGGCTGGGTGACTACAGGGACAGTCTCTGAAACCGGGGCGGAGCTGCTCATTACTGAACCTCCATTAGCTGCTAAGGCTTCGGCTATGAGCACCTCAGGATGGCTCTTGGCCTTGTGGGCAACAACAGAGTCCTTTTTCTCAAACTTCTTGCCACAAATGGAGCAAGAGAACTGGTAGGAGGCTTCTGCGTCGTGTTTCTTCATATGCCAGTTTAAGGAGGCCTTTTGACGGCAGGTGAAACCACAAATCTCACACCTGCCACAGGGTGGAGACAGAGAAAAGCTTATAGACTATAAACTGAAGCTTCACAATAGGATTACATACAGCTTTTGAGTAGCAATTGCACTGCTCAGAATCTAAACAAAACAAACACCTTTTAACTCTGACAGAGATTCTTTATAAATACTGCAGAGACGGGAAGGGAAGATGTTAATTCTGTTAAAAAACAAACTGAAATCTAGCCTAACATAAAACACATCAAATATGAGTTTCTTCACATAAACAATACCAGGAATATTCATCAATTTAAACAAATAAACAAACTGTTATGTCTCCAAACAGAAAAAAAACTGAAAAAAAAAAGAAAAAAAAACTGTTATGTCTACTCACTGTATTGGCTTTTCTCCTGTGTGGATCATCCTGTGCACAGCGAGGTTATGGGAACTCTTAAAGGCACGAGCACAATACTCACAGATGTAGTCCCTTTGATCTTAAAGACAAATGATGAGCGGAAATTTGACTTTATGACAGGAAAAATCAAGTCTTTAAATGGAATAAACCATCTCATGTCTTCTCTTCACTCATGCAGAAGTAGGGAATTGAAGCGCTTGATGAAAAGCAAATAAACATAATGGCACACTGCCAATCTACAGGTAGATGCTCTGTCTATAAATATCTACCATACCATCTAGGCACAGTCCTAGCAACAGGAGCCATCAGTTTGCATCTGGAAAAAAAAAAGCCATAATGGGCCAAAAAAAACCCCAAAAAAACACAAAACAAGAGAAACAAACCTGTGTGGTGTTTTGCATGACGCAGCAACTGCTTCTGAAGACGAAATAAGCGCCCGCATGAAGGGTGATCACACACGTAGTTCTTTTTCAGCAGGTGCTGGTATTTTATATGGTGCTGAAATAAAGAGATGACATTGAAACTGTCAGCTGGTTGAAGATACATTAACACACCCTTCACAGCTGAAACTATTCTAATCATTGAAGCATTAATGTCAAGCTTGAGAGAAAATCTAGAATAGTATGTAGACTATGTGTCAGTGGGTGAACTAGTACTCTAATTACAGTACAATTAGAGAGCACAACTTAAGACAGCGCCCATAAAAATATATGGGTTTGCAATGGTTGCATACCTGTAGGTATCGTGGGTGAGCTAATACAGTGCCACAGCCTTCCATTTCACAGCGGACATACTGCACTGGGGGCTTTTTCCTGTTACAACAGAAGAGACTTAATTTTACGACATTGCATTCTTTACAAATGACATAGTTATTAGTCATAATTATTACAAGAGATACCTGCGTTTTGGTTGCCTAGGGGCTTTTTCATCTTTGGGCTGCCTACCTCGTCTAAATCAAGACAAATAGAGAAATTCTTGGTTCAGAATCTATTGTTACACCATCTGTAAGCACCAGCATGTGTTGTAAGTTCATATGATAGTTGTTATCTCCTAGTCTGACCTGTTTGTGCAAAAACACCTTTGCTGGTTCGTACCTTTTCACATCATTCTTTCCTTCTTCCTCTTCAGATTCCTCTTTTTTGACTTCCTGTTGCGCCATGGGCCGCTGCTTTGACTTTTCCCTAGTAAATGAGAGGACAAGTCACTACTGAAGCCAATAAACTTCCTCAGAAAAAAAAAGATGTGAGCTCAGCATACGTTTTTGTCTCGGGTTTATGCTCGCAGTCATCTGGGCCATGTCTGGATTGAAGGTCCTCATTGAGAGCCGTAACCGCATCTGCATCAGCATCTGCATCTGCATCTGCATCTGCAACGCTAATGTGGATATCAACATACTGGCCACAATGAAATTCACTTTAACTTATCAAAGGGGAATGTAACATTATCTGTGCTGCTTAGACCTTAAGTGGAGTAACACTCACTTATCATTGCATCCTTTCAAAGCACCTGTGTCCTCTCCTGAGAAACAGAGGTAATACATTTAAGCTTGGGGATGACTGTTTGGACATCTGAACAGCTGTGCAATACAAAGAACCTGTTTCTCACCACATGAAGCCTCTGTCTCTGTTTCAGGCTTGCATGCCGTTGCAGGTGTGGTGTGCAAGGCTCGTGCTGAGGGTCTTCCTCTGCTTCTTCTGGATTTGGACAGCTTTGGCGCAGGAGTGTGTTTGGATGCTGAGGGAGTCAGCATGCAAACGTGTTAGTGACATATACCATAAATCACAAGAACAATATTCCTGCTCATAGATGACACGCATTTGGAGTGTGCATACCTTTTTTGAATGTGGATCTCTTGGGGGCAGTTCTGTGTAAAAGGTGGTTTACAGTAAATAATGGTCAAATAGAAGTCAAAATAAATCTGGTTAATACACAGACTTGTAGCTCTACTGTTTTGGACAGTGAGCGACAGCAGGATTTATAAGAACATGGAATTAATCTGCTGTGGTTTGCACGTCTGGTAATTCTATAGCTTTAAGAAACTCCACGGAGAAAACACACTTCCGATAGTAACCCCTACGTTACGAGCCTCCCTTGCAGGACAGACTTACTGTAAGTTAGCTCCCAACAAGACCCCCCAGGCGAGGAATGCGGTTATGCGGGACCCACAGTTATGTATAGTGAAGTAATGTAACTTTGCATTCTTCTGAGTGCATGCACTCACCTCGTGTCCGGTTGCTTTCTGGAGCGTGGTTCATCTCTGAGAAGTGGTCTGTCGGGTTTTTCCACGCAAATCAAACTCTTCGACACAGAAGTCACACCGGCTTCCCCTCCTCTGGCTCGCAAAACTCGCAAACAACGTCCGGCGCTCGACCGCCGGGAATCACAGGAATCCGGGGAGGTGACTGCAGCTTCCCCCCGCCTCTTACGCCCTCTTCTCCCCCTGGACAGCTCAGCCGAGTGCGCGGATGAGTTTGGGGCCTCCTTTGAGTCGCAGTAGCCGGAACGTGTAACAGAAGCTTCGCCTTCCCCCGGGTCCATGCCGCGTTTATTTGACTGTATGGGCCCTCTCAGACTTGTGATATTATTTAGCTGTGAAAATAAATAATTTAAGATGGACGTGGAAAGCCCAAGTGGGGACCAAGTTTTGTTAGCTCGACCTGGAGTACATTACACGTCACTACGCGAGCATTTAATTAGCTAGCTTATTGTTTACAAAAGTAACGTTGTATGAGGAATATAATTTTACAAACACCGAGCGTTATTTACTTCTTAAAGCCATACCAAACCTCTTATTTCTTTGGCTGAGACTTGGCCTGTTAAACATGCGTCTCCTTTAAGAACAGCAGCAGCAGCAGCGAAGCACCGCGGAACTGTCACTTTTGGACTGACGAGCTTCCGTACATACTCATATAGGGGGCCTATTAGGTGGGACATTATAGTAGGTTATATAGTTATAATTAGGTAGCGTGCATTTACTGTTATGTGGATTGTGTATAACGGTAATGCGGTTATACATTTTATTACTGTAATATGTTTACCACACACAGTAAATATAAAATAATTCTCATAGTGCAAAATGCTGCATGTGATAATCCAGGTGTGGCTGCATGCCAATTAACGCCTGGCAGATGAAATGCTCAGCTGAATGAAAACGAGTAGACTATGCTAGGTGTGATGGAGGAGACATGCAAATGAATGACATCTGAATGCTGCTGACGTTATACCACTTGTGGCACTTTTAACACTATAATTATCATGTCCATCCAATGAAAGCAATGAAAAAGTCCTGAAAAATATGTAACTGCTCTTGGTTTTCAGGTTTGACCACATCCTCCTGTGATGGAAAGCAACTTGTCTCAGAGGTTTATTCTTTCTTTCTTTTTTTTTCAGTTTCAGATGCCTGAAATCTATTTGTATACGTTGGCTCAAATCACATTCTAGTCTACTTTTCATGACTACTGTCCGTTTATTTCATGTTGTTTTTTTTCATCATCTGTGTCAACATTTCAGAGCGTGTCAGGTCGGGTCAGTAAAATGTTTTTTCTAACAGATTGACAATCACGTGAAACTGGAGCAAACACAGGTTGCCTCTGATTATAGCCTACTGACATTTATTAGCTTTCAACATAGACGCACAGAACAGCAACAACAACTTCTGTTTCTAATTCTCTAATTTTTTTCTAGCTTTTTATTTTTCATCACATGTATTTCTACATTGTCTTTTGTTAACTTTATTTGTTAGCATATTCAAAATAGTTCAAATTTTTTGGAAAGCTGTGCATGTGCACAAGCTACATGTGTACACCTGTGTATTTTTTCTCACCAGAAACTCTGTTTAGTCTGTAAAGTATGTCCAACTTTTTGCTCCTGGATCAAGATAATTAGGTCGGTGATTGTGTTTCTGGGTTAAGTGGATTAGTAACTGGATATTCTATTCTGTCAAAAGGTACATTGTGACCCCATTAGGCATGGATTGTTGCTGAGCATCTATTGACAATTATCTGTTAGCATCAGAGCAGGTTCCATGCAAAGTGAACTACTTACAAAAACAAGGAAATGAAACCCAACTGTTGGCAGTTACAAGAAATAATTTATTTGCACTCTCTGAAATCTTCCATCTTATGTAAATTCCCTATAATCAGAGGACAGCATCACGTTTCAATCAATAGATTCGTTTGAATATTCTTTAAATGGAAGAATATTATAATAAATATTTGCAGATTGCTTAGTATGTCAAAAAACAAACAAATAAGTAAATAAATGAGGAAATGATTGTTGAAGATCAAATAAAAAGCATATTAATAATTACAATAAAATTAGAAGTGGAAGAAGAAGAATTTTGTGGTGCAGTGCAGATTTGCCCAGTTATATTTCTAAAAAGTCAGTTCGGCCTTGCCAGGTTCTAAGAAATCTCTGTGGGTTACCTCCTGTGATCTTCTCTATGACATGAGGATCCTTGAAGTAGCCTACATTTTTTTGGTATCTGATAAGGTCAGCCCAAAGAAAGGAGCTAGACACAAAGGGTTAAACTGGAGATATCAATCAACAGATTTTATGGGGGAACTGGTTTCTTGAGACATCTCAAAGTGCCTGTTCTTTCGGTTACGCTTAGTCTCACAAGACATCTGATTGATGGTGTTTAAAGTGTAGATTTTATGATTAGGCCTATACATTCTTGGAATCAGTCAGTGGAGTCCACATGTGCTACAAGCGAGATCTGCTTTATATTATTTAATTTAAATGTTGATTGCTTGAAGAGAAAGGTATAAAGGACTTGGTAGAAGTCGGAGGTTGTGTGATTTATGCGAAGACGGCCAGATTGGTGATGAGTTCCACGTTTTGTTTGAATGCAAGAACACACGTATTGTATATCTAAGAGAAAAATATCTCCCTAAATACTATGTCCGTCGCCCATCTATGCTTAAACTAATCTTGTTATTACGGTCTGATAAAACAAAAGTTATTTACAAGCTAGGTGCCTTTCTGAAGTGTGTCCTTCCTCTGTTTAAGTGATACTGGCCAGAGATGTACGTACAAAGTATGTACAGCCCCCACTGCCTCTTGCTATGTCTGATTATTTATTCTTATTATTTATACTTTACTGTTTTATTGTTTGTGCTCCATACCACTTATGTGGTCGTGAGAAGAAAAAAAAAGTAAGTAGCCTAAGTAAGAAAACCAAACAGGTTTATGAAAACAAAGCAGTCTTATGAAGAGTGAAGGAGAGACAGGGATGGGCAGGCGCATTCCAGCCAGTCAGAACCAACTGCAAAGTCAAGTCGATACCTTCAGCCCTTGAGAAAATTCTCGTCTTGTCATCCCTGGTGAAGATTGACACCGAGGAGGGAGTTGGTTGGTAGTCGGCGGTTTTGGTCGATCATTCAAACAAAGCATGATTTGATGTGAGCAATGACTAAGTCATTCATTAGAACAACTTTTCTCAACATCAGATTTCATAGGTGTAGACAAGGAAGCTCATCAGTCAGGGCATCACTACCAGGAAAAAGGAATAAGAAAACATACACACTAATCACATGCTGCAGTTTGTTGTACACAAAGACACTTTGTAATAGCTCCGCAACACCACACCTATACTGGCAGGTATTTAGAAACAATAAAAAAAGTTTGCCCCCCCTTCCACCACAACATGCACATGGTACCAATTAACAAAATTGTCCTAAAATAATCACTGTAACAACATAATTTCCCACATGGACTCTTGCTGTTGTCTCTTAATAACTTTACTTATAGCACCTTGTTTGGATGATATTTGTATAAATGTCAACTAATATTATTCTTTCTACCTGGTCCCTTTGTTTATTTTCTTAGCTGGGGCAGGGATCATAGGCTACACCATTATGACTGTTCGATGTTTATTTGGATTTCATACTTCAAAGGAGCATACTGATTCTTGCAATACTGATCTGTTACAAGAATATAATTTACACCTCTATCATGTTGTTGCTGTGTTTTAAATACGTAGCATGCTTTTGAAATTTGCTTTAAGTAACATTTACCTGTCATTTTGAAAAACCGGATGTGCAAATGACCAAGTGAAGGAAAGAATTTTATCTATTGCACATTATCTCATGCATATGTACCACACGCAGACCACACTTACTCAGACATAAGTATTCAAGACATGTGTGACATGCCGTTGTTGGTACAACCTGCTAGGCCACAAACAATAAACGACAAACGCCTTGAATCTGTTGCTTTTGGACTTTGTATTGTTCTCTGATATGCTTACTGAGTGTGACACAGATCATTTACCACCAAGAATTGTGGACTTGTTTAAAGCCTTCTGACAAGTCAGTCAGGTGCCAACTGTTCCATGACATGACTAACTTCATGCATATCCCACCTGACGTCAGACATGCACAGAGGCCTCTAGAAAGTACAGACAATACAAGAATATTTTTCCTGTCTATGTTTGTTTAAAAACCTCCAACATCCTAACTAGTACTATGCACTTTCAACACACTTTTATTCACTTGATCTCCAAGCAATTGGACTCACACTAAATGTGTTACAGGGAAGCTTTCGTGTTGGCCTTCACTCCTGAACTGAAATAAAAATGTCTGCTAAACGAGTAAATGAAGCCTCTCAATGCTGAAATTTCTATTGTGCTACAAGCATGTGATAAGTGCAGTGCTTAGTCATTTAAGATGTCTCTTCGCAGGTTGCATTGAGGGGTTAGGTTGTATTTCTCTGTTGATGTTTGTATGT